>CM057449.1:522425000-523025000 GCA_016271365.2 Neoceratodus forsteri
CACTAGGCCTGCGCCAAGCAGCCATAGTGGTATCCTCCAAAGTGGGAAGTATGGGATGAATGAAGGAGCGGTGCCCCATGTCCGCCTTCCAGTTCTTTCCCATCAGAGGCAGAAAGGGCATGACAGGAGAGAAGAGGATATGCCCCCAAGGAGGAAGAGAAGAAATTTAGGGGGATGGAGAGAAGGTAATACCTACTGCAAGAGCCTCTCTTGAAGATCTACTGTTACAGTAAGTTCTTACATAACTGTTCCATCTTTCTTCGAGAGGGCTCTTGCAGTAGGTGTTCACAAATAGGACTGAGTCCCAAGCAGTCTGAGACAATGCTGAGAAAGGGAGTAGGAAACATCATCCACAGTAAACTGGGAGGCTAAATAGTGATTCACGCCAGAAGTCCCTGCAAGACAGCCAGTCCGAGGCCCACTCTATCACAAGAGGCCACGTCCAAACTGTAATGTTTCGTGAGGGTATGGACAGAAGTCCAAGTGGCGGCTGCACAGATTTCTGCAGTTGACACATTTCTGAAACAAGCAGCAGAGGCAGCAACTCCTCTCATGTAGTGGCCTCTGACTTTACCTGGAAGGGTCTTGTATTTGTCATGACAGAAAATAAAGCAATCTGCTAACCACTTAAAGAGGCACCGATTGGAAACAGCATTGCCTTCTCTCTTGTACACAAAAGAAACAAAAAGTTGATCTGTTTTTCTGAGATCCTTTGTTCTGTTAGCGTGGTATCTCAGAATCCTATGAACATCCAGCGTATGCAGAAGGTACTCTCCGTGATTTGAGCTCTCTGGAAAAAAGACCGGGAACTCAATGAATTGATTCAGTGTGGATTCATCTACCACTTTTGGAAGAAACTTAAGGTTCGTATGCATGGCCATCCATTCTCTGTGGAAAATCAAATAAGGGATCTTACACATCAGGGCTTGAAGCTCAGAGATCCTCCAAGCCGAAGTGATGGTCACAAGGAAAAGTGTCTTCCAGGAGAGAAATTTTAGGTCCGCCTCCACTGTCGGTTCAAAGGAAGGCAGAGTGAGCTTCTCCAAAATGCAATTCAGATCCCACGGGAAGCAGGATTATGGATCGGGAGTCTTAAGTGAAGAGCCCCTTTAAGTAAAGTCTTGGAGACCTCCAATTGAGCAACTGTCTTGTCCCCCAAGGGAAGGTGGTAGACTGAAATGGCCTCCATATTAACCTTCAAAGAGGAATAACCATGACCCAGATCATAGCGGTGCCTCAGGTAATCCAGGATTTTGGCTGTAGGGCATAAAAAATGTTACAGATCTTTGGAACTTGCCCAAATGGAAATCGCTTCCACTTCGTGGCGTAGGTAGACCTGGTGGAAGGCTTTCTGGCCTCCATCAAAATGTCCGCCACTAGAGGCAAAACGCCAAAGCAAGCCGTGGCTATGTCTGCAGGAGCCAGGCATGCAGGTGAAGCGATCTGAGACCTGGATGGACCAGGGTACCCTGATCTTGGGTCAGAAATTCCTGCAACAGAGTTAGTGGAAGAGGAGGTTCCTCTGAAAACTGTTGCAGAAGAGACAACCAAACTTGCCTCAGCCAGAAGGGAGTGATGATAACCATTCACGCCCCTTCTGCCCGAAGTTTGTTCAGTACCCTCAGGATCAAAGGAATGGAGGGAAGGCATACACTAATCTGCCCTTCCAGTACAAAGACAATGCATTCTGCCAAAAAACGTCTCACCCTGGAGCGAGCGAGCAGAAGGTGGGAAGCTTGGTGTTATCGGGGGAGGCAAATAGGTCCACCTGAGGAGTCCCCTACTGCTCGAAGATGTAACTTATGACCTCTTGTTTGAGTTTCCTCTCGTGAGACTTGGTTGATGGGTGACAGAGTATCTGCCAGGGTGTTCTGCACACCTGGCACGTGGACTGCCATCAGATGCTTGTTGTTCTGGGATGCCCAATACCAGACTCTCATTGGTTCCCGGCACAGGGAATAGGAATGAGTTCCTCCCTGTTTGTTGAGATACCAGACTACATACATGTTGTCTGATTGGATCAGAAGGTGATCAGGAAGAATGAAGGGAAGAAGAGCACGTAGGGCATACAGAATAGCCCTCATCTTGAGAATGTTGATGTGTAACCTCTTCTCAAAGTGAGACCAGGTTCCCTGAATTTTGTAAGACCCTAGGTGGGCTCCCCAACCTGCACCTGATGACTCCATTGTCAGTCTGGGTGGGATGATCGTTGCAGAAAGGGACCCCCAGACTGAGGTTCTCCTGAACCATCCACCACTGCAAGTTCCTGATCATCGGGTCCAACACTAGGACCTCATGATCCAGATTATCCTGGGATTGGTCCCATCCAGAACGGAGAGTCCACTGCGAGACTCTCATATGGAGTTGTGCCAGAGGGACAGTTGGGATGGCTGCCGCCATGAGTCTGAGAAGTCGAAGGACCTTCTGGGCCCCGACCCATCTGAGGCAGGACAGAAGGCGAGCTTGGGTTAGGAGCATCTCAATTCTGTCTGGGAACAGAAAGGCCCTGCCTAGGGTCACATCCAACACTGCCCCAGTGAACTGCAGCCGTTGACAAGGGACCAAGTGGGATCTGGCTTGGTTGACCGTGATACTCAGGCTGGAAAAGACCTCCAGGGTACGGGAAAGGGATCATTGGAGGTCCTCCCTGGATGGAGCTGCTAGGAGCCAATTGTCCAGGTAAGGGAAAATTTGAACTCCTTGAGTATGCAGGAAGACTGCCACTACTGCCAGGCATTTGGTAAATACTCAGAGGGCAGAGGAATGGCCAGATGGGAGGGCCCTGAACTGGTAGTGTGCCCCCTGGAAACATAAATGGAGGTATTTGTGGTGGGAAGGGTGTATGGGGATATGCAGGTAGGCATCCTGCATATCTAGGGTGCATAGCCACAGTCCCAGGGAAGAAGACTCTGCAGAGAAAGCATTCAGAATCTTTTGTACTCCACAAACTGGTTTAGAGAACTGAGATACAGGATGGGTCCGAGGTCACCTGTTTTCTTCGGTAGTATGAAGAAGTGCGAATAGTAACCCATCCCCTGGTAGGGGGAAGGGATAGGTTCTATTGCTGCCTTTATGAGAAGGGAGCTGATCTCCTTGAGTATCAATGGTATGTGAAGAGTGGAGTACGATGATGGAGGAGGTGGTCTGAGGGGTGTTTTTTGTTAAATTCTATTGAGTGTCCCATTGACACCAAATGTAGAACCCATGCATCGGTAGTTATTCTCTCCCAGCCCAGCAGATGGGAGGAAAATCTTCCCCTACCAGTTCCTCTGGAGGCGCCAGAGGAAGAGGGAGAGGCAGGGAGTCAGGATGCCGAGGCAGAGCGGCGGCCGGGGCTCAGGGAGTCTTACGAGACTTACTTGAGGGAGATTTGATTGCTGATGCAGCTCAGTGTTTATTGGGACACTTAGCCTGCATCTGCTTCTGTTGTCGGCAGTTCTGGCACTGAAAGGGATGCTTCTGGCCCTGAGAAGATTTGTGCATGGTCTGGATCGACTTCAATGCCAAACCCTTCTCTTGTAATTGAGTGATGATGTGTTTAACATCACCTCCGAACAAAACTGAGCTCTGTAAAGGGAATCGTGAATAGCCATCTGTACCTCAGGGGCCAAACCTGAAACACAAAGCCAGGCATGATGATGTAAACCTATGGCGAAAGCTTAGCTTTGACCTGCAGTGTCCACCACATCGTAAGAGGCACAGAGCATGTGCCTACAGGCCAAATAAGCGGAACAAACCAGATCTCCTAGTTCCTGCTTCATCTGGGAATCTGGGAAATAGTCCAGTTTTGATTCCACCTGATTCAGAATAGACTTCTGGTAGTCCCCCATTTGTCTCACATAATTAAGGGCTCAGACCCAGGGTAGAAGATGCATAAATCTTCTTGCCATATTGGTCCAGAAGTCTGGATTCTTTGTTGGGGGGAAGACAAGCTGAGGTGCTTAGGGTTGGCAGTTCTGCCATGGGCGGCACTAATGACAACTGAATCGGCCTTAGGGTGAATATTAAAAAAGTCTTTGCTCTCGGGAGCCTGGTAAAGCCTATCTTCCTTGCGAGGAAGAGGGGCTAATGAGGAAGGTTGCTTCCAAATCATGGAAACAAGATCATCACGAGGCTCAATCCAGAGAGGAATCAGTGTAGGAGAAGTTTCAGGAAGATCCAGGTGAATGGCCAGATTCTTCTGCTGTGGATCTGGCTCCACTGATTGCCATTCATAAGCAGCCTGGATTCATTTCAGCAACTCCAGAAATGAAGGATCCTCCGGAAGGGACTTGGGAGAATCCTTGGGCCTTGGGGACTCTAGAGTGCGAGGATCGTCTCTTGAATCAGAGGGTTCAGAGTCTGAGTCAGTGTCTGAAGGCTCCAAAGAAGAGCCCTCCTCCTTATTAGGTGGGGTATTGACTGTTCTGGGGTTACCACGAGGGTGCATGTCCTCCCTAGGACGAGAGCCAGGAGGTTCTGCTCTGGCATCTGGTAGAGGCAGAGGAGTCTCTTGTCGCCAACGAACAGGGTCTGGCATAGGGTTCGGTGTCAGCTGATGATTTTCTGCTTCCTTAGTGAGCTGGGACTTAGCCTCAGCCCACCAAGAAGCTAAAACCTCTTTAAGGGCCACTTGAGGTTGTTGGGGGGAGGGGGGAGACTTGGATACAGGTAACTGGGGAACCCATAAAATAGGTACCCATAACCTGATGGCGGGAGACCCGGTGTCAGGTACTGAGGTGCTGGGTAGTGTAGTGTCGGGTACTGAGGAGTCAGGTATTCTGGCGCCAGGGCTCCAAAGGAGCTGAAGGACCTGGTGTGGGCCCAGCTGGAGGACAGTCAGGTCTGGCGTCAGTCCAGAAGATGTAGGGGCCAGAGTGGGAGGTCCCACGGAAGTGCCCAGAAAGACGGGCCCTCAAGTCTCTGGTGGCGGAGCAGCTTTGTCGTCAGGCACTGGTATGCCGGAGGGTCGATGTCAAGTCCGGCGTCTGAGGTTTTGGCGAAGGGGAAGGCACCCCCGATGGCAGCTTCCTAGTATCATCAACTCCAGCTGGGGAAGAGTCCATGGGGGAAGTCTGTGGGAACGGAGGAACCTTGGACGGCAATGGAACAGACTTTCATTGCAGTGACTCCTGGACGTCAGGCGTGGCGTCAGTGCCTGACACGGGGTCGCAGGCTGTGCAATCGTTGGACGAGCCAATGATCACCTTAGCAGCCTTGTCCGGGAAGGCAACAGGAGAGCCAGAACCCGACTTATCGGACCCACTCACACCGGTAGACCCAGTAATAGAGGCAGCCGTAACAGGAGTGAAGGCCTCCTTTTCCCCCCGAAGGCTCCCAGCGGGGGCCGACGCACACTTGGTAACCACCAAGGCGGCTGTCGGAGAGCAATCCCCCAGAGAGGAAGATACCTGTAAGCCACGACTCCAGCCGAAGTCACGGGGGCTGTGGATTACGAATCCCAGTCCCTATGTTTTTCCTTGTCCCGTTTCTTCTTATGGTGGCCTTTGGGGGAAGTCATGTCTGCCGGAGTTTTTTCAGTTCTTTTTCCATGGAGGCTATCTTTTTCTTTAAGATGTGGACTTCCAGGGACTGCTGTCACCTCTTGCGGGTGACTGAATTGCACTTCTAGCCTTGGTCGCACTCCTCCATGTGGTGGTCCGGGCACAGGCAGAAGAGACACAAGGATGGCAGTCCTTGTGAGGGAGCTGGGATCTGCATGACTCGCTCTTATTTTCATGCGACTTGGAGGGCATCGGGGATGACATACACAGCTGTATATAAAGAACAAGTTAGAGAAAAAACTGGTAAGTTTTGTAGAAAAAAAGAGGAAATACTCATCCAATCCAGGCCAGGGGTATACCCTGGGAGGAGACAGAATTCAAGTCACAGAGGGTGACAGGGACCTGGGAGTAGTGGTAGATGTCAAACTGAACAACTCAGAGACCTGAAGGAGGGCAGCGGCAAGGGCAAATAGGATGCTGGGATGCATCGCCAGGGGGATTACTGCCAGAAAGGCAGAAATGATTCTACCCCTGTACAACTGCTTGGTTAGGCCACACCTCGAGTATCGTGTGTAGTTTTGGAGACCACATTTAAAGAGGGATGTTACAATACTTGAGAGTGTTCAAAGGAGGGCAACCAAAATGATCCGGGGCCTGGGGGAGAGGACCTATGAGGAGAGGCTCAGGGAGCTCGACATGTACACCCTGGAGGAGAGGAAGGAAAGGAGGGACATGATAGAGGTCTTTAGGTACATAAAAGGGATCAATAAAGGGGGCCCAGTCAGGGTGCCCCAAAGAAAGGAGGCAGGGACAACGAGAGGAAATGGGTGTAAGATGGAAGGGAGCAGGCTTAGAGGGGAGGAGGAGGAGGTGTTTTTTTCCACTAACAAGGTGGTGGAGCCATGGAATGCACTGCCCAGGTTGCTGGTA
Source organism: Neoceratodus forsteri (assembly GCA_016271365.2). Lineage (NCBI taxonomy): Eukaryota > Metazoa > Chordata > Ceratodontiformes > Ceratodontidae > Neoceratodus > Neoceratodus forsteri. The sequence goes on from CM057449.1 coordinate 522,431,414, forward strand.
GAGGCGGAGACTGTGGCCGGGTTTAAGAGGGGATGGGACAGGTACAGGAGGAGGGTAAATCTGACCAGGTCCAATGCAGCTGGTACATCTGCAGCTGGGGACAGTATAACCCAATGGGGAAGGGAGGACACCAAAATCAGCCCTCAGTTCAGGTGCTGAAAATCGAGCAGACTCAAAAGACTGTTAAGCCAATTCTGCTGGCATTTTAATATGTTAATATGTTAAAGGAGGCATCCTAAGTGGAAGAGCATGATGTATAAATCATATTGTCTTCACTACAAGATGAGAGGGAAGAACTGGAGCCAATACTCTCAGGCAGGGTGAGGTCATCCTCTTCCTCCGCATAATCCTCTTCCATATGCTGGCGGTCAGGATAACATTGAATCATAGAATCATGATGGCAGAACAGGACCCCAATGGCCCACTGAGCCTGCCCCTCCCCCCTTACTCATCTCCCTTTCCAATAACCCTCCCCTTCCCAACCCCATATGTCTGTCCCATGCCCTCTTGAATCCCTCCACCATTTCAGCCCCCACCACTTCCTCCAGTAGTTTGTTCCAGGCGTCCACCACCCTCTCCATGTAGAATCGCCCCCCTCACATTACCTCTATATCTTCCTCCCTCCAACCTTAGGCTATGCCCTCTAGTTATAGTCCCCTCCTTCCTGTTAAGTAAGCTCCCCTCCTTCACCTTATTGATCCCCTTCATGTACTTAAAAGTTTAAATCAAGTTCCCCCTCTCCCTTCTAGTCCCCAATGTATACAGATCCAATTCCATACACTTCTGCTTGTATGGCTTCCCCTGCATACTGTGCACCATCTTGGTTGCCCTTCTCTGAACTTTCTCTATCCCATCTATGTCCTTTCGTAGGTGCGGTCTCCGGATCTGGATCCTATACTCCAGGTGCGGCCTCACCATGGCTTTGTAAAGAGGAATTGCTTTAGCAACAAAAGTTTTGTAAAGAGCTCCTCTTCCTCGGCAGGGAGGAGAGTCTGCAATGGATACCTATAGGGAGCCAACATCATTGGTATAGCCATCGATGGAGAAGGCATGAAGTGTCAGTGGGTACTGACGTCGATGGCAGAGCCTTAGGCAGAAATTACATAGACAGATTGGATGTGGTGTGCAGTAAAGCCTGCACATAAAAAATGCGCATAACAGGGGTCAATGACAATCCTGTCAACAGGCCTAAGCTGGACGGTGGAATTAGCTCAGATCCATCAACAGTGGCAGAACCAGTGTCATACCTGACAGAGATCTTGATGCCATTTAACATGGTTTGGGTCAACTGAACCAGAGATCAAAGCCACAGCCTGGGTCTTGAAAGTGGACTTAATTTTCTCTATTTTTAAGGGAGACCTGGAACAGGCAGGAGAAGTCCCTGACTGGGAATCTTTATGGTTCCCTTAATGTTGGTGCCTTGCTGCATCTTTAGGAGGTCTGTCCCTTCATTAGACAGATCAATGTCCCTGATGCAGCTCTTCCCACCAATGCCAATGCCTAGGTAAATGGCAGCACATCAAGAATGGGAAGCAGGTAGAGTAGCAGGAGAAACCAGTGTCAAAGTGGTGTCAAACAATGTGCACTCTCCATACCTCAGAGAAAGGTTTTTTTAAAGCCTCTCAATAGTGTCTCCTCTTAACCTGGTTAAAGCCCTGGCAAATATCACAGTCCTTATCATCACGTGAGAGGCCAAGGCATCAAACACACAGTGCATGTATGTGCACTGTCATTGTAGATATTCACTTTGTACAGAGACAGAGATGGAATACAGTAAATACAGGTTACTCACCTGTAACAGGAGTTCTAGGAATGGTATATGTTGTTCATCCACACTTATTGGCAGGTTCTTCGCCGCTTTAAATCTTGCCGGAAGGTCTTCAAGCTGGCTCTTCCCACCCACCTGGGTGGTAAACTCCTCGCCCGCCCATGACGCCAGATCTAGCCGCTGGAAGCCAGGTTGCGCCGGCCGGGAGGTTGGTGGGTCATGTGGATGAACAACATATACCATTCCTAGAACTCCTGTTACAGGTGAGTAACCTGTATTTCTAGGGAAATGGATATGTTGTTCGTCCACACTTATTGGCAGACTCCTAGCAGTTCTCCGGGAGGAGGGAGGCAAGGCGCACACCCTCTACTTAGGTATAAAGATTGGAGAACGAGGCCCCGACCAACATCCCGGCGTGACCCAAGGTCGATGTGGAGAGGGAAATCGGTATATGCCCGCTTCCAGGTAGGAGCCCTGTGGATATCCTGGACAGGAGTATCCTCAGAAGCAGCCACCAATGCAGCGGAAGGGCGGGTAAAAGTGAGCACTTACCCCTCTGGGAGGCTCCATGCCCGCCCACCTATAGCGGAGACCTATGCGGGAGGTGACCCACCCGCTCGACGTCCGCTTGGCTGCAGGTCTGCCAGGTGCGGCTTCAGCGTAGATGACAAACAGCTGGCGAACCTCTCCCGAACTTCAGCCCTACGCTCCCTGGACAGGCGAGCATTAAATAGGGTCCCAATGGATCCTATATACGGCCTCCGAGGCGTGAATGGGGATGAACACCCCGGCAAAGACAATACCCGGTTAGGGAAGGGACTCCGCCACCGCCTATGGAAGGAACTTCGGGTTGGGCGCAGGACAACCTTGTCCCTGTGGAAGACCAGATAGGGAGATTCAAAGGAGTGCCTGGAGCTCTCCCATCCTTCTGGTGGGCATGGAAGCCCCAAGAAGGTGTTCTTCCACAACAGGTGGGGAAACTCACACCTGTGCAAGGGTTTGAACGGCTTGCCCATGAGCTAAGCCTATACCAGCGTAAGATCCCACAGAAATGGGGATACTCTCCCCAGAGGGGAGGTGTGATCAAGGCCTAGGAAAGCGCCAGACCACCTTTTCTGCGCCACCAACTGCCTTCTGGCCCGTGCCCAGAAGACAGGAGAGACTAACAGAAGCACCTAGAGGGTCGTCAACCAAAGCCCTTGTTCAATAAAAGAATGGACCGCAGATTGTCTGGAATGCTCGCTGAGGAACAGGAGAAGGGACCAGGCCCTATCCTAACACCAAATGGAGGACTCTTCCATTTGAAGGTGAGCATGTCTGGTCGACTCCTGGCAGGACGCCTCGAAACATCGAGGACCTTGCCGGAAGACCCAAGGCCTGGCCACTAGCCGCACAGGGACCAGGCCGACAGGTTCAGGGATAGAAGGTCCAGATGGAGTACATTCTCCTAACGACAGAGAACAGGACCGGGCGGACTGGAAGCCACCTCGGGAGCCTGGGGCTGAGACTTTTATTTAGTTGTTTAATCAGGTATAGCACACTAAGCTGAAAGCTTTTTTACAGGAGCGACCTGGGAGCACAAGGAGGTTAAGTGACTTGCTCAAGGTCACACAGTATGCAAGTGGAAGCTGTTGGATTCAAACCCAGGTCTGGTCTGCTGGATGTCACCAGATTTGCATCTCAGAGCCTTAGACCACTGCACTATACTGCCTCCTGTACTGAGAAGAGCTGGAAACCAGAGCTGGCGAAACCAGTCTGGGGCTACCAGAATCTCCTGCGCCTAGTCCCTCCTCGCCTTGCCTGAGGGTCAAGGGAAATGGGGGAGAGGCGTAGAAGAGGCCCAGGGTCCGCAGCCTCCGAGGCATCCCCTACAGCGAGCTGTGCTGAGGGGGCGGGCATGAGACAGTCTCGGCCTTGAGTTCTCCCTGGAGGGAACAGAATAAAGGTCCACCCGAGGTGTGACCCAGAGGGAGAAGATCTTGTGCTACCTCCGGCAGGGAAGCCACTCGTGAGGCGCAGCCCTTATCTGGCTTAGGGCATCGGCCAGGGTGATGGAGGCTCCTGTCATAGAAATGGCTAGGAAACCACCTCCGGGCTGCGTGAAAGACCCAATGCGGATAACCTCCTTACGCAGAGGCAAGGGGCTCATCCGATCCTGGCGGGATAGGTAGCACATGGTTGTGGTGTTGTCCGCCTTGACCTAAACCACTAGACCCCGCACAGACGGAGCGAGTGGTGCAAGCTAAGCGGACCGCCTGGAGCTCCAGCAGGTAGGAAAGACATCGGGACTCCCGAGAGGACCAGAGGCGGTGCACTCTGTATTCCCCTTGATGGGCACCCCCACCCATCCGAGATGCATCGGTCGGAGAAGACTGTCGACTTGGGGCGGACGAACGGAATGTCCTCCTGCAAATGAGCTGGAACGGTCCGAAGGAGAGCATTCCCTAACCCATGGGCTGTTGTCACGAACTGGTCCAAAGGAATGCAGTGCTGTGACCGCTGGCTGGCCAGTCCCCATTAGGGGGACGCATGAACCGGCGGATCCAAACAGACCACGCTGGTGCAGGCCGCCGCAAAGCCCAGGAGGTGCAGGAAGTCCCGGGCAGGGCGCAATTGCCCAGTCAGACCTGACTAGGTAAGGGAGGAAGAACCTCGGCCCTGTCCGCCAGGAGCCGAGCTCAGACTCAACAGTCGAGCCTCGTCCCGAAGAAAGGGTTACCCGCCTAGACACGAGTTCCAGCGTGGCTCCAATAAAAAGGAGACCAGCCTGAGAGCAACCTAGGGGGCCAGAACTCTGGACCGTCCCCCTCCGCCCTGGAGGGGTTGCGGTCAGGCCGCCATCCAGGTGGGGTTACGCCTGGACCCCTCAGTACCGCAGGAATGCTGCTGAGCAGAGACCAAAGGGCCTGGCCTGGAACTCGTAAAGAGATTCCCCGCTCCAGAAACAGAGGACTCTCCCAAGAAATGGACGGAACAAAGTGTAGGTACGTCCTGGAGGTCCAGGAAATAGAGCCACATGCCTCGATCTGAGGATGGGATATCTGAGACAGAGAGACCATCCCGTCGTGCGGATCAAGAATGGGGTGTAAGCCCCCCATCCGTTAGGGACCAGGAATACCTGGACACAAACCCAGGGTCTGGAGGAGGGTCCGCCACCTTCCTGATCACCTCTATCTCGAGGGGCCAGGCAAGTCAGCTCGGGCCGACAACAAGGCTGCAGACCCCATGGCCCCAGAGGGGCGATGGCTTGAAAGGGTGGGACCTGCTCGCAAACCCGAGGCAGGACCTTCCCCTAGCACCTCCGACACCCAGAGGTCCGGGAAAGTGGACCAGGTGGAGGAGGGGGCGGAGCCGTCTCCCCACGGGGGAACCCGGGTAGGGGTGACAGAGCCAGGGAGAGCACCCCTCAGCCCATCACTGAGCAGGCTTGGAGGAGGGATTGGCTGAGGGAGCTCCTGGGCATTTACCTCCCTGCTTCCTTTTAGAGGAAGACGCTGGCTTGGGGTCAGGATGCCCAGCACAATCCTGCTGGCCCTCATGCTGGAGTTGATGGGCCAATCGAGCTGCAGGGGCCGAGGGACAAAGGGGCTTATGCAAAGGCTGCCAGCAGCCCTTGTCCCTCCGGGCAGGGGTGACAGAGTCCAGAGTGCATCGGACTTATCGGTCCCCTGGAGGTGTCCCTCCACTCCAGGGCCAAAAAGGTCAGTCCCCAAGAAGGGGATGTCCGCCAACTTGTGCTGAGTTTCCGTTGAGAAAGAGGATAACCTCAGCCACGCCCTGCGGTGCATGGCCACTGCGGCCGCCACTGACCTGGCACAGGAATCGCCTAAGTCCAGAGCAGTCTGAAGCTGCTGCTTCGCAACCGCCCTACCCTGGTCCCACACCCACTGGACCATGGTCCGCAGGTCGGCCGGGAGATGAGGGAGCACCTCGTCCAGGGAGCCCAAAAGGGTGTGGGAGAAATGTGCCATCAGTGCAGCCGAGCTGGCCTGTTGGAGGCCTAGGGAGGATGCAGCGTAGACCTTGCACCCGACACAGTCCATCCTTTTGGACTCTTTGTCGGGGGGCCTATCCACATCCCGAGCATTCCCAGAACATTGGAAAACATTATCGCTGACTAACCCCTCAGCGAGGGGTGCTCCGAGAAACCGGGCAAAGAGCCGTCAGGGACAGAGTACTTCTTGGCCATCCTGGCCGAAGGTGCAGGACAGGAAGTAGGCCACTGCCAGAGCTCCAAGGCCGTGCCGACAATGGCCTCGGCCACCGTGGAAGGCCTCCGAGGGTGAACCCCCTCGGTCTAGAATCTCCGTCAGGGGATAAGAGGCCCGTTTGGACACGGGTTCAAGCTGCATCCTGGTGAATTCCGAGATGAGCTGAAGCAGACCCATAAAGGACGATGGGCTGTCGTCCACAGAGGCTGCCCGAGAGGACCCCGGTCCTCCCGACTGGGGAACATGGAGGAGTCAAGTCGACTCCGGAGGTCTGCAAAGAGCTGCCTCAGGCCTGAGTCACTCTTCGTCCACCGAGGCGGCGGAGTGAGGGAACAGACAACCTATGGACAGGTCGTGACCGACCGAAGTTCCACCGAAGACGGTGGGGCAGCAAGGATCGGACAAGCAACTGGCCCTCGAGTGGGCACCTCGACTGCAGCAAGCGGCTGTGTCGGCCGATCGGGCGGCAGCTGCTTGCTGGACGGGGAATGAATCAGTGTTGATTGATTCCCGGACAATAACAACTGCTGCCACATGAACTCCTCATAACGTTGATGCCATCTGCACCGAAGCCACTCCTCATCCGAGGAGGGAGACAAGGAAGAATGGTAATGCCACTTAACTCGGTGTCCCGACCGAGATCGCCGAAGTCAGCAGGAGCGGCCTGACCAAGAAGAGGACTGAGACAGAGACCCCAAACCTCGGGGGAACCGAGGGTGGGCCTGGGAAGGAGCGGGGAGCATCCGCTCTTCCCTCGGCTCAGACGAAAGGACCGAGGCCTGTCGCCCCAAAGGTACAGGCAGAACCTCAGCCTCCGCCGGGGGAACCGGCGAAGGGATGGCGGCTCCAGCAGAAGACAGCCCAGATGACGGGTCGAGAGACTCGACAACATCGACGGGAGTCCTGGCCGGCAGGGACTGACGGGAACACTGGTTTAGCTACCTGAGCCGCACTCTCAATCAAATCAAAAGTCGGACGACAGGGGAGGGGGAACTCTCCCGCTCCCACCAGTGCCGATGATGGGACTTAGCCTGTGACTCCATTGACCTGGGCCGAGAGGCGGGTCCCGAGGGTCCCTCTCCCTTCGAGGAAAGGGACTGGTGAAGCTCCTTGAGCGAAGCTGAATGAGGAGAACTCAAGGAGAGCGGGATAAGCGCCGCGACCGGGGGGGGGCAGACTTGGACGCCGCCCCCTCCATGGAGGAAAGAAGATCGAGCTGCTCAGCCGAGACAGCCGACGCGGACACTGCCCGACAAGTCTCCAAGGATTTTTCCTGCATGGAAAAAGGTTCAGGTCGCCCGAGTCCAAAACGGGCCGCACGATCCTCCAGGGCGCTGGTCGAAAGGGCTCAGCAAAAATCGCATTTGCGGATCATGGTCAAGTCGAGGCAGTAAACGTCGTGGATGCGGGTCTTCCTGGAGGAATTAACTGGAAGCCCGGAGCTGGAAAAACAAATTATCCACCGCAGCGAGGGAGAAGGTCAAGTAATAAAAACTTCTAACTAAATTCGAGAGACCAAAAATCAGGAACCAGTCGAAAACGCAGAGCGCTAAGGAGGGAACCTGAGCTTCCAAGCGGTAAGGAAGATCTGGTGCCATGGGGTGGAGCCGAGAGTTTTAGCACCCGGGTGGGTGGGAGGAGCCAGCTTGAAGACCTTCCAGCAAAATTTAAAGCGGCAAGGAACCTGCAAATAAGTGTGGATGAACAACATATCCATGTCCCTAGAACAGCTCTTTATCATTTGACAGCAGCTGAAATGTACATTGAAGTAAGAAATAATAAACTCAATCACAAAAAACACCAATCAGTGCGAAGCAGGGTGTTGGTGTTAATTCTCTGGTGATCCCACAAGTGGTTGATAGAGGGAGAAAAAAACTGAAGAATGATGGGGCAGCCCACTTTATATAGGCTGCACTAATGTGCATCAGCTTGGTGGCCCCAGCAGACATAATGTTCCAAGTGGTGCTGATGCTGATGTCTCACAGTTCCAACTGTATGGGTCAGTGGAGGAACATGCCCTAGAAGAAGATCAAAATGGCAGGGCAACAGGATCATAATGATGTAGACAGGGATATCCAGTGCATGCAATATCTCCCCCACGAATCTCTGGTATAGAACATACTTATCAGATGAGGCCAGTTATAGAGAGGATTCATTGAACTCTGAGGAACAGAAGGAACATATGAGCATATGAAGAAGCCATCAGAAGAAGGCCATTTGGTCTATCTAGTCTGCTCATATTGCAGGGCCCAAGCTTAAACTATTGTCCCTGCCCCTCCCCACTTCTTCCATTCTCCCTACCCATGATCCTTACCATTCCCCTATGCCTATCTCAGCCTCTCTTGAAGCTGCCCACTGTCTTCAAGGAGATAACCTCTTCTGGCAGCGCATTCCAAGTGTCCACCACCCTCTCTGTGAAGAAGTGCTTCTTGATATCCCTACTAAATCTCCCCCCCCCCAGCTTAAGACTGTGCCTGCTCGTGTTATGGTTGCCACTCAGTTTATGCACGGCTGATTGTACTCATGTATTATTGTTGTATTTATCCTCTGTGTTGACTCCCTTGCTCCCCTTCCCCTAGGTCACGTCTGGAATCAAGCAGTAGTCTGCTCAGTATGCTCACCTGGTAAAACTTTTAAAAACATAAATAAACAAATTAAATAAAGACAACCACCAATTCACCTTATGTATCCCTTTCAAGTACTTGAAGGTCCCAATCATATTCATGTCTCTCTCCCTCTCCCTCCCTCCCTCTTTTCCTCCAAGGAGTACATGTTTAGTGCCCTCAGACTCTTCTCATATTCCTTACCCTGCTAACCCGCTATCATCTTTGTAACCCTCCTCTGGACCTTCTCCAGCAGGTTAATGTCCTTTTTGAGGTGTGGGCACAAGTACTAAACTCCACACCCTAGATGTGGCCTCACCAGTGACCTGTACAATGATAGTATAACCTCCTCTCTTCTACTACTGGTCCCCTTAGCTGTACATCCATAGAAACATACAAATATAGACTTTGACAGCAGATAAGGACCACTAGGCCCATCTAGTCTGCCCATTTCCCTACCTACAGGATAGGCCGCAGATCCTAGTTAACTGACAGCCTATTTCTTCCTACCCCCCACAAGAATTGCCTTATGTCTGTCCCATGCATTCTTGAATTCTCCCACAATTTTAGACCCCACAACCTCCTCAGGAAGGCTGTTCCATGCATCCACTACCCTCTCTGTGAAATAATACTTCTCACATTGCCCTGAACCGCCCTCCTTCTATCTTTAAATTGTGTCCCTTGTTCTTGCAAGTCTCTTTTCTGAAAGATGCTACCCTCTTGGACTTTGTTGATTCCACTGAGGTACTTAAAAGTTTCTATCATGTCCCCTCTCCCTTCTTTCCTCAAGGGTATACATATTAAGCTCCTTTAGTCTTTCCTCATCTGGCTTCTCTTGCAGACCCTGCACCATTTTAGTTGCCCTCCTCTGGACTGCCTCTATCCTGTCTATGTCCTTGCGGAGATGGGGTCTCCAGAACGGGACACAGTACTCCAGATGGGGTCTCAACAACTGTCTGTACAGAGGGAGAACAGCTTCCTGTTTTCTGCTGCTGATGCCTCTCCCTATACATCCCTGTATACCCCCAGCCCTCCTCACTGCCTTCTCACATTGCTTGCTAACCTTAAGGTCATCTGATATGATTACCCCCAGGTCCTTCCCAGCGTCTTGTCTGCCCTTGCTGCTGCTTTCTTACACTATGTGGAGTGCTTCAGGTCACTAGTAATCGTCACTCTCAGGTCCTTCTCCTTCTCTGATTCAGATACCTGGACTCCACCTAGGTAGTACTCCATCCTGGGATTCTTGGCTCCAATGTGCATAACTTTGCATTTCAGTCAAGCTGTCAGATCCCAGACCACCTCACCAGCTTTTCCAGATCATCCTGTAGGTCCTGTGTCCCTTCAACCATGTCCACTCTCCCCCAGAGCTTGGTGTCATCCGTAAATAGGCTCATTTTGCCCTTACTGCCATCCCCAAGGTCACTGATTAAGACACTGAACAACACTGGCCCCAGCACGAGCCCTGCGGGACCCCAATGGTAACCTCTTTGGTGCCAAATAACTCCCCCCTCAACAGCCACCCTTTTGGTTCTGTCCTTCAGCCAGGTTTCAACCCATCTGGACATCATATCCCCAACCCTGAGATCCGTCATTTCCTGATCAACCTTTTGTGAAGCACAGGGTCAAAGGCCTTGCTGAAATCCAGATAGAGAATGTCTACTTCTTGGCCCCGGTCTACTGTCTTAGTGACCCAATCAAAGAAGTCAATCAGATTCATTTGACACAATGTCGTCCCCCAATGAATCCGAGCTGCCTCGCATCTTGGAGACCATGCCCTTCTAGATATATTTTACCAAGTTTTCCTTAAGCATGGTCTCCATGAGCTTGCACACGATTGAGGCCAGATTGACTGGTCTGTGATTCCCTGGGTCATCCTTCGGACTGCTTTTGTGAAGGGGCACCACATGTGCTGTTCTCCAGTCCTGCGGTACCACACCTGACTCTAGTGAACCATTAAATAGGCCTGCCAGTGACTCTGTCAGTTCCTTAGCCAGTTCTCTTAGTATCCTTGGATGTACTCTGCCCAGGCCTTGTGATTTGTCCACCTTCAATGCTAGCAGCCCCTTCCTCACTCTATCTTCCTCTCCCCTCACTCTGCTCCTCCTCTTCTCCCTCCTGAAGGCACTGGTCCATCTTTCTCTCTGGTGAAGACAGAACAGAAGTACTCATTTAGTATATTCTGCTCCCCCCCATTATCCTCCACCTACTCCTCCCCTTTCTTAAGCCTAACAATCATGTCCTTCATATCTCTCTTCTCATTTATACAGTGAAAGAAGGCCTTCTCCCCTTCTTAATTCCTTCAGCTATCTGCAGCTCCTTCTGTGCCTTAGTTCACTGGACTTTTTTTTTTACTTGCCTCACTAGCAAACCTTCAGTAATTTTTCCTATCCCCCTCTCTCTTGGTCTTGCCGAATTTTCTATAGGCTAACCTTTCTTTACTGCCTGGGCAATCCTAGAACTGAATCAGCTGGGCACTTTGGCCATTGTGTTCTTTCTCCAGAGCCTAATGTACTCCTTTGTGGCAACTAGTAATCCTTCCTTAATGATGCACCACCTTTGGTACACCCCCATATGTGCTCTGATGCCTACCAGATGGCTCCTTAGCACTTCGCTCATCTTCCTGAAGTCTGCTCTCCTAAAATTCAAGACTTTTTTTTATTTGAGATGCTTTTCCTGCCCATATCCAACTGGAACCACATTGTGCAATGGTCACACCCACCCAGAGGCTCCCAGACCTTTATTTCCTGCACATGCTCCCCATTTGTGAGCACCAAATCAAGAACTGCCTCTGCTCTTGTTGGTTCTGTGACATCTTGAGAGTCAGGAACTCATTTTGAAGATGCTAAGGTAGAAAAGGTGTGGAAACCAGCCAGGTGAGGGGCTGGGGAAGGGGCCCTGAACTTAGCCCCATCAGACTCCCTGTTCTATGCCTCTACTGTGGTCACTCACAGGCAGTCCTGCTCGGACATCAATGCCCTGGAGGTTTAAAGAAAGTGGTCATCCTGTCTATCCACTCCCAAGACATTTGAGGCAAAGGTCTGAAAGGAGATGAGATAGCCTGCTGGGGTGCAGTAACCAAGGTTTGGGAAGGGTCCTGAGGCTCCAGCAATACTCTCACCCTAGGGGAGGATTGAGTGGAGACTCCTGTTGCTGACACTTCTACAACCAATTAGATGGCAGAGCAGTGACCCAAAGGAGGAACCAAGAATGGCAGTAAATGTTCATGGCTGAGTAGGGCCCAATGAGAGGCCTGACTCCAATACCAATACCAATTTCAGAGCCGTGGGAGAACTCTGCACCAAAAATACTGGATACTCATCTGAAACAGGAGTTCTAGGAATGGTATATGTTGTTCATCCACACTGTCTGGCAGGTTCCTTGCCACTTTAAATCTTGCTGGAAGGTCTTCAAGCTGGCTCCTCCCACCCACCCAGGTGGTAAAACTCTCGGCTCCGCCCCATGACGCCAGATCTAGCCCGCTGGAAGTCAGGTTGTGCGTCGAAGCTGGGGAGGTCGGGTGGGTCGTGTGGATGAACAACATAAACCATTCCTAGAACTCCTGTTATAGGTGAGTAACCTGTATTTCTAGGGACATGGATGGAGGCAAGGCGCACACCCCCTACTTGGGAAATAATGACTGGAGAACCGAGGCCCCAAAACCAGCATCCCGGCGTGACTCAAGGTTGATGTGGTAGTGGGTGATGAAGGTGTGTGCTGACTTCCAGGTAGCAGCCCTGCAGATTTCCTGGATAGGGACATCCCTGGAAGCAGCCACCGATGCAGCGGTATGGTGGGTAGAATGAGCTCTTATCCCTCTGGGAGGCTCCATGCCTGCCAATCTATAGCAGAGATCTATGCAGGAGGCGACCCACCTGCCTATCATCCGCTTGGCTGCAGGTCTGCCAGGTGCGACTTCAACGTAGGTGACAAACAGCTGGCGAACCTCTCCCCGAACTTCAGCCGTCCGCTCTTATAATAAGTGAGTGCTCTTCTAGGGTCCAAAGTGTGGAGCCTATATTCAGCCTCCAAGGTGTGATTGGGGTAGAACACCAGCAGAGTCAACACCTGGTTAAGGTGAAACTCCGACACCACCTTCAGAGGGAATTTCGGGTGGGGGCGCAGGACAACCTTGTCCCTGTAGAAGACCAGATAAGGAGACTCGATGGAAAGCACCTGGAGCTCTCCAATCCTTCTGGCTGACGTGATAGCTACCAAGAAGGTGGTCTTCCATGACAGGTGAGAGATGTCACACCTTTGCATCAGTTTGAATGGCTTGCCCATGAGCTTTGCCAATACCAGCAGTAGATCCCACGGAGGTGGAGGTTCTCGCACCGGAGGGGATATGCGATCAAGGCCTTTGAAAAAGCGCCCGACCACCTTCTCCTGCACTCCACCGACTGCTTCCCAGCCCGCGCCTGCAAGCAGAGAACAGCTGCCAGGGTGCACCTTAAGGGTCATCGACCAAAGCCCTTGCTGAGAAAGGGACCACAGGTAGTCCAGATTGCTAGCCAAAGAACAGGAGGAAGGGTCCAGGCCCTTGCCCTGACACCAAATGGAGAATCTCTTCCATTTGAAGGCGTAGCATTTTCTGGTCGACTCCTTACAGGATGCCTCAACGACGTTGAGGACCTCGTCGGAAAGACCCAAGGCCTAGAACTCTAGCCGCTCAGGAACCAGGCCTTCAGCTGCAGGGATTGAAGGTCCAGATTCAATACCTTCCCCTGATTGACCGAGATCAGGTCTGGGCGGGCTGGAAGCTGCCTTGGGAGCCTGGAGCTGAGACTGAGGAGATCTGGATACCAGAACTGGTGGGGCCAGTCTGGGGCTACCAGAATCACCTGCGCCTTGTCCCTCCTCACCTTGAGAAGCACCTTGTGGATCAAGGGAAATGAGTGAAAGTCGTAGAAGAGGCCCGGGGTCCATGGCCTCGAAAAGGCATCCCCCTGCAGCGAGCCCTGCTGAGGGGGGCAGGCATGAAACAGTCTCAGCTTTGCATTCTCCCTGGAGGCAAACAGGTCCACCTGAGGCATGCCCCAGTGGGAGAACAGATCTTGTACTACCTCCGGCAGGAGAGACCACTCGTGGGACGCAGCCCCTATCCGGCTTAGAGCATCGGCCAGGGTGTTGGAGGCTCCTGCCACATGAATGGCAAGGAGATCCGCCTCCAGGCTGCGCACGAGTGACCAAATGTGGAGAGCTTCCCTGCACAGAGGCATGGAGCATGTCCCGCCCTGGCAGTTTAGGTAGTACGTGGTCATGGTGTTGTTCGTCTAGACCTGAACCACTTGACCCAATAGAAATGGAGCGAAGGCGGTGAGGGCTAGATGAACCACTCGAAGCTCCAGCAGGTTGATGTGGCATCGGGACTCCCGTGGGGACCAGAGGCCGTGCGCTCTGTACTCCCCCAGGTGGGCACCCAACCCATCAGAAAGGCATTGGTCGATACAGAGACAGTCGGCTCGGGGCGGTCAAATAGGATGCCCTCCTGCAGATGTGCTGGAACAGTCCATCACTGGACAGCGTTCCACATCCCCTGGGTCACTGTCACTAGCTGATCCAGAGGATCGAAGTGCTGTGACCATTAGCTGGCCAGCCCCCATTGAAGGGGACGCATGTACCAGCGGGCCCAACAGCCCACGCTGGTGCAGGCCGCCATGAGGTGCAGGAAGTCCTGGGCAGGGCGCAATTGCCCAATCTGTAATGATTGGGCAAAGGAGGAAAGAACCTCGGCCTTGTCCGCCAGAAGCCGTGCTCTGGCTCATACAGAGTTGAGCTCTGCCCCGATGAATCGTATCACCTACTTTGGCACGAGTTCCAACTTGGCCTCGTTGATGGGGAGGCCAACTTGAGAGCAAACCTGGAGGGCCAGATCTCTGGACCGCTCCACCTCTGCTCTGGATGGGGCTGCAATCAGCCAGCCGTCCAGGTAGGGGTACACCCAGACCCTTCGGTGCCACAGGAACGCTGTCACCACTGCTATGCATTTGGTGAAGATCCTGGGAGCTAGGGAAAGGCCGAAGGGCATGGCCTGGAACTCGTAGAGGGATCCCTCCACCCCGAAGCGGAGGAATCTCTGGTGGGGCGGACGGATTGGGAAATGAAAGAACACGTTCTGAAGGTCCAGAGAACAGAACCACATGCCTCGTTCCAAGGATGGGATTATCTGAGCCAGAGTGACCATCCTGAAGGTCCAAGACCTTAGGAACCTGTTTAGGTCGTGCAGGTCGAGAATGGGGCACCAGCCCCCCGTCCGTTTTGGGACCAGGAAGTAACCGGACACAAACCCCGGGTCTGGAGGAGGATCCGCCACCTTTCTGATCACCTCTTTTTCGAGGTGCCTTGTGATATCGGCTCGGCGAGCTGACAAAGAGGCTGTGGAGCCCGTAGCCCCCCTGAGGGGAGACGGCTCGGAAGGGCAGGGCCTGCTCGAACTCCAGGGGCAGGCCCTTTCCTACCACCTCCAACACCCAACGGTCCGTGGTGATAACGGACCAAGTGGAAAGGAAGTGGCGGAGCCGCCCCCCCATGGGGAACCGGGGGGAGTGACGAGGCTGGGGGCGACACCCCTCAACCTGTCACTGGGCAGGCTTAGAGGAGGGACTGGCCGAGGGACCTCCTGGGCCTTTGCCTCCCTGCTTCCTGTTGGAGGAAGCTGCGGGCTTGGGTTTGGGATGCCAAGCACGAGCCTGCTGGCCCTGGTGCTGGTGCTGTTGGGCCAGATGTGCCGCATGCGCAGAAGGATGAAAGGACTTGTGCTACTGCTGTCGGCGACCTTTGTCCTTCTGGGCAGAGGTGACAGAGTCCAGAGTGGCATTGAACTTTTTGATCCTCTGGAGGTGACCTTCCACTCCAGGGCCGAAGAGGTCGGTCCCCAGGAAGGGGACATCTGCCAGTTTGTGCTGGGTATCCACCATGAAGGTGGATATCCTCAGCCATGCTCTGCGGCGCATGGCCACCGTGGCCATAACTGATCTGGCACAGAAGTCTCCAATGTCCAGAGCCGTTTGGAGCTGCTGTTTAGCCACCGCCCTACCCTGGTCCCATACCTGCCTGACCGTGGTCTGCAGGTCAGCCGGGAGATGAGGGATCACCTCATCCAGGGAGCCCATGAGGGCATGGGAGAAGTGTGCCATCAGCACGGTCGAGCTGGCCTGGTGGAGGCCAAGGGAGGACGCAGCGTACACTTTGCACCCGGCATAGTCCAGCTTTTTGGACTCCTTGTCGGGGGGCTTGTCCACATCCCTAGCATTCCCAGAACACAGGAAAACGCTGTCGGCGACCAACCGCTCGGCAGAGGGGTGTTCCAAAAAAACAGGAAAAGAGCCGGTAGAGACCGCATACTTCCTGGCCGTCCTGGTCGAAGGTGCAGAATAGGAAGCAGGCCACTGCCAGAGCTCCAAGGCTGAGCCAACAATGGCTTCAGCCACCGGAAAGGCCTCTGTGGGTGAATACCCTCGGTCCAGTATCTCCGTCAGGGGATACTTGGCCTGCTTGGATATGGGCTCAAGCTGCATCCCGGTGGACTCCAAGATGAGCTGAAGCAAACCTATGAAGGACGATGGGCTTTCATCCATCGACTGGCCCCCAAAGGACTCCAGGTCAATGGGTCTGGAGAACAGGGAGGAGTCGTCGTCTGACTCTGAGGAGTCCGCGAAGAGCTGCCTGGGGCCTGAGCCACCCTCCACCTGCCGAGGACGGTCGGGAGTGAGGGTAACCAACAACCTGTGGGGCAGGCCCTGACCCGACCAAGAGACCTTGGTTGGTGCCCCCAATTCCGGTTGTGGAGGCGGAGGTTCCACCATAATCGGTGGGGCAGCTGGTTTCGGCTGAACAACCGGCCCAGGCTTGGGCACCTTGGCTACAGCGAGGTGTTGCTTCAGCCGCTCAGGTGACAGCCACTTGATGGCCGGGGAAGGTGATGGCGTCGGCTTGTTCCCGGACAGAAGTAACTGCTGCCACATCAGGTCCTCGTAGCATTGACGCAACTTGCACCGGAGCCTCTCCTCTTCCGAGGAAGAAGATGAGGATGAGCGGCGGTGCCGCTTACTTTGGTGCAGAGACCGAGACCGCCGATGTCGGCGGGATGGACTGGACCGAGACTATGTCCGAGACCAAGACCGAGATCCTCGGCGTTTCCGAGGATGGGTCTGGGAAGGGACGGGGGACACCCGCTCTTCCCTCGGCTCGAAAGCCTTAACCGGGGAGTGCAGCACCGGAGGTGCAGGCAAGTCCTCAGTGTCCACCGGGGAAACTGGTGAAGAAGGGTTGTCGGCTTCACCAGTCGACAGCCAGTCTGATGGGTCGAGAAAAATCTCGACCGCGTCGACGGGTGTTTCGGCCAGCTGACCTGACGGGGACACCATGAAGCCAGTGGCTTTTGCCGCAACCTCAACTGAAGCTGAGTGTTGACTGTCCGGGGCAGGGGACCTCTCCCACTCCCACGAACACCAACGATGGGACTTACCTTTTGAGTCCTTCTTTCTGGATCGAGAAGAATGTCCCGATGGCCCCTCTCCCTTCGTGGAAAGGGACTGGCAAAGCTCCTTGAAAGAAGCTGAATACGAGGTACCCAGAGAGAGTGGGATAAATGCTGTGACTGAGGAAAAGGATGATGCGGCCTGTGCCACCTCCTCCTCCAAGGCGATAATCTGCTCGAGTTGCCCAACCGAGCAAGCCGCCGTGGTAACCGCCCAACGGGCCTCCTTCGACTTCACCGGCGGGTAGCGCTCTTGGGGCCCTCAAGCTGTAACTGGGCAGCACGGTCTTCCAGGATGCTGGCCAAAAATGAACGGCATAACTCGCAGGCCTACGGGTCATGTTCTAGGCCGAGGCAGTAGACGCACATGGAGTGTGGGTCCATTCTGGACATTTTCTGCCTACAAGGGCACTGCCGAAATCCGGGAGTCGATTTGTCTATCGCAGCTGCAAGGGAGAAAGTTGACCGAAGTCTTGAAAATTTTAAAATAAGTTTCGGGCGAACTGAAGAATTAGGATCCAGTCTACACGCAGAGCGTTAAGAAGGGAACCTGAGCTTCCAAGTGGTAAGGAAGATCTGGCGTCATGGAGCAGAGCCGAGAGTTTTACCACCCAGGTGGGAGGAGCCAGCTTGAAGACCTTCCGGCAAGATTTAAAGTGGCAAGGAACCTGCCAGACAGTGTGGATGAACAACATATCCATGTCCCCAGAACCATCATCATCTGAGTTGGCACCACTAGTGGCACCAACACCAGAAACTCAAACAGCCATGACACTGAGTTCACACCACCACAGACACCGACACTAGTGTCATGCTTGATACTGATCTCTTCCTTGGCACCAAGTCAAAGGACAACACTGCAGCTGACACTGATATCAGTACCAACTTCCCCACTGACCCTGGCATCAACATCTTGAACAGTGTCAGCATTACGAGTTGGTACCGGTGTCTGCATCTCTCTCGGTACCACCATCACAGCACACGGTGGTCAGCACTGACGTCACCAAAGTGTTGGACAAGGCCACAGGCTTTGACTCTGACTCACAGGTGGCCTGTCCCCAAAGGTAAGTGGAGTGTGGTAGGTTCCTGACCAGCTGCCCAGAACGAATCAATGATCCACCTGACACTACCTCCGAAGACTCCAACACAGTCCCAGCACAGTGGGGGGCAGAAGAGCTCAATGACTCACCTGTCTCCAGAGAGTGATGAGTTGGCCAGAGGAAATGGTCTGAGCTCAGTGACTCAGCTGTCTCCAAAGAGTGGGGAGTTGGCCAATAGGAATGGTCCGAGGTTCTGTCTAATTACCTCCTGAACCGACACCAACCTCCAAAGAATGGGACTGAATGGCCTAGCTTCAGACAATGGACCTGGAGTATTCGGTGAGCTAATGAAAAGAAGGCATCGCGGGAGTCCATGTTGTGGTTAGGCCCCACACAGGCAAAACAGACTGAATGCCTGTCATCCTTGCTAATCTTTTCACTGCAAGCACAGTATCAGAAGGGAAGGGCTATAATCATCTTCTGCTTCAATGACTTAGGCAGTCCAGAAGAAAAAAAAAAAGAGAAGTGACAAAAAGGTGAAATAACATAACGTGGTCCGCTCCCAGGATGCATTCTTAATGCTGGTAAAACAGAACTAAGGGGGGACAGGTAGCCAGCAACTGTTATTGACAGGTGTGCAGTGCATCACATGCAGTGTCACACAGACACCATAATCCAGTAGCCATGGCTGGACCCCTGGACAAAAGATTTGCTCCTGAGGGATCCTATACTCGCTGACTTAGACCCCAAAGTGGGATTCTATGGAGAAGACTGATTGAAAGAAGATTCAGGGTTACACAAAGGCTTGTAATGTTTAACGTAGAAGTCTGAAGTTTGGTATAATACTGACTGGGATTTGCTAGTACTCACTTTAAATGTATGGCCATTGTAAAGGTCGATGATAGCCCTTCTCTGCATGCCAAGTAAAATCTTTTTTTTTTTTTTAATAATCGGAACATTCCTCAGCCAAGGATTTATGCTGTTTAGTAGGCTTCCTTGCTGATTCTACTTAAACAGGTCTTTAGAGGAAGTCTAAGGGAAGCCACTTCTGTAGACATTATTACAGAGATGTTCTCAACTTGCTTACTAGATTTTCATTTACTGGAGTTAGACAGCCTTAAACTGATAATCCCATCTTTTTGTTGGTCTCCTTTCTGTGTCATAGGACCAAAAAAACTGCACAGATCACATTTTACCCAATCGAGATCTGGGCCCAAGCACTTGTAGCACTCTGTATGCCTATTTGCCTTAGGCAAACCGTGACCATATTTTTGGTACTTTTTGAAACCTGTGGTCCAGTTTTCTGTTTAGGTTTTCATTTTAATTCTGACTAGGACACGAGATCAGAAACTGGCACCCCAGTAAAACACCAACCTCAGTTGAAAGGCATTTTTTAACATGTAAGTATTTCTATTTGTTTGACCACAGTCATTGTGAGGTGAAATAAATGGTCTAAAGTGCTTTGTAAGTTGAGTATGCACTCATATGATCTTCAGTATTCTGGGTGCATATCATGCTAAACCCAGTGTCCAGGGATCAGAGGCTTTCTGTTCACACAGACTCAACATTGGCAATATTTGTTTTTGCTTTTTAAAATTTGTTTTAGTCAGATAACATTTCTTGACTAGTTTCTGGCCATGTTAGCCCTGAGAATCAAAACGTCTGAAAACTCTGGTGTCTTATCTGGCCTTACCTTCCTCTGTCGCAGTTCCTGAGCATCATCATGGCTGTCCTTGAGAAGCTGTTCCATAATCTTTATGTCCAGTGCAAGCTCCTCCTGCTGCTCTCGGGCCTCACGTTTCATCTTCAGCCGCAATGACTTTTCCAATGCATCCCTTGTCTGCTGCTGCTTCTTTAACTTCTCCAAATGAGCACGTTCCACTTCTAGTTTATGCAGATGGACCTTTTCTTCCTATAGAAAACAATATTTATAAATAGAAAGTAAACCACTTATGTTCTGGAGCAACTGTTAGATACAGCAGAAACTCAGAATGGAAAAATTCCTTTATAATTACCATAATTTCCTTTTATGTTAGCTCCAACATTGTCAATGGGGAATTGATACATACAGAAACATAGAAACATAGAATTTGCATGTGTTCCATCTCTCAGAGCAGTCCAACCCCTCAGGCTTACTGCATAAGGTTATGAATATACTGAGCATTACTGGGGGGTTAGAAGGACCACTTGACCCACCAAGTATGACCATTTTCCCTACCTACTGCATATACCGCAGGCCCTAACTGATCTGTCCCTTACCCTCTCTTCCCTATCGCTAGGGTTCCTTAATGTTTATCCCATACATTCTTAAATTCCCCTACCATTTTGCCCCCACTACCTCCATAGGGAGGCTGTTCCATGTAACCACCACCCTTTCCGTGAAGAAATATTTCTTGATATTACCCCGGAGTCTACCCCTCTCTAGCCTCATATCATGACCCCTTCTTTTCTGAAAGATGCTACCCTCCTGAATCTTATTTATACCCTTGAAATATTATGATTTGTTGCCCTTCTCTGAACTGCCTCTACTCTGTCTCTTGTTTGGTGGCAGTCAATACCTCCCACCCCCCCCCCATCATGTACTCCACCCCTAGATTTCTGTGCCCCAAATGCATGGTTTTGCATGTTCCACTGAATCTTAGCTGCCACACTCTTAACCACTTCTCAAGCTTACATAGGTCCTTCTCTCACCCCCCGCGGAGTGTCAACCCTGTTGCAGGTCTTGGTGTCATCTGCAAAGACATACACTCCCTTCCAGCCTCTCTGCAAAGTCACATATAAAGTCATTAAACAGAACTGGCCCCAGCATTAATCCCTGTGGCACCCTGCTGGCCACCCCCCCTTCCCCAGCTTGAACTCCATTTACCACCACCCTCTGTGTCCAACTACGCAACTAATTTCTGACCCAGTTTACCAGCCTGCCCAACTTGTTTACGAGCCTCCTATGTGGGACGGTGTCAAATGCCTTGCAGAAATCCAGGTAGGCCACATCCACCACCAACCTCCTGATCTATTTTCCTGGTCACCCAGTCTAATCTATAAGATTTTTTGGGCATGACCTTCCCACAGTGAGTCCATGCTGCCTCGTATCCTGCTCTCTACTGGATTCAAGAGATATCACAATCTGCTATGGGTAATGTACTTCCCCGCTGGTGTAGTGATACAGCTCAAAGCTATGACCTCAGCATAGAACCCTGTGAACATGGAACATTCCAAATACAGAAGTTTCAGTGGCTGAGCAGGTAGCACACTCACCTCTGAGGCTGGGAGATCAGAAGGCTGTGGGTTCTATCCCCACACCAGGCACTTGGGTTAATATCCCAATACTGACACTGTAGTGCAGCATGATTGGGGAGGGGTGCTGCACTCTAAGGTGCCATCTTTCGGATAAGATGTTAAACCAAGGTCCCATCTGCCTGTTCAGGTAGTTCAGGTGGATGTTAAAGATCCCATGGCACTTCTCGAAAAGAGCAGGGGAATTTCACCGGTGCCCTGGCCAAATTTCCCCCCATTCATTAAAAATACCACCAACAGTTTAATTTGCTTCAAGGTCAGTTGGCATTCATCTGTATCCCCTCCCCCGGGTCATGCCTGAAAATAGGCAGAATGTGTCTAGTGCACTTACCCAGTAAAAAAAAAAGTTACTCAGTTTACATTTGTCCACGCAGTACTTCCAAACTCACATGAATACAGACATCCATGTCCCCAAGTGAGCCACTTTAGCAAAATACTTCCTATTTCAGCATGTTTTAAATAGTGAAAGGTAATATCAGCCTGCCTTATCTTGGACGAACATTAAACAGCCGAGCCAGTGGACAATTTTATTTATTTTATTTTTTTTTACTTGTTTTTGGATTACAATACCTTTGAGCCGGAGGCTCTTTTACAGAGGTTCAACATCAAAAGAAAAATACTATAAAATATAACATTATACAATGTAGTACAACAATTAGCACCAGAGTGTTACAATAACAAAGGTACAATGTTATGACAGGCACTAAAGGATAGACAATACATTTTACAATTAAGTATGAAATAGGTGAACATAGAGAAGACAACAATGGCCTTGCTGTTTGAGTGCAATGGGGAGAAAAAGGAATGTGGAGGGAACGTCAGGGGGGGGATCAGGAAAACAGGACGGGAGGTGAGTGGCGGGCCATGGGACAGGACTGGTATAGGGAGGCATGGGCAGTGGTGGGGGGGAGAAACGAGAGCATGGAAGGGACAGGGATGGTGGACAGGATACAGGTCTATGTTTACAAGGGGTGGGATGGTGGACAGGATATAGATCAATGTTACAAGCAGCAGGGAGATAAGCGGTGGAACTGCAGTAGCATAGAGGGAAGGGTAGGAGGCACAGTGAAATAGAGGGTGGCCTTAGGTTACAGAGGCAACAGGGTTGGATTTCCCTATGACTGGACAATAACATTTGTTAAGTGCAGTAAGGAATAGGCGGTGTTTATATTTGAAAGGGCCCAATTTGGGTACTGACAGGATAGCAGCTGGTAGGCCATTTAACCAGGAGGGCACCCAGTAAGCAAAAGAGCACTGTGCCTGCATGGTGTGGCAGAAAGGTACAAGAAGCACTTGTCTTGACATACCTCGGGTTGTATGTAGGTTGATTGTTTCTTTAAGAAGATCTTATATTACTGGGAGTGGGGGTTAGTCCAAGACAGGCCTTTTTCACGAGAAGGCAGGTCTGGTATTTTACTCCTCCCATGAGGTTTAACCATTTTGTTTGTTCGTATAGGTCGCAGGTATGGGTGAGACGGTGTGCACCCATGATTAACCTGCAAGCTTTATTAAGTGCTAGGTTGATCCTTTTGAGCACAGTATAAAACAAGTCCATAGTCGATGATGGAGACTGTGGAGCTGTTAACTGCAAGTTGGAGGGCATTGGAGGTTAGGCAATGTCTGTGCTGGTATATAAGACCAATCTTAGCATTTACTGCTTTAGTAACTTGATCTATATGGGCAGCGTAGGACAGTGAACTATCAAGGGTTATGCCTAGGTATTTGAAATACAGGACTGGCTCAAGTGTCTCCCCCCGCCCCACCCCCACCGACTGTTCCGGATAGTAAGCCTGTGCAACTTGTGTTTGTTATGGGTGTTACTGAAAAGCATAGTTTTTGTTTTTTTCTGTGGTTCATAAGAAGTTTGTGTTTTAAGAACCAGTCCTCAACAGATGTGAAATCAAGTTGGAGCTGGGTCGTCAATAGACGCGGGTCCGGTTGGCTGGAAAAAATAAGTGCATCATCCACATAGAGTAAGATGTCAGTGGAGCTTGCCTCAGGGGGGTTATTAAGGAACAAGCTAAAGAGTAACGGACCTAGTATCGAGCCTTGAGGGACACCAGAGCAAACTGGGCAACTGTCAGCGAGAACACCATTTATTTTGACTTGTTGGGATCTGCCCTTCAGATAACTGCTGAACCAGCCTACGGTTTCAGGCAAAAGTCTAGTGGAGGCGAGTGAGTTTAGCAGAATGGTGTGGTTTACCATGTCAAAAGCTTTAGTGAGGTCACATCACCACATTATCATCACACTCACAGGACCATAAAGAAAACTCTGCCATTTCTCCTATAGCCTTTGCAGAAAAACTTCCACCAACACTGAAATATATATAAAAAATTTAACTAGATCAATATGTACACTTGACTCCGATAGCAAGTGGATAACAACCTGAACATGTTCTCCAACCTTAAAGGAAATTTCCGATGTAAGGCAGCCACTCGTACACAGTGGTAGCTGCCATCATTGGCCATTATTCTAGCCCAGTTTTATTCAATTAAAGCAGTCGGTACCTGAATAATTTCACTCGTAACTTTCATAAACACACTGGAAACCCTCTGTCTTTTCAGTACTCGGTTTGGCTGCCATGCCCAGTGCTCAAGCACGTAATGTGTGGCCAGGGAGAGCGCGGGGGCATGCCCCATTCAAATGAATGGGGCTTGATTACTCATTCAATGTTAAGCTTCAAAATGGTCATTTGGCAATTGATGAAGGACACTGCTCAACTAACATGGCCCATATTAGTCGAGCAGTGTCCTTCATTAATTGCCAAGCGACCATTTTGAAGCTTAAAATTGAATGAGTAATCAAGCCCCATTCATTTGAATGGGGCGTGCCCCGCGCTCTCCCTGGCCACACGTCATTACGTGCTTGAGCATGGGGGCATGGCACTGAAAAGACAGAGGGCTTCCAGTGTGTTTATGAAAGTTATGAGTGAAATTATTCAGGTACCGACTGCTTTCATTGAATAAAACCAGGCTAGAATAACAGCCAATGAGGGCAGCTACCACTGTGTGTGAGAGATAGCTGCTCTCAGATAGGTCGGAAACTTTCTTTAAAGTCTACATCACAGTCAGTTAGTGTATTGGTCCATCACTGCAACTGATGGATTATGTTGTGATGCCCCAGGATAACTGATGGATCCAAGGACCTGCAAAACTGTGGTGATCATCCTGATTGTTAGGCAATCCACAAATATATGGACTATATTCTCCAACACAAGTCAGAGACTCAGGGAGAGGCCTCATTAACAATGCTGGAGCTAACAGAAAGATAAAAATTACTCACCTGTAGTAATCTTGTTTCTTCCAAAGGGATCCACTAATAGTACTCGTGCAGTTCTGTTTTAAGACAGGACTGCCCCAGAGAGAATAGAATGCTATGCTAATCATAGAATGTTTAGCTCATACATCTATTTTCAAACTGCCTCGTGCCAACTGCCTACATTCTACCTCAGATTTCTTAGAAGCCTGCAAAGAGGTCATAACAACATGTGAATTATAATTAAAACATTGTAAAAGAATTTTAAATGCCCAAAGAGTAGCCAAGGGCTAAAAGAAGCAAAAGTCCTGTGTAAAACATTCGCTCTACCAAAGTGAATTATTGCGTTTCCGCGCTGGAAAAAGCCAAAGGAAACTCGCAGAAAATTTGGAGGACCATCAAGTCTATTGAAGGCCCACTGCTGCTCCCTCCATCCCTGCTAAGATCAACATAAATGGCACAGTTATTGAGAACAATTACCAAATCCTCGAAGAACTGAATTCTCACTTCGCCACAGCTGGTCTAGCTTTCGATGCATCACCGTACACATCTCATACTATTATCCATGCTAGCCCTATCACTGTCCTGAAAGCTACAGCCCATCCTTTCCAGCTGCTCCCCCTCAGCTTCAAAGAAGTTGAGGATTCACTCATCAATTTAGATACCACAAAAAGTGCCGGAGACGATGGCTTAGAACCATTTTTCTTAAAAGTCGGCTACCGCTATCTTACTGCTCCCATTCTCCATATTCAACCTCTCTATCTCTTCTGCCGTAGTTCCATTATGCTGGAAATCTGCTCATATCATATCCTTATTTAAACCGCGACCTATGCAACTTAAACAATTACAGACCAATCTCAATCTTGCCTATCCTTTCAAAAGTCCTCGAAAAATTGATTTATATACAATTGAAGAATCATCTGAAACCTACTCTCCTCAATCCAGCCCAATCAGAGCTTCTAATCATAGCACCGTTACTGCACTAGCTAAAGTCACTGATGACTGGATCTCAGCCAAGGATGCTAAAAAAAATTACGGGTGCAGTGTTCTTAGATTTGAGTAAAGCATTCAACACCGTTGCCCATACTCTAATTGTGAACAGCCTCACCAATATTGGCGCTACCCTAGCTACTACCAAATGGTTCTCCAGTGACCTATCAGGTAGGATGCAGTAAGTCAAAGCTGGTGGGCTGTTCTCTGCCTCCTTACCAGTTTCTAGGGGAGTCCTGCAAGGTTCCATCTGAGGTCCTATACTCTTCTCCATATATATCAACAACCTCGATTCTCAGGTCAACCTTGCATTTCTTTGCAGACGATACAGTTTTGTATACATCTGGCCATACAATATCGGAAGTCAGGGATATACTTTAAGTCAATTTTGCACAGCTAGAAACAAATCTCATCAATACCAAACTCCTCCTAAATGCTAAAAAAACTAAGGCCATGATTTTCCCCCCTAATACTTCCTCCATCACCCTCTCTGTCCCACCTAAAGACTTCATCGTTACATCCCTAGGTGAACCACTGGAAGTTGTCTCTAAATTTAAATACTTCGGCTTTTGGTTAGACGACAAGCTCTCCTTCAACGAGCACATAGATGACCTGTCCAGAAGACTAAAAGCTAGACTAGGCTTCTTCTGAAACAGGTCCCTCTTTCCCCTGAAAACCATACTCAGGCTTGTTGAGACCACCTTCCTCACTTTTACTTGACTATGGGGACATATTATACACTTCTGCAGCAATTACTAACCTAAACAAATTGAACATTCTCTATCACCGCGCCCTGCGCTTCATTACAAACTACCCATACCGAACCCACCATTGCGAACTACATGCAACTGTCGGTTGGACTTCACTTACCATTAGACGCACACTCCGTGCTGGCATTTGGACCCTAAAACTTCTTCTGAATAAATTACCAAGCTATTTACTGTAGTAGCACTTATCTGTACTGCCCACAGCTCTTATTTCCTTAGGAAATCAGATTTTATCCTACTCGACACACCTAGGACTCATACCTCCTTTGGCAGATGAGCCTTCTCAAGTGCCCTACCAACTATTTGGAACCAGCTGCAATCCACTCTGAAACTATCCAGTGGTAGTCTCAGTAAATTTCTTCAAAAAGATGGTGGCTTCAAAAATAAAGGACACCTGTAACTGTTTCTAAACTCCCTCCTTAGCTTTCTCCTTACTTCCTTAGTTTGTTCTCACTACACCGCCTTCCTTAAACAACCTGTACTAAATATTTTTTTGTTTTTCACCCAGGACTGTTTACCCATGTACCTTATAGGACCAGGTCCACCATTTATGTATTGTTATGTTATTGCCTGCATTGTATATTTGTTGTAACCATGCACCCAGGACCTCCTTGTGAATGAGTTTGCTCAATGGAGCTTTCCTGCAATAAACTTGAACTTGAACTTTTCTGAAGTCAGACATGCCCTAAGAAAATAACCTACAAGCTATAGGTACTACCAGAATGCGTCAGCAGGTGGCATACCGCTCCAACTGTGTATCTTATCAGCTGTGGAGAGTATTTTTCCAGTTATTTATTTATTTGTTTGTTTGTTTTACCAGGAAAGGCATACTGAGCAAAATACTGCTCAATTTCAGATGTGTCCTGGTTGATTCTGAAGGGGAGAACAAGAGCGAGGAGTAATAATATTAGTGGATCCCAACCCTTTGGATAAAACAAGATTACTACAGGCGAGTAATTTTTTCTTCTAACCCCAGGAATCCACTAATATTATTACTCTTGCAGACTACGCAGCGGTACCTCTAGGAGGTGGGCAGAATTTATTTAGGAAAAAGACTCTACAGAACAGCTTTGCCAAAACTGGCATCACTCCTAGACTAGGTATCCAGGCTATACTGTTTAGTGAAGGTGTGGACTGATCTCCAGGTAGCTACTTTACATATTTCCAATACAGGTACCATTTGGTCAGCTGCAATAGTGGCAGCTGTGCCCCTTGTAGAGTGACCAGAAGGAGGAACCTTCCCTGCTTTTGAGTAACAAAACTGAATACACTGGACTATTCATCAAGATAAGGTCCTTTTCGAAGCAGGAGTACCTTTACCTACTTCCCCATAGGTGAGGAACAGCTGTCATCTGTCCTGTCTATGGTCTTTGGTATGAGTCATACAGTAACACAGTGCTCTTTTTACATCCAGGCTGTGCAATCTACGCTCATCTGAGCTGGAGTGTTCAGTAAAGAAAACTGGCAATGTTATTGACTGGTTCACGTGGAAGTCAGAAACCACCTTGGGAAGGAACTTCCTATTAGTTCTCAACACTACCATATCCCTGTGGAAAGAAACATAGTCCTTTTCCACACAAAGGGCCTGTAGCTCACAAATCCTCCTGGCAGAAGTGATTGCTACCAGAAAAACTACCTTCCAGGTAACAAATTTAAGTTCTGCAGATGTCATAGGCTCAAAGGGTGGAATCATAAGCTGGGCAATGCAAACATTAAGATCCCATGCTGGCACTGGTTCCCTGTGAGGGGGAAATAAGTGAGAGAGACCCTTAAAGAACCTCTTGAAAATGGGACTCGATGCCATTGAGGTATCCTTTTTGGCTGAAAGGTAAGCTGAAACTGAAACCAGGTGCACTTTCAGAGTCGAGTGCTGCAGCCCCAAGGAGTGCAGATGAGACAAATAATCCAGAAGGGTTGGGATCCCAGCCTGGGCTGGGACTACACCTTTATCATTGCACCAGATGGAAAATCTTTTCCATTTTCAGGCATAGGTTTTCTTAGTGGAAGGTTTCCAGTAACCCCCAAGGCCTTCCAAAACTGCTTCAGAGAACTGGCAGTCTGCATATTCTAAGTCCTCAAGAGCCATGCCTTGAGCTTGAGAAATCTGAGGTTGGGAAACACTACCCTCCCCTGAAAGGAAGTCAGTAGATTGTACCTCTGAGGAAGGTGAATCGGCTTGCTCACTGACATGGAGAGCAGTAGGGAGTAACAAGACTGCCTTGCCCAGTCTGGTGCTGCCAGGATCATCGAAGCTGGTTGTGACCTGAGCTTGATGAGAACTCTGAAAATCAGTGGAAAGGGAGGAAAGGCATAAAGGTATCTGCCAGTCCTATTGAGAATCAGGGAATTCATAGGAACTGTCCCTTTCACTGGGGCCCTGCAACAATAGAGAGGCAAGTGGTGATTTTGATGGGAAGCAAAAATACAGGTTACTCACCTGTAACAGGAGTTCTAGGAGTGGTATATGTTGTTCATTCACACTTATTGGCAGGTTCCTTGCCACTTTAAATCTTGCCGGAAGGTCTTTAAGCTGGCTCCTCCCACCCACCCGGGTGGTATAACTCTCGGCTCTGCCCCATGATGCCAGATCTAGCCCGCTGGAAGCCAGGTTGCGCGTTGAAGCCGGGGAGGTCGGGTGGGTTGTGTGGATGAACAACATATACCACTCCTAGAACTCCTGTTACAGGTGAGTAACCTGTATTTCTAGGAACGTGGATATGTTGTTCAATCCACAGTTATTGGCAGACTCCTAGCAGTTCTCCGGGAGGAGGGAGGGAAGGCGTGCACCCCCTACTTAGGGAATAAGGACTGGAGAACCGAGGTCCCAAACCAGCATCCTGGCGTGACTCTAGGTCGATGTGGTAATGGGAAATGAAGGTGTGTGCTGACTTCCAGGTAGCAGCCCTGCAGATTTCCTGGATAGGGACATCCCTAGAAGCAGCCACTGAAGCAGCGGTATGGTGGGTAGAATGAGCTCTTATCTCTTTGGGAGGCTCCATGCCCACCAACCTATAGCAGAGATCTATGTAGGAGGTGACCTACCTGCCTATCGTCCGCTTGGCTGCAGGTCTTCCAGGTGCAGCTTCAGCGTAGGTGATAAACAGCTGGCAAACCTCTCCCCAAACTTCAGCCATCCACTCCTCATAATAAGAGAGCACTCTTCTAGGGTTCAAAGTATGGAGCCTATATTCGGCCTCCGAGGTGTGATTTGGGTAGAACACCGGCAGAGTCAACACCTGGTTAAGGTGAAACTCCGACATCACCTTCGGAAGGAATTTCGGGTGGGGGCGTAGGACAACATTGTCCCTATGGTAGACCAGATAAGGAGACTCTATGGAAAGCGCCTGGCGCTCTCCCATCCTTCTGGCTGGCGTAATAGCCACCAAGAAGGCAGTCTTCCACTACAGATGAGAGATGTCACACCTGTGCATCGGTTCGAATGGCTTGCCCATGAGCTTAGCCAATACCAGCAGTAGATCCCATGGAGGTGGAGGTTCTCGCACCGGAGGGGATATGTGATCAAGACCTTGAAAAGCGCCGACCACCTCTCCCTGTGCCATCGACTGCTTGCCGGCCCACGCCCGGTAAGCAGAGATGGCTGCTAGGTGTACCTTCAGGGTCGTAGACCAAAGCCCTACTAAGAAATGGACCACAGGAAGTCCAGAATGCTAGCCAAGGAACAGGAAGAAGGGTCCAATCCCTTGTCCTGACACCAAATGGAGAATCTCTTCCATTTGAAAGCATAGACTTTACTGGTCGACTCCTTATAGGATGCCTCAACGACATTGAGGACCTCGTCGGAAAGACCAAGGCCTGGAACTCTAGCCACTCAGGAACCAGACCATTACGTGCAGGGATTGAAGGTCTGGATGGAGTACCTTCCCCTTGTTGACTGAAATCAGGTTCTGATGGGCTGGAAGCTGCCTCAGGAGCCTGGAGCTGAGGCTGAGGAGATCTGGATGCCAGAACTGGCGGGGCCAGTCTGGGACTACCAGAATCACCTGTGCCTTGTCCCTCTTCGCCTTGAGAAGCACCTTGTGGATCAAGGGAAATAGAGGGAAGGCATAGAAGAGGCCCAGGATCCATGGCCTCGAGAAGGCATCCCCCTGCAGAGAGCCCTGCTGAGGGGGGTGGGTGTGAAACAGCCTCAGCATTGCAGTCTCCCTGGAAGTGAACAGGTCCACCTGAGGGGTGCCCCAGTGGGAGAACAGATCTTGTACTACCTCCGGCAGGAGAGACCACTCGTGAGATGCAGCGCCTATCCAGCTGAGGGTATAGGCCAGACTGTTGGAGGCTCCTGCCGCAAGAATGGCTAGGAGATCTGCCTCCAGGCTGATCACGAGAGACCAAGTGCGGAGAGCTTCCTTGCACAGGGGCAAGGAGTGCATCCCACCCTGTCAGTTGAGGTAGTACATGGTCGTGGCGTTGTCCTTCTGGACCTGGACCACTTGACCCCATACAAATGGAGCAAAGGCGGTGAGGGCTAGTCGGACCACTCGAAGCTCCAGCAGGTTGATGTGGCATTGAGACTCCTGAGGGGACCAGAGGCCATGGGCTCTGAGCTCCCCCAGATGGGCACCCCAACCCATCACAGAGGCGTCGGTTGTCAGAGTGACCTTTGGCTCGGGACGGACAAATGGGATACCCTCCTGCAGATGAGCTTGAATGAGCCACCACTGGAGGCCATCCCACATCTCCTAGGTCACCGCCACTGGCTGGTCCAGAGGACCAGAGCACTGTGACCATTGGCAGGCCAGGCCCCATTGTAGGGGGATGCATATGCCAGCGAGACTAATGGACCACACTGGCACAGGCCGCCATGAGGCCCAGAAGGTGCAGAATGTTTTGGGCAGGGCGCAATTGCCCAACCAGAAATGATTAGGCAAAGGAGGAAAGGACCTTGGCCCTGTTCATTGGGAGCCAGGCTCTGGCTCAAAGAGAGTCGAGCTCTGCCCCGATGAACTGAATCGCCTGCAATGGCACGAGTTCCAACTTGGCCTCGTTGATGAGGAGGCCAATCTGAGAGCAGACCTGGAGGGCCAGATCCCTGGACCGCTCCATCTCCAACCTGGAGGGGGGCTGCAATCAGCCAGTCAACCAGGTAAGGGTACACCCAGACCCCTCAGTGCCGCAGGAATGGTGTCACCACTGCCATGCATTTGTTGAAGACCCTGGGAGCTGGAGAGAGGCCAAAGGGCATGGCCCGTAACTCATAAAGAGATCCCTCTGCTCCAAAGCGGAGGAATTGCTGAAGAGACAGACAGATTGGGACATGAAAGAACATGTCCTGAAGGTCCAGAGAACAAAACCACATGCCTAGTTCCAAGGATGGAATGATCTGAGCCAGAGCGACCATCCTGAAGGTGCACTGTCTTAGCAACTTGTTCAGGTCGTGTAGGTCGAGAATGGGGTGCCAGCCCCCCGTCCATTTTGGGACCAGGAAGTACCTGGACACAAACCCTGGGTCTGGAGTAGGATCCGCCACCTCGCTGATCACCTCCTTCTGGAGGAGCAAGGCAATGTTGGCTCGACGAGACAACAGAGAGGCTGTGGACCCCGTTGTCCCCCATGGGGCAACGGCTTGATAGGGGGGGAACTGCTCGAATTCCAGAAGCAGACCCCTGCCCACCACTTCTAGCACCCAGTGGTCCATGGAGACAGCGGACCAGGCGGAAAGGAAGTGGTGGAGCCATCCCCCATTGGGGGGGGGGGAGACCCGGGGAGGAGTGACGAGGTTGGGGGCGACACCCCTCAACCCATCACTGGGCAGACTTGGAGGAAGGGCTGCTGAGGGACCTCCTGAACCCTTGCCTCCAGGCTTCCTACTGGAGAAAGCGGCAGACTTGGACTTAGGGCACCAAGTGTGTGCCTGCTGGCCCTGGTGCTGGTGCTGCTGGACCGGACGTGCCGCAGGGATGGAAGGGCGAAAGAGCTTATGCTGCTGCTGGCGGCCTTTGTCCTTCTGAGCAGACATGACAGAGTCCAAGGTGGCACTGGACTTCTCGATCCTCTGGAGATGGCCTTCCACCCCCGGCCCGAACAAGTCGGTACCCAGAAAGGGAACGTCTGTCAGCTTGTGCTGGGTGTCTGCCGTGAAGGTGGAGATCCACAGCCAAGCTCTGCGGTGCATAGCCACTGCGGCTGCTTCTGATCAGGCACAAGAATCACCAATATCCAACGAAGTTTGGAGCTGTTGTTTTGCCACCACCCTTCCCTGATCCAGCACCTGCTTGACCATCGTCTGAAGGTCAGCCAGGAGATGAGGAATCACCTCATCCAGGGAGCTCATGGGGGCATGTGAGAAATGTGCCATCAGAAGTGCCATGCTAGCCTGATGAAGGCCTAGGGAGGAAGCAGCATAAACCTTCCGCCCCGAATAATCCAGCTTCTTAGATTCCTTATCAGGTGGTTTGTCCATGTCCCGAGCATTCCCGAAACACCTGAAAACACTGTCAGTCACCAACCTCTCAAGAGAGGGGTGCTCCAGAAACCGGAGAGTGAGCCGGGTAGGGGATGCGTACTTTCGGACCATCCTGGCCGAAGGCACAGGACAAGATGCTGGCCGCTGCCACAACTCCAGGGCTGGGCCAACAATGGCTTCGGCCACTGGAAAGGTCTCCGTAGGGTAATCCCCTCAGTCCAGTATCTCCGTGAGGGGATACTTGGCCTGTTTCGAAATGGGTTCGAGCTGCATCCCGGTGGACTCTGAGATGAGCCAAAGCAAACCTAAAAACGAGGATGGGCTCTTGTCCACCAACTGACCCCCCCGCAGACTCCAGGTCAAGCGGCCTGGAGAGCAGGGAGGAGTCACTCTCCACCTGCCAAATTCGATCAAGAGTGAGGGTGACCAGCAACCTGTGGGGCAAGCACTGACCTGACTGAGAATCCTTGGTCAGGGCCCCAGTTTTCGGTTGTGGAGGCGGGGGTTCCACCACAATGGGCGGAGCAGCCAGCTTCATCCAAACAACCGGTGCCAGAGTCGGCTCCTCGACCACTACGAGGGGTTGTTTCAGCCACTCCAGTGACAGCCACTTAATGGCCGGAGAAGGTGACTGAGTTGGCTTATTCCCGAACAATAAGAGCTGCTGCCACATTAAATCCCCGTAGCGCCGATGCAACTTGCGCCAGAGCCTATCCTCCGAAGAGGACGACGAGGATGAGCGTCAATGCCACTTTCCACAGTGCCGAGACCGAGACCGCGGATGTCGGTGGGACCGGCTGGACCTTGAAGAGGATCAAGACCTTCAGAGTTTCCAAGGGTAGGTCAGAGAGGGAACGGGGGAAACCCACCCTTCCTTCAGTTCAGGGACCTTAACCGGGGACTCCAGCACAGAAGGCACAGGCAAGTCCTCGGTAATCACCAGGGGAACCGGTGAAGTAGGGTTGTCGGCATCAGCAGTCGACAAACCGTCCGACAGGTCGAGAAAATTCTCGACCGCGTCGATGGTTGTCTCAGCCTGCTGACCTGACGGGACACCGTGAAGCCAGTAGCCTTATCGCAACTTCGACCAAAGTCGAAAGTCGACGGTCTGGAGAAGGGGATCTCTCCCGCTCCCATGAACGTCGACGGTGGGTGGGACTTACCTTTTGAGTCCTTTTTCTTGGACCAAATGGAACGTCCAATGGCCCTTCTCCCTTGGTGGAGAGGGACTGGCAAAGCTCCTTAAAATGAAGCCGTGTAGGAGGAGCCCAAAGAGAGCAGGATAAATGCTGCAGCCGAGGAGGAAGAAGCAGCGACCTGGGCCACCTCCTCCTCGAGGGCGATCATCTGCTCCAACTGTTCCGTGGATCCCGGCGCTGGACACCGTCCAACTGGCCTCCTTCCACTTGACCGACGGATACCAGTTTTCAGGGTGCCCAACAAGAAGTCGAGCAGCGCGGTCCTCCAAGACCAAAGCCAAGAAAGAGCTGCACAATTCGCAAGCCTGCGAATCATGACCAAGACCCAGGCAGTAGACGCATGTGGAGTGCGGATCGGTCCAGGACATCTTCTGCCCACAAGGGCACTGACGAAAGCCGGGAGTTGATTTGTCCATCGCAGCCACGAGGAAAGACAAAGACCAAAGTCTTGTAAACTTTAAAATTAGTTTCGGGTTAACCGGAGCGTTTGGATCCACGCCTAAAATGCACAGCGCTAAGGAGGGAACCTGAGCTTCCAAGCGGTAAGGAAGATCTGGCGTCATGGGGCGGAGCCGAGGGTTTTACCACTCAGGTGGGTGGGAGGAGCCAGCTTGAAGACCTTCCGGCAACATTTGAAGCAGCAAGGAATCTGCCAATAAGTGTGGATTGAACAACATATCCACGTCCCTAGAAAAATGTTTCCCATCTCATTTATTGGTACCTTCTCCACAGCATTCAGAGCTTTTGAAAAGTGCAAAGTAGTGACGCGAAATGTCAGGTGCCAATAGAGGGGGCGCTACTCGTGATCTTCTTCTTTGCTTAAATAAATTATTTTATATAACTCCAAGGTACTGGGGATATTTTAGTCTTCTAGGGTGTTAGCAGGTCCACTTTCGGGATTACAAGCATCCAGATCCCGTGGCTTTCTGATCTCCAGTTTCTGTTGCTACAGCTCTTCTTGTGAATTTGATTTGACATTTCTGTATTTCTTTTGTCTTGGACTGGTTGTAAAAGATAGGCTGAGGCCTTTTCTAAATCTCGAGGACGCCTTTGTTGTAATGGACTAACAGTGATGAAAGTGGTAGGAGAGAAAACACACACACACTGTTCAGTGTCAGTGGCTCAGTAGGTAGCACACTTGCCTCTGAGGCCGGGAGATCAGAGGGCTGTGGGTTCAGTTCCCACATCTGGCACTTGGGTTAATATCCCAGTACTGACACTGTAGTGCAGCATGAGAGGGGTGCTGCACTTCTGAATTGCAGTCTTTCGGATGAGACTTTAAACCAAGGTCCCATCTGCCTGGACTGGTGGTAGTTCAGGTGGATGTTAAAGATCCCATGGCACTTATCGAAAAGAGTAGGGATATTTCCCCAGTGTCCTGGCCAAATTTCTCTCATTCACTAAAAAAAATACCACCAACAGCTTAATTTGGTTCACAGTCAGTTGGCATTCATCTGTATCCCCCTCCCCCGGGTCGTGCCTGAAAATAGGCAGGATTTGTCTAGTGCACTTACCCGGTCAACAATAAATAAATAAAAACACCAGGAGCTGAGATGTTGCAATGTGACTCATTAGGGTTTAGCTTTAGCTTGCAGTGTATAGGATGGCGCTGATACCTGCTTCTTGCCCCTTCCACCCCAGCCTCTGTTTGAGACTCTGGGTGTACTGTGTGAATGAATGTAGTACTAATGCTTTTTTCTCATTATGTTTTTGCTGCCGGGCACCCAAGCTCACCGAATGGGTTCATCCTCGGCTT
This sequence comes from Neoceratodus forsteri, assembly GCA_016271365.2. Taxonomy (NCBI): domain Eukaryota; kingdom Metazoa; phylum Chordata; order Ceratodontiformes; family Ceratodontidae; genus Neoceratodus; species Neoceratodus forsteri. The sequence goes on from CM057449.1 coordinate 522,467,197, forward strand.
AGCGACCTCACCCGGGGATGTCTCCCCGAGTGGGGCCACCAAAGCGGAACTTGTTGTAGCTGGAGGGTTGAACACCGAGCCCGGCTCACACATGGGGACTGGCAATTTTTCCTAATTTTGACTTCCCATGGAACTGGGAACATGCAATGATGCTAGCCGTAGGCGTCGTCCCAGCTCCACCCGCGTTCACGGTGCAACACCGTGTTCCCAGCCTCCACCAGAGGGCAACCGACACTGGGACCAGCTAACCCCCCAGAGACAGAGAGCAGTCCTGCAGATGCTCAACTGTCTCCTCCGCTGCCAACCCCCGGCGGCCCGTGCCTGTTCCCGAACATGGGTCACCAGCGTGGCGCAAGATGTGGCATCCAGCGCCTCAACCCTCAGCGGCATTGGGACGGCATATGTAGTACTATTTTAATACACCCTCTCCATTCCTCTCCTGCCATAGTGTCTATAGAACCCTCTGGACTTTCATTCTTTTTCTACAAGGTTTTTAAAGGTAGACTTCAGCTCTCTGCCTGGTTTTCAAAGAGAGGGGTACATTAATTATATGTTACAACTGACAGGGCACCATTCTTCACACTGGGATGATGCATAAATTGAACTGGCTATTTTAATCCACATAGTTAGAAGGGGAAAATAGGAGTATTTCAAAACAACTTAACAAAGCTGTAACTGAGGGTATTTAACAAACTTCATACATGCCCAGCTTGCCAAATATATTAAAAATATATAAAAAAAAAAAAAAAAAAAAAGCAGGTTACTCACCCATAACAGTAGTTCTAGGAATGGTATATGTTGTTCATTCACACTTCTTGGCATGTCCTTTCCCTTTAAGAATCATAGGAATCATAGGAAGATACTGAGCTGAATGGACTTACATCCTATATGCTCGCCATAGAAGAATCTTGCCAGAAGGTCTAAAAGCTGGCTCCTCCCACCCACCCAGATGCTATAACCCTCAGCTCCACCCTTGTCACCAGATCTTGGCCGCTGGAAGCTGAGGTTGTGCGTCAAAGCTGGAAAGGTCGGGCGGGTCAGTGAGCATGAACAACATATACCACTCCTAGAACTACTAAGAGTTACTGGTGAGTAACCTGTGTTTCTAAGGATGTGGATATGTTGTTCTTATTGACACTTCTTGGCAGGCTGCTAGCAGTTCTCCAGGAGGAGGGAGGTAAGGAACACACACCCTAGTTAGGGAATAGAAATTGGAGAACTGAGGCCCTAAAACCAGCATCCCGGTGTGACTCTAAGTCAATGTGGTAATGGGAAATGAAGGTGTTTGCCGACTTCCAGGTAGCAGTCCTACAGATATCCTGGATAGGAACGTCCCTAGAAGCAGCCACCAATGCAGCAGTATGACAGGTGGAATGAGCCCTAAGCCCTATGGGAGGCTCCCTACCCACCAATCTGTAGCAGAGATCAATGCATGATGTAATCATCTGCCAATCATCCGCTTGGCTGCAGGTCTGCCAGGTGCAGCTTCAGTGCAGGTGACAAACAGCTGGCGAACATCTCCCCAAACTCCGACCGTGCACTCTTTATAATAAGACAGCGCTCATCTCAGGTCCAAAGTATGGAGCCTGTACTCGGCCTCCAAGGTGTGATTGGGGTAATACACTGGGAGAGTCATCACCTGGTTCAGGTGAAACTCCGTCACAACCTTCAGAAGGAACTTCGGGTTTGGGTGCAGGACAACCTTGTCCCTGTGCAAGACCAGATAGGGAGACTCAGAGAGCGCCTCGACTTCCCCAATCCTGGCTGACATGACAGACACCAGGAGGGCAGTCTTCCATGACAGGTGTGACATTTCACTCCTGTGCATTGGTTCAAATGGCTTGCCCATGAGTGCTGTCAGCATCAGCAGTAGATCCCACGATGGTGGTGGTTCATGCACTGCAGGCAAAATATGGTCAAGGCCTTTGAAGAAACACCACGCCACTTTCTCCTGTACCACCACCTGCTGACTGGCCCATGCCCGGTAAGCAGAGATGGCTGCCAGGAACACCTTAGGGGTCGTAGACTGCAGACCCCCTTTGGAGAGAGACCAAAGGTAGTCAAGAATGCTAGCCACCATACAGGACAAAGGGTCTAGGCCCTTGTCCTGACACCAAATGGAGAATCTCTTCCACTTGAAGGCATAGCACTTCCTGGTCAGTTCCTTCCTAGATGCCTCAACTACATGGAGTACATCTGCAGAGAGACCCAAAGCCTGGAACTCCAGCCACTCAGAAACCAGCCTGTCAGGTGCAGAGATTGAAGGTCCAGTAGAGGACCTTCCCCTGACTAACTGAGAGCAGGTTCGGCTGTGCTGGAAGACACCTCAGGAGCCTGATGCTGAGACTGAGGAGATTGGGGTACCAAAACTGGTGGGGCCAGTCTGCAGCCACCAAGATCACCTGTGCCTTGTCCCTCCGGCCCTTGAGAAGCACCTTGCAGGATTAAGGGAAGTGGAGGGAAGGCATAAAAGAGGCCTGGGGTCCACAGCCTCAAGAAGGCATCTCCCTGCAGCAAGCCCTGCTGAGAGGGCCAGGCACAAAACAGTCTCAGCTTTGCATTCTCCATGGAAGCAATCAGGTCCACCTGAGGGGTGCCCCACTTGGAGAACAAGCTGTGTACTACCTCTGGATGGAGAGATCACTCGTGGGATGCCTCGCCCACACAGCTGAGGGCATCTGTCAGCTGATGTAAGGCTCCTGCCACAAGAATGGCTAGGAGATCTGCCTCCAGTCGGCTCACGAGGGTCCAGATGCAGAGAGCTTTCCTGCACAGAGGCCAGGAGTGTGTGCCACCCTGTTTGTTGAGATAGTACATGGTCATGGTGTTGTCCGTCTGGACCTGAACCACTTGACCCCGAACGAATGAAGCGAATACAGTCAGCACCAGCCATACTGCCCAGAGCTCCAGCAGGTTGATGTGGCATCAGTATCCCTCGGGGGTCCAGAGCCCATGGACACTGTAGTCCTCCATGTGGGCACCCCAGCCCATGAGAGAGGCATTGGTTGTCAAGATGTCCATCGGCTCAGGACAGATAAACGGGATCCCTTCCTGCATTGCTCCTGAACGGTCCACCACTGGAGAGCATCCCACATCTTCTGGGTTACAGTGACCATCTGGTTGAAATGACCTAGTTGCTGAGTCCACTGGCTGGCCGGCTCCCACTGAAGGGGACGCATATGTCACCGGGCCTATCAGACCACAAAGGTACAGGCTCTCATGTAGCCCAGAAGTCACAAGAAGTCCCGGGCAAGGTGCAAGTGCCCAACCAGAAATGATCAGGCAAAGGAGGAGAGAACCTCCACCCTCTGTCGGAAGCCTGGCTCTGGCTCGGCAAGAGTCGAGCCTGCCCCAATGAAGCATATCACCTGCGAAAGCATGAGTTCCAACTTGGTCTCATTGACTAGGATGCCACGGTCTATGCAGGTCTGGAGGGTCAGATCCCTGGACCTCTCCACCTCCCATCTGGAGGGACCTACTATGAGCCAATCGTACAGACAGGGGTACACTCTGACCCCTTGATGCCGAAGATGGGCCACCACCACTGCAATGCATTTGATGAAGACCCTGGGGGCCAATCATAGGCCGAATGGCATGGCTTGGAACTCATAGAGGGTTCCCTCTGCTCGGAAGCATAGCAACCTTCAGCGGGATGGATGGATGGATCGGGATGTGGAAGAATGCATCCTGCAGATCCAGAGAGCAAAACCACATGTTCTGCTCGAGAGACGGTATGATCCAAGACAGAATTACCATCTTGAAAGTGCAAGATCTGAGAAACTTGTTCAGGTCATGCGGATTTAGAATGGGGCGCCAGCCCACTGTCCATTTTAGGATCAGGAAGTACCTGGAAATTAACCCTGGGTTGACAGGGGGATCCGCGACTCTGACCGCTACCTCCTTGTGGAGAAGTTAGGTGATGTCATCTCGGAGCCAACTCAGTGTCCACGGATACTTTCTTCTCCAGTGGGGCATGGCCTTGGCTTGGTGGGTACTGCTCTAATTCCAGAGGCAGACCCTGGCTGACCACTTCCAATACCCACATGTCCATTGCGACAGCGGACCAGGCAGAGCTGGACCCCCATGGGAGGACACAGGGTAGGTATGACAGCCATGGGGGTGTCACCCCATCCCATCACTGAACAGGCTTGAAGGAGGAGGAGGATCCGGCCGCAGGACCACTGGAACCCTTCCCTTCGGGCTTATGAACCACCGAAGCCCCTGACTTGGGCCAAGGGTGCCAAGATTGAGCTTGCTGCTGCTGCTGCCCCGATTGGTACTGAGGCTGCTCAGCTACAGGGGCAGAAGGCTAAAAGGGTTTATGCTTCTGCTTCTTGGAACCCTGAGGTTCCTTCTGGGCAGAGGCAATGGAGTCCAAGGTGGCATTAGACTTCTTGATGTGCTGGAGGTGACCATCAACTACTGGACCAAACAAGTGGGTGCACAGGAAGGGAACATCCGTCAGTTTGTGCAGAGTGTCCGCCGTAAAGGTCGAGACCCTCAGCCAGGCCCTGCGGCACATGGCGACTGCAACCACCACTGAACGGGCACAGGAATACCCAATGTCCAGAGCCGTCTGGAGTTGCTGTTTTGCCACAGCCCAACCCTGATCCTGGACCTGCTTGACCATAGTCTGTAGGTCCATGGGGAGATGAGGAAGCACCTCATCTAGAGAGCCCAGGAGAGCATGGGAGAAGTGTACCATGATGACAGCCGAGCTTGCCTGATGGAGACCGAGCATAGAGGCAGCATAGACTTTTCTGGCAGAGTGGTCTAGTTTTTTGGACTCTTTGTCCAGAGGTCTATCAGTGTCTCCTGAATTGCCAGAGTGCTGAAACACAGATTAGGTCACCAATCCCTCAGTCAACGGGTGCTCTGTGAACCCAGAAAGGGTGCTGATGGGAACCGCATACTTGCAGGACATCTGAGCCGATGGCGCAGGGCAGGAGGCAGGGTGCTGCCAAAGCTCCAGAGCCGGGCCAACAATGGCTTCAGCTACTGGGAAGGCCTCTGTCAAAGAATTCCCTTTTGTCAGATTATCTGTTAGGGGATGTAACCCCCCTGCAAATGGGGGTTCCCAAAAGACTTCCAGGAGCTTGCTTGAATGCTCCAAGCCTGAATGGTGTTTGGTGTTTAAGCCATTTATCAGTGAGTGTTTTTAGAGCCTCTGGTACTGTCTCTAAGAGCTGTCTGCTTGCAGACATAATTAGTTTGTATGGGGGAACTGTGTGCTTCTCTGTTTGAGTACCACCGAGCTGCTGCCAATTCACTCCATTTTGCAGTCACTAGGAGTGCAAAGGGAACCTATCTGAAAGATGTAACTGTTTGCCAGAAATCATTTACAGTAATAATGAAGTACAGTTTGTCTAACCTGCTTTCTTTGCAGTCAGAACTGTGTCTGCCTAGTTCCCCATTCTGGTTTTGAACTGCTGAACTGGACCAATCAGTGTGGGGTAGCTAGCTCTAAAATGGTGCCTTAGACGAATCAGAACTTGGACTCATAATCTGAGCCAGCCACAAGAGGATTGTATGGGCAGTGACTCTGGGAGATGTAGTTTAGACTTGGCCTTTTGGACCAACAGCAGCAGTCTATTGTGGTGACAGCCAATCCAGTCAAGAACTGGGAGGAACTCAAAGGAAGTGCCCGTTTTGTCTGTTGGAGTTTCAGTTTTAGATCTGGCAGTGAAGGGAAAGAAACCCTGTGCTCCTTCAGTGCACAGTTTCAGTCAAAAACGTGTAAGACCCAGAGTTCCGGTCTGCAGCTTGTGTAACTGCTGGTTAGGACTGAATCTGTCCTGTGAAAGAATCAAAGGATCTCTGAAGAGTAGAAACCAGGCTCACCCTGTAGAAGACTGAAGAAATTGTTGAATTGCACTCGGTCTGTCAGGAACTGAATCTGCTGTGTGTTCTCCCGGTATTGTGCAGTAATTGCGATGGGATAGAGAAGCAGCCTGCCTGGTATAGTACTTTTTTTTACCATATAAATGTGTGAAGAGTCTCGTGGAGCTCAAAAGTAGCCCTGCTGACGTTGAAGGACCCTATCTTGTTTGGAGGTCATGAGTACTAATTCAGGGTCGCTCCCTGTTGAATTGCCACATTAAATCCAAATGGAATCACTGTACTGCTGACTGTTAAGCTAATTTTTCTTTTCACTGTGAAGGGCCCCTACCAGCTGCCACGTTTGGACTAGCCACTAGGGCTTGGGTACCCAGGGACAGTAACTGGTGAGATAGGCCTATGTACAAGCCATAGAGTAGATAGTAAAGTGATAAGCTAATTAACCTGATTTCCCTGTCCTTGTTATATCCCCTAAATAAATCAGAGCTGCTTGTTTCAGCAAAGTTATACTGCCTGAGGTATTTGTTTATGTTAAAGTACTGTACTGTGATTGTTGCACTGTATCTTATTTCACAGGAGGTCCCAGTGCCGAACCAGACCTGGGGGTAAGTGTATACTATGAAGGTAATTCTGATATATTGTGTGGGCCACTAGTGGGAAGAAAGGGGTTGCAGTGTCCCAGAGGGCTGTGACCAAGTTAGTTTAACTATTGCAACCCTGACCTCTGGGTGGAGGCACCCATTGGATCCAGGCCCTCAACCTATTAGTGGCAAATCAGGCAGGGGTAGTAGCCCCTGGGATAACGCCATCTAGGCGTTACATCTTGGAGGCTCACCGCTGGGATTGTGTGTCCTCTAGTGGCCATATTTACGAACCACTGTTAAGAAAAAAATGGGTACCCGACAGAAGTGGCTGTGCACCGGCTGGTGGAGTGGTGTACTGGGAGGATCGACACCAAAATGCTATGCTTATCCTGGACATCCCCTGGGTATCAATACGGACACTGTACAGGAGTACTTTCCAAGGTGGAAGGTTTACAAAACCCTGTGGTGGTGGGTCGCATGCTAATCTGCTCACCACACTTTCCTGGCCCTAGTAGAGTTTAAGGATCCCATAGATAGCTCCAAATGCCACAGACCATTACCCCAGAGGAGCCCTCACTGCCTGAGAGTGATAACTAAGTACAGTAAAGACCGGGGGAATGAGCCCCCACCACTGTCTGAAACTTTGAGGAGAAATTTGCTAAATGGTTGCTGGGGAAGGGAAAACTGTGGAGGACTTGAAGAAACTATTCTTGCCACCTGGGGTGTTCCTCCTCAACACCCTCTCCGCTCCAGTACCCGTAATGGTGGCTAAACCAATGCAGACTCCTATTTCTGCACCTGCCATTAGTCACGACTCTTACCAAGGTTGAGGATCTTCTCGGCACCTCCCACCCCAAAGGGAGGATGACTGGGAGACCTGGATGAACTATGTTGCCCCAAGTGCTAGAATGGCAATGCTCGGAGCCGAAAAGTGAAGAGGGTTAGTGAGGCCTCTGAGGTCCTGCCCTGGCTACCATCCGTGCTAACACGAGCCAGTAACCCTGAAGTGACTGCACAGGCCTATCTTGAGGCCTTGGAGAATGTATGTGGAGCCCAGATTCTGATGAAGACCTATGGTGGAGAGTAAGAGATGCACAACAGTACCAAGGGGTTGTTGTCTGTGTATGTATCTCGGCTGGAAAAATTGTTGCAAGAATGCCTCAGAAAGGGTAGTTTGCCAGCGATTGAACTGGACCGAACCAGGCTGGACAGGATCCTTAAGTCTGCCCCTTCTCAGAACTGCTGTTGCTTCAGTTACGCCTGGCAAATCGACTGGAATCCCACCCTCTTGTGATGAGTTAATGAGAAATTGAGGAGTTGAGAAAGGCGACCTCGGGAGGACCTGCACCAATAGCTGCGGCTATGACCGAGTGACTGAGGGTGGCCATCAAGTGAAGTTCAGGGGCAGAGGTTGGCAGTCAATGAGTGCTCTGATAAGGAAAAGATATGCCACAATGAGGCGAACTGTTGAGAGAGATCGGGAATTCAAAACAGTCCTTTATGAAGGCCACGCCTGCAAGTACGGGCCCGACCTATATCCGACTGCATCTGCTATGGGGTGGGGATACCCACCCATGTATCTCCTGCTGATAACAGCTCCGAACTCGATTCCTTGACCATGGAAGTGGAGAAACTGACGAGATGTCTCCAAATGCTTATCACGCGCAGACAGAGATGGCACCAAGGTTTCCAGTTAGTAATACCCCTGCCCTGGCTCCCAGTGTGGCGCTCGGCCAGCTCAAACTCCAGAAAGTATGTTTTGCTATAATTGTGGGAAAGATGGGCACATGAAAGGGAATGCCGTCCCCAAAAGACACTGACAAAGTTGCATATAGGCTACAAGGAGAGCTTCGGAGAACAAATCAGTGGTTAAGAGGTGCACGAATGATCCCAGTGAGGACACCAAAATGCTAACTCACGTCCTTTGTGGCAAGGTCAGTTGCCCAGGCCCCCACTACCGCCTCTCCAGACTGGTCCAAAATAGTGGGTCCTCCATGGAGACCACTGTAAAGGTGAATGGAATGTCTACAAGAGCTGTATTAGACAGTGGCTCCCCAAGTGACAATTATGTTCCAGGATTGGTATCAGAAGCATTTGTCAGACGTGCCCTTACAACCATTAGAAGGACTGCATGTATGGGGGTTAGGAGAAGGCCTACCCTATTCCAGGTATATCCGAATTTGGCTGTCTTCCCCACCTCCATGGCTGGAGTGGCCGAACAAGTAGAGACCTAGCCTTAGTGTGTCCCCCACTGGACTGTATGATGGTGTCCCTTTGTTGATTGGAACAAATGCTCATATGTTCGGAAGGCTGGCACATGCGTTATGAAAAACAGGGTCAAAGACTAGTAGAGCTTTAAGAGTTCGGCTTTAATTAAGAAGGCCTATGAGGCACAGAGAGTGCTGAAAAATAGAACCAGAGGAACGGTCGAATTGTATGGAAGAAGGATCCTGAGTCTCTGATCCTGGCGCCAAATGCCAGTGTACCTTACAGGAGGGTCCGTATCAGAAAGGATGTTAAGAATAAAATATTAATGTTGGATGCACCAGGCGATGGAAAATTGCCAGAGGGACTGCTGGTCAAGCCTAGTATTTTGCCGCTAGAGCCCATGCTTATGCCAGAAGGGTAATGGTCCAAGTTCATAATGTGTCTGAAAGAGACATTCGAGTAAATAGAGTTGCATCCTGGCTAATGTGCATTGTGCAGACACTGCAGTGCTGCCAGCAGCAAGAGTTCAGGGAAGAATGACAGAGTAACGCCCGACTTGTTTGATTTCGCGACTCCCGCTGCCAGCTGAATGGAAAGTGAGGATCAGTGAAGCTTGCCCAGAGAGACCAGGTGTTTTCTTTAAAGGAATGGGATGTAGGATGCGGCAAGGAGCTGAGCACAATATCCGGCTGCATGATGAAAGACCATTTCGTGAGAGGTCTCGACGCCTGGCACCTGCTGACATAGATGATGTGAGACGGCATCTGCAAGAAATGTTAGCTGCTGTGTAATACAAGAATCCAGAAGCCTTATGCTTCCCCATTGTGGTAGTGAGGAAAAGAATGGAACAGTAAGGATGTGTGTGGATTATCGCACCTTAACGGCGGACTATCCCTGATCAGTACACAATGCCCCGCATTCAGGATGCTTTGGACTGCCTAAACGGGAGCAAGTGGTTCTCTGTGCTGGATCTCCGCAGTAGGTACTACCAGATCCCGATGGCCCCAGAGGACCGTGAGAAGACACCCTTTATCTGTCCGCTTGGCTTCTATGAATTCATGAGGATGCCTCAAGGGATTTCAGGTGCCCCAGCCACTTTTCAACGATTGATGGAGCGTGCAGTGGGGGACATGAACTTACTAGAGTGCCTGGTATACGTAGATGATGTTATTGTGTTTGGCAGCTCACTGGAGGAACATGAGGCAGATTATTTAAGGTATTGGACCGACGATGGAGGACTTTGCCTAAACTGTCCATTGATAAGTGTCAATTCTTCAAACATCAGTAAAGTATGTGGGACACATAGTATCCACTGAGGGAATAGAGACCGACCCAAGTAAAGTTGAGGCTTGACCACCTGGCCACAGCCCAAAATCTAAAAGAACTGCAAAGATTCCTGGGATTCTGTGGTTATTATCGCGTTTCATCAAGGACTATTCAAGAGTGATCTGTCCTTTACTTAACCTTACTCAAGGGTATCCCCAACCCACAAAAATACCAAAGTCAGCGTCCTCAAGACTGAAAGAGTGTATTTTCGTCGAGTGAAGTATTTGGGCCTGCTGGACTCCTGATTGTGAGACTGCTTTTCATGAGATCATATCAACTTACCCATGCTCCAGTGCTGGCCATGCCGATCCAAGAAAACCTTACATCCTGCACACTGATGCTAGCTTGCAAGGGTTGGGGGCTGTGTTGTACCAAGAGCACGAGAATGGCCTGGACCAGTGGCCTTTGCCAGTAGAAGCCTGACCCCATCCGAAAATAACTATCCTGTACATAGTTAGAGTTCCTAGCTTTGAAGTGGGCTATTGTTGACCAATTCCATGAGTACTTGTATGGGGCTAAAATACTAGTAAAACTGACAATAATCCTTTGACCTGTGCAGACCTCAGTTAAGTTGGATGCCACTGGCCATAGGTGGCTTTCTGCACTATCTACATATGACTATGCTCTCGAATACCGAGCAGGTCTGAACCACATAGATGCTGATGCTCTCTCCGGAGGCCTGTTCCCCAGAATGATTGGGTCCGATTGGCAGAACCTGACATTCGGGCACTCTGCGAAGTTTGACAGGGAGGAACAAATGTCCACGGATGCAGTGGACTGCATGGTGGATTGCTTGGGACCCTCTGAGAATTGCATACCTGCTGCTTATTGCCACTTTTCTGCAATAGACATTGGTGCACTGCCTCAGCTGGACAATGACAGTATTCATGGGGCTCAATCCCGCGATCCCATGATCAAAGCAGCTAGAAGCCCTCTATGCAGGAAAGATGTGTCCAAATTATGCTCCACTGATTTGAGAACTGCACTGTTATACAAAGAAGGTCCTAAGTTGAAACTGATCAATAAACTGTTATACAGAGAAACAGTAGACAGAGGGGACAAGTAGACAAACAACAACTAGTGCTGCCTACTGCCTTTCGAGACTCAGTACTGATGTCCTTGCACAACCACATGGGCACCTTGGTATAGACAGAACACTTGACTTGGTGAGATCCAGATTCTATTGGCCTAAGATGAGGCTGATGTGGAGCAACACATTCGAACTTGTAGTCGCTGCTTACAGAGGAAAGCTTTGCCCCAGAGGGCTGCCCCCTGTTAACATCACCACCAGTGCACCCATGGAGCTGGTCTGTATTGATTTTCTGAGTCTGAGTCAGATCAAAGAAATATCAGTAATGTGCTGGTGGTCACTGACCATTTCACGGATATGCCCAAGCTTTCCCACCAAAGACCAGAAAGCATCCAATGTGGCCAAAGTACTTGTAGAAAACTTTTTGTTCACTATGGGCTCCACAAAGAATCCATTCTGATCAAGGGAGACTTTGAGAGTCGTCTGATCAAAGAGATGCTTTCTCTGTGGAGTGCGAAAGTCAGAACCACTCCTTACCACCCCAGGGACCCTCAGCCTGAACGTTTCAACTGCACTTTGCTAGATATGCTAGGCACCCTGCACCAAAGGACAAGCCTAGATGGAGCCAACAAATTAGCACCCTGGTACATGCTTATAACTGCACCAAAGTGATGCCACTGGGTTCTCCCCTACCGCCTGATGTTTGGAAGAGAAGCTCGACTACCAGTAGATGTGTGTTTGGGGTCTCCTGATGGGGTTCAAGCTGACAACTATTTACAGTATGTGCAAAAGTGGTTAAGCTAACTCATGCGTACCAACTGGCTCAAACCATGGCTGCCAAAAGAAATCTGGCCAACAAAGAAGGTATGATAAAAGGTGAAAGAGGAACTCCAGGAGGGAGATCGGGTATTGCTAAGAAATCTGGGACTGCATGGCAAACACAAGATTGCTGACAGATGGCACCATCTCCCTCACATTGTAGTGGGCAAACTAGATGATCTGCCAGTGTACAAAGTAAGGCCTGAGAATAATTCAAAGATGTAAAAACAATGCATAGAAATCATTTACTGCCCATTGGACAAATCTTGATGGAGTCTGAGCCCCCAGAAGATGCCCCCTCTGGACCAGTGACTAGAGCTGCTGCTAAGAAAAGATCAAGAAAGTCTGCACCTACAGAAGCAAAGTTAAAGTGTTCCTCCACCAGTTGAGCATGACTGTCAGTCCATATCGGAAGAAAGTGAGAGTGACTTTGAATACTATCCTTCTTACGAACTGAGTCAATTGTTTCGGGCAATCCCTAGTCAATACTGGAGATGAAGCTGGGCCTTCTGGACTGTCCAAGCCCCAAGCTTCGTCCCTGGAATCAATGCTCCCAGAAAGTGAAGTGAAAGCATCAGATCAGATGAAATGGAATCATTGTGCATGGTTGAACTGTTTGAGCTTTCAGGGAGGAAAATGATAGATTGGGGCAGACTGGTGATACACCTGAACAAGAAGAGTATTTTGAGTGCCCTGACAGTCCTGCCAGTGTCCGAAAGCTCTCCATGCGAGCCAAATGTTGTGGACTCAAGCAGTAACTCCTGGAGCTGAAAGTGCCCCAAGTTCTAGCCTCTACCCCATGGAGACTCCCTGACAAGTGAGGACAATGCTGAAAATGAGGCTCAGAGTGCAGAGACTGTAACAGTTCCCCTAGAAAGACTGGTCGAGCTGTAAGCCTGTGGTGCACCTCAGTTATGATTCACTTGGGAGGCCTGTGGACTTGCCTCTCAGTGTTGTCCATAAAGGGTGTATGTGTCCCCAAGCTCATTGCCCAAACTGAGCATCAGTGCTAACTCCAAGTTACTTGTGTTGCCCTCTAAGTATGGTGCCCTTCCCGTCCAGCCCCAAGGTAACTGATAGGAAGGGCCCTCTTCAGGTTTCATGTACAAGAGGTAATTAACTTGAGTTATGGTACAATGTGTATGTAATACTGTGTAAAGTGACGTACTGCAATGTTTCAGAAATGTGTTCTTGGTAAAATGATATATTGACTGATGATTACATGTGTGAGCCTAATGCAAATGTATATGGTTGCAGTTAAAACTTATGGGGGTACTTGCTTGACGTGGACGTCAAGCTTTCCCAGGCCAGGAAGGGTGTAACCCCCCTGCAAATGGGGGTTCCCAAAAGACTTCCAGGAGCTTGCTTGAATGCTCCAAGCCTGAATGGTGTTTGGCGTTTAAGCCATTTATCAGTGAGTGTTTTTAGAGCCTCTGGTACTGTCTCTTTAAGAGCTGTCTGCTTGCAGACATAATTAGTTTGTATGGGGGGACTGTGTGCTTCTCTGTTTGAGTACCACTCGAGCTGCTGCCAATTCACTCCATTTTGCAGTCACTAGGGTGCAAAGGGAACCTATCTGAAAGATGTAACTGTTTGCCAGAAATCATTTACAGTAATAATGAAATTACAGTTTGTCTAACCTGCTTTCTTTGCAGTCAGAACTGTGTCTGCCTAGTTCCCCATTCTGGTTCTGAACTGCTGAACTGGACCAATCAGTGTGGGGTAAGCTAGCTCAAAATGGTGCCTTGGGCGAATCAGAACTTGGACTCATAATCTGAGCCAGCCACAAGAGGATTGTATGGGCAGTGACTCTGGGAGATGTAGTTTAGACTCGGTGCCTTTTGGACCAACAGCAGCAGTCTAGTGAGTGACAGCCAATCCAGTCAAGAACTGGGAGGAACTCAAAGGAAGTGCCAGTTTTGTCTGTTGGAGTTTCAGTTTTAGATCTGGCAGTGAAGGGGAAAGAAACCCTGTGCTCCTTCAGTGCACAGTTTCAGTCAAAAAACGTGTGTAAGGCACAGAGTTCCGGTCTGCAGCTTGTGTAACTGCTGGTTAGGACTGAATCCGTCCTGTGAAAAGAATCAAAGGATCTCTGAAGAGTAGAAACCAGGCTCACCCTGTAGAAGACTGAAGAAATTGTTGAATTGCACTCGGTCTGTCAGGAACTGAATCTGCTGTGTGTTCTCCCGGTATTGTGCAGTAATGCGATCGGGATAGAGAAGCAGCCTGCCTGGTATAGTACTTTCTTTTTTACCATATAAATGTGAAGAGTCTCGTGGAGCTCAAAAGTAGCCCTGCTGCGTTGAAGGACCCTATCTTGTTTGGAGGTCGTGAGTACTAATTCATGGTCGCTCCCTGTTGAATTGCCACATTAAATCCAAATGGAATCACTGTACTGCTGACTGTTTAAGCTAATTTTCTTTTCACTGTGTGAAAGGGCCTACCAACTGCCAGTTTGGACTAGCCACTGGGGCTTGGGTACCCAGGGACAGTAACTGGTAGGGATAGGCCTGTGCACAGAGCCATGAAGTAGATAGTAAAGTGATAAGCTAATTAACCTGATTTCCTGTCCTTGTTATATCCCCTAAATAAATCAGAGCTGCTTGTTTCAGCAAGTTATACTGCCTGAGGTATTTGTCTATGTTAAAGTACTGTACTGTGATTGTTGCACTGTATCTTATTTCCAGGAGGTCCCAGTGCGGAACCAGACCTGGGGTAAGTGTATACTGTGAAGGTAATTCTGATATATTGTGTGGGCCACTAGTGGGAAGAAGAGTTGCAGTGTCCCAGAGGGCTGTGACCAAGTTAGTTTAACTATTGCAAACCCTGACCTCTGGGTGGAGGCACCCGCCATTGGATCCAGGCCCCTCAACCTGTTAGTGGCAAATCAGGCAGGGGTAGTAGCCCCTGGGATAATGCCATCTAGGGGTTACAGGGATATTGAGCCAGTTTCTGGACAGGCTCCAGTTACATTCCCCTGGATTCGGAGATGAGACAGAGAATGCCCAGGAAGGACATAGGACCATCCTCCATTGACAGACTCCCCATCAAAGCTTTGTCAAACTGATGAGCATGCAAGGAGGAGTCCTCAGACTAGGGATAGATCGGCCGACCACCTGAGTCACTTTCGACCCACCGCAGATGGTCGAGAGTAAGGGTGACCGCCAGCCTATGTGGGAGGCCCTTAGCGTGCCGAGACTCCTTAACAGGAGGCCCAGAGGGAGGCTGTTTAGGTGGTGGCTCCACCACAACTGGTGGAGAGGCCTGTTTCAGCTGAGCCAGGAGGGCCTGCACCGGCTCCGTGGGTGGAGGGACGGTGTCAGCCGGCTCTGGAGGAGTCGACCTAGAGGGTGACAGCCATGTGATGGCTGGTGTGGAAGCCTAGGTCGACTTCAGACCAGCCAGCTCCAACTGTTGCCACATGAGATCTTCGTAGCATTGACGCAACTTGTGCGAAGCCTCTCCTCTTCTAAGGAGGACGAGGATGAATAGTGGCAGCACTGCTTCTTGGAATGCCCAGAATGGTGTCTGTGAGGTCTCCTCAACTGACCAAGACTTTGACCATTGGGGGGAACCAATGGGGGTGCTCAGAAGGAGCTGGGGATACCCACAGCCTCTCCAGGTCAGGACCAGGGACCTTGAGGAGGTTCCCAGCAGGCTGGGTTTCCTCCTCAGTAGGTCCAGTCAGGACCAGAGTCCTGAACAAAGAATTGTCAGCCTCATCCAGTAAAAATGGGTCACCAGGGGCGATAATTTCGAGTGGGTCATCATCCTGCGTCTTAGCCAGCTGGCCTGATAGGGGCACCGGGAAGCCAGCGGCCAAGGCCACAATTTCAACCGAAGTCGAAACAGGAGATTCCTGAGAACGAGACCTCTCTTGATCCCAAGAATGATGTCAATGAGACTTTTCTCTTTACTCCTTAGATTCCTTTTTATGGGAGCGGGAGCTGTGCGAAGCTGATGGGCCCGCCCCCTTGGTCAGGAGAGACTGGTACAACTCCTTGAAGGAGTCTGTAAAGGTAGAGTCCAGTTTGAGCGGCATGAAGACTGATGCTGAAGAGGACTGATCAGCAGCCTGAGCCACCTCCTTCTCAAAAGCCTTCATTAGCTCAAGTTGCTCAGTGGACCCCGCAGCCATGAAGACCGCCCAACGAGCCTCTTTAGATTTGACTGGCGGGTTCCCTTTTTCCAATTGGCTGAGCAGTACATATGCAAGGCGATCATCCAACACGCTCGCTGGAATGAGCGACAAAGGTGCCAGGCCTGGGTATCCTGATCATGGCCCAGGCAATAGACTCACGTGGCATGCGAGTCGGTGCGAAACATCTTCTGCCCGCAGGGGCACCGTTGGAACCCAGATGAGGACTTGTCCTCCATCGCGATTGTAAAACAATGCGGAGAAACTCGAACGAGTTTAACTTAGGTAAACAATCTGAAGATTTAAGCGCCAGGGCCTACTCAACACGGGAACAATAAGGAGGGAACCTGAATCTTCCAGCGGAAAGGAAGATTTGGTGTCAGTGGGTGGAAGCCAAGGGTTATACCACCTGGGTGGGTGGGAGAAGTCAGCTTTTAGACCTTCTGGCAAGATTCTTAAAGAGAAAGGACATGCCAAGAAGTGTGGATTAGAACAACATACCCACATCCCTAGAATCACATTTATGTTCCACTATTGGCACAAACTGTATCTGCTTTGTTTAAACTTGGTATATGCATAGCTATATTTTGTTTGCTTCCATTTGCAATGTATAACTCTACTGCAATTTTGATGTACCTTTATACTGACTCATTACAGAATTCTTAGACCACTTGCACAAATATTTTTGGGTCCGAAATGCTTCACCCTGGAGAAGCATTCAGGGGCTGTTATGTGTACAGGAGTGATTTATAGCCTAAGCCTCCAGCGCAGGGGGAAGAAGTAGATAGGGAACTAATGCAAGCAGTAGAATGGATAGCCCAAAAGTGGGGAATTGTTGCTGATGGGGGACTTCAATCTCCCAGATGTGGACTGGAGACTCTCAGCTGCGACAACAACCAGAAGCAGGGAAATCCTGGATTTCTTGCAAGGAGCATTCCTCCAACAACTTGTACTGGAACCAACACAAGGAGGGGCGATACTGACCTTGTGCTGACCAATGGGGAAGTGTCACTTATGTCACGGCAGGAGACAATCTAGGGTCTAGCAACCATCACATGGTGCGATTCAAAATAAGAGCTGGGACAGAGAACAGTCACACAAGGACAAAAGAGTCATGGACTTCAGACATGCAGACTAATAAAATGAAGGAAATCCTCAAGGATGCCCTATCAAGTATTGAGAAACTGGTGGAAGTTAAGGAGCAGTGGGCTGCAATCAGAGAGGGAATTGAAAGAGCAACAGAACAATGCATAATACAGGTGAGCAAAGGTAAAAAAAGAAAAAGGCCACTTTGGTTATCCACAGAGGTAGAGAGAGCAGTGAGGGAAAAATCTAGCCTTCAGGAGGTACAAAAATACACAGAAGGAAGAGAATAGAATGAAGTACAAGGAGATACAGTGGATGACAGGGCAGATAGTTAAGAAGGTGAAGGAAGATACAGAGGAACGGATAGCCAAGTCGGTAACAAAAGAGGATGAAACTTTCTTCTGATACATCAGTGAGAAAAAGAACTCTAAATCAGGGATAGCAAGATTGGTGGGGTTGGGGGGGGGGCAGTAGAGGGGGATCACCAGAAGGCAGACTTACTGAACACTTACTTCTTTTCAGTTTTCATGGCGGAGAGGGAAGCCAACGGTCTGGTGTTACATAAAAAGGGCATAAAGGGTAGGGAGGTAGACAATAGCCCATTCACAGAAGAAAGAGTTCTTAAAGAACTGTCCAGGTTAAGGGTAGACAAGGCAATGGGTCCAGAAGCAGTACAACCTAGGGTGCTAAGGAAGCTCATGGAGGTGCTGGCTGCACCACCAGCTTCACTGTTCCGCCTATCGTGGACACCAAGGAGGTTTCGGGGGACTGGAAGAGGGTTGACGTGGTACCTCTCCATAAGAGTGGTAGTAGGGAAGAGGCAAGTAATTACCAGAAGGTCAGACTGACCTCAATGGCCGGAAGCATGATGGAGACACTCCTGAAAGAGAGCATTAGTGAATACCTTACAGACAGCGGTCTCCGAGACTGCAGGCAACATGGATTCACGGAGGGGAGATCCTGCTAGAGAGTTTTTCAACTGGGTGACAAGGGTGGTGGACCAGGGAGGGAGGTGGACATGACCTATCTGCATTTCAGCAAGGCTTTTGACAGCATCCCACACAGCAGGCTGGTGAACAAACTAAGCAGCATTAGAGTGGGTTCTAAAATAGCAAAATGGGTGGAAAGCTGGCTTAGCAGTAGAAGCCAGAGGCTTTTAGTAAATGGGGTTACTCCAGAGAGGGCAGGGTGACAAGTGGGGTGCCACAGAGGTTGGTATTGGGTATTGTCCTCTTTAATATCTACACTGGTGATATTGCAGATGGACTGGAAGGGAAGGTGTACCCATTTGCAGATGATACAAAAATCTGCAATAGAGAAGACATACCTGGGGGGTGGAAACAAGGAATAAGGACCTAGGGAAGTTAGAGGAGTGGTCAGAAACTAGGCAGTTGAAATTAAACGTGAAGAAGTGCAAAATCATGCATGTAGGACATGGTAACCCACGGGGCAAGTATGAATGGGTGGGAGGTGAGGAGTCACTGTAACAAGTCAGGAGAGAGACCTGGGGATTATCATATTGGATGACCTAACAGTGGCAAAATAATGTGATCAGACAGTAGGAAAGGCAAATCGTATGATGGGCTGTATAGGGAGGGGTATAATCAGTATGCGATGGGAAGCAATAATACTTCTAATATACTGTAAATCCCTGGTGAGATCCCACCTGGAGTACAGTGTGCAGTTCTGGAGATCTCATTTCCGTAAGGACATAGACAGAATAGAGAGGGTACAAAGTAGGGCAACCAAAATGGTGCAGGGCCTGCATCAGAAGCCCTGCGAAGAGAGGCTAAGGGATTTAGATCTGTACTCCCTGGAGATCAGGAGTGAGCAGGGAGACATGATTGAGACATTTAAATACCAAAAGGGAATAAACAAGGTACAGGAAGGGAGCATCTTTCAAAGAAAAATATATCCAAAGACTAGAGGGCACAACATGAAGTTGGAGGGAAGTAGGATCAGAGGGAACAGGAGAAAGTACTTCTTCACAGAAAGGATGGTGGACCCCTGGAACAGCCTCCCAGCAGAAGTGGTGGGGGCTAACACAGTTACTGGATTTAAGAAAGCATGGGATAGGCACATGTGTATCTCCAAAGCTCGTAGGGAAGGAACCCAGAGTCCAAATAGGGTCTGGAGACACCACAGGTAGGGGTAGGGGGCATAAGGGTATGGGCTGATAACCATGTAGGGTCTGCAGTTTTATATTAGGCAGGGAAAAATGAGCAGACTGGATGGGCCAGGTGGTCCTTTTCTGCCATCAGCATCTATGTTGCTGTGTTTCTCTGTTATTGCTCCCTATACAGCTAATTTTTAGGTACTGGGTCCAAATTTGTTATTGCTCCATCTATACAGGCTTTTTCGTTATTCCACTGGGGGGGGGGTCAGATTTATAAACTGCTGAGGAGTACACTTTTAAAACTGTATGACACTGGATGATAAACAGTAGTCCTAAAGGTCTTATACTATTCTCACAATGCATCTGTGTTCCAATTAAAACTCTGTGGTTGAGAGTAGCATAACCCACATCATACTAAAATGGTTCCTTCCACAGTGTGTGGATCAAAAACACTCACTGATGTTACTAAAAGGACTGTATAGATGGAACAACAAGACAAGTGGAATCATCCTTTAAATAAAAAGCTTCTACTGGGAAAACTTACTTGCAGGGTCAGTGCACTTCTCCTTTAAAGGTTAGACTCAATTCCTACATTCATCTGTAGAGCTCCCCTCCCCCCCATTTTGCTGCTCAAATAATGGTGGTTGCCCTCCTCCCACTTATGGTGAATCATCTGCAGTTGCCCTCCTCAGGGATCTACTAGTTACTCAGTCCCCAGCCACACATCATGTACCTAGCTCTAATGTTGACTCCTGGCTCCTCAACAGCAGACAGCGGTTTGCTTCCTGACTCTGCTATGAAACCCTATGGAGGCTTCCAGCCTCATAAAAATTACTGTTCTTCCTATGCCGCCTTCTGTCAGAAGAAGAAAACAATCTTCATAATATTCGTATTTATAACATCTACTATTTGTAGATCTGGGGTCGTGGGACCAGCACAGTTTCAGGGCATTCTTTGACTTTCATGAATACAATGTTCTGGGGTATCTCTAGGGTGTGAGATGATGACGGTTATTATGGATAATCATGCATCACATTCTCATTGTTAGAATACTAACATTTACCTTGTCGCTTATGCTGGCTGATATTGATCTCAACCCAAGTCTTCCCCCACATCTAAGCAGCCCTTTCCCCCCCTCCTAAGGGTCTGAAAGTGGTTAATTTCAATGCCAGGAGTCTCATCTTAAAATCTTACCAGTTAACACTCTGAATATTACAAGTAAAGTCTGATGTACTCATAATCTCAAATATCCAACTATTAGTAACAGCCAGGTTATTCTGTCCAACATAACACACCAGTATCAACCCATAGGGCAAAGGTTACAAAGACCTCATCTAAGAATTACTAGCAGCCAGAGCTGCTTCCACAGAAGCTCCTCATCACAAGGGTGGCTACAGCCACAACTAACAGATGTTTTACCAGACAGGACTATAGCAAGAAATGGGTAGTGTTGCATGGTATGCGCAGCACAACCTCCATTTCAATGTCATGCTCAGCACTGCCAGCCCAAAAATAACATGAGCTACTAACTGGCAAAAACACCTTCCCCACTCCTTTCCTGCAGTCCTCAATGGTTCCTACTTTTGCCCTAGTATTACATCTTGTGCTCTTCTTGAGATCTCCCGCACTTTCACTACATGCCACTGGAGAGATCCTCTTACTGGGGTGTGTAAACATTCATTGGCTAGGGTCTACCTTTATAAACGTATTCAATAAATCCAGTCCCTTCACCTCACTTAGCACATCACTGAGTCAACCAGCACCATCACTAACTCCATAAACCATATACCTATAAACTGGATCCTTTCCCCACATCTACACTGTATTGTCAATGCATGCACCCTTCGTCAACATACGAAGTAACCACTGAATGATTTACTGTCTGTGCAAGATTCACAGAACTAAGACACCACCTAGGGTAACTCTTACTTAATTCTTCTACAACCTGGATCATACCTCTCTTTTATAGAACCTCATAATACATACAGAATAGTGGATGGGTGACCATCCACAACAAGGCTGTTTTTCCATCGAGGTTGTTGATGACATCATGGAGACCTCGAGGCGAAGCTTCGAGAGGTCTCCATGATGTTCAACAACCCGAGATGGAACACAAGCCTTAGTTAGGATGGTTAACATCCACTATTTTATATAGTATAGTGGTTCCTGGCGGTGTCTCTCAAGTTAACGGTTACCTTGGTTCTGGCCGTGCTGCTGCCGCTCCAGCTCACTCCTGCTTGTCCCACTCTGACTCAGTTCGACTTCACCCGTCCCACTAGGTCGGCACCACTAAGTTTAAAATCAAAAAAAACACAACAGTGATTCACTTCTGTGACACGACTTTGTGAGTTCTTACGTGTCAAGACGAGGAAGGATCCCGACGTATTTCGGCTTAATCAGCGCCATGCATGCTGCCTAAAGTTTTCACCTCAGAGTATTGTTGAGTGAGCTAATCAGGTGGCAGGGCCAGGCAAAAAAAGTTTTTGTACTATCGATGTGACGTCAGACCGATAGTACAACAACTTTTTTGACCTTTGCACTGTCCTACAACAAGATTTTGAAAGCCACAGCTTTCTAGTCATAATAAGCCCCAACCGTATACTATATCTCTTTTTGACCTTTCACACACTGTTCGTGTAACTCCAAGTAACTTTCAAGAAAAAAACCTTAGCTGCCTGGGGCAGTAAAGCCCCATCTGCAAAGCCTGCATCATGGCTCCTCTCTTTTCCTGAGTTTTGGCAGAGCCAACTGTCCTCTTCAAGTACTGTAATATTGCCTTATGCTTGCTTATAAAATGGCTGAGACCAATTGAGCAATCTGATTGGTTATTTATAGTGCAACATTAGACAATGTTGCACTATAAATAACTAGTCCTAGTAAAACAGCCGGATAACAGAACCCGATGGCACATATATTCATTTTAAACATTCTATTCAGAATGTTTCAAAACTTTGGCGTCGCCATTTTTTAGCCTGCTTACGTTATAAGAAAATAACTAATTTTCTTTTTTAGCTTCAGCAGGCAGGCAAGCAGCAGTTCTTTCCTGTTCCCATTGATGATTTTAGTTGTGAACCCACCACCACCACACACACACAAAACAGCAGGAAGAAATAAGTTTTTCCTTTTTAATTTTGTCATGAAATATGCAGATACCAGCCCGCTTCATTTGGAGCGAGCATGTCCTTAATCAGCCACCATGTAAACCAGTTTCCTGCTTTGCAGTTTTCAAACTGCTAATCTCTAGTCTGTAGTGGCTACGGCACCAAAAACTGTCACAGTGCTCCCCAGCGTTAGTCCAGGAGTGTTCCAGGTGAGCAAAGATGTGAGTGGCTCCACCTGCAAGAGCAGGAACTGGGAAACAATGCAGCAGTATCCCCAGTAAGTTCCCAACGTGTCGGGGGGGGGGGTTATATGAATATACAGACTTCCCGTATCTCAATTTGAGCGAGTCAGGCAAGTGAAGGGGGAGTCAAACGGCTTGACTTCTCAGTTGCTTATGGGCTGAAGCAACAAAAACTTGAACAAATCAGAACACTCAAGTGATTTAAAAAAAAAAAAAAAGAGGAAAATAAAACATAGCCTAAAATCTTACCTTTCAACTGTCCCTGTTTAGGAGGGACCTCCTTTATTTTAGTTGTCAAAATTGCTCTGTCCCTCATAAAAGAAAAAAAAAAGGTGCTTCCCACACAGAGGGCATGCTGGAAGTTCAGATTTTAAAGCAGGAGTTCTTAACATTCTTACATGATAATCAAGCTTGCACAAGAATTACAGGCAATGGTTACCATGTTGGGCTGAGCTCCTTTGAAGATGGGTCACTCATAAGTGGTATGAGCCTGATAACTTACTGCTTGGGTGGGCAGGGAAGGGCACACAGACATATCAAACAAATCAAAAACCACAGAAACTAAATGTAAGCACTATTACTATTATTATCATTACTATCAGTAATTTAATCACTAATTTAATCTAGCACCAGTAGGTGGAGGGACTATTTTACATTAAAAAAAAAACACATATTAATTTACATTTTTACTTATTTAAAAATGTGTATTCAAAAAAAAAACAGCTGTTTCTAAAAATAAAGAGCCATTTTATAAGCGCAATAAGACACTCCGGGGTTGTGCATTACGTTGTGCTAAACGCACTCCTGGGGCGACTGTCACTCGGCCTTTGGCCTCTTGCCTAACTACGCCCCTAGGAGAGCGGTTATCACAATGTAATGCACACCCCATCATGTCTTATTGCTTACATAATGCATCAGGGAAGTTCCAAAGTTTACTATGGCAAGCAACTTAAAAATACCTGCCTTATACACAACAGAACAATGAACAGAGTTTGTGCACCCACTTTACTATAGGATAGTCCTCTTTTCCAAAGAAGTGCTGAAGTCAATGGTGGTATGCAGAGAAAGTTCGTTAGAATAACGCACCAGGTGGTGTAGTTCAAGTTATGTACAGTGAGTGTTCTCCAGTGATATTTTCCCCACCAGCTTTATGGAAGTGTTTTTGCTGGACTTACTGAAGCAAAAAGCAATAAACACTAAGATGTATAACACCACAGACTCCAGCACTTCAATGGAAAAAGAGGACCATGCTTCAGTAAAGTGTGTGCACAAACTCTGTTCATTGATTTATGGTTCGTTTGAGGCAGGCTGCCTCGTATGGAGAACCACTTTTTCTTTCCTGTACCTGCCTCATTTCTGCGGTACTGTACTTACAAATACCAGGGCTGTTAAGGCAAGTTATTTCAGTTCTAACATTCAAAGGAATGTAAATGACCTTGCCATATTCAGGAAGGCTGTTCACAACCTGTTCAACCCCATTGCCAAGCTGTTCCCCTTTCCTCAAGAGTACTGCATAAGTGACCTCACCTCTGATCCCTCCAAAGTTGCTACATTCATAAACAAATACTTGAGCAACTGTACCATATCCTTTTCTCCCAAACACAGTCTTACTGATTCGCTCCCTCACCCACTCCTTTTCCAATCACACAGCACATTCTTGCCTTCCCAAATGTATCCTCATCAGGTACATTGAAGGTCTTTATGGAACTCGGCTCCTCCAAGTGTAATAGGCCCTATGGGCTTAACTTGGCACTCTTCTCTATGCTGCTGCTTCATCTACTTCTGGCTTATTTATGCCCTACTAAATCTCTCCTTTAGTAGCTGCAAGGTGTCCCATGCCTGTAAAAGGCTATGGTAATGCCTCTACATATGGGTGGTGATGCTTCCCTATCTGTTAACTACCTGATAATATCCCTCCTCCTGGCTCTAGCACAAATTCCGGAATACATGGTCCATGTCCAGCTCTCCTTTCACAAAACCTTCTCCTTCCCCTGCCCCTACCAGCTTGGTTTCAGGGAGCATTACTGCACAGTCTCCTGAGGCATACTGATGTCATTCTACAGGTCTGAAACAGGCTTTCTGTTACTGTCATCTTGGTCAGCCTTACAAAAACTTTTGACACATCTACCAACATTCTTATCTTGAAAAACTTAGCAAAGAATTGTCTGATCTTGTGGGTGAATGGTTCACTTCCTATCTGACTGCTCCAAAGCACTGCACAAATATGCATCTGCTCCTCACTAATCCGGTTTGGGACTGGTGGGCCCCAAGGCTCCGTCCTCCAGCCCATACTGTTCATTTTCCTAAATGACCTACCCGCTGCATGTGTTTTGTGGTGCCCAAAGTGCAAATCTAACAGGATTCTTGCAGTGTTCCAACAGTAGATCTATACTACTCAAGCTCCAAATGCAAAGAAAACTGCCACAATGACATCTGGTACCAAACCTTTCCTTGCGCCCCTGCCTAAGGACTTTTCAATAGTTTGCAGTAGGAGCATAATGTCTTATAAAATACCTTGGGGTTTGGCTTTAACAGCATCTTGATTTCTCCAACTCCATAAGGAAGCATCGGCTTGGAAGCCGCAATGACTGATTCTGACCTGCTAGAGCCAGGTATTCACTGTGTGGCCTTAGGCAAGTCACTTAAACTTTTAGTGTTCCAGTCTGCACAGCTATGGAATTGGGTAGAAGCAACACTTCACTGAAAACTAGATGCTGCACATCTCTGCTGGGCTTTCCTGGGTAAAAAAATTATAAAATAAAATAAAAATCAACTCCATCAATGCTGACCTACTTTCCAAACTTGGTGCCCTCCACCAGAACATTGCCTGCCCCCACCCACTCAACACCACTCAGTACCAGATGGGAGATCATAAGCGGAATGATTCTCCCCACTTTGACTATTGGAATGTTATTTACAGTGCTGTGAAGGCCAGACTGAGATTCTTGTTTAATATATACTGTTGGCTTGTACTGAACTGTACCTCTCCTACCCACCACTATGCAGTGTAAAGCAGTTTGTGCTGGCTCCAACTGGATGGGACGAAGCTCATGCGTGGTGCATCTCTTACCTATAAATTAAAGGTAAATCTCCCTGGCTACCTGTTCTCTCTCTCTCCACCTTCTCCTCCTATTCCCTGAGGAATGCTCAACTATGAACCTTCTTCACCCCTAGATGCTACAGTAGAAAGTGGTTAGGCAGGCAGCATCCTCATACAGGATCCCTAAATTGCAGAACAACCTCCCACCTCATCAAGCTCTCCTTAGCCTGGTGTAACATGGGGGTGCCATGTAGCAACAGGCTACTACCCCTGCCTTGCAGGCCTAACAAGGTTGGGGGGCCTAGGCTCTTGTTCTGGTGGAAAAGGGTATTCTTTGCGAAAGATAAAACTAAATAGCGTGGTGCATCCACCCAGAGAAATTTATAAAGTGGGCCACCTAGTAATGGGTGCAACCCCCCTGGGATGCTGTACTCCCCACCTCTCCTTACAGTCACCCCACACATGGATTACCATAAACCAAACAATATTCAAATATACCTGCAATGAAAGACTATAACTAATAATATGCTCACTAACAACGTGCACACGAGACAGTTGCAAAAGGGTAGGGTTAGGAAAATGTAAAGAGGATATAGAAGATAAGTAACTTTTAGCATCGGCATTTTGTAAACACCAATTAATCACTTTGTCTGTAAACACAGTAACATTTCCAGTGCCTACCTCCCACCAGCACATACTTCAAATAGGTATTAGCCCACTTGGTATAACACGTTATCCGTTCCCCGACTGGTACCAGTCTCCCCCCACCCACCCCATGTCTACCTAGGGAGTTCCCTCAGTCTCTCTGGGTACCCAGTTGGAGCAGCTGCAGGCCTGATGCAGTGCAGCTGGTTGGCCGGCATTAGTGCTCTTTTGGGAGCAAACAATTTAAATTCAAACCCTTTTATATTGTTGCAACAGCTAGTAGTTGAAACTTGACAACTCTTAGCTGAGTAGCTAAATTCAGGAACGTAGTGGCAACTATTTACAGTTCCCCCAGATACAAGGCAAGCCCCGAGTTACAATTTTATGGAACAGTCCCTGGTGGCTTTCAGACTGTAGATCTGGGGTGCTTGAACATTAGGAGGCTGAGATGGACAGCATGCTCTTGCAGCTTGGACCTTCCATCTACAGTTTGGGCCTTCTCAGCAGCAGGCTTTTGCAGCCTGAACGGGCTAGATCTCTCAGCTTCTCTTGCAGTTTGTCATCTCCTATTCTGCATCGTCACAGGACAGGACCAGGCCAATACTGGGGACCAGGGCCAACACTTCTCCGGGGAGAGACAAGAAAAAATTACTTACCACAGTAATACTGTTTCTTCCAGGGATAGCTCATTAAGCTTAACAATTGCATTTGAGCCTGGCAGGTTGAAGTGCTCCAGAGCACATGAATAGAATTTAGAATGCAGTTTGAACTGCTGCCCTCTAGATGTCACTGCATTCCGAAGCCGAACATTAGATCCTTTGTAGCCTGAACCAAGGAGCCCACGCACTCAATATACTAAGCTATCCCATGCTAAGCAATGAAAGCCCCAAGGACATTAAAAGAACATGGTCCAAATGACCAAGTATGTCAGACCAACGAGGCTGATATAAAAGGAAAATTTGGGGATTTGTGAATGAACATCAGTAATGTTCAAGCAATTAGATAAATAGAGAATACTGGATGGGCAACTATGCAGAGCCAGTGTGTTCTGCCACAGAGGGATTCTGATTCCCTCTGACCTCGAGAGCGAAGCTCGAGAGGTCCATGGGAATCAGAACCCCGAGTTGGCAAAACATATTGGTTGTGCATAGAGCTGCTCTTCCTGTATTTTTTATAGTGTATAGTACTGTGTGAAAAATGTGTTTTGTGAGTTCTTTTGCTTTCAAAATGAAACTGACTCATGTAGTCTCTAGAGGTTCTAGAATGCTGTTCTACCACAGTAGGGTAGAACAGCATTCCATGACCCTGGAACTGTGGTAGAACAGCATTTTGAAAGGGATGGAATTATATACAGAACAACATTCCACTATACGCTATAAAGGACTACCAACTGATTATTGTGGGACCTTTTCCTGTTCTGGAAGGGGAGGTAGGGTGAGAGATTTAAGCATAATGAGGAATCCCCTGGAAGAAACAATACTGTTATGGTAAGCATTTTCTTCTTCAAGCCCCAGGAATCCCTCATTATGCTTAACAACTGCAGACTACAAAGCAGTACCTTAGAGGCTTGGTACTGAACGTATCTGAAGTAAAGGCTCTGCAGAACAGTGGTACCAAACTTGACATCCCACCTGTGCTGTACATCCAGACAGCAGTGCTTTGTAAAGGGGTGAACTGTTTTCCGTGTAGCCACTTAACAGATTTCCAGCAAGGGGACTTCCCTAACTGTTGCCACTGAAGCGGAAGTGCCACGTGTAGAATGAGCCACGAGACCCTGAGGTGGCTGCCTGCTAACCTTAGAGTAACAGAATTGAATGTATGCAACGATCCAGAGCAATAGTCTTTTCTGAAGCTGAACTGCCTTTCCCCACTTCACCATAAGTGAGAAACAACTGAGTACTGGAAGACCCATGGTCTTTAGTATGCTCCAGCTAGAATCTCAGAGACCTCTTGACATCCAGGATGTGTAGTCTCTGTTCACCAGTACTGGACTTTTCTGTAAAGAACAAAGGTAGGGTAATGGACCAGTTCAAATAAAACTCGGACACTACTTTAGGGAGGAATTTTCTGTTAGTTCTAAGGACTACCTTATCCCTGTGGAAAATGATGTAGTTAGGGTGAGTGCAGAGGGCTTGTAACTCGCACATTCTTCTGGCTGAAGTGATGGCTACCAGAAAGACTGCCTTCCATGTTACATATTTTAAATCTGTAGTAGCCACTGGCTCAAAAGGGGCTTCCATGAGCTTGGATATACAAATGTTTAGATCCCTGGGAGGTACAGGTTCCCCAACCTGGGGATACAGGTGAAGCAGACCCTTAAAGAACTGCTTGAAAAATGGGGTGAAATGCCACTGTTCTCTGCTTACCCACTGACATATAGGCAGAAATAGCTGCCAAATGCACCATTAGGGTAGCAGGCCTGAGATCTAAGGTTTGAAGGTGCAGGAGGTAATCTAAAGCTGCTTTTACACCTCCGGAGTGCTCCGATATTTGTGGCGCTCAACTCCTGCTCTGACTGAGGCAGGGGCTCAAATCTGCATCCACACAGCCAGCGGCTCCAAATGTTGTTCTATCCCTCTGACCTGGCCATGACAAGTTGGTGATGCGCACGAGGCGCTGAAGCGACAGAACAGCTGGTTCCTGGTTAGCCCCACCCAAGTACAGCAAAAGACATTTTTCAGGAGCAAAAAATAAGCTGAACTCTGGAAAGTGCATAAAAATATAAACAGAGGGCTACAAATAGTACAAATTAGGATTCTAAACTGAGACTGCAATACTGGGCAAGCAGGAATGTATATGCATATCCCTGGGGAGCCAGAGAACATGCATATATATTAGCGCATGCTCGGTATCGCAGTCCCAGTTTAGGACCATAACTTTTGCTATTTGTAGCCCTCAGTTTATATTTTTATGCACGTTCCCAGAGTTCAGCTTTCTTTTTGCTCTTGAAAAAGGGCCAGGAGGATGCTGAAAGAGGAGACATTCAGATGGGAGTGAGTGCATCAGACTGTCCACACTGCAGGTAAGGTGATGCAAAATAGCTCACTCCCATACATGTTCCCTCTCCCAAGTCAGATCAAAAACCCAAAGCAGAGCACTCTTAGGAGGCTCCCGAGAAAGTGTCCACACTGCCGACTTTGAAGCACATCAACCTATGCGCATGGGTTGATGCGCTTTAAAGTTGGCAGCATAAACAGGGCTTAAGAGTGTAGGCAGGTCAGCCTGGAGGATGCTGAAAGAGGAGACATTCAGATGGGAGTGAGTGCATCAGACTGTCCACACTGCAGGTAAGGTGATGCAAAATAGCTCACTCCCATACATGTCCCCTCTCCCAAGTCAGATCAAAAACCCAAAGCGGAGCACTCTTAGGACGCTCCCGAAAGTGTCCACACTGCCGACTTTGAAGCACATCAACCTATGCGCATGGGTTGATGCGCTTTAAAGTTGACAGCA
This sequence comes from Neoceratodus forsteri, assembly GCA_016271365.2. Lineage (NCBI taxonomy): Eukaryota > Metazoa > Chordata > Ceratodontiformes > Ceratodontidae > Neoceratodus > Neoceratodus forsteri. The sequence goes on from CM057449.1 coordinate 522,496,823, forward strand.
TAAACAGGGCTTAAGAGTGTAGGCAGGTCAGCCTACAGGGGACTGAGAAGCCTAGAAGCACACCATATGGAGAACCTTTTCCATTTGGATGCACATGTTTTCCTAGTAGCTGATTTTCATGACACTTTTAGGACCTGGAGAACCTGGTCCGAGAAATGGTAATCAGAATATTCTAACTCCTCAAGAGCCAGGTTTTGAGGTCCAGAGACTTGAGGTTCAGAAAAGTTATCTTACCTTGAGATGTTGTCAGCAGGTTGTGTCTCAGGGGAAGGCCTATGGGTTTCTTGACAGACAGGGCCAGCAGATGGGAGTACCAAGGCTGTATGGCCCAGTCTGGGGGTTATCAGAATCATGGTTGCAGGCTGACTTCTCAGTTTCAGGACATGAAACAGAGAAGTGAGAGAAGGCATACAGAAACTTCCCTGTTCAATCTAGAAACAAAGCCCCCATGGGAACTGTACCCACTGCTGGAGGTCTGCAACAGTAAAGGGGGAGCTGAAAACTGTTTTTGGAGATGAACAGGTCTATTTGGGGTGTGTTCCATCTCTTTAAGATTGTGGACAGCACTCATTTGTTTAGGGACCATTCATGACGGGCATGGCTGATCCTGCTGAGACAGTCCACCAGAACGTTGTCTTTTCCTGGGAGGTGGATTGCTGACAGATGCACATCCAATAAGCAGGCTAGACTCCAGAGTTTCACAGTCTCTGTGCACAGCTTTGAGGACCTTGTGCATCCCTGTTTGATGATGTAATACATGGCAGTGGTGTTGTCTGTCCTGACAGGAACAAATTGACCCTTGACTTGAGGTGCAAATGACTGAAGAGCTAGGAGCACTGTTCTTAGCTCCAGTAGGTTTATATGCTCCCTGGAATCCCGTGGAGACCATACTTCATTTACTGTGAGGTCTCCTAGGTAGGAGTCCCAGGCCAGCATGGGAGCATCTGTTGTCAGAATAGTTTTGAGAGCCTGTGCCTGAAAAGGTACAGCTTCTCTGAGGTTGTTCTCATCTTTCCACCACTCTAAAGCTTGTAACAGGGTCTTTGTGACTGGCACCAGCTTGGAGAGGGGCTGATGCTTTTGGGACCAATGGGGTCACAAGTGGTACTCAGTATCCCTTATCTGGAATCTTGCTCCTGGAACCACTGCTGTGGTGGAGGCCATGTGGCCTTATCAGCTGCAGGAAGTGTATGCTGGTCTTGGCTGAATTATGGAAAAGGAATTTGCCAGGTCTACAAGGTTTCCCACACTTTCCTGGGGTAGGAAAGATTTGCCTTGTAGGGAGGCTAGTTCTGCTCCTATGAATATCTGTACTGGTTCTGTCTGAAACTTTTGCACATTTATGAAGAATCCTATTCCCTCCAGAGTGCTCCAGGTTAGGAGAAGGGAATCTTTGGCCTGTTGATGTGACATTCCCACAAACAACCATTCATCTAGGTAAGGAAAAACCATCATATAAACATACGAAAATGCCAGCAGATCAGACCTTGAGGTCTATCGCATCTATTCGAGATGCAGCTCACAGTTTGATAACTGCTGCTGCCCCCTTCCCTTCCATCCCTCCCACGATTTCCATTCAGAGTCCCCCTGGTCTCTACCCACCCTACCTGTATCCTGCCCATGCATCTATCCTATCCCTTCTTTTTTTTTTTTGTTCAATTCTGTTTCTCCACCCCACCCCACCCCCCTGACTGGAACTCTCTCGGGCTACCTCACTCACTGAAGTCACTCTACAGCTCGCTGTGTTCCCGCCATCTTCAGAGACATTACGACTCCCTGGAGACGTGGGGGGCTACTGCCCCAAGGAGATCGAAGGGGCAGTGGCGGAGAACCAGCACTGGGCGTGTGGTGGCGATGGCACTGAAGGAGCAGTCGCCTATCCGGCAGGAGGGGCTTTTTCCCCGTAGTGAGTGCTCCTTCCCCCCACCCTCCTTCCCCTTCCATGGTGCACACCCCGAGTGGCACACGGCAACCCTGCTGACTTCAGACCACGCCAATTACGTGCTGTCTGGTGCTCGGCAGCGCCCCTGGTCTCCACCAGGGGCTGCTGGTGCACCGGATACACCAGAGCCCTCCCCCCAGGATAGGAGAGCAGCCCCGCTGGTGCTCAATCTGATCCTGCCCCTGCCAACCCCCGGCTCCCAAGCTCGCTTCCAAACCCGGTTCGCCGGTGTAGCATGAGGTGTGCCATCCAGCGCCTCAACCCTCAGCGCCACCGGGCCACCTCTCCTATTCCTTCTTAAAACCTCCCACTGATTAACTTGATACCAACTCCTCAGGTAGCACATTACGAGGCATCACCACCCTTTCCATGAAGTAATGCTTTCTCAGGTCTCTTCTATACTTTCCACCAACCAGTTTTAGGCTATGATCCCTTGTGGTCCCAATTAAAAATTCTATTCCCATAAAATCAGTATCACAAATATCTAAAATATGTTATTCAAAATTTAATAGTTTATCATTTAGAAAGTATCTTCAGGGACTCCCTTGGTATAGGATGTTTCTTATCCTAGATTTAAATGAGGCTGTATTGGAATTTACAACAATGTTTATTAATGCTTGTAATAAATTTGCTCCATATAAAAAAGTAAATCATAGGAAAAAAACATTTACCATGACTAACTGTAAAAATAAAGAAAATGATTAGGATTAGAAATCATTATTGGAAAAAAGCAAATAAAACATTAAACAGTGAAATTTGGGAACAATACAAAAGGTTAGGAATCAAGTAATACAAGAAATCAGGAAATCAAAAGCTCGTTATTATAAACAGCGGATTAAAGAATCAACAAATTCAGGTGCTTATTGGTCTGTTAGAAAAAATCTTATGAATCCAAATAATAAACAAAGTGAAATAAAATTGAGTCAGAATGAAAAAAATTTGAATGATTATTTCATAAATCTCCCAGATCTGAAATTAGATTTCATAACTAAAACTAATACCCTGAATGAAGTAAAGAGTGAGAGTCCCCAAGATGAGAAAGAACCCAAATTCAGGTTTAAGAGAGTGATCAACAAAGAAGTTCTAAAAAACATAAATAGATTAAAAATAAATAAAGCAAGTGGCCCAGATAGAATAGATAATAAATTATTAAAAGAGGCTGCTATGGAATTGTCACCTATACTAAGGGACATTTTTAACTAGAGTCTAAGAGAGGGACAGTTTCCCTCTAGTTGGAAATTAGCCGAAGTGATACCAATAGATAAGGGAGGGGATCCAAAGGATGTTTCAAATTATCGTCCAATAGCCTTGCTGTCCACAGTATCCAAGTTATTTGAAAAAATTGTCCATGATCAGTTAACGGACTACGTGGAAAATATAATAAATTGACTCAACAACAGTATGGTTTTAGGCAGGGTAGGTCCACGGCTACCGCACTCACTGACTTTTTTGATCTTATAGCAACCCCTCTTGGGGAAGCGAAGTCCGTGGGTGCAATATACGTGGACCTATCTAAAGCATTTGATTTAGTAAACCATAGTATTTTGATAAACTCATTAATGAAAATAGGGGTGGAAGAAGAAACCTGTAACTGGTTTATATCATACCTTGATAAAAGATCACAATTTGTTGTCCTAAATGGACACCAGTCAAGAATGGACTATGTAACCAGAGGGGTTCCCCAGAGATCTATCCTGGGCCCCCTCCTGTTCATAGTCTATTTAAATGACTTACCAAAGAAAATTGGACATTCAAAAATTCATCTACACGCAGACGATACGGTTTTAGTAGCAGAGGGAAAAACTATTAAGTGAAGTAGAACTAAACTTACAGAGTGACTTTAGCATCATGCAAGGTCACTTTTCATCTCTGGGTTTATTAGTTAATAGTAAAAAGACACAGGTTATGTCATTTGCATTGGACTTAAAGGGAATTTCAAAATTAAATATAAAGACACAAGAGGGTAAGTTTTTAGAACAAACTGAAACATATGAATATTTAGGGGTACATATAGATCAATGTCTTACTTTCCAATATCATATAACAAATTTAATAAAGAAAACACATGTTAAGATTGGAGCTATGAAACGAATATCAAATTGTATTACAAGAGAAACAAGATTGATTATGATCAACCAATTAATAATGCCTGTTATTGACCATGGAAGTCATATTTACAGACATACAGCAAAAAACATTTAAATACCTTGGATACACTTTATAATAAGCTTGCAAGATTTGTGTTAAGGTGTGATTTTAAAACTCATCATTGCACTATGTATATGGATTTGGGTTGGATTCCATTAGACTTACGGGCTAGGGGAATCTGGCTAAATCAGGCTCGTAATATATTTAAAAAATTTATCTTTAGATAACTTAAAAAACAAATTACAAAAACCAAAACATGGTTTAACTTTAAGAAAAACTGGTGCTAGAGATTTAATAATACCAAAGTAAAAAAATCGATTTAATGAAATGACCGTTCAATATCAAGTAGCTAAAAGTTGGAATTGTCTTCCTCCTTTTTTACGTGAACTAACAACAACTACTGATCATGTTTTTAAAAATGGCCTGAATCATGAACTTAGTTTTCGTTGTTGTTGTAATAGGTGAAATTAATGTAAATCTAAAAATGCTAATATGCCTGTTATTGATGAGTTTGTAAACTCTGATGTATTGTTTTGTACTTTTCTGTAACCTGTATTGTTATAAATGTATAGTTGTAATAATTTTGCATAATGTAAACAGGTAAGCTTTGTGAACAGGGATTTTCGGAACCCTAATGGCTGTATCACTGTATAAATAAAATTTTACCATACCATACCATACCAAGCAAGGAAGACATGCTCCATGTAAGCAATAATGCCCGAGAGGGTGGGCGGTATTGGGCAATACCGGACCGCCCAGGGGCGTAATGAGGCCCGACGCCGCAGGCGGAGGGCCTTATAGCCCCTGGAAGGTCCGGTATTGCCCATACCGCCCACCCTCGAGGGTATTATTGCGCTTAGAAAATGGGCATGTGTGTCAGTTTTAAATATGTAATTAAATAACAGAGGAAGTGACTACAAATAAATACAAAGAGCAGGAAAAATATTTTTTTTTTGTAAAGTAGTCCCTCCGTTTATGAGCTGTTCCATCTGCTGTTGCCCCCCACAGAGGTATTCTGTTCTGTTTCCACCCCCCCCACTACTGCCTTAAGAAAAGATGGATGAAAAAACAAGAGCAGCGGTAATAGTTTTGTCATGTGTTTATTTGTATTACTTTGGTGGTCGTTGATAGCATGATTGTGACTGGGAGGCATAATAAATCAAATACTGCCAGGATCCTAGTAGGATGTCAACGCTAGGCACTCCGATTCTGACCGCGGTAGAAAAAATAAACTGAGACGTGCTGTTTAGGATGTCAATGCTAGGCAGTAGAAAGTGCACTCCAATCTCTGCTATTTCACTAATGGCTTTTTTTAAGTATTGTTGTGCTCGCGTTCCTACCCTGTGGACCTGGAGTCCGCTCTTACAGTTTACTTGCTGGTTCCCGATGCTTGCTGCCTGCCCGAGGAGCCGGAATATGACGAAATGACATTCGGTTCTGTGGAGCTACAAAGAACAACGTCCCTGCCAGTGGACACAAAGCGTTAGGTTCTGTTCTAAAGATCTCTGTAAGGGGCTGTATTTCTTGAGATTTTCTTTTCTGTTTGTTTAAAGATCAGGAGCAGAAGCCAGTGAGGAAGGACTGTGCTATGGATATGGCCTTCGCGCTATCACTCCGTCAGCAGTGACAAAGAAAAATATTTGTACAGTATTTATTTTCTTTTTATACTGCTGTGATTTTTTTACAATACTGGGTATAGTGTCTGGGCTATGGAATGAATGCGTGTGTGTGTGTGTGTGTGTGTGTGTGTGTGTATGCGTGCGTGCGTGTGTGTGTGTGTGTGTCCGCTAAGCGAGGTAAAAAAATGGTGGCAATTTCAAATGAAAATTAAGTCTTTTACCAATTAGGAGGCAAGGTAAGCACTATGATATTTCACTGTGTTAAGGGGCACTATATGCTGGTACTTTTTATTTCCTGGGCATCTATTGAAAGTTAATGTACCCCCCTGGCAAGGGTACTAGCCAATGAGATGCCAGGAAATAAAAGCCCATATTCTAAGTCTGGTTAATGTGATTCTCACTGAATAAATGGACTTGGAATATACTGTGGAATTTGTGAGTTTATTTTGGAGCTCTGGAGTGCCTCACTACATTTTGAAAGTGGGCTGGGCTCTCTAACTGAAAACTGAATCAGCCATATAATAGGGGACAAGAGTTTTCTTGAACCTGGGGCCAGGCATGTGGGCCAAAGTTGGGCACTCAACTTTGAGAAGGTACATTCCTCTTGTGGAGAAAATGTTTGATGCCTTTGACAAGGAGCAGGGCAGGACCTGACAGTTTAGCACCAGTGACACAGAGCAAAAAGAGGGAGGGGCCCATAGGAAGCTGGACTGGGCAAGGATCTGAGCATACACAGACGGCACAAAAATGTCTAACAAATAGTTTCATATAAAACATTGCTTTTAAGGCACAACTATGACACCCCATAAAATATACAGCTGACAACATCCACTGACTCATAGGTGCTGTGAGTGGATGATGTTATGCTGTGTTTTTACAGGTCTGGTGTAATATTAGCACTTTACAATAAAAAAAGTTTTGTTTTACATGCAACTATTTTTTAAGACTTTTTGTGCAGTCTGTATGTGACCATATCCTTGCCTAGTACAGCTTAATAGGGGCCCCTCTTTTTGCCCTGGGTCACTGGTGCTGAACTACCAGATCCTGCTCCCAGTCAGAGGCATCAAACATTTTCTCCACAAGAGAAGAGAAGAGAATACCCCTGTTGCAACCCACTCCTACAACCAACCAACCTGGGAAACTTCTAACGAATCACAATTTTAGTAGTAGTATACAAAACAAAGGGGTTGTATACCAGTTTTCAAGACAGAATACCAAATCTTGGGTAATGGTATTCCCTGTTGAACACCACTTTTTAAAATGAATTTCTAGTCATGTAAACACCAGCTGCCATGTGACTGACCACTGTTCTAGTCTTTTTAGGTCTTCCTGGAGTGTCTTCCTTCCCTCCTCAATGTCCACCTCCACACCTAGTTTGGAGTCGTCAGCAAACAGGCTCATATTACTCCTAACTACCACCGCAATGTCTGAACTGAAAGCATTTAATAACAATGGACCCAGAACTGAACCCTGAGGGACCCCGCTAAGAAAAAATTACTCACCTTAGTAATGTTGTTTCTTCTAATCTAATCTAGTCTTGCTATATTAGGACAATTGCAGTGAGTCCCCATCTTCGAATTGCTCCGGAGGTGAAATAGTTAACTTTCCATGCAGGCATGGAACTTAGAGCACGAGCTCGGTTGAAAACTCTGTCTGTTGTTCTTCAGCACGCAAACTGTCAGATCTTTATGAGCTAAAACTCACTAAGGCTCTGTGTGGAAGCTGTAAACCTACACTAGCCAACTGGCTACTAACATAAACACTCATTTTTGGCCTCAAACAAAGACTCAAGTCAGGAGACCCAAAATGCAAAAACACCACCAATTCACCCAAAAGGAGGGTGAAAAACAACAAGGTGGGCATCAAAAAAGTGCCAACACTGTACTGCCCACCCACATCCCAAAACAGAGGTTCTGAGAGGGGCAGGCAGGGAGGGAGGTCATAATATAGCAAGACTCCATTAGAAGAAACAACATTACTAAGGTGAGTAATTTTTCTTCAAACAACATGAAGTCTTGCTATATTATGACAATTGCAGACTACACAGCAGTACTCCATGGAGGAGGGACAGAACCTACTTAGGGAATAGGCTCTGAAGCGGCTGTGCCAGAACGAGCATCACTCCTAGCCTGGATGTCCAGGAGTAGTGCTTAGTAAAAGTGTGAATGAACTGTTTTCCAGGTAGCTGCTTGACATATTTCTAGAATAGGAATGTCTCTGGCAGCAGCCAGAGAAGCAGCTGTACCTCTGGTAGAGTGAGCCCTCAGGCCTGAGGGGGGAACTTTACCCAACTTCTCATAGCAGAATTGGATACAAGAGACAATCCACCTGGCAGTGGATCTTTTAGTAGCTGGCTTCCCTTTACCAACTTCGCCATAAGTGAGGAACAGTTGGAGGGAGTCAAACCTATGTCCCTTGGTACGCTCTATGTAGTAATTAAGGGCTCTCTTCACATCTAGGCTGTGCAGCCTCCTCTCACCAGAGGAGGAGTGGTCAGTGAAGTACACTGGAAGAGAAATAGATTGATTAAGGTGGAAATCTGAAACCACCTTAGGTAGAAACTTTCTGTTAGTCCGGAGGACCACCTTATCTCTGTGAAAGGAGATAAACGCCTGCTCCACTGACAACGCTTGTTATTCACTTATGCATCTGGCAGAGGTGATGGCTACCAGAAACACAGTTTTCCAAGTCAAGTACTTGAGCTCAGCTGAAGACAAGGGCTCGAAGGGGGGTTGCATAAGCTGAGCAATGCAAACATTAAGATCCCAGGCAGGGGCAGGATCAGGATCCCTGAATGGAGGGTTGGTGTGAAGCAATCCCTTAAAAAACTTAGAAAATACAGGATGAGTTGAAAGAGAAGAGGATTTACCTGCTGAAATAAAAGCAGACACAGCTGCCAAATGCACCTTCAAGGTAGCTGGTCTCAGCCTCAAAGAATTCAGATGGACCATATAATCCAGGACTGTGGGTAGATCAGCAGAGTCTGGGGAAATATGCTTTCCGAGCACCATATGGAAAACCTTTTCCATTTGGAATTATAAGTAGCCCTGGTGGAAGCTTCCTTGAGGCCTTCAATATATCCATTACACCTTGGGAAGGTGTAAATCAGCAACTCTAACTCTTCAAGAACCAAGCCTTGAGATTGAGAGATTTGAGATTGGATACCAAACCCGTCCCTGGGCACAGGTTAACAGATTGTGATTCCTGGGAAGGCACAGGGAGGATGGACTGCTAAGGACAGTAGGAGTGGATACCAGGGTTGTCTGGCCCAATCTGGAGCTATCAGAATGACTTTGCAGGATTGGGATCTGATTTTGACTAGCACTTTGAACAGGAGAGGAAAGGGAGGGAAGGCATAGAGGAACTTCTCTTCCCAACTGAGGGCTAAGGCATCCAGGGGGAGTGAGCCCAACACTGGGGGCCTGCAGCAAAAAAGAGGAAGTTGGTGATTGTCTGGGGCTACAAAAAGATCTATCTGTGGGGTGCCCCATCTGGCAAATACTACTCCCAAGACCAGGGGATCCAGTGACCATTCGTGATGGCCCTGGGAAATCCTGCTGAGAGCATCTGCCAGGACATTGTCCTTGCCTGGGAGGTGGACTGCTGTAGGAGGGTGTTCAGGGAGTAAGCCAGAGACCACAACTTCATCGCCTGGTGCACAAGGCCGTGAGACCGAGTGCCCCTTGCTTGTTGATGTACCACATTGTAGTGGTGGTGTCTGTTCTGACCTGTATAATCTTGTTCTGAACAGATTTGGAAAAAGCTGAAGTGCTAGAAAAACTGCTCTGAGCTCCAACAGGTTGATGTGGAGCAGAGATTCCTGGGAGACCACAGACCCTGGGTGGTGAGGCGCCTATGAGCTCCCAGCCCAGAGGGATGCATCTGTAGTAAGGATTAGAGAGTGAGACTGAGTGACAAAGGAACCCCTTGTCTCAGGTTGCTCTGATCCTGCCACCACTATAGGGCTTGATCAGGTTCAGTTACTGGGATCAACTGGTAAGAGGATCTTTCTTTGAGACCAAAAGCTCTCAAATGGAACTGGATGTCCCTCATCTGAAATCTTGCTCCTGCACAACTGCTGTGGAAGCAGCCATGTGTCCTAGGAGCTACAGAAAATGTCTTGCTGGCGGGAGACTTGCAGGGTGAATAGGAGGCCAGGAGACTAGGGTCTTGCCCTGTCCAGGGGAAGGAAGGCCCTGGCTTCCTGTGTGTTCAGTTCTGCGCCTATGAAGGTAAGAAGCTGGACAGGCTCTAGAACTGACTTTGAGAGATTCAGAAGGAAACCTAGAGAGGTAAGCAGTTGCTGCGTTATCTGAATATGTAAATTGACCTGGTCTGGGGACTGGCCTACTATGAGCCAATCGTCCAGGTAAGGAAAGATGGCAAAATTTTGCCTTCTTAGGTAGGCAACTGCAACTGCCAGGCATTTGGTGAATATCCTTGGAGCAGAAGTGAGGCCGAAGGGCACTGCTCTGAACTGGTAGTGGCCTGAGGGCAGCTCGAACCTGAGGTACTTTCGATGGGAGCTTCTGATGGGAATATGGAAGTAGGCATCCTTGAGGTCCAGGGAAGCTAGCCAGTCCCCTGGCCTTAGAGAGGGTAGGATAATTCCCAGAGTCACCATTTTGAACTTTGGCTTTAAAAGGTGCTTGTTTAAGTATCTGAGATCCAGGATGGGCCGCCATTCTCCTGTCTTTTTTGGGGTAAGGAAGTACCTGGAGTACAAACCTTTGCCCTGGTGTAGGGGAGAAACCCTTTCCACGGCTCTGAGAGCCAGGAGGGTAGAGACCTCTGCCTCTAGGGTGAGTGCCTCTGATGGAGTTGCAGGTGGAAAAGATCTGGTTCTCCAGCTTTGGAAATTTTAGAAGCTGAGGAATCAGTCCCTGGCTTACTTCCAGGACCCACTTGTCTGATGTTAAAGACTTCCAGTCCTGGACAAAGTAAGCCAGCCTGCCCCTACAGGTAGAGAAGAATCGGCCCTGGCAATCCCATCAGGGTTCCTGCTTGGCAGGGGCTTTGGGCTGAGGGGTGGAAGCAGGCCTGCTTGTACCCCATCTGCCTCTCCCTCTAAAGAACCCCCTCTGAGTATAGGCGGAGGAGGAAGCTTGGGTTTGGTAAAAAGGCCTATGAAAAGGCCTGCCCCTGCCTCTAGGAAGCTGCTTTTGAGGAGTGGCCTGCCTTTCCTTGGCCTGTGCACGCCTATAGGTGGTCCTATATTCATCCATTTTCTTCATGTAATTCTCTGTTTGCTCCCCAAACAGAGAATTGCCCACAACAGGAAAATCCATGGCCTTAGACTGGGTATCCTGAGACAGGGTAGTACATCTGAGCCAAGCCATCCTGCGAAGTGCCACAGATGTAGCCATGACTCTTGATGAAACATAATTAGAGTCCACTGCAGCATGAAATTGCACCTTGGATGCCTCAATACCATCCATAGCCACCTGTTCCAGCTCCCTGGCAAGCTGGTCAGGGACTTGTTTTGCTAGGGCCAGCACAGTATCCCATCTGGATTTCTGGTACCTAGCAGCATAAGCCATATAATTTGCCTGTCTGAGTCCCAAAGATGCTGCCATGTACTGTTTCTTTGCCATAGCATCAATCTTCCTGGAGTCCTTCTCGAGGGTGAAGCTAGGGAATATTAGCCTTGTCACAGGCTGCAGCCTGCACTACCCCACATGACTGCATTGTTGAGTGAGGAAATCAGTGTCGGAGCCTGATAAGGTATACCTCTTGTCCATCCTTTTATCCACAGGAGGTATAGTGTGAGGAGTTTTTAAAACTTTTACTGTCTGTTTCTGAAAAATTTATGCAAAGGAATAGACAGTCTCCTAGACTCTGGAATATCCATCATTTCTACATAGTCCGGCTCCTCTTGGTCATCAACAGCTTCCTCAACAGGAGCTGGAGTTTCAACAACTTTTTATAAAACATGAAATGAGAGGGACTCAAAAGCCTTGGAGGAGAAACCCTAAGGTCTATCTGGAGAGATGTCGGTTCAATGGGCACATCCAGATCTTCAAAACCATATTCCTCTCCTCATATTCCTCTTCCCCCTCCTCCGGTTCACAAAAATTCTCAAAATCATAATCTTGAACCAGTGGAACCTTGCCAAACCGAACGCCTCCCTGATGGTGTCGGTTCGGTCAGAACCGGGGAGAGAGACTGGACAAATTTGAATTGCTTTAGCTATTTCTTCAGCAATTGGGGAGAGAACTTTTGGCTCTACGCTAGCTGACTTTCTAGTCCTTTTTGCTGGATCTGGCTCCTCAGAACCGGCTCTTCGTTTGTCCGAGGAAGTATCGCCCTGGTCAGAGGGCACTCCCTCCGGTTCGGTTGGTACCGAACCGGGCTGGCCATCCGGATCAGCGGACTTTTTGGCCTCCTTTCCTGGGCCTACCAACTCTCTTATCTATGGTGGCAGCAGGAATTCTGACAAATCTGGCAGTCTGAATTGAGGTGGTCAAACCCCAGACAATAGACACATGTGGTGTGTGGGTCAGCCTAGTAAAAGCTTCCCCACAAACACTACAGTGTTGAAACCAGTGGGTCGGTTTTTCTTTTGGGTTTCTCAGACATAATGCCAGCCTAACCAACTTGCCCGTTTATGGCAATCCACCAAACAAGACACCCTTTCGGTTCCCCAACCGTGTCACAGGTCGTGGAAAAAAACGTAATGAAATTCTTTTTTTTAGAACCGATAAGAACCGGGAACCGCACTCTAAAAAAGGACTAGTAGATTTAAAGACAACCTGATCGGTTCAAACCGAACCGATAATGAATTACAGGTTCCACACAGAAAAACTAAATGTAAAACCTATCTATTACTTACATTACTACAGACAGAGCTTGAACCGACCAGTTGCGGTTTAATTTCAGTTGAAAAAACGACAAAATAATACTTTAAAACCGACAAAATAAACCGAGCAGAAGGAGAAATCTCCGGAGCGACTGTTCAGTGAAGTGGAGTAAAGAATCTGACAGTTTGCATTTGAAGAACAACAGACAGAGTTTTCAACCGAGCTCACGCTCTAAGTTCCATGCCTGCATGGAAAGTTAACTATTTCACCTCCGGAGCAGTTCGAAGATGGGGACTCTCTGCAATTGTCATAATATAGCAAGACTTCATGTTGTTTGAATGACCTTTCTGGGTGTTGATAGTTCTCCCTCCTACCACCACCCATTGTTGTCTGTCACTTAGCCAGTTCCCAATCCACCTCACCAACCTTCCCCCCCCACCCCCAAGTCACTCAGCTTGCCCAGCAGTCTCCCATGCGGCACTGAGTCAAATGCCTTACTGAAGTCTAGATATAAAACCTCAACTGGCCTACCACCATCCAGAGATCTTCTCACCCAATCAAAAAATTCAACCAGGTTAGTCTGATAAGATCTCCCCTTGGCAAAACCGTGTTGCCTGACATCCTAAAGTCCACTTACCTCCAAGAACTTCACCTGCTTTTCCTTCAATATACTCTCCAACAAATTCTCCACTATGGACGTCAGGCTGACTGGTCTATAGTTTCCCGGCTCATCCCTTGACTCACTCTTATGGAGGGGCACTACGTGCGCCATTCTCCAGTCCAATGGTAGACTTCCCATTTGGAGGGAAGAGTTGAATAACTCCATCAGCACTGCTGCCAGGACATCCCCGAACTCTTTTGGGACTCTGGGGTGGATCCCATCCGGACCTGGGGCCTTGTTTGTCCTTAATGACCTAAGGCCCTCCCACACTCTTTCCACTGGTATCTCATCACATTAGTGACCCCACCTCCATACCTCCCTGTGGAATTAGAACATCCATTTCCCTCATAAAGACATCGAAGAAATACCCATTTAGTACCTCAGCCTGCTCCACTCCCTCTTCTGCCCATCGACCCTCCTTTTTAAACCTGGTATTCTGCCCCCTACTCTTTCTCTTCTCCCTGATATATCTAAAAATGTCTTCTCCTCCTCACTGATCCCCTGTGTCAACCTTAGTTCTTTGGTTGCTTTGGCTGCCCTTACCACCCCTGCTCACTTCCTTCGATTTCATACAGTACTCTTCCCTGTCCTTCTCCTTACAGTTTTTTTGTACTTTTGGTAGGCTAGCCTTTTCTCCCTTACCCTCTCCTGTACATCCCTAGTCCACCAGCAGGGTTTCCTTGACCACTGCTCCTTTTCTCCAGAGGCTTGCCACTACGATGGCCAAGCACTCTGTGAACACTCTGGGAGCAGATACTCTGTAATACAAGGTAGAAGAAGGCACTAGGCCTATCGAGTCTACCTTCCCATACCTTGTGGGATATAGGATTACTAACCCAAAAGATATTTATCTAGGTTAATCTTAAACTGTTGGGCAGTTGCAGAGTCAATTATTTTTTGTGGTAGTTTGTTCCATATGTTTACCAATCTTATAGTGAAAACATTTTTCCTTTTATTTGTAAAGCTTCTCGTTACCACCAGTTGTTTATTGTGGCATCTCGGGTTTGATGGTTTTATGGCATCGTTAATGTTAAATTCAGCCCTTAAGAGTTCATCCTTCAATATATTGAACAGTAATAAGATCACCACTCAGACATCTGGTTTCCAGGTCAAATAATTTTAACTCAGTCTTTCATAACAAGGGAGGTGACAGTCTAGTAATGATCTTAGTGGTTTTACGCTGCACACTGTCTAGAAGTGTTTTATTCTTCATCAGAAATGGGGACCAAAAAGGGGATGCATAATCTAAATGCAGCCTAATATAAGAATTATACAAAGGTAAAATGCATGTTTCTCGTCTTGATGTAAATGTCCTTTTGATGGAAGACAGCAATATGTTAGCCAACATGATGACAGTGCTCTCCAGGAGAGAGAAGATTGTTAACAAAGACCCCCAAGTCTTTTTCTGTTTTAACCTGTTTTAATGGGTGTCCATTTAAATGGTACTGGGTTTGAGGGTTTTTAACTCCTAGATGCATAACAACACATTTTGTCTAGATGACAGGCTGAAGGGAAGGGCTAGCTGGGAACTGATAGTGACCTGAGGGGAGCCTGAACCACAGGTACTTTCTGTGACTGAGTCTGATTGAGATGTGAAAATATGCATCCTTCAGGACCAGTGATGCTAACCAGTCTCCCTGTTGAATGGATGGGATAACTGTGGACAGGGTGACCATTTTGAATGTGTCTTTTGTAAGAAGCTTGTTCAAAAATCTGAGGTCCAGAATGGATCGCCATTTCCTATTTTTCTTCTGTGAGAGGAAGTACGTTGAGTAAAGGCTCTTTCCCACTGGGGTAGAGGCACTTTTTCTTCTGCTCTTGCTTGTAGGAGTTTTTTGACCTCCAGTTCTAGCAGACATTTTTCTGCTGGTGTGGGAGGATGAAAATGTCTCCATACAGACAATTTTGGAAACATTCTAAAGTGCAGAGTGAGAGTTTGGCCCACTACTTCCAGGACCCATTTGTCTGTGATGCTTTTCCACTCCAGAAAGAAATGAGCCAGCCTTCCCTACTGGTATTGGGTTGGCGACCTGGACACACATATCAAGGATTCCGTTTTGGCAGAGCCCTAGAGGATGAAGCCTGATCAGTCCTTCTGGAAGGTCTTCTTCCTCTGCTCCTGAAGTAACCTCTTGAATGAGAGCAGTCTTAGGGCAAGGCTGTGGGGTAGTAAAGTCTTGTGTAATGACCTCTACTCCGTCCTCCTTTCCTTGTGACCTGTAAGATGTAGAAGTCTTTTCCTTTTCTGTATTGCTTTTGTAAGTAGTGTTGTGCTCTGAAATCTTTTTCATGTAAACCTCTGTTTTGTCACCAAAGAGGAAATTATTCTCACATGGGAAATCCATAGCTTTTGTCTGGGCGTCATGAGACAAATTAGTTGTCCTTACTCATGCAAATCTCCTAAGGTAAACAGCATGGGCCATGGACCTGGAAGCAGTTTAGTTTGTGTCCACTGTCATGTGGTACTGGCATCTAGGGCAGTTCTGGCAATGTCTGCTAAGTCCTGGGCCTGGTCCCCTTCTATTTTCTCGCACAGTGCCAGAACCACATTCCAAATGACTTTCTGGTACTGGACTGCGTAGGTCATGTATGCAGCCTGTCTCAGGAGTAGGGAGGCCACTATATACATTTTCTTCCCCATACTGTCCAGCTTCCTGGAATCCTTGACTAGGGGCAGGGGAGAGAGGTATCCTGGCCTTGGCGCATGCAGCAGCCTGGACTACGCCCTCATGGTCCAGGTGTGTACAGAGGTACTCAGCATGTTTGTCCAGCTGGTACTTCCTGTCTATTTTCTTGTCCACTCCTGGGATAGACATAGAAGACTGAAGCAGTTTACAGGTTGTCCTCTTCAGTGACTAGTGCACTGGCAAGAGCAACCTGCTCGTGCTGCTTATCGCCATTGTGTCCAGATGATCAGCCTCCTCCTGTTCCTCACCTGTCTCTTGTGTGGTAAGAGCTAGACTATTTACCATCTGTCTCATGTAGACATAATGAGAAGAAAAATCCTCCTGCTAACATAAATGGGATTCAAAATCCTGACTGGGGGGGGATCATCCGATTCTATGGTTTCCCCTTCGTCCTCATGTTCCTCATAATATAAGTTGTCACATTGGTCCCCTGGGACAGGGGGAGGGACCAGAAACTGAGGAGGAACCTGTGAGCCCATTCTGGCTCCCATGGCTTGGAAAGCCTGGAAAACTTTTAAAGCCCTTGCCACGTCCTCGTGTGAGGGCACTTTAACCCTGTCCACTGGCATCTCCTTTTGCTCTTCAACAGGAGGAGCAGTGACCTCCCCCCCCCCACCAACTGTATTTAATTTTGTCACAAAGAAGGAGTAGACCGAGCGGCAATGTGAGCGGGTGCTCAATACATGAGGTGTTACCCTCAAAATTATACCAAAAACTAAAGTAAATGAGCACTCAGGAGCGGGTGAATGTTCTGCTCGTTTATTACAGAAAAAAGGACAATACCAACAACCCCTGCACTTCGGCTCACGCCTTCAAAGGCTCATTTACTTTAGTTTTTTATTTAATTTTGTCCACTGGTGTCTCCTTTTGTTTTTCAGCAAAAGGGGCAGTGACTTTCTTCACTTTGTCTGTCCACTGGCATCTCCTTTTGCCTTTCAGCAGGAGTGGTGGTGATATTTTTCAACCTCTGTTTCTTTTTTGCTGGGACTGATTCAGGGCCCTGTTCTGGGGTCCTTTTTTGAAGTTCAGAGAAGTCCTTAGGGGGTCTTGAGTTTCTGACATGTGAAGGACCCTCTTCCACATTGTTAGGAGACAAAGACATTATAATGGAAATAAATTAAACTGTGTAATTGGTTAAACAACCTGTTGTCAGTTCACAAGCAGACATATATAACCCAATGGCACCCATGCAGCAAGTGGTGCCTAAAGGTATAGCAAAAGCTAATAAATAAATAATCAAATCCACGCAACTGTGTCCCTTTCCCTAAGAGAGAGAGCTGTCAAATGGAAAACCCCTTATTGTTTTTTTTTTCCTCGCACAAAGGAATAACCCCTGCAGGTTGCATCTCAGTGCCAGGAGTGAAACTGAGACATCTGTACCCAAAATCCCGGTTACAGGAGGATTTAACTAAATTTTTTTACAAAATTAATAAAAAGAAGCAATAAAGCCCCCCCTCCTTTCACTATGCTCGCGCTGCTGAGAGGTCACGATTCTCCAGTTGCGAGGACTATTGAGGAGAATCACGCTATCAAATAAATACCCAGAGTTCAGTTTTTCCCTTAAGAAATAAAGAAAACCAAGCACTAAAGAGGGCTGACTTTAAATGAAAAACAATAAAACAAGTATACTTTACACTATGATCACTAGCGAGTTGCCTAAAGAGAACTCTTTGGGGTGACTTGCTCTTGCAGGCAGAGAAGAAGATCGAAGGCTGCAAACATAGCGACATCTTGAGGGCAGCAATTCAAACTGCATTCTAAATTCTATTCATGCAATCTCCCAGGCTGAAATGCAATTGTTAAGCATAATGAGGGATTCCTGGGGCTGGGATAAGTAATGTCTAGCGGTGACACTACCCGGCTGACTCCCCAGACCATCCTCAGATGGCAGTCACTCTCTTGCTAGTAATCGAGAAACTCCAGCAGCAAACAGCTTCAGCCACATTGCCAGTTGGCAGCGGTGGTTCTTTCTCAAGTGGAACATATGCCTTGGGTTTCCCACTGAATGTTAGCAGGAAACAGTCTCTCAGATTCAGACATTACAAGTTCAGACTTGAGGCAAAAGATGAGGAGCAGACCCTCTCACTTTACTGACTCAGCTTGAACAAAGAAACAAATCTTCTCACTTTAATACTCAGACCTGAACAGAAGAACAAATCTTCTCACTTTAATTTCCATCTACTAGAACATATCAGGCAGGCTTCCCTTGGCTTGTTGGCCATGCAGGCACCCAAATAGGCCTCCATACTTCTATCAGGCATCACAGTAGAATTTCTTCTCCCTCTGCAGGCATCACAGTAGAATTTCTTCTCCCTCTGCACACTCTCAGACAATTCTTTGACACTAGTCAGCAAAATTACACTTCATTCTGGTGACAAACTCCTTCCAGCCATTGGAAGGAAAATGCAGAGCACTTCCTGGGCTAGTGGCTGTGCACCCTCCTCACCCGGCAGGTCTTCACTTAGGGATCACAGAAAGGCTTCTTCTTCCTTTTGAACCACTCTGACAACTTTTTTGCCTCTGGACCAGAGACAGCGGTAGGGTTCCATGAATGTGGGTCCAATCGGACCCGCCAGTAACATAAATGTGGGTCCAAAAACCATATTTGTGGGTCCAAAATTCCGGAATCATTAGAAATGATGTAGATATGCATTAACATTGTTTGTATGTTGATAATATATAAGTTAAAGCAGTTTCTCAATTTTTTTTTTGTTTTGGCCTCTTTCAGGTAATGTACCAGACTGTACCAGGCCAGCCAAGTGCAGACACACACAGCCAAGGTTAGCTACATGATCTGCGTGATCAGCTATGCACGGGAAAGAAACCTGAAAAAGGCAAGAAGGACAGAGAGTCAGACTGCAGATAGCACACCCAGAGAGTGAGAGTCGAGACTGTAAAGAGTAGTAATAGCCTGCCTGTCGAGTTCTGCTGCATAGTTCACTACTTCAAGTTCACACAGCAAGGCAGCAGGAAGTGTGGGACTGGGAGTTGGGAGTTTGGGACTGTGTGGAACTGTGGACAATAATTTACTTTTCGGCAGAGTGAGATTTGGGAATGAGGGAGCCAGGGAAGACTGGAGAATGGAGATGTCATGTTAAAATCATAATCTGTTTTTTTCCAATAACTGTCAGTGCCTGCCTGTCACATTAATTAGCAAGTATCAAGTTCAGAAGAGACAGTAGTGTGACGATGACTAGGACGACCACTGTTAGTTTGTGATGAGGAGTGACTGAGTCTCTGTGTGTGTGTGTGTGTGTGTGTGTGTTGTCTGTTTTTGTAATTATAATGTTGTTACTATAGATTAGTTAAGTTCCCCAGGCCCAAGCTACTATATCTATCATCATCAAAGCACTATTTGTCACAGACACAAGATAAGACAACTCGCAAATTAATATAGTTAAAAATTTTACTTGAGTAAACAGAGAATCTCATTCTCACAATGGTCAGTTTACTTAGAAATAAAATTAGTGTCACCAACTGTTATACACATACACTTAGTGACATGTCAAAAGTAAAAGCAAGTTATATAACTTAGTTATAATCATCATCAGATTTGTGCTGTAAGCTGTAATACATTTTCTTACAGTCTAAGTTGTATTCATCATTTTAAAATGATTTTATAAGTGCTGCTGCTGCTGACACAGATACCTACTATGGTAAAATTGAGCGATTCCATAGTTAAAAATGTTTCTATTAATACTTTAACAATGGAAATTTGAATAAACTAACTCCTCCTAGTTACTGCATTACTTACAGTTACAGTATATTGAACAGTAGTAGTCTGAAATGAACCAAGGAAGACTTCTGTTCAACATATTTTATCAAGTGTTCGTTCTTACTGACTGACAGTCCGTCAACACATAATACATTTTTGTTGTAAAAACTGGCAGTGCGGCATAAGTTAAAAAAAAAAAAAATTGCCATGACGATCTGATATAGCAGTAGCAGTAGCACGTGCTGCACAATGTACAACACGAAAGAGACTACACAAAATAAGCAACAAACTTTGTAGAAAATAAATTATATTCTATTAGACTATAAGTTGTCCCTCAGGAATGTATCAAGTCTTCCATCATATCAGCTTGTAAAGGCATACTAGTGCGTGGAAGTTGTGGAACTTAGCTGGATGGGAATGGGATGGGACTTGAGAGTCTGCTGTGCAGTACACAAGACAACTGTTGTTTGTTTGCCCAAACAGAAGGCTAGCTGCTGTTAAACAGAAATCACATTTTGCACTGTGTGTGCATGTAATGTAACTGTGGTCATGACTGACCTAACCACAACTTCATGAACAAAGAACGACAGCAGTAAGACAAGTTAAATAAATAGCTGCTGTTACAAACAAGTCTTCACAAATGTGAAACACTGCAATCGAGGCATTACACAATAGGACTGGAGGACAGGACTAGAATAAACAGAAGGAGGAATCCTCTCTCTGGTTAGTTAGTTTGACAGAGTTATGAGAGCCTAGTAGTAGTAGTAGTGGCAGTGGTGATAACTCCCATGTTATCATGATGACAGTAACAGTACATAACTGATTGCATTTGCACATATACTACTGCAGCACTGCAATCATGTTCAAAGTATTCTCAGTCTTTTGCACATAGGCTGTCTCAATGCTACATCGTGTGGTGATGGTCAGTGATCATTCTTCATTATGTGACTCACCGAGGAAAACCCGTCCCAGGCCAAATGTATGTTGACTGACTCATAATTATTAGCACACATGATGAAACTGCTTGAACTTGAAGCCTCAAGGACATCATGCCACAGCAACAGGGACAGGGCTAAGAAAAAAAACATACCATTGTCGAGAAAGATTATACCTACATTACCCAGTGAGCAGCACAACATTGCAGAACACCGTCTGCCGTCTCTGTATGAGATATAGGCACACACCACACACACACTAAATAACAGTTTGTAAGAAGTGCAGGCTAATGAGGTATCCCTCCGCCCCAGTCATCACGATACTAGTACTTACTGTCTGAGTCTATTCCAGTTTAACAACACACAAATTGCACCATCAGTGAATGGGAATCCACATGGAATGGAAGTTTAGCAGTTCAGCTGAGCCTGCCCATGTCATTGGCATCAGCAAAGTTGGGCAGCTAACCTATAAAAGGCATATGCATGCCCACCGCTATATCGTCTGTTTTTCCACGAGACAAAGATGAATAAGGATAGCTCCCCTCAAGCCTAGCTGCTGGCCTGTGGGACAATTGAGAAAAGTGAGGGACGGGGACCCATCACCCACCCGATGACTCTGTCTGCTCTAAAGTTATTGATGGATATATAGAACAGCAGATAGTCAAGTACAAACCAGGTCCTGAAAGAAAAGACCAGAAAGAAAAGGGATGCCCTGAAGATCTACTCTTCAGGAGCTACTGTTACCATTATAGTACAGTATTATGTAACTGTTCTATCCGCTTAGCTTCAGTCACATCTCAGCCATCACATCACCATGGGTGGGATTAAGACTGAGTGTTCAGCAGCAGAAACCCATAGGATCAGGTGATCTGGAACTGGAAGGCTGGTTCTTCTACCTAAGCATAACACAGGAGGAGGCAGGTGGATATCTCGATGTTCCATCCAGCCAGCCTATCCCAGTCAGGGACTTCTTAAACTAAAGACAGAAGACCCTGAAAGTAAAACAACAAGGCAGAGGACTCCAAACTTAAGACAGGAGTCCTTGCAGAACAGCCATGGGGGGAGGAATGGTGATGTGGTGCATCACTACTGTACCTGTGGGCACGGATATTGTTGCTTATAGGCAGCAATGGCCGCCGGCGCCGAGCACAGTTGTGTGTGCAAAATCTAAGTTCCTTGTGCATTGCCAGTTACTGACAGTGAATTTCCGGTTTTTGGAACCAGATAACTGAGCCTGAAATACTGCCTGTATTGTCACTAAATGCAAAAGGGTTTGGCCTGGACTCAGAGTTGCCAACTTGCTGTTACACTGTACTTCACTCACTGGTGCAATACCCAAAAGAAGAGATGGTGTGTGACATTTGCCTGGATGGATGAGTCGTGATTAGTAGGTGGAGAGAGTCGTGGAGATGGTCGGTGTCGGTCACCATTGCCACTCACCACAGTAGTATTCGAAGACACAGACAGTACAGTAACTGTTACACTGCAGTCTGTACCTACTGTACAACAGGTTGGGCAAGCCAAGTTCAGACATGGTGGTGGACTTGGTGCGGTGCTGTGCTATCACTGACTACTAGTCAGAAATTTTTGATGTAGCCAGGCTCAGTCTCTGCAGCTTTATGCCACATTACAATCACTAGTCATACAGACAATCAACAAATTATTCGTCTGAATCCGAAGAAGACAATGATATTGGCTGTTGATTCTCATTTGTAGGAGTAATTTCACAACTAGTGTCACTACTACTTGCAGTGGTATCAGCTGACAGTGTACTAGAAGAACGTGAGGATGAAGGCCCGGGCCCGGCAGCACCACCTGCACTCATTACTCTGCCTCCCAGAACTGTGAATTTCACCCTGCGGTCCCGTGCTTGTTTCCATTTTAGAATGGCCTTCTCTACATTAAATTCACTGAGAGGTACACCCTCTGCTGCAATTCTCGAGAGCATCTCAAGATATGAATCTGACAGATTACTTCGATACCTAGTTTTGATCCTGTTTTGCAAGGAAAACCCTCGTTCACAGCAGGCACTGTTTACTGGTATGGCCAGACCGCATGACAGCAACTGAGAAATGTTGGGTATACAGCAGAACACTTTGAAATGATTATCTTAGCAAACTCTGAGAATTGCATCTGGGAGTAACAAGGTTGCTGAGTAATCCTTTAACCTGAGACCACTCTATCTCTGTAGCATATTTATCTATGTGAAGATCAATTTCAGCACCGCTTTCAGTGACATGCCTGACCATAATGAGAAAGAAGAACATCCAGTTCTTTCTCACCATAGTCAGGGAAGACACGTATCACAGTTTGTTCTCGGATCAAAAATTTTGAAAGCACACAAAATGTCCATCATTTCGGTGGGAAATCGCTCCTGAATGTTGCTTACCAATTTGTCTATGTAGCTGTTTTTCAGTTTTAAACTGAGTTTCAAACTGGTCTTTCTCTAATTTACAAGTCTGTCCTTTCACTTCTAAAACAAGGTAACCATCTTCTTCAGTTAGTTGTTGTAGAACCTCCTTAAGCTTTGGACCAGGATTTGTTTTCATGTCTGTTAAGCTATCTACTGCACTAGAAATCACTGGCATAATAATGGTTAGGTCTAAGTTATCCGACTGAAAAAGCTTGCTGAGTTTTGTGACATGTGAAAGCACATCAAGCAATAGTTGTGTCACTACAAAAAACTTCACACTCTTCGGCATTTTCAAGATCCCTGCTGCTGTGGCATTCTGTGTGCAAGAAGCAGTGGCAGCGTCATTTTCGAAAAAAGATACAAGAGAAGGCCATATTCTACTAACGGTCTCAACTGCTTTATGCAGTGCTAACCAGCGAACCTGTTTGGGTTCTTTGAGATGAAGCAGGGGGTCATCAAGCAGAACCTCCAGTTCTGTCAAACGATGAGTCCTGACAGCACTGCTTGAAAAATATGAATACATAGATTGCAGTGTACTCTGATAGTCCTTCAGATATTTCTCATTTTTGCTGCTTGTGATGCATAGAGAGAGCCTATGTGCAAGACAGTGAACAGAAATCATATATGGGCTCACATCAGTTAATCGCTTTGCTACCCTGTGAGAACCTCTCATCACTGATCGCCATCCGAGCAGAATCCTACACATTTCTCAAATGGGATGTTATGTTTCTGAAAGAAGTCTAAATGACATTTGTTATGCTTTCCGCTTTACCATCCGATATCTGAAGGTTTTCCAGAAAATGTGTCTTTACAGTTCCATTTACCACTGTTTGACAATAAAGCACAAGCTTTTGCTGATCGTGAGATCTGTTGATTCATCACACATGATACCCAAAGTTGATGCGGAAGCAATTTCAGCAAATATTTCTTCTTCTATGACATTGCTGCATGCTTGATGCAATTCACGCACAGAGTCATGGTGGGTGTAGACATTAGGATTCACTTGGCACCCAGAATGGCATGAAGATTCAGAAGAGATGCAAATTTTGAAGGGGCAGCTCTTCCTTTGCTAACTCAATAAGCTGAATACATAGCTGCAGCAGTCATTTATCAGCTTTTAATAGCATTTACTGCAGCTGTACTAAAGGATTTTTAAGCTGAACTTCTTTACTGCCAGAACATGGTCAGTACTTGTGTTATAATACAACAAGTGTTGTATGCCTGTAGTTGGTACAGCCTGGCGTGAAGGTATTTCTTTTACTGGCTGCCTTACAAATGTTACAGTACATTAACACTGTGCTGTTGACAACCTTAAAATCAAGCCATTTATACAGTTTCCTCCACTCTTCCTGAACACCACGTATATATTTCTTTTTGGGGGGCACCATGTGTGATGAATCATCATCTGCCACACTACTACTACTACTAGGCTCTGATGACTCCTGATCTGTCTGCAGCATCACTACACATGATGAAGCAGTATGATCTGTTGTTCCATTAGTAACAGCACACAGAGATGTGCCATGATCAGTCACATTTTGTTCAATGCAACGACCTGTGCCCATGCCCACATTATTACTTTCAACCTCTCTTTGTACAAATGTTGTTTGTACACGTTGTTCTATGAAACAATAAAAATTTTCCATTTTCAATAAAAAGTGCAAGGTTTTTTGATTACTTGAACCAGAAAGGTATGAAATGAAAATGAATGATATTAATATACAGAAAGTGTTACTTTATGGACTGTGGTTTCCCTTATCAGTGAAGTTGTTCTTAATATAAACAATGCAGCGCAGCAGCCACTACTTTTTTTACTGTGCACAAGGCAAGAGCTGTAGCATGAAACTGTAAAAGTACTGCTCATGCAGCCTGCAGCATTTGCTGTTATCAGTTTTGTGAAGGAATGGTGATGTGGTGCATCAGTACAAACTGTACAGTACCTGTGTGGGCTTGGATGTCGTTGCTTATAGGCAGCAATTTGTCCGATATCCAGCCTAGTAAGTGAAACAACACACAGGCACACAGTATGCACAAGGCCAAGGATAACAAAACATTATTTGGTGGTCAAAGTTGTGACAACCGGGAAAAAAGGCTGTCATTTTTTTTGAATGCCCCAGCCCCAAGCCCAACCAACTGTGAAATAAACAGTAACAACCAACTGCTGCTGCTGCTAACTACAACCAGACCAGAATACCAGATATTGTTATTATTATCAGCAACTGTGTCTGTGTTAGCAGCAGATGATTACTACACACATAGATAGTAGTTACTGGGTCACTTGAAATTCTAAACTAGGTCTAGACTACAACACAGTACTTGGAGTAACATTCATAACGTAATGTTCTGTTGTAAATCACAAGTGATTATAATCATTCTGTTTCACAAACAGTCTGTTTGGTGAGAAGGAATTTACTGGCTGCTGCCAGTAGATCCTTCACCTACTCACGGTTCCACAAAAGCAGTTCAATAAGTTCACGTGGTGGTGGTGGCTGATGATACGTCAAAGCAAAGCGACTGAGAGTCTTCAGTAACCGCTGCTGCGCTTCATCTGATGTGCCTGCTACAGGTCTTCATTCAACAGCAGGGAGATCTGCCAAGAAGTGTTGTCAGTTGTTGACTCGATGATTTTAAGTCTGTTGGACTTAGGACTCTTGGCGCTTAATAATGGTGTGTTAGCGAGCTGGAAATACCTGCAGAAAGGGTAGTCTCTGCGTCTGTGCTGTGCCTCTGCCAGTAAAGAAAACATATTATTAAAAAAAAAAAATCTAAACATATTGGTAACAGAAACTAGTTGGAGCAAGAGATTGATTGCTGCAAACTAAGCTCCCAAGTCCCCATCCCCAACCAAGTATAGCAAAGCAGTCGGTGGCAGTGGTGGTGCAGTCAGAAAGGGCAGCTGTAGCCAGCCCAGAAGTAAACAACAAAACAGTGACATACTTACCCCAGAATGCAAAGCTGACTGCACTCAGTCAAACATATATCAAATCAAGCCACCACGCCCCATACGTTTTAGACAGCATTTATTGCTAAGTAAGTGTAACAGCCTGTTGCTTGCAGCCACATTACCACTCACCTCGGCGGCAGAGATGAAACCCTTCATCAGGAGGCATCGAGGGAGGCAACAGAGTTTCATGCTGAATGCCACAAGCAAGCGCCTTTGGTGAGGCGATTGGTTATGTGGCTGCAACAGGCTGTCACCATTACAATTATATAGCAATGAATGCTGTTTAAAACTGTTATCTTACTTAAGTCGGCTGACTATCGGAATCAGGGTGCAGCACAGCACCACCATTATGTTGACCTCACTGTCCTCAGTCACCAACCCCGGCAGGCTCAATCAGTCTGGGTGATGAGCAACTCACAGAAGGGAAGCGATGGGTCGGTGCACTACATACATAACATACAATTACAGACACACAGACTATGAATAGTAGTAGTAGTAGTAGTACACTTTGACTTACTGTCTTTGCTGCACCTTGCAGGCAGCACGCCTCTGTCACTCACACTGGTGATTGGTGAGTCACCCACTCTCTGACTAGGCTCCGATTTACAGTGCTGCTGCTTCCACAAAAAACATGGAGCATAAAACCTAAAATGAAGGGAAAAAAAATGTCATCAGCACTGCAGACTGAAACATAAAACAACAGTGACAATGTGTAGTGATGTAGTCTACTGCTCTGTACTGCTCTTCCACAATCCCACCGCATCACCACCAGCCTGCTGCTAGCTATCATTCGCATTCAGCAGGGTCAACAGATTAGTAAGAAGTGTTGAACTTTACTAAATATAATTAATCACAATTTTAAATCATCATCACAATCAATTAATATACTATTGACTTGTAACTACACACACACAGTGGGTGGGAAGCCCTGGGTGGAGGGACTCGTCTCGGGCGAGGCTGAACTTATCGGTACAGTGTGTGTGTGTGTGGGTGGGATGGCAGGGGACAGGAGGCCCGCCAACATATACACACACTGGTTAGGGCTGGGTGGCGCAGGGGAGGGGGAACTTGGAAGGAACTGGTGTTGGTGCTGGCCTGGGTACAGTGTGGTAGTAGAATGAAGGTAGGTTGTAATTGTATTAGATACACACACACACACACACACACACACATGGGGTAGGGCTGGGAAGGCGTGGGAAGGAGGGACTAGGGCAGGTGACACGCGGAGTTTTATTTAACTCTAAAATTGATTAGCGCTTTGCTCATTCTAAAACATTGAAAATGCATAGCACTTGCCTCATCACTGTGTTTAACAAACATAACACTTATAGAAAACCTACATAAATCCTTTCTGTACACAGATAGTATTGTCCCAAGGAAAAATGATAATCAATTATTTAAAACCGGAGAGGATTGTTGTAATATACACTGGAAATGGGAAGAGCTGGGCGGGGAGGTGGGTTTTGGATAGAGGTACTGGTGTGGTGCTGCTGCTACAGTGTCAAAGTCTGAAGAATGATGTTGTAATTGTATATACCGGGTAGATGGAATGCAGGTGGGACAGATAATGAACACTTGGTCTTGGTCCGCGCCACCTGCGTGCCTAGTCTAGCCATTCCATACCTAGGCTACTATTGGATAAAATAGCAGTAGCAGCAGATCCTTCCTAGTTAAAACCATCTACCGTCCTACCTACCGACTCCTACGTACCCCCACCCCACTAGAATTGTTATGCGACTCCCACAGTGGAAAAATACTTCCTCAGGTTACCAGAGTCGTGTCCGACTCCCCCTCTGTTAAAATGTTCAGCACAGGCTATTTTGCTGGAACAGGGCTTGGCGGCGGCAGGGTGGCTGACTGAAACTAAAGTAACCCAACAAGACTTTCTTTCTACCCATTCTTAAAGTACTCTTCTCTCTCTAGTAAGTCTCTCTCTATTATCTATACTTATAAAGTTAAATCAACCAAGCTGCTGCATTAAAATGTTTTTCAATTAACCTTCCCAAAAATGTCATGTCAAGACCACATTACTACAGTAAACTAGCCAAGAAAGCAATGCTTATATAGTAGCGAAGTCAAGTGATTGAAAATGCCAAACCAGACAGCTACTGAGTCTGACCTCAACAGGGTGACAAAATTGGGTGACTTACTTGTCCCTTCTTTTTTTATTTTGCCAATAAAATAAACTTTTGTGCTTTAATCTGATTGTTTCTTTTTTCACCTATTGGCTTGCAATATGCATCACTGGTCACTTCACTACACATGATCAGAATGATGCTCAGATCAGCCCCCACCCAGTCTCTCTCCTCACAAAACAAAAACTCCCACTAGGTTATTGTTACCAAAGAACAAACCAGTGGAACACGGAGCCTTTGGAAGCATACAGTCAAGCCACTAGTCATCCTCCAGATTCAGGATCTGTTCACCTTCCCAGGAAATGGAAAAAGGGGTCTTGCAACTCTTGCTAGTGCACCAGTGAGAAAACTTATTGGCACTGTGAGCCTGGCGAGCATTCAGGAGAAACAGGTGGGAAAGTCATCAGCACTCTGTGCCCTGTCAAGCATTCAGGAGAAACACAAGGACAATTTTGGAGTAGAACCCACCTACACAGAAAATGTGGTCCAACAAATCCATAAAGTCTACTAACCGTCAGCTGAGTCTTACCCCACCCCGGCTGTAGCCATAAGAGTCCTGCCAAGTGAGACATGCTGGACAGAAATGTTGGGGGGAAGAATTCAAGAGGGCATGGGACAAGCATATGAGGCTATCGGGGAAGGGTGGGGGCTGGCAGGGAGTAGGAGATGTAAGGGGGGAAAAAAGGGCAGAATACATGGGCAGCATGGGCTGCTATGGTCCTTTTCTGCAGTCAAGCTTCTATGACTCTGTGATATGCAGGAGCTCCAGGGTATGCCAAGCTGCAAGCTGCTGCCCACTCCATGGTGAATGAAGCGGCACTGAGGCACATCAGGCTGGATGCTAAGGCCTGATCCCTGCAGCAGAAACAACTAATGTTCTCAAGGACAGAAACACATGCCAGCACCTGGTACTGCAGGAGGCTGCCTGACCAAAGTAGAGATGCAGATAAGTCCAGAAAAAATGATAATGGTTGGCAAAATAAAAATAACCACACACACACAGCTTCTGGCTCCTATGCTCAGTCATACCTCTCAACCTCCTGCCTCATAAATCAGGGACAAGGCTTAAAAAATCAGGGACAAAGCAAGGACTAAAATCAGGGACACTAGAAAGCTGGTAGAATATGGGGCTTAGTGCAATGTGTGCAATGCATTTTCTAAAGAATAACAAGTCTGTAACTTTAAAGCTTGACATCGTTTGTGCTTACACATGACACTTGAGAGGTATGCCTATGCTGTTCACCTTGCTGTGGCAGGAGACCGACTGGAATGTTATGGTTGCTGCTCCTGAGACTCGTTTGGAATTCCACAGCTTTTAACTTTGATCTCCTACCTGTCACTACCTGTTGCAGGAGCTACCCCCATGTAATGAATGAAAGAAGCACTGACTGGTAGGAGAAAACTTGATTCACACAGCTGCAAGGATGTCCTTTCCTTTGTTACCTGTTCTAAACTCCCGACCCCCCTGCCCCGACTCCATGACTGATCTGACCCAACTTGGCTCAAAAGCCTCAAAAACCCCGGCAGCAGTGGTCCGACCGTCCGACAGGTGTTAATAGAGGAGCGGGAGCTGGCATGATGAAGGCTGACGAACAGTGATCACTCGGGCCTTTCCAAGACAGCTAGCTTCCCTTGACTCAACCGATCAGGCCCCATGCTCCCCTCTGGTGCTCAACACAGTAAGAATATATTTTCTATCCATATCGGATCCGTCCTAGACTAGTTACAGTAGGCTGTGACTGTGAGGGAGACAACACTTATCGAAAATCATGAACGTACCTCCTCAAGGCTGCAGCCGCTGCTTGGTACGAGCAAGGATGATGTGATGATGATCTCCTCCTGTTCTGTGGCGAGAGCGCGGTACTGGGCGCTGGGGAAGACCTCGCTTAAATCGCCCCATTCTTGGGCCTGCAACATTCGTCTTATCGGATCCACCAAAGGGATACCATCGCGCTCCTTCCTCAATGGTCGACCTGGCTGAAAAGAGGGAGAAATGGCGCTACACATGCCACTGAACCCTAGCAGTTGCCACAGCTTACAGTGATTGGTGGGAAAAAAGCTTTTGACCACCAATCACAGTCATAGAATGTAACAAAATGTAACAGTTTTTTTTAATGTATGTAGGGAAGCAACGAGAAATCGGAATGCGCGTCATGAAATTTTTTTATGTATTTATTGAAGCAAGGAGAAATCGGGCAGCGTCCACTGAGACTCGTGCATGCATCGAGGCCTGCCTAATATTGTTAAACTCGTTCTTTTTCCCTTTGGCCGCACGGTAGCGCTGTCGCTGCTCTGGACAGCAAACCAACACTTTGATGCTTAAGCAGCTTCTTCCAGACACTGGAAGGCAACACAGCACCATGGGCTGGTAGCTGTGCAAGCCCCCAGGCAGACCCTCTTCATCTTCTCAGGAGCAAGGGCCAGAGTCTCCCTCCCTTAGGAGGGGCTCCAGCCAAACTGAACTTAACCGAATCTGTCCTCAGTGTTTCAGGAGCTCAGGGCAGCATCCCACTGGTCAAGCAGGCTGCCTATCTGTAAAATGAATATGCATTAAAGGAAAACCACATCCTCTTGTCTTTTAAATTTTTTTTCCATGTCAACAGACAATTCTTTTCATGTAGCTGTTAGAGATGCATGCAACTGCCTTAGTCTGTTTTCACACTTCATACTAGGCCCTGTAGCTGTTCTGGGAGGCTCCATTTAGTGGTTGTTGAAATATTGTCCCTGAGAGCTGCATTAGCATATGAGAACATGATGCATAATCAGCCTTTAAAGTCCCCAGTATGCCTGTCTGCTTAACTAGTCTTCAAAGAAAAATGCTGCAAGAAGGTATGAAATACCACTTTTATCTTCAGTGAACTTTTGCAAACTATCTGAGTTGTAATGCAGGGGTTGCCCCTTTAAACTTCATTCAGTTTATGAGTTTCCAGAGAGTTTTTGCAGGGTATTTGTTCTTTCAGCATAGAAATACATGATACAAATGGTTGATCAGATATCATGTTCTCATATGCCAATGCAGTTCATAAGATTTCAACAACCATGAAATGAAGACCCCCAGGGCAGTCTAAGGCTACACTGAGCAGTGAAAACAAACTAAAGGTTACACATACAGCCCTAACAGCTACAGGAAAGGAGTTGTATTTTGGCATGGAAACAAAGTTTAACTGATATGAGGGTGTAGTTTTCTTTTTAAGTTCATTCGATGCCTGATTGGCTATCTGGTTAGGCGCCAAAACATCATCCTTTTCTCCTCCCAGAAGTCCCTCTGTTGAGTGTTCCAGGGCTCCTTAAATTCCCTTTGGCTGCAGTACAGGTCACAGGTAGCAAACACGGTTGCTGCAATTGTTTATTCAGATCTCCAACTTTCAGTTTATTTTGCAGCCGAACTACATAGTTTTAGTGTATTTGCCCCCAGTGTCCAAGAGCTGTCCCTCTTCCCTGCTGCCCAGTGGCAGAGTGGGTTTTGCAAGGTGCTTCCCTTGCCCATCACTGATGCTGTAGCGCTATCCCCCCAGGCAGCCAGTACAACTCTCATTCATTTAGCAGCCATGGCTGCTCTTAAAGAAACATATGCCGCTTTAATAATATAGCACTTTAGAGTACTCTTAAACATCATCTTTTCTTTCCTCCTCAAGTGCCTTCTGACCCCCTTGACCCTTTCATATGCCCACTGGGGCCAAAGCACATGAGGAGAACTAATAGGAGCCACCAGAGTGGCTTTTACATACTGAGTGCTGCAGTGCCCACAAAGAGTGTCAGCCGACCTGCCAGTTTGCACTCTCGAGCTGCGTGACAATCGGCAAACCGCCAAGCATGTGGTTTCACTTTTTTACAGCGATTCTCTGATCCCCCATCTAGACTCCGAACTCTGGAGGCCTGCAGGAGCACAAAGGGGACAGCCAGCAGAACCAGGACTGGTGGTGCAAGTGGTCAGGAGGCGGCAAGGTAAGCCCCTCCTGTGGGGGGGGGGTTACACTGGCTTGACTTAAAAAATGCTGCCTTGTGAGTGGACTAGACCTTGTTGCTACTGCATGTAGATATCTGGAACCAAATCAAAAATGTGTACCACTATGTAAGAACTTTCTTGATCCTGTTACCTCCCTGTGTTCTATATTTTTGTCTCTATTATCCTTGCATTATTTTACCTGCCTTAGGTTAACCATTGGTATCTCTGGCAATGCTAATGTATTACTGAAATATTCCTTATTGCACTATGCTCTTGTACTGCATGTTCATTTTTGGAGGAATGTTTTGCACTGTATTTTATTTATTTGTTATATCTGTTGATATTATCCCATTCCTGTTCCCTTTTCCCCAGGATGCACCAAGAAATGAGCTCTTCTACAGTGTGCTTATCGGGACAAAAACTGTAAATAAATGAAATTATAGTCCTAACAATTACCATTAATTGGGCTTCCTCCTCCTTCAGACGTTTTTCTTCCATCTTCTGAGCCTCTGCTGCTGCTCTCTGGGCCTGAAGCACATCTAACATTTCCCGATTTAATTCAGCTTGCTTTTGTGCTTCTTTCTTCTCTCGTTCTTCCTTAGCCAGCCTGTCTTTGTCCCAGAGCTCTGCAAAGAACTCTTCTTCTTGCTTTTGCTGCTTGCGCAGTTCTTCCTTAATGACCAACTGTGCAATCCGCTCACTACACACCTCATTTTGATGACGCCGTGTCGTCACAGCTCGCAGCTCCTCACTGTGCTTTCTGATGGACATTAGAAAAACAAGATTGAAGAAAAAAGTACTTTAGCATTACATTTCAGTTAGCAATATGTCAACTCTGAGCTGATAATACATCATTGCAAATTATCTTGGTTTGCTAAATAATTCTATCCAAAAAGAAAAAAATTACTCACCTTAGTAATGTTGTTTCTTCTAGTGGAGTCTTGCTATATTATGACAATTGCAGTTTGACCCAGCCTTCGAACTGCTCTGGAGGTGAAAGAGTTAAGTTCCATGCCAGGCATGGAATCTTGAGCGTGAGCTAGGTTGAAAACTCTGTCTGTTGTGCTTCAAACTGTAACTGTCAGATCTTTATGAGCAAAACTCACTAAGGTTCTGTGTGGAAACTGTAAACCTACACTAGCCAACTGTCTACTAAATACTAACACATTTTATGGTTCCAAAAGCAAGACTCAAGTCAGGGGACCAAGAAAATGAAAATACAACAGTAAACAAAAATGGCAAACACTAGGTGCCAACATAGCACTGCCCACCCACATCCCAAAAACAAAACAGAGGTTCTGAGAGGGGCAGGTGGGGGGGGAGGTCATAATATAGCAAGACTCCATTAGAAGAAACAACATTACTAAGGTGAGTAATTTTTTCTTCAAACAACATGAAGTCTTGCTATATTATGACAATTGCAGACCACACAGCAGTACCTCCATGGAGGAGGGCAGAACCTACTTAGGAATAGGCTCTGAAGCACTGCTGTGTTAAATCGAAGCATCACTCCTAGCCTGGATGTCCAAGGAGTAATGCTTGTGAAAGTGTGAACTGTTTTCCAAGTAGCTGCTTGACATATCTCTATGATAGGAATGTCCCTGGCAGCAGCCAGGGACGCAGCTGTACCTCTGGTAGAGTGAGCCCTCAGGCCTGAGGGGGAACCCTACCCAGTTTTGATAACAAAACTGGATACAAGAAACAATCCACCTGGCAATGGATCTTTTGTGGCAGGTTTCCTTTACCTACCTCACCATAAGTGAGGAACAGTTGGAGGGAATCAAACCTGTGACCCTTGGTACGCTCTATGTAGTAGCTAAGGGCTCTTTTGACATCTAAACTGTGCAATCTCCTCTCACCAGAGGAGGAATGGTCAGTGAAGTACACAGGGAGAGACATAGATTGATTCAGGTGAAAATCCGAAACCACCTTGGGCAAGAATTTTCTATTAGTCCTGAGGACCACTTTATCCCTATGAAAGGAGATAAAATCAGGCTCCACTGACAATGCTTGTAGTTCACTTATGCACCTAGCAGAAGTGATGGCTACCAAAAACACAGTCTTCCAAGTCAAGTACTTAAGCTCTGCTGAAGACATGGGCTCAAAAGGAGGTTGCATGAGCTGGGCAATGCAAACATTAAGATCCCATGCAGGGGCAGGATCCCTGAATGGAGGGTTGATGTGAAACAATCCCTTGAAAAACTTAGAGAATACCGGATGAGCTGAAAGAGAAGAGGGTTTACCTGCTGATAAGAAAGCAGACACTGCTGCCAGGTGCACTTTTAGGGTAGCTGGTCTCAGACCCAGAGCATTTAAGTGCACCATATAATCCAGAACTGTGGGCAAGCCGGCAGACTCTGGGGAAATACTCTTACCAGAGTACCATATGGAAAACCTTTTCCATTTGGAATGATAAGTAGCCCTGGTAGAGGCTTTCCGAAGCCTTCAAAACACTAAGTACACCCTGAGAAAGGTGCAAGTCAGCAAACTCTAACTCTTCAAGAGCCAGGCCTTGAGATTGAGAGATTTGAGATTCGGGTACCAAACTCTCCCCTGGGCACAGGTTAACAGATTGTGATTCCTGGGAAGGCACAGGGGAAGGTGGACTGCTAGGGACAGAAGAAGTGGATACCAGGGCTGTCTGGCCCAATCTGGAGCAATCAGGATCATCTTGCAAGGTTGAGACCTGATCTTGACTAGCACCTTGAAAAGGAGAGGGAAAGGGGGAAACGCATAGAGAAACTTCCCTTCCCAGTTGAGAAGAAAGGCGTCCAGAGGGACTGAGCCCAACACTGGGGGCCTGCAGCAAAAAAGAGGAAGTTGGTGATTGTCCGGGGCTGCAAAAAGATCTATCTGAGGAGTGCCCCACCTGGCAAACACCACCTCCAGGATAAGGGGATCCAGAGACCATTCGTGATGGCCCTGGGAAATCCTGCTGAGAGCATCTGTCAGGACATTGTCTTTTCCTGGGAGGTGAATTGCCATAAGGGAGGTGTTCACGGAATAAGCCAGAGACCACAACTTCATTGCTTCGGTGCACAAGGCCGTAGACCGAGTGCCCCCTTGCTTGTTGATGTACCACATTGTAGTGGTGATGTCTGTTCTGACTTGTACCACTTTGTTCTGAACAGACGTGGAAAAAGCTTGAAGTGCTAGAAAACTGCTCTGAGTTCCAACAGATTGATGTGGAGCAGAGATTCCTGAGGGGACCACAACCCCTGAGTGGTGAGGTTGCCCATGTGAGCTCCCCACCCCAAGAGGGATGCATCTGTAGTAAGGGTCAAAGAATGAGACTGCGGGATGAAGGGAACTCCTTGTCTCAGATTGCTCTGATCCTGCCACCACTGTAGGGCCTGGATCAGGGTTCGAGTTACTGGGATCAGTTCGGTTAAAGGATCTCTCCTTTGAGACCAGAAGGCTCTCAAGTGGAACTGAATGTCCCTCATCTGAAATCTTGCTCCCTGCACTACTGCTGTGGAAGCAGCCATGTGCCCTAAGGAGCTGCAAAACATGCCTTGCTGGTCGAGAGACCTGCAGAGTGAAGGAGGAGGCCAGAGAAACCAGGGTCTTTGCTCTTTCTAGAGGAAGGAAGGCTCTGGCCTGTTGTGTGTTCAGTTCTGCGCCTATGAAGGTGAGAAGCTGAACAGGCTCTAGAACTGACTTTGGGAGACTGAGAAGGAAATCTAGAGATGTAAGCAGCTGCTGGGTAACCTGAAGGTGTAGTTTGACTTGGGCTGGAGACTGGCCTACTATGAGCCAGTCGTCCAGGTAAGGAAAGATGGCAATCTTTTGCCTTCTTAAATGAGCAACTGCTACTGCCAGGCATTTTGTGAATACCCTTGGGGCACAGGTGAGGCCGAAGGGCATTGCTCTGAACTGGTAATGGCCTGAGGGCAGTTCGAATCTGAGGTACTTTCGGTGGGAGCTTCTGATGAGAACATGGAAGTAGGCATCCTTGAGGTCCAGGGACGCTAGCCAATCCCTGGCCTTAGAGAGGTAAAATAATTCCCAAGTCACCATTTTGAATTTTGGTTTTAAAAGGTGCTTGTTTAGGTATCTGAGATCCAGGATGGGCCACCATTCTCCTGTCTTTTTTGGGGTAAGGAAGTACCTGGAGTACAATCCTTTGCCCTGGTGTAGGGGAGGAACCCTTTCTACAGCTCTGAGAGCCAGGAGGGTTGAAACTTCTGTTTCTAAGGTGAGAGCCTCTGATGGATTTGCAGGTGGAAAGGATCTGGCTCTCATCTTTGGAAATTTTTTGAAGCTGAGAACCAGTCCCTGGCTTACTACTTCCAGGATCCACTTGTCTGATGTTAAAGACTTCCAGTTCTGGACGAAGTAAGCCAGCCTGCCCCCTACAGGTAATGGAGAATCGGCCCTGGCCATCCCATCAGGGTGCCTGCTTGGCAGGGGCTTTAGGCTGAGGGGTGGGAGCAGGCCTGCTCGTACCCCGTCTGCCTCTCCCTCTGAAGAACCCCCTCTGGGCGTAGGCTGAAGAGGAGGCCTGGGCTTGGTAAAAAGGCCTGTGAAAAGGCCTGCCCCTGCCCCTGGAAAGCTGCCTCTGAGGAGTGGCCTGCCTTTCCTTGGCCTGTGCACTCCTATAGGTGGTCCTATACTCATCCATTTTCTTCATGTAATTCTCTGTCTGCTCCCCAAACAGAGTTATCAACAACAGGAAAATCCATGGCCTTAGCCTGAGTATCCTGTGACAGGCTAGTACACCTGAGCCAAGCCATTCTACTAAAAGCCACAGATGTAGCCATGACTCTCGAAGATACATCATTAGAGTCCACTGCAGCATGGAATTGCACCTTGGATGCCTCAATACCATCAGCAGCCACCTGCTCCAGCTCCTTGGCAAGCTGGCCAGGGACCTGCTTTGCTAGAGCCATAACAGTATCCCATCTGGATTTCTGTTATCTTGCAACATAAGCCATATAATTTGCCTGTCTGAAACCCAAAGATGCTGCCATGTACTGTTTCTTTGCCATGGCATCAATCCTCCTGGAGTCCTTGTCATGGGGGTGTGAAGCCACAGGAATATTTGCCTTGTCACAGGCTGCAGCCTACACTACCCCAATATGGCTGCATTGTTGTGAGAGGAACTCCGTGTCAGAGCCTGACAAAGTGTACCTCCTGTCCATTTTCTTATCCACAGGAAGTATAGAATGGGGAGCTTTTAAAATTTTTACTGTCTATTTCCTGAAGGATTTGTGGATAGGAATAGACAGTCTCCTAGACTCTGGGATATCCATCATCTCTACATAGTCAGGCTCCTTGGTCATCTACAGCTTCTTCCATAGGAAGCTAGAGGGTTTCAGCCACTTTCTTATAAAAAATAAAATGAGAAGGGGACTCAGAAAGCCTGGGGGGAGACACTTCTATAGGTCTGTCTGGAGAAATGTCCGGTTCAATGGGCAGATCCAGACTCTCAAAATCACATTCACTCTCATAATCTCCCCACCTCCTCCTCCGGTTCATAAAAATCCTCTATATCATATTCCTGAACCGGAGGAAGCGACCGCTTACCTGATGGTGCCGGTTCGGTCGGAACCGGGGAAAGCGACTGGACAATTTTGATCGCTTTGGCTATCTCTGCAGCAGTTGGAGAAAGACTTTTTGGCTCCACACCTGATGATTTCCTAGTCCTTTTAGCAGGAACTGACTCCTCCGAGTCAGCTCTCCTTTGCCGAGGAAGACTCACCCTGGTCAGAGGGCACTCCCTCTGGTTCGGTAGGAACCGAACCGGGCTGGCTATCCAGGTCAGCGGACTTCTTAGCCTCCAGTTCCCTGAGCCTACCAACTCTCTCTTATCCAGGGTAGCTGCAGGGAAATTCAAACAAATATGGCAGTCTGTATTGAGGTGGTCAAACCCCAGACAATAGACACATGTGGTGTGTGGGTCAGCCTTAGCAAAAGCTTCCCCACAGACACTACAGTGTTGAAACCCAGTGGGCCCGGTTTTTCTTTTGGGTTTCTCAGACATAATGCCAGCCTAACCAGAAACTTGCCCGTTAACGGCCCTTAGCTAAGCAAGACACCCTTATCGGTTCAGACCGTGTCCTGGTCATGGAAAAAACCGTAATGAAATCAGTTTTTTTTAGAACCGATAAGAACCAGGAACCGCACTTCTAATACAATTTAAAATAGTTTTTACAACAACCTGATCGGTTCAAACCGAACCGATAATACCGTTTACAAGTCCACACAGAATAAAATGTAAAACCTATCTATTACTTACGATACCACAGACAGAGCTTGAACCGACCGGTTGCGGTTTAATTTTAGACAAATGCTGTTTGAAAACCGAGAAAAAATACTTTAAAACCGACAAAATGAACTGAGCAGTAGGAGAAATCTCCGGAGCGACTGTTCAGTGAGACGGAGTAAAGAATCTGACAGTTACAGTTTGAAGCACAACAAACAGAGTTTTCAACCGAGCTCGCGCTCAAGATTCCATGCCTGGCATGGAACTTAACTCTTTCACCTCCGGAGCAGTTCGAAGGCTGGGTCAAACTGCAATTGTCATAATATAGCAAGACTTCATGTTGTTTGAAGTGATATGCACTCACAGGTAGCATAATAATCTAATCAAAGTGCTAGTGTACTGCCTGGAGGTAACAGTAACTTTCAGACAGTACAAGGTGTGATATGTGGAAAAGCACTCTGTCCAGAGGCTGACATAGTTCTGTTCCTCCCTACACATTATCAGCATTGTGTCCCCTGACTGTGACATCACTAGTAACCAAAGAGACACACTCTCCTGCTGCCTGACTGATACCTTGTGACACATGTTGCCAATCAGGTAGCAGTGCTTGTGATGTAACAATAAGTGAGGTCACATACTGATGATGTAGGAGGTAAGGAGGAATAAAGCCAAATATGTCTGCTTCCAGGAAAGGCACTGATTTTCACATCATACCCAATATTATTAGGTTAAAAACATCTAATGAGCACATAGAAAAAAAGCCCTTTAGAAATAAATGGTAATAAGGGACTACTTTTAAAAATTACTAAAATGTTCTGCCTGCTATTTTTTTGGTACTACTATCTTTAAGATACTGAATGCCACTCAGCATCAAAAAATGTCAAAACATTATTAGGCACAAAGTACAAAAAGTCATTTATTCAGATGTCATATCTGTGATTCTTGGCCAGATGGTTATGATTATTGTATGATATCTGTATTATAAATACATGGTCTGTGCAGGACCTTTTCAGTGTGAGGAATTTTTGGCCTGTAACATCCAAATGTCAGAGGCTGAAAACTAAAGGAGGCAAATAAAACTGACCAGGAACCATTTAATTAACTAACTTCCTTCAGAATGGCATTTTATTACCTTTTTATGACATGCCTAGGCTTTTTGAAGTGGAAACCAAATGTATTGCTAAGTTCAAAGGAAACGTGTAATTAAGGAGTTATATAGGAAATGTTTTTTTTTCCTGATGTTACCTTATTTAAAATACCTCCTGATAGGTAATCATGTTTGTGATTTTTAATTCCAAAAGGAGGAGCTAGATGACTCACAGAAGGGGTGTGGAGACAGACTTTAAACTGATACTTGTGTCTGAAATGAATGTCATATTGTTTTGGGACTCCGAGAGAAACAGTTCTCTGATCTAACTAAAGCACTTCCAGAGGTATAAAGGTCTAAATACATTGTGGTAGGAGTTTTGTTTTTGTAATTTTCCCTTGTTCTTTTATGTGATTGAGAGCTCTTTGATATATTGTTCTGTGTTTACATATTTTTATCACCTTGTAGTAAAGAACCTTTTCTTTGAAAGACTGCCTGGGTGTCTGTCAGTTCTTTTTGAATGTGACGTATAGGTGATTAAGTCTGACAACTGTTCAACAGCTTGAAGGTGTTACTAAGCTTGGTAAAAGGTAAGAATATACCTAAGGCCTCTTACAGAGTTTTAAGGGTTCATTTTGGATA
The DNA here is from genome assembly GCA_016271365.2 of Neoceratodus forsteri. Classification (NCBI taxonomy): domain Eukaryota; kingdom Metazoa; phylum Chordata; order Ceratodontiformes; family Ceratodontidae; genus Neoceratodus; species Neoceratodus forsteri. The sequence goes on from CM057449.1 coordinate 522,536,705, forward strand.
CCTGGTTAGGTGCCCTTAGGCGAAAGATATATTGCAACCCCCCAAAGAGAATATTATCTGAGCCTGTACATTTGGGTACACTAGCATAAGGTTCATAGTTTGAATCCCCCCAGAACTTGAGACTAAAGGTGATTTGGACCCAAAAGCAGACAGGAGGTTTACCCTGCCTGTTACCTGTACACACTATTGCGCTCTGAGGATGGCACTGTGGAATCAGAGGGCCCGACCTGCTGAGTGCGTTTGTGACAATATCCATAACATATTTTTGCCTCAAAAAATGTTATCCTAAATACAGAGAAACAAATAAAGTGATCTAGCAAAGAGCAAAGCTACCAAAAATAAGTATTGCCTATTTTAGCCGCTAAACAGAAAAAGCAGCCTTAAAGTTCACACAAAAATATTTTAAAATGGGTGGCAATAATTGCAGCATCCTCCCTGTTGTCTGTCAATATATACATCTCTTTTTCTGTTTCCTGTCTTTCTCATCTTTAATTGGTTCTGTATGTAGCTTCCATATTGTGCTAGTATATGTGTTCCAACCAATGACATAACTGGCTCCAAACAGTGGCTCTGGATGTAGATACTCATACCTCTCAACTCGGTACCCCCACAAATCAGGGGCAAAGGATCAAAACCAGAGACATACCTTAACAAGCATTTGTCAATGTCAAATGTTTCCTTGCAAGGTGTATGTGGCACTGGTTCTGCACTTTACCTAGACTATAATACCAGAATGTTTAGTTGTCTAAAAATATATCCTCAGTAAAAACTAATGTACACATACCCACATGCTTTTTTTAATGGTGGCTTTTCATAAAAATTTTTTTTTTTAGTACCTTGACAGGGTGAATGAGCAGTCAAGCGGTCCTGTGCGAGCACTCTGACAGTCTGAGCCATGAGCCAGTGAGCAGGCGGGCTGTGCGAATAACATTTCCTGAATATTTGGTTGACTATTCAGTATTGGTGGCCAAATATTTGGTGTTCATTATCCAGTTAAAGTACTTGGCCATAAAAAAAAAAAAAAAAAAAAAGAACCAGACCCCTCCCAGTGCATGCAAGCAGAAAAAAAAAATCCCTCCACCCTCTGTCAAATGAGCACAGTCCCCCAGCACCTACAAGCTGTTTTTTTGTTTTGTTTTTTATAGATGCCCCGATAAAATATTACTAAAAATTGTGGGTATCAGGTGATCGGCTCAGCCCACCCACCTCCACAACTAGCCAGTAAACTTTGTAAGCTCTACCGCTGAAGAAAAGAAAAAAAGAGCACATTATGACCCACCCTCCCTCCCCACCCAGAGCACCTGACCCTGGCAACCACCCAGTCCAGCACCCAGTTATCCAGATACAGAGAAGGTGACCGGCACTACCCTCCCTCCTCCATAGCTGGCCCCCTCCTCATGAATGAAAGCGCTCGTGTGCTGGCTATAGTAAAGCCAGCTGATCACGTGATCAGCTGGTTTTATTATAATGAGTGCTATCATTCATGAAAAGGCAGCTGGACGTGTAAGGGGGAGGATTGTGCTGTTCACCTTCTCACCTTAAATCTGGATAACTGGGTGCTGGACTGGGTGGATACCAGAGTTGGGTGCTTTGGGAGACGGGGGTCATAAATGTATTCTTGTTTTTAAGAGATAGCTTTTGCAAAGTTTACTGACTGGCCTTGGAGGCGGGCAGGTTGAGCCAGTCACCCGACACTGGCAAATAGGTTTGTTGGTAAAGACACCTAGCTACAAGGTTGTGCCCACAGGTTTTTGTTACTGTGTTGTGCCTACAGGTGTTACAGTTTACTGCCTTTTTTTTCCCTCTGATTGAAATTTTTTTTTGTGCAGGGTATATTTTCTGCTAAATAGTTACAGGGTGTGCTTGCAGGTTGACACTGTGCTTACAGATTACTGCTTTATTTTTCTCTGTTTTAGTGCCCCCCACAAGGTATATTTTCTGTTAAATTGTTGTGCAGGTTGTGCTTACAGGTTGTTCCTTTTTCTGTTTACAGATTACTGCTTTATTTTTCTTTGATTCAAAGTGTTTTTTGCAAGGTGTATCTTCTGTTACATTGTTACAGATGGTGCTTACAGGTTTTGTTACTTTTTGTGCTTACAGATTTTACAGTTTTATTTATCATTAGGCTAAACAAAATTACTATTTGCTACTATTTTATTTTTAGCTTACAGATTTTTGTTTTGGGCTCAAAGGCGTTGCAGTCTCTTTCTCACACTGAAGAAGCTTATTGATTTCCTCCCACAGCTCTTCCAGGGGATTAGGAGTGGAACTGGGGGTGAAGCTGACAAAGTCTTAGTAACTTCCAACAGAGGGAAGAGATGAAAGGTCAGGTTAGTTGATGTTTTGAGGTGGAATGCTAGGTTTGCTGGCAAAGGCACCTAGCTTCACCTGAGCTCTTCTTCTAGGCTTGCTTGCAAGGACAGAACAAGGAACAACATTATCAGAGCAAGGAAAGAAATTAAGGCTTCTTTTGGCTAGGCAGATTTACTGTGTGTTACTATTTTCTTTTGTGCTTACAGGCTGTGTTACTGTTTTTTTTTTTTTGCTTACATATTACTGCTTTATTGTTCTCTGATTCAAATTGCTTTTGCAGGATATACTTTCGGCTTCATTGTTACAGGGTGTGCCTACAGGTTTGTTACTGTTTTGTGCTTACAGATTACTGCTTTATCGTCTCTGATTCAAATTGTTTCTTTGCAGGGTATATTTTCTGTGGAATTGTTCAAGGTTGTGCCTACAGGTTTTTGTTACTGTGTTGTGCCTACAAGTGTTAGTTTACTGCTTTATTTTTCACTACGATTGAAATTGATGTTTTGTTTTTTTTTTGTTTTTTTTGTTTGCAGGGTATATTTTCTGCTAAATAGTTACAGGGTGTGCTTTCAGGTTGATACTGTGTTGTGCTTACAGATTTTGTTACTTTTTGTGCTTACAGGTTTTACAGTTTTATCTATCATTAGGCTAAGCTTTCAGGGCTAATTACAGGAGCACATATGAGATACAGCCTGAAGGATAGTGTCTACATTTGTTGTTGGGTGATTTTCCTGCTCTTACCTCCTTGTTTCTTTTGCACATGGTTCTTTCTTTTTCAGCAAGGGAAGGGCCCCCCCGCTACACTCCTTTTATAAAGCAGCACAGTCATGACATTTCCTGTAGCAAAGCAGGAAGGGGAGGATTGGAGGGGTATCCACACAGTGACGTCACTTAAAGGGGCACAATTAATTTAACTTGTTATAAAAAATTATACAAAAATTTATAAAAAAAAAATACAAAAAAAACTTTAACTTTTGCTTTAATTTTCCTTCTAATTACTCAGACCAGGTTATAAGTTTGCCAACTCAACTGGAATGGATATTATTAACTGCAGGTACTGCGGGACACTTTTCAAAAGGGCAGTTATACAGTCAACTTCTATGTTTCTATGTAGGATGCTGTCCAACATGCTGGAGCATCGGAGATCTAAGGGCTCAGCTCTAGGCAGCATGTGCAGAGATTTCGCACCTCAAATTGCATATTCAGGAGGAAATGTATCACAAGGACTGCCCATCATTTCCTCAACATCCAACTGAAGCACCTCGACTGCAGAGGGTAGTTGGTCTGGGAGTGGTTGAGGGGCAAATCGGGTGCCCCATCACTCAATGGTCACCAGTGTATCATCTTCACAAACCATATAAAATCTACAAACAGGTATCTGCTTCTATCCCCAAAATCAAACAAAGGGGCAGAGGACAATACAAAGCAGGACACTGCAGCACAGGAACTTGCGCTACAAAACTCGCCAATAATAGGGACCAAAACAAAAAAGATAAAAAGGAAATCCAAAACACTTCGATCATAGGAGACTCCATGATTCGGGGAGTTAATACCTACAGGTACCTCCGGCCAGGGGTAATGGTCAGATGTCTCCCACGTACATCAGCATGGAGAGACACTGACCACACTGCTAAAATTGTTCAGGAAGTAGGAGAAAACATCAACGTCCTGGTACACATAGGGACTAACAATCCCGCCAGTCGGTCAGTTGTGGAGACCAAGGAACACCTGACCAGGCTGGAAGACAAACTGTCATCCATTTCGTCCAGCTTCTCCTTCTCTGAGGTCCTTCTTGTCAGGGAGAGGGGGGCAGAAGGGGAGATAGGGGGAGCTAAACATGTGGCTCAAGGGCTGGAGCCAGGAAAAAGCACACAAATTTGAAGGTAACTGGCAAACAGTTTTGGAAGCAAAAGTTCTTTAAATTCGATGGACTGCATCTGACTAAGGAGGGTGTCAGTGCATTGGGGCAGAAGTTATGTCTTTGCAAAATATTTAAACTAGCAAATGGGGAGAGGGGTGCAGCACCCAATACATTGAACAGGAAGAGCACCCCTCTTCCCCCCTCAGCTAGTGATCAAACAGGAGTTCAGCATGTTTGTAGTTCATTTGCATCACCAGGTAGGGAAAAAGGTCCAGCTCCCCATACGACACGCAGGGGAAAAGCCAGACCTCACCCCACAACTAACGCACCTAAATCTAGACAGTGGAAAATCATGTACACAAATGCCCACAGTCTGGGAAACAAGATCCCAGACCAGAAGGCAACAATGACAGAGGCTAAACTGGATATAGTAGCCATTAGCGAGACATGGTTTACCAGTAAACACACTTGTGAGGCTTCAATACCAGACTATGTACTGTTCAGAAGAGACCAAGGTGAAAAAAAAAAAAGAGGGGGGCGGGAGGGGGAGTGGCTCTTTATGTCAATGAAAATATCCAAGCTACAGAAATTCAGAATACACATAAGGAGGCAGAAGAACTGTGGATCACCCTGAAACAGAAATGGGACAGCCATACAAACTGGGGTTGTCTACAAGCCAAAAGGAAAAAAGCCACCCCACCAGGCTGAGCGTGCTAGTGAGAGTAAGGCCAACAGCACACAAGAACTCCAGCACCACTCACTGCAGAAATGAATACATATGACCCAAGCAAGCAAATCAACAATGCTTGTTGATTTGCTTGCTTGGGTCATATTTATTCATTTCTGCAGTGAGTGGTGCTGGAGTTCTTTGTGTGCTGTTGTCTATAGGCCTCCAGAACAGGGGGAGGACATATGACACATTACTGTTAGAAGATATATAAAACATGACAGCTAAATGGGAGGTTCTGATAATGGGAGACTTCAACATGCCAGATACAGACTGGTCAATACCAGCAGGAACATCCACCAGAACTAGACACATAGTGGATTCCCTGCAGGGGGAGGGCCTCAAACAATTGGTACAACAACCCACAAGAGACAGGGCTATCCTGGATCTAGTACTGATTAATGGGGAAAGGATCACAGATCTCCAGGTAGAGGGTCACCTGGGGGCCAGTGACCATTACATCCCTCCCTTTCCAAGATATTGGAATCTCTCATTTCTAAAAGATTGAACTCGTTCCTCATTGCAAATGATGTCCTGATGCCATTCCAATCTGGTTTCCGCCATTTTCACCCCACTTCCTCCTCCTCTTTTCTCTGCCTCACTGACCATATCCACTTGGACATGGATAAGGGTCACCTTACTTTTGCTATATTTATTGACTTGGCCAAGGCCTTTGATTCTGTCGACCACAGGTTACTCTTAGATGACCTCTCTTCTATAGGACTTTCCCCCACCTCCACTGCTTGGTTCAAGGCCTACCTAACAGACAGGTTCCAATTCGTTTAACTAGGCGACACCAAATCTGCCCCCCTCCCCATTCTAGCTGGTGTACTCCAGGGTTCGATCCTCAGTCCTACCCTATTCTCTATATTCATAAACAACCTTCCTGCTGTCCGTACAGTCTTCCATGTTCAGATGTACACCAACAATGCGGCGATCTTCACCTCCAGACCCTCCCTTGACCTGATTGAATCCATCCTCCAAACCAACTCTGAGAACATTTTCAAGTGATTAGAAGTTAAATCCCTCCAATGTAACACTGAGAAAACCGTTGCCATGGCCTTCGGCTCTGCCCACAAACTAGCCAAAATGACATCTCCCCCTTCCTTTCAGGCCCTCGATAGTTCCAAAACCATGGCTGTCAAATTCTGCAAGTACCTGGGAGTCTGGCTTGACCTGAAATTGGACTTGTCCACACAGCTGGACACTATCCATAATAAACTGTGTCCCAAACTAGGTTAGCTTTATAGACATAAAGACAGCTCCAGGCTCATCCTTCCATCCTTCGATTATGCTCACGTGGTTTATACTGCAGCACCGAAATCCTCCCTTGCCAAGCTTGACCCGCTGTTCCATACCTTTTTGCTGTTTTGCTACGAATCTACCTTACCATACCCATCACTGCCTCCTCTATCACTCTTCAGCCTTGTCCTCTGTTGCTCACAGTCACCTGGCACATTGTGCCTCCTTCATAGCTAAATATTGGTTCAACATACTCCCCTCCTACCTCTCCTCCGTACTAGCAACCGCACCTAATAGGGGCTACTACTTAAAGCTCTCGTGACCACCAATCCTTCGCTCTGGCCATACCTCGTTCCCTCGCCCATCCTCTCCCGGCCCTCTGGAACTCTCTCCCCCTCACAGTACACTGTCTGCTTACTCGCATTCATCAAAACTACTCAAGCACCTCCTTCTCCCCTTCTGCACAAATGCTCGTCTCATCGTGAAACTGCTTGTTCCTACTAGTCACTGCACAACGCCATTTATTCTATTTGCCACACTTCAGCTCTTTTCTTTCTCTGGTCACTTTTAGTTTATTATGGCTAGTTTCTCATGTGTTATTGTTATTGTTGCATTACCTATACTGCCACCTAGTCTATCAATTTAGGCCTTATTTCAGGTTTTGTGCAGAGCATGTGTTATTACCTTGTTTTTATACCTAGTACCACTATTTGTAAATGTTCTACATATGTTGGTCATTATCTTGTACCCTCCCCCATCCTGGTCACACCTGAATCGAGCCTTGCTCAGTGTTCTTTCCCAGGTATCAAATTTTTAAATAAATAAATAAATTACATGGTACGGTTCAATTTGGCCACTAGAAATGAAAATTATGTACCTATCGTAATTCCTGATCTTTCTGTGTATCTTCACCATTCATCACCTGTGGGTATGGGTATGGGGTCACAACACCACGGGAGCTTTTTTTGATGGGCGGAGTCGATGTACCATTGGCGCCGCCCTCGAGGCCAATGCACTGCGTGGCAGTCACGGGTTGGCCATTAGGTGTCATCGACCCCGCCCTCCCACCAGATCTGAGTCACTGTAGAGTAGGAAAGGGTTGGGAAGGAGGGACAAGGAAGCCCAAGAGATAGACAAAGGAAAAGATATAAAAACTAAAAGCAGAAATAAACAACGGAGAGGACAGAAGGAGAGTTAGAAATCTAAGGGGATTGGGAAGGGGCCCCAATCTCTGGAAGCAGAACAAAGAGGGAAGGAGGGAGGGAAAAATTAGAAATAGGGAGGGGGAGAACATACCCTGAACCTTTGACCTGTCTCCAGATTGTATAGGAACTGCGAAGGAGTAGCCAGAAGGCTGAAATGCCAGAATTCAAGGCACAGAATCACTGGCAATAAACTACAACATGAGCAGAAGCGGCTATTCTGGAAGAAAAGACAGGATACAGAGCTGTACTCCCCCTGAAACCACCAATCTGGAGTGAGAAACAAAGTTTCTTAAAATAATTTGAGGGGTGAGTCCCTAAGGACAAGAATGGAGTAGGAAAGAGGAGGAGAAAGAGGAAAGAAGAGAGGGCAGCCACCAACTCCCACCCCAAAGGGGTGGAGCCGAAGCATTGAGGAGAAAGTGCCCCTCCCCCGATCCCTCTCCTCTCCTGACAGGGAGTAAAATTTCCCCGGTGTACCCAAGGTCACCCCGCTCCTGACCAGCGGAAAGCAAGGAAGGGGGGGAAGAGGGGCACACAGAGGGAAGGGGACCCAGAGACTAAGACCCCTTGGGGATGGAGGGTGTGATTGTGATGAGTGGTGAAGATACACAGAAAGATCAGGAATTATGGTAGGTAAGTAATTTTCATATCTTATCTGTGTCAATCTTCACCATTCATCACCTGTGGGTGAGTACCGAGCTACCCGCAGGAGGCCCTAAACTCTAAAGGACAAAGTCCCTTAGCACTCAGTGGGTGAAACACTGAGAGGGAGAACCTTTATGGGCCTGGTGAGGCCAGAGACTGGGGAGAGAGAGAGACGGGGACCCCTTAAAAGGGGGAGGAAGTTGCCCCAACAGATGCCACCTCACCCTACGGGAGAAAAGATGGGTTCTCTGGTATGGGGAAGAAATCACCTACGCAGGCCAAAGGTGACGGCAGGAAAGATGCAGCCATGAGAATAAGCCTATGCAAATCGCTGTCCCTACGACCCTGATAGCTGCCTCACTGGCATAGTAAGATGCCCTCGCTTGGTGTCTTGCTAGCTCCAGGCCACATGCAGAGAGTGCAATGGCTTGTTTGGTTATCTCCGTATCAGGTATAGAGGCTAGGAGTTGACCTAGCCTGGACCACAGAAACCTATCATAGGTAGCATAGTGAGCCTGATGTGCAGAAATTGAAAGAAGCAACCATGCCGAATAGAAAGTCCTCCTCCACCAGAAGTCAAAATGCATAGAATCTTGATCTGGGGGCCAGTCACGGTGGGGGGCATGAAGCCCACTGGGAGTATCCAACTGCATCAGTCCTGACTGAAGATGAGGCATATGACCTGGAGACTCCGGGGGGGGGCACAATACCTCTGGCTCAGATCCCTAGGGGCTGGGATTCCAGAAAAGGATCTTTGCCAGAATCGCAACGATGCCTCCTGAAAAGGAGCAGGCCAGGCGGGCACCACAAGGGTGTCCACACTGAAATCACCTAGGAAGGCGCACGTCGAATGCTCCAGATTGTGCTGAGTGGGTGGGGTGACATGCAGGTCCTCCATCATCCTCATGAGAAAACACTGATACTCTGTGAGATCAGCAGCAGAATTGATGTGGACAGAGGGTTCCTCTCCCCCTGAAGAGAGGGATGAACAAGCGGAGGACCTCAGAGATCCAGGGGTTGGCTGCTCAGGGTGACGGTAAAACATCTGTCTGTCCATGGCCCTGACATATGAAAGGAAGTGAGCTGCCACACCCCTGAATTGCTCCCAGGAGAGAGGTCCCCTAGGACCAAGAATGCCTGGGAGCACAGGAGAAGGTGACAGAGGAGTGGGGACAAGGCCAAGGGCAGAAGGTGACAGTCCTCTGTCCGAGCAATAGAGCACACCAGGGGCCCCAAGGGTAGAAGGGGCTCCAGAAAACCCTACAGCTGACAGCTGATCAACCATACCAGAAATGCCTAGGCTGTGCCCTGAAGATTTCTCCCTGTGTGGTGACCGGGACCGTGGAACTCCAAAAGGATGGTCCCTACCCTCCAAAGACCAGGGCCCTCTTGAGGAGACCGCGAGAGAAGGATGAGGGTCCATGCTACGACTCCTTCCCGAACATGGATGGGTCCCGGAAAAGGGTTGCCGCATTGAACCCCGACCCCTCAGAGTCCGAAAGAGCCCTTCTTCTCGCACAGATCAACCTAGGCAACTGACAACCCTGGTCAGTCCTCGAGGGGACCACCCAGTGAGTGTTCCCCTCCTGCGGGTGTTCCAATAGGCCCTAAAGTTGGGCGATCCAGGCACACCACCTGAGGGGGTACCACAACTGAGGGGGCAGAATACCCTCCAAGCCCAGGCTGCAGAGCAACAGTGGCCTGCACCACTGCCTGCTGGTCAGCACCCCTGACCCTGGACACGGGGGCAACTGCCTGCCCCTCAGTGGGAGGCTGGCTCGGGTCAGCCGAAGAAACTACCAGGGTGTCCACGTGGGTCGCCAACTCCAAAGAGTCAGGCAGCCTGTCCGAGTCAGACTCCAAGGAGGTAGAAACCGAAGTCCGATGCCAGACAGTATGCGGACGCCCGCTGCCATCCCAATCGAAGGGGGTACCAGTCTGGGTGTCTGCAGCAGAGCCAGCACTGAAGTCTCCAACTGCACCGCGAATGGTGCCCAAAGAAGACATGGTGCTGAGAGCAGTAGCAGAAGTGGAGTCACTGTCTGCCATGGTGCTGTCCCGATCCACAGCACCGAAAGCGGTGCCGAAGTCAGGGATGACGCCGCCAATGGAACAGAGGGCTCCCTCTGTGCCATGAGCGGCACAGAGGATGACACCCCCCACGGCGCTGTGTTCTCTCTTGGTGCCGCAAGCGGCACCAGAGCCAGACATGTCACCATTCGCAGCCTCAGTGCCGCAAACAGCGCCGAGGTGAGAAGCGGTTAAAGACAGTACCATAGAACCTCCCACGGCACCATAAGCACCATCGGCACCACGAACGGCGCTGACAGGGGAGACTGCGTCAAGCGATGGAACAGCACCAACCATGGCCCCATCAGGGCCCACGGCACTGCGAACAGCGCAGAGGCCCAAGACTGCACTGACAGACAGCGTCGAGGATGGTGCTGACCCAGACTTCCTAGCCTGAGGAAATGACACCACGGGAGCCTTCGCCCTCGAAGGGGTGATTTTTTTTTTTTTTATTATTTATTTAATGTAATCAGTTTACAACCTTTGAGCCAATGGCTCATTTACAAAGATACCTCGTCAACAATGGTAGATAATACAGTTAAAATAGAAAGGAGGTCAGGTGATTGTCAGAGCGGTGCTTCCCGTCCGTCCCCCAGGGGGGATGGACTGGGCCTCCTGCACTGCGGAAGGTGCTTCTGCAATGGTGAGGCTACTAGGAGCAGAAGGCCCCTCCTCCATGGTCCATACAGAATCGGGAGGGTGTCCCAGAGGAAAGGCCGAGAGACTGTGGCTTGGCCCGAGTGCGTGCCGATCCCCCGAAAGTCAGCGGAGCTCGTCCAACTTTCCACGTGCATTGCTCGATGACACAATGGTCCATGGAGAAGCAGGCATCACACGAATCCAGGTTGTGAAGTGGTCCAAGACACGCGAGGCAATGGTCATGCTGGTCGGTGATGGAGTACTTGTGGCCGCACGGGCGCTGTCACATGGGGGCTGCCCAGTCTTCAACAATTTCTTGCCCCCCAACCGAGACATGATCCACAGCAAAACAAGCTAAATAAAAGACTCAATGTCACTGACAAAGAAAGGAACAGTCTTACCACAGCAGCGTCGAGTGGTGGAGAAAACGGAACCGGCAGGAAGAATTACACGGCGTCGAAGAATCTTTCAGCATCAAAATGGTAGTAGAAACACTAGGCCTCTTGATAGTAGCTCCTCAAGAGGTGCGACCTCTACGGCGGGAGATGAAGAACTGGCGGGAGGGCAGGGTCGACGGCACCAGTGGCCAACCTCCGAGCGCCACGCAATGCGTCGGCCTCGAGGGCGGCGCTGATGGTGCATCAACTGCGCCCATCCACAGATGATGAATGGTGAAGATTGACACAGATAAGATCTAAAGTATCCCATTCCAAGGGAAAATATGGGACTTCAGAGGAGCTGACTTTGATAAGATGGCCAACAGAGTTAATCCAGCCCTGGCAAGAAGAAATACAGGTGAGGGAGTACAAGCAAAGTGAGCAAGCATTAAAGACGCAATACTTAAAGCAACATCCAATTGTGTTAGGGAGAAAAGTAAGAGCAAAAGAAGGAGAAAACCACTTTGGTTCTCAAAAACAGTAGCAGAAAAGGTCAGAGCCAAAATGTTGGCCTTCAGGAAATGTAAGGGAACACAGCCGGACGAAGACAGGCAGACATATCAAACTTCCCTAAGGGAAGCAGGGAAGGCAGTAAGGCAGGCAAAGTCCCAAATCAAGAAAACACTAGCAAGAACAGAAAAAGAAGGGGACAAGACTTTCTATAGCTACATTAGTGAAAGGAGAAAGTCCAGAAGGAGTATTGCTAAAATTAAAGGGAATACGGGGGAGTGTGTGGAGGAGGACCAAGGAAAAGCAGCTATCCTAAATAGATACTTCTGTTCAGTATTTACTGAGGAAAAGGTAGGGCAGGGCCCACAGCTCAGCACCACGGACACAGGAGAGGGAGGTATGCATAAGTCCCTTCACAAAAGAAAGGGTCTTACAAGAACTCGCTAAGCTCTGGGTGGACAAGGCAATGGGACCTGATGGCATACATCCCAGGGTACTAAAGTAGCTAAGGGTAGAACTAGCAGAATCATTAGCATAACTGTTTAGTGAGTCTCTGAGAACAGGCGAGGTCCAAGAAGACTGGAGCAAGGCTCAAGTGACCCCACTCCAGAAGAGTGGCAGCAGGGAGGAGGCAGGGAACTACAGACCAGCCAGTCTTACCTCAGTAGTGGGCAAGATTATGGAGGCACTCCTTAAGGAAAGGGTAGTGCAACACCTGGAATCCATAGGAGCACAGGCTCAAAGACAGCATGGGTTTACAACAGGAAGGTCCTGTCAAACTAATGTCATAGATTTCTTTGACTGGGTAACCAGAGCGGTGGCCCAAGGGGGTGCAGTTGATGTTGCCTACCTTGACTTCAGCAAAGCGTTCAATACTGTTCCACATAGAAGACTGATTAATAAGCTGGAAAGGCTCGGGGTGGGTCAGAAGTTGGTCAACTGGGTGACAAATTGGTTGCGGGCAGAAAACAGAGAGTGGTAGTAAATGGTATCCAGTCAGAAGTGATGCAAGTCACAAGTGTGGTACCTTGGGGATCAGTCCTGGGGCCAGTCCTCTTCAATATTTTTATCAGTGACATTGTAGATGGACTGGGGGGTAAGGTTTGCCTGTTTCCAGATGACACCAAGATCTGCAACAGAGTAGATGATCCAGATGTGGTTGGCAGAGTGAGAAGAGATCTGGAAAAACTGGCAACAGTCAGAAGAGTAGCAACTGGGGTTTAACTCAAAGAAGTGCAAGATCATGCACACAAGGAAAAGAAACCCTGAAGCTGCCTATAGGTTGGGAGGGGAGTTCATCATCATCAAACATTTTATTTGTTCAGCATAAAGCCATTACAAAATTGGACAGTAAAAAACAGATAAAACAGTAGTTTGTACAAACATATTCATTACCATGTACAACATTTCCGATTCAAATAAATACAACCTAATCTATGTATCAAACCATCGATCAAGCACAGTCTTATAACTTAGTAGATTTAAAAAAACGTGCAAGTTTTGTCAGCACCTGGATATCACTGGATGTATACAATTTCATAAGTATCTTGATAGTGGGGAGTCCAAGGTCCCTTAAGATCAGTCCTAGCCAAAAGTGTCTGTGTTTCTCATATAGTGGACATATCAGAGTAACATGTTTTAAATCATCTACCGTATTCAGATTGCACGCACATCTATCATTTCTACTCCTGTTCTATTCTGTGCATAATGTACATAATGAGAATTATAAAGTTCCTTTCTAAATCTTGTTAGAGTTCTTCTGAGGTATGGACAAGCCAGTATTGATAAATATGGTTCTATATTATGGAATCATTTCTGGTTTTTAAACTATATAAAGTTTTTGTAAGACTGAATCTATTCCATGTCCTTACTATTATAAACATTCCTAGCGCTTTCCTTCACTTGGGACTATCTCTCTAAAAGGAAAAGACTGAACCTGATGTAGCAGCTGGCCCAACCCCAATGGATATAAGCATGTTGCTATACAATCCATACTTGGGAATCTATAACCTAAGGACTCGGAGGGGAGTTGCTGGCAATCACAAGGGAAGAAAGAGACTTGGGCATCATCATCACAGATGACCTGAAATCATCCAAGCAGACCACTAAAGCAGTAGGTAAGGCTAGAGGGATGTTGGGGTGTATTAGGAGGGGTATCACAAGTCGTAAGAGGGAGGTAATAATCCCTCTTTACAAGACACTGGTTAGGCCCCAACCGGAGTACTGCATGCAGTACTGGAGGCCACACCTGCACAAGGACATTAACATAATGGAGGCAGTCCAGAGAAGGGCAACCAAAATGGTGCAGGGACTGCATCAGAAAACATATGAGGACAGATTAGCGGAGCTCAATATGTATACCCTAGAGCAAAGGAGGGAGAGAGGAGATATGATCGAAACATATATCTTAAGGGCATTAACAAGGTAAAGAGTAACGTTTCAATATAAGAAAAGTAGCAGTGCAAGAGGACACAGCATGAGATTAGAGGGAAGCCGATTAAGGGGGTAATGTGAGGAAGTTATTTTTCACAGAAAGGGTGGTGGCTGCATGTAACAGCCTACCTCAGGAAGTGGTGGATATGAATACAGTGCAGAGCTTCAAAGAGGCATGGGATAGGCATAGGGGAGCAATACAGATGAGTATGAATAGATAGGCCATTGACAGAGCAAAGGACTATGGCACATTCATAAGGTAGATAAAATGGACAGATTGGATGAGCCTTGTGGTCCTTATTTGCCATCAACTTCTATGTTTCTATTAATATCTTATGGGGCATCCATAAAACAAACAAACAAAAAAAAAAAAAACAACAACTTGTGGGTTCGGGCGGGGGGGAAAATATGTTTGTTTGACAGAGGGTGGAGGGATGGAGGTTTCCTGTAGCTTACTTGGGTTGGGAGAGGAGGGAGGGGGCTGTTGTCATTTTTATTTCCAAACAGTGTTTCCCGAATACCAGACAAATAGTGTAATATTCATTATTCGGGATCTGAATAACGAATAGTGCATTATTTGTGGTATTCGGGAAATTATATTTGGACCATGCACAGCCAGCTAATTTTAGAACAGTAACAATTTTTAATAGAAGTTTTACTGTTGTGTGCCTTAAGTGGATGGGCAGTGCCTTAAACAAATATCAAAGCTGTATAGCATTTTGTCATTTGCAGGTTTATGGGTCTGAGAGAGCAGTTACTTTTACTTCTCGAGTACAATAGTGAGGACTGCTGGTGGGGACAGGGTTGCTGATTGGTTAAAAAAAAAAGAGGAGTGAGTTTATCGACCATTTTGGGCACTTGAGGGGAGCTCAATCTGAAGGTGAATGCGTCACAGCCGGTTGGGCTCAGCACTGCAGGATGCATAGAAGTAATAGGACTTCTATGGTGGGACGGGAATGCAGAATGCTGCTGAGGGGTGAGGTGGGGCTGAAGAGACAATACATGGCAGCTCCAATTTTTTTCCATCTTCCTACTGGGATGGGAACTATGGGTGGTGGCAGCACAGGGCAGAGGGAGGTAGCGGGAGTTTTTTTTGTTGTTTATATTTCACTACTGAGAATATCACTCAGCTCCAGCTGCTACTTTGGGGCTGCTTGTTATGCAGAGGTGGAAGCTGCCGGAATTGTTCACCTATGCCAAATGCCGGTCCTGAGCTCAGCTGCTTGCCGGCCGGCTTTCTGCAAATGAAAGTACTGAAGAGCTCTCTAATCGGAGCGCTTCAAGTCCTTCCAAGCACACAAAGTTTATGCCCGTGAAACTGTGACCACAGTCATACTGTTTATTGTTTATTGATAAATATCGGATAACACCTTTGAGTCAAACACTCTTTTACAAAGGTTCCACGTCATACATAAGAAAGAGACAACAGTGTACAGAGTAACAAATAAAATAAGAGTTAAAGACAGTGGTTACAGAATGGTTGCACGTGATTACAGAAAATACAAAAAAATAGCAGCTGGGAATACAGGGTAACAGAGAGCTGCTGAACAAGGTGCAAAAGTGCAAAAAAAAAGGTTGCAGGTATATGCATTGCATTTCAGGGTGATGGCGCTAGCCATGCCCACGAGTTACTCATTGGCCAAGGCTGGACAGAGATGTCCATTGTCATGGTATAGGCATGCCCAGGGGTGACAGACCAGAGTTAGGTCCGTAGACATAGGGAGATTGGAGGTGGTAGAAAATGGAGGGTCAGGTTTAGTGGCAGTCACATACTGATCCCTGGGTAATAAGGTCCCTTAGCTGGGACTTGAACTGACCAAGTTGGGGTTCAGTGAGGAGGGAGTTTGGAAGTGAGTTGAGCCAGGATGGGGCCAGATATCAAAACGTTCTTTGGCCAGAGGTGGCCTTGCAGCAAGGTACCCTAAAGTGGGTAGTTGCTGACTGCCGTGTGAGGCGGCTGGACAGTGGGGCCTGAAGTAATGGGGAGAGGGCTGGAGGGAGTAATCCTGAGGTGATTTTCTTTGTGAAGAGGCAGGCCTGGTACTTTAGCCTTCCATCAAAATTGAGCCAGTTTGCTGAGGTGTAGAGGGTGCATGTATGTGTGAGTCTAGGACAGTCTGTAGCAAGTCTTCAGGCCTTATTGAGGGCCAGTCTAATCTTGTGTAGGTGGTTGGTGTTGGCCACACCATAGATGATGATACCATAGTCAATTAGGGGTAGAATAGATGTAGAGATGGCTAGGCGGAGAGATTCAGGAGGCAGGCAGTGCTTATAGCTGTGAAGGAGACCAATACGTACGTTGATGGCGGTGCTTAGTAATCGGATATGGTCATGGAAAGTGAGACCTGTGTCTAGGGTGATGGGAAGGTATTTGAAAGTGTTAACCTGTTCAAGGGGATCATTTAGTGAGTTCAGAATGTGCAAGGGTTGTCCTAGGTTCTTATCTTGGGGGTGTGCAAACATCATGGATTTAGTTTTTTTGTAATTTAGTACTAACCTATGCTGAATGAACCAGGATTCAGCTTCAGAGAAGGATTTCTGGAGTGCCGAGCAGAGGGCTGTGGGATCTGTGTGAGAGTTGTAGAGGACTGCATCGTCTACATACAATAGCATTTTCCCAGAGCAGGCATTGGGCAGGGTGATGAGGTATAGGGAGAAGAGAAGTGGGCCAAGAATAGAGCCTTGAGGGACCCCAGACCTGACTTGGTGGAGGGATGACAGGGAGTGGGCAAACCGGACTGTCTGTGTTCTCTCAGACAGATAGCTGGCAAACCAGTCAATGGTCTCATGGGAGAGGCCTATCTGAGTGAGGGAGTCCAGGAGGAGCGAGTGGTGCACAGTATTGAATGCCTTTGAAAGGTCTATAAAGACAGCGCCAATAGTGTAACCGGTGTCCAGGGATGCATGGAGGGCGTTTGTAAATTCCAAGTGGGCAGTGGTGGTGCTATGGTTCTGGAGGAAGCCGTGTTGTTCAGGACACAGAATGCTATATATAGTGAGGTAGTCTGTTAGTTGGATGGCCATAATTTTTTCCAGGGTTTTAGAGAGGGGAGGCAGGATTGATATTGGGCGGTAGTTCCCAGGCAGCGTGCGGTCACCACTTTTAAGGATAGGAGTGATGAGGGCAGATTTCCATTTGGATGGAAACTGGCCCAGAGAAAGGGAGTGGTTCAAAAGCATGGTAAGGGGAAGGAGAACTTCACTGAATGTGAGTCTAAGCAGTTTTAGGTCCAGCGTGTCACTGCCGAAACGCAATTTACTGAGGGCTTTGAGTAGGAAAGGGGCAGCTTCACGCTGGGAAACTGCTTTAAAGTAGAATGGGGAGTTAGTGAGGGGGCAGTGTGGTGTAGGGTGGGTGGGGGAGAAAAAATTGGGGGACAGGACACCAGAGAGGTCACAGAAGGTGTCATTTAATGTGTCAGCGATAAGGGCTGGGTCTGAGGTGATAGATCCATTGGCCCAGATATGGGTAGGCGGGGCAGTGGAGGCTTTGCCACTTAGCGTTTTTAGTAAGTCCCAAAACTTGCGACCTGCAACCCATGTGTTGGTAAGCAAGGTTTTATAGTACTCGGCCTTTGCTTTACGGATATCCCATGTACATTTATTGTGCGCTTCCTGATAGTACTGCCTGTCAGAGGGTTTTCTGGTATCCTGTGCAATGTGCCACAGATTGTCTCATTCAAGCATCTGGTCCAAAAGGGCTTGAGATAGCCAGGGTGTGTTGGCACCTTTAATTGTTTGTTTGGTTAGGGGTGCAAACCGGTTGCAGGCAGTGTTGAACATATGAATGAAATAGTTGAGGGCAGAGTCAATGTTCTGAGCATTTTTATGGGGGACCAGTCAGTAACTAGGAGGTACTGTTTAAGTGATTGTAGTTTATCAGGTTTGAGGAGGCATTGTAAGATAGTTTTTTTTTGGGGGGGGGGCTTAATACAGTATGACCACTGACATAGCACTGGGGAGTGGTTGCTCAGACCATCAGGTAGTACCCTGATCTGTGTTGCTTTATGTGGGGAGTTAGTGAGCACTAGAGCTAGGAGGGTGGCAGTACCAGTCCTCTGGTTTATTCTAGTGGCAGTAGTCACAAGCTGGGTAAGGTTCTGAGCAGTTGCAGCATCCCTAACAGGGGCTGAAGTGTCAGCCAGACAGATTGTATTGAAGTCTCCGAGGGCAATGATGTTAGCATTGTCAGGGAGAATCAGGAGATGGTTGAGGACAGAGAGGAAAGCGGTCTTCTCATTTTGGGGCAGGAGGATGTATACAGAGGAGAGAAACAAGGAGGCTCTGTTACAGGCAAGAGTGATCTTCAATGTGAGAGATTGGGCCCCGTGTTCAAGTGATGGGGAGGGTAGGGTGATGTCCAGATGGCCATCCAAGATGCTTCATTTAGAGGACCTGTCCTTTTTGGGGTGATATCAAAGGCATCATTACTGAGCTACAGGACAGTGGCAAGGTACTGCGCTCTGTCCAATCTATGTATCGTTCCAATACCAAGCCAAAGCAGCCTTTTCATTGCCAGCCCAGGTGTCAGACTAGGCAACAGCCAGCCAGCCAGACATCAGAACAAATGTTGGGCCCATTTGGCAGTGGCCACCCCTCCATCCAAGTCCCAGTGTGCTACTGGGGCAATGCTCCCCCACACCCCCTCCATCTCCTGACTCGTGGCAAAGTGCAAAAGGTTACAGGTACAAGCATAACATTTCAGTAACTAGGAGGTACTGTTTAAGGGATTGTAGTTTGCCAGGTTTGAGGCGGCATTGTAAGACAGTTTTGGGAGAGGGGACTTGCTAATACAGTATGACCAGTGACATAGCACTGGGGAGTGGTCACTCAGAGCATCGGGTAGTACCGTGATCTGTGTAACTTTATGTGGGGTGTTAGTGAGCACTAGAACTAGGAGGGTGGCAGTACCAGTCCTCTGGTTTATTCCAGTGGCAGTAGTCACAAGCTGGGTCAGGTTTTAAGCAATTACAGCATCCTTAACAGGGGCTGAAGTGTCAGCCAGACAGTTTGTATTGAAGTCTCCGAAGGCAATGATGTTAGCATTGTCAGGGAAAGTCTGGAGATGGTTGAGGACAGAGAGGAAAGCGGTCTTCTGATTTTGGGGCAGGGGGATGTATACAGAGGAGAGGAGAGGAACAGAGGGGCTCTGTTACAGGCAAGAGTGATCTTCAGTGTGAGAGATTGGGCCCCATGCTCAAGTGATGGGGAAGGGAGGGCGAGACACTGTAGTGATTCCTGGACATACAGTGCACAGCCACCCCCTTTCTTTGAGGTTCTATCTGCTCGGTATAGTGTGAAGCCAGGAAGTGAGATTGCAGAGTCGGGGGTGTGGTTGTTGAGCCAGGTTTCAACTACTGAGATGACACTGGGGCGATTCTGGGCAACCCATCCCTGAAAGGAATCAAATTTCTTCACTCTGCTTGTGTGGTCATTGGTTTGTCAGGGATGAGCCCAATGTAGACTGTTCTGTATTGGGGCTAGTCCGTGACACACCTCTGAAATGCCATTCTCTGAAACAAAATGTTTCTTATGCACGAGCAAGGAAACATACAAATCGTAAGATATGCCCAAGAATCTGTTACAGTGTGTGGTTTAGTGATAAAAGCATGTTCTGAAGGAGAACAAAATCAAAACACTAATGTCCAACATAATTTTGTGATTCAAATCCTAACTTTTCTGTGACAAAAAATGGCAAATTTAGGAGGAACCAAGTCTGAGTCAGCATCAGGGATGTTCCTGAAAAATCAGGGAGAGTTGAGAGGTATGCAGATACTGTTACTACCATAAATTACTACTTTGATGAGAAAATGTATTTATTTAAAATTTGGTTAACCAGGAAAGGCACACTGAGCCAGGGCTCATTTCCAGGTCTGACCCGGGGGGGGTGGGGTGAAGAGCAAAAATCACAACAGACAGGTAGAGGTACAGAGATTGTGACAACTAACAGAATAAGTAAACTACAGGTGGCAGGGTTACAATGATTCCCACAGATTGCCAAATGAGCTGGAGGCAGGGTAATGTAAGACTGAATAACATACGAACATACCAAATTTGCTTTCAGAAAAAGGCCATCCGGTCTAGCGAGTCTGCTCAAGTTTGCAGCTAGCTCCCCTATTCCACGGCTACCCCTCCCCCACTCCCCTTACTCCCCATTACCCTCCTCTTTGCCTTGCTCCACCGCTTCTTGAAGCATTTGACTGTGTTACATGCCACCACCTCTGCTGGTAGTGCATTCCACTCTACCACCACCACCCTTTCCATAAAGAAATGCCTTCTTACCTCTCTCCTGAATCTGCCCCCCTCCAATCTCATGTCATGGCCCCTTGTATCTCTCCCCACCCTCCTTCTGAATAGACCTTCTGTGTCTGTCTTGATCATCCCCTTCATGTATTTGAAGGTCTCAATCATATCCCAACTGTCCCTCCTTTTCTCCAGTAAGTACATGTTTAACTCCTTCAGTCGGACCTCATATGGCAATTCTCTCAGACCCCGAATCATTTTTGTTACTCTACGTTGCACTCCTCCAGCAGCCTAATGTCCTTCTATAGGTATGGGCACCAGTACTGCACGCAATACTCCAGGTGGGTTGCCCCCCCCCCCCGAAGACAGCACTCATAGGAAGTCCAAGGAGCGTATGCACTCTAGGTCGTGCTGCCGCTCCAGACCTCAGCCTGCATTTCACCCTCCCCGGACATCCTCGAATGCACTGCCATCTGTGGTCACCCAGGTGGCAGTACTGCAGCAATGATGGGAACCATCACACCCTGGAGGAGGAAAGTGTCCCCTGGAATACTTGATCCTCCCCGGCAAGCCTCAATTGCCCAGAGCTCATTCCCAAACTCAGTTTGATGATGTCACCGGTGGTAGTGCTACCGCTGTGACGATGGGCCAGCAAAACTCAGCAGGACTGCTTCAAAAGAGCCAAAACTAGAAATATTTTATATAAGCTAATGGTCATTTTGACTTATCGGTGTGGAGGTAGGGCCTCACAAAATATTTTGCTGTGGGCCCTTAAAGTTGCTGGCACAGCCCTGCCAGTGTGTCATCCTGGCAAGCAAATGAAATGAAAATAAATGATCTTGGCCCTGTCTACTGCGTGTATAAGCTGGCTATTGCATACGGAGCCTGAGGAGGTGGGTGAGACTTGTGAGAAAGAGAAAGAGGAAAAGAACCTATTGGCACATGGTATGACAGCCATCTGTCCCCTGCACCCCCACATCACAGGTCTTCGAACTGCTTGCTCTGTCCCCCCTTCCTAGCACTCTCTCCCTGCATCAGCAGGGGCCTCCCTTGTGAGATGGACCATATGCTTTACTGAGTAAAGCTCTTGCAGCTAACTAGAAGGTGACAGTAGGAATCAGCGGAGTGTCCCCATTGGAAGAAGAGCAGTAATCTAGATGGTGACCATTTTGGTCATCAGCCACCTGGGCTTTATTTTGGTAAGAAGGGATACTGTCAGACCCCCATAGGGACAACTTTTCTCCAAGTCCTCATATTAGGGATTAAATCTAAGCCCCAAAACTGCAGAAAATATAGACCAAACAGACCCAGATATTTTGGCTATCTGAGATTTCATTGTGGCTAGTAAGATTTTTTTTTTTTTTTTTTAATTGGTGCCAAAGTGCCTACCTAAAATCCTTAACATAAAATTTGCAGCAGGGCAACAGGTAGGCCTGATGGATTGAGGTGCAGAAACGGAGCAAAAAAAAACCAAACCAAACAAAAAACATAGGGGATCACATGGGCCACACAAGCAAATCATTTTGGAATTTCTAAAATTACTTGTACTGTAGATCTGCAGATTTGCTTTCCAAAGTACAGCTTTACATGGGGGTTGGCTAAACCAGTACAAAAACAGCCAGATATATTTGCTCATCTATAGGTATTAGCAGACAGCACCACTGTTTTTCTGCCGCTGCTTCATTAAACAGTCCCTAGCGTCACAGGAAAAAAACTCTGGAAAAGTACAACTTTTAGACACGTTTCAGCTTATACAATAAGTCATATTGCCTGTTTTTGGCCTCCTGCTTTTCACACTAATTACGCACATTAAGTAAGCAATAAGACACAACAAGGTGTGGGTTTTCTTTTCCTGAACCAGACACCCAGGTGTATTGTGAGGCACGAGACATGTCTGATGAGTGCCTTCAATCACTCAGAAGTGTTTTTCAGGAAAAGTAACCCACACCCTGGAGTTTCGTATTGTGCTTCTAAACTGAGTACTCAGAAAATTAATAGGAAGTGCAAAGTCATGTGTTTCTTTTCCTGAAAAAAAACATGGCTTTCGCACCATCTCAACCAATCAGGATGCAGGAATTTTTCAACACATTCTATGATATGAAAACAGAACCACAGTTAATTAGTTTTCATCTGGTCTGGCTGGCTGCCTCCCTGCACCAAACATCATAATCCAGTTAATGGCATCACTATGAACATAAAAGTAAGGTGACAATTTAAAGTTCTGATTCTACATAAATTAAATGAATGGGCATCCAAAACAGAGGCTCCACAAAAAGTTAATACTGAAAAAGAGATGGTGAGTGACAATGAACATGTAATTTTGCTGCAGATCACACAAATGGAATGCTGCAGGTAATTGTACCATCTTGAGCTGTGGAAGAACTAACTGGAAGGAGGGTGGCAAGTATTGTGAATGATAATAAAACAGAAATATATTAAAATGATTAGTTTGCCAAATATGTAATTACCTGAATTGTTGTTCTAGTTTTTCAGCAACCAGTTCTTGTCTTTCTTGCTCTCTTTTTTCTCTCAAAAATTTAGCCCTCTCTCTCATTTTTGCTTGTCGTTCCAATGTTGTTTCCTCCATGGACTCCATTTCTTTAATGTACTCCTGTTCTTCAGCCTCCAGCATCTCCTGAAGCCTGAATTGTACAATGCATGAACTTGTAAATATTTTGCTTGTATTACACTTCCATTTCAAGAAAAAAGAAAGCGGCATTTACAGTGCACTTCAATTTGTAACTAAACAGTACAGAGTATCAACTGGTTTGACATAACCTGTTCAGGAGCCAATGTCCATCATAGAAACAAAAGGAAAAAATTACTCACCTTAGTAATTGTTTCTCTTCTAATGGAGTCTTGCTGTATTCTGACATTATGCAGTTAGCCCCAGCACTTGAACTGCTCCGGAGAGGAAAGAGTTAACTCTATGACAGAGCATAGAACGTTGAGCTCAAGCTTGGTTCAAACCTCTGTCTGCTGCATTTCCAAATGTAACCGTCAGATTCTTACGAGCTAATACCAACTACACCTGCTAGGTGGAAATTGTAAATCAACTAGCCAAAAGGCAACCAAATGTTTTGGGTCCAAAAGACTCAAGTCGAGAACTCCAAAACAAAAACTAGGTAGTGAATAACATAACTACAAAAAACAACATAAATATAACCCACTTCCCCTCTCTTTGTTGGGGAGGAGTGCTAAAGTGCACCCCTGAGTTGCAGCACTGTACCTGCCAGCCCACTTCCCAAAAACCAGGTTCTGAGAGGGAGGCAGGGAGGAGGTCAGAATACAGCAAGACTCCATTAGAAGGAAAGTACAGTTACGTAAGAACTTACCGTAACAGTAGATCTTCAAGAACAGCTCTTGCAGCAGGTAACACCATTAGGACTGAAGCCGGCAGGCGGCAGGACCCCCGGAATTCTTCTAGCTAGCTATCTTCAGCGGGGACCGCCCGCGTCGGTCCCACCTCCGACGTCAGGCGAGTACATAAGGGGCGGTCCCGCCCGATTCCCAGTTCTCCGCCGGAGACTTCCAGCCACAGGACGACATCAGAATGGGAGACCGAGGATCCACTGTCAGAAGACAAAAGGGCGTAAGCCCCTGCCAAAGGCTCGAGTAAGCCATGCCTCCTCCAAGGGGAAGGTGGGCACCTGCTGCAAGAGCTGTTCGAAGATCTACTGTTACGATAAGTTCTTACGAACAGTACTATCTTTACTTCGAGATACAGCTCTTGCAGCAGGTAACACCATTAGACTGATTTCCAAGCAATAACGCTTGTAAGCATTCTGGGAGGAGGAAACTAGTAAAATCCATATCAAGTCCTGACTCTAGGGCAGGAGACCCTGTGCACGGCCAGACCAAAACTGGCTCTTCGCTGTGAAGCAATGTCCAGGCTATAATGCCTGATAAAAGTATGCACAGAGCTCCAAGTGGCTGCAGCACAAATGGCAGAGGAGGAGACGTTACGAAGTGCTGCAAAGGAGGTAGCCACCCCCCTAGTGGAATGGCCCCGGACTGTACCCGGGAGGGGTTTCTGCTTTGTATCATAGCAGTATGATATACACTGGACAAGCCAGCGAGAAAGGGACTGCTTCGATACTGGTTGGCCCATCATCCTCTCAGCGAAGGAAACGAAGAGTTGCTCTGACTTGCGAAGCTGTCGAGTCCTATTCAGGTAATACCTTAGACAGCGGTGAACATCCAGGGTGTGGAGCAGCGCCTCTCCTCTATTGGAATATTTAGGGAAATATACAGGCAGGTCAATGTCCTGATTGAGAGTGACTGCAGAGACCACCTTAGGCAGGAACTTAGGATTCGTCCTCAGGGACACTCTGTCCTGGTGGAAAATCAAATAAGGTTCCTTACACATGACAGCGTGAAGCTCGGAAACTCTCCTTGCTGACGTAACAGCAACTAAAAATAACGTTTTCCATGACAGGAAACGCAGCTCGCAATCCACGGCAGGTTCAAAAGGGGGGAGCATGAGTTGCTCCAGGACGAAGAGTAAATCCCATGGAGGAACAGGTTCCTTAATGGGTGGCCTAAGGTGTAACACCCTCTCAGAAATTCGAGAGGCGTCAAGTTGCGCCACTGTGCGCTGTCCCAGCGGGAAGTGGTAAGCAGAAATAGTGCAGAGGTGCACCTTAACAGAGGAATAGGCGAGACCCAAATGGAAAAGGGAGAGCAGGTATTCTAATACCGCTTTCACCGGGCAACCTAGAGGGGAAAGGCCGCGTGCTTGTGACCATAAGCAAAAACTGTGCCATTTCATGGCGTACGTCGCATGCGTTGCCGGCTTTCTGGCCGAGGAAAGAACTTCCGCCACCTCTTGCGAGACCCCGTGTCGCAAAATGGCTACGTCTCTAGGAGCCATGCATGCAGGTTCAGTGAACGTAAGTCCGGGTGGACCAGTGAACCTTCCTCCTGAGACAAGAGATGGGAGCTGAAGGGGCAACAGGACCAGAGGTTCCCGGGATAGCTGCGTGAGCAAGGGGAACAAGATCTGTCTGGGCCAGAAAGGCGCTACCAGGATCATTGTTGCATGCTCCCTGCGCAGTTTGAGAAGAACTCTCTGGATCAACGGGAAAGGAGGGAAGGCATAGAGGAATCTGTTCGCCCAGGAGAGGGACAAAACACGTCTCGCCAGAAAACACCAGGCCCTGGATCTAGCAAGCAAAAATTGGGCAGTTTTGCGTTGGATGGGGAAGCGAATAAGTCCAGTTCTGGAGTGCCCCACTGAAGAAACAGATCCTCCGCGACCCCTTGAAGAAGTTCCCACTCATGGACCCTAGCCTGGGAACGACTCAGGCCGTCTGTGATTGTGTTGTCCACTCCGGGAACGTGAACTGCAATCAGGTTCGCGCCATGTCGGATTACCCAATCCCACACTCTCATAGCTTCCCTGCAAGGGGGATAAGAGTGTGCGCCTCCTTGTTTGTTGAGGTAATACATCACCGCCATGTTGTCTGTCTGAAGCAGAAGAGTACTCGACGGGATTTCTGACTGAAAGGCTTGCAGGGCACAAAGGACCGCCCTCATCTCCAACACGTTGATGTGGAGGTGGGCTTCCTGAGGGGTCCATGTTCCCTGGGACCTCACCCCATTCAGGTGCGCGCCCCACCCCAGCCCTGAGGCGTCTGTGGAGAGGATTGCCTCCGGGGATGGCGCTGTAAACGGGACACCCGCAGAAAGTGTCCCTGGGTCTAGCCACCACTGCCAGTCTCGAATCACGGCCTTTGTGATTCTGACCGGATGCTGCATGTGGTCTTGCCTTTGGTCCCACTGCACCTTGAGCATCCACTGAGTTACCCGCATGTGGAGCCTTGCCAAGGGGATGGTCGGAATGGCCACAGCCATGTGTCCGAGCAGGCGAAGGACCAGCCTGGCCGGGATGGTCTTCTTCGCCGAGAGATCCCCGATGAGGGATCTGATGCGTTCCGCTCTGTCATCTGGGAGAAATGCTTTTCCCTGAACGGTGTCCAGAACTGCGCCTATGAACTGCAGCCTCTGTGACGGTACGAGGAGAGACTTCTCATAGTTGATTAGAATGCCCAGAGACTGGAACAGGTCCTGGGTGCTCTGGATAGCCAGCAACAATGCCTCTCTGGAGGCGGCCATGAGAAGCCAATAGTCCAGGTATGGGAACACATAGTGGCCCTGTCTCCTTAAAGACGCTGCCACGACTGCCATGCATTTGGTAAAGACCCTGGGGGCCGATGATAGTCCGAATGGAAGAGCTCGGAACTGAAAATGGTGGCCGAGAAACTCGAAGCGCAGGAACCTCCTGTGTGCTTGAGCCACAGGGATGTGCAGGTAGGCGTCCTGCATATCTAGGGATGCTAAGAAGGCATCCTGCTTGAGCATGGGAATAAGACCCGGAAGGGTCACCATGCGAAATCATTTGTAGGCGACCAATGTATTTAGGTCGCTGAGGTCCAAGATTGGACGGAGGTCCCCTGTTTTCTTGGGAACCAGAAAGAAGTGGAAATAGTATCCAGATCCTATCTGGTTCTCTGGAACATACTCCACTGCTCCCTTCTGCAGAAGCGTGAGTATTTCTTGCCTGATAAGCAATTTGTGCTGACCCGAGTAACGGGAGAGCAGAGGAGGCCTCGAGAGTGGTTTGCTTGCGAATTCTATAAAGTGGCCTTTTTTGACCATCTGAAGAACCCACCTGTCGGTGGTTATGGACTGCCATCCTGGCAGGTAATTCGCAATACGACCCCCAACCTTGATGTCCCATTGATCCTGAGGGGCGGGGGCCGGGAAGGAGTCAGGCTGTGGCGACGGAGGGGCCTGCGGGCTGAGCCAGCTTAGCTGGGCGCTGACTTTGGGCCACGGGCTGTCTTTCCTGGGCTCTACAGGGACCGGAGTCCCTCTGTTGTGGACCGATGCGGGACTGTTGTCTTTGCGTCCATCCACGAAAATGGCTTTGGTTCCTACAAAAGGAACTAAGCCTCGGTCGGTACATTGCCTGGACCGACCTCACCGCCTTTCCGGCCTCTTGGAGCTTGGTGAGAACCTTCTCAGAGGGTGCACCAAAGAGAACTTCTCCTTCAAAAGAGGCATCCATGATGTTCTTCTGGATGTCCGGGGTAAATCCAGAGACACGAGGCCATGAGTGTCTCCGGAGGCATACGCCTGAAGCTGCCGCTCTGGCCGAGGAGTCCGTGGAATCATACGCAGCTCGCAGCACCTGCTTGTCTGGTTCCGCGACGGAGAGGAGCTGTAACAGCCCTCCTTCTGCTCACCTTCTGGCAATTTCTCCGCCAGATCCAGTCCCTGTTCCCACAAAGCATTTTGGAACTGCACCATGTGGGTCAAGTAGCTCAGGGATCTGATGGCGCAGGTAGCGGAAGCATACGTGCGCCTGCCCATAGCGTCCAGCTGTTTGGACTCCGGGTCCGCTGGCAGGGTGCTCAAATGTTGCGGTCTCTGGGACCGGTCATGAGAGGCTGTTATGACCAGAGAGTCGGCCAGAGGATGTTGAGCCAAGTACTGGTCCTCCTTAGGAGCCTTGTACAGGCGGTCAGCTTTCTTCGGCATCAAAGGGAGCGAGTGTGGATGCTTCCACGCTGCTTTGGTGACATCCACAAAAGTGTCCACCAAGGGTGGTACCACCACAGGCTTGGGATCCTTCTGCTGAAGATACCTAGCAAGGCGTAGTCTCTCGGGGTCTAACTCTTCTGCATCCCAGCCCATGTTCTCTTGGATATGTCTCATGATTTCCGAGAATGATGGGTCATCCGGAGGAGACCTAGGAAGCTCACGTGAGTCCGGAGAAGGGATTGGAAGGGGAGAGAGAGATCTGGATCCTGCCGAGGACTCTGATCCTCCGTCGAAGGCGAACGGCGGCGTCTTCTGGGTCTCTTAGGACTGGGTGACCCTGAGGAGGATCTAGACGGAGGTCTCCTTTTATCTGGTCTTCCCCTTGGAGGGTCCGTAGACTCCTGGGGGAGAGGTACTCGACCTGCTGCCCCAGATGGAGAAGGGGGTACAGGGGCCGGAGGGGTCGCAGGTGGCGGAGGAGGAGGAGGTAGAGGAGGTGGTGTGGGAACCACGTCCTTTTTAATGGTGTCCCACCAGTAGGTAAAGAGCTCCTTGACCTCAGAAAGGGAAGGCCTGACGACGGACCGGGCGCCGGTGGCCGGTCGTCCGGTTCCGGCGTCGGCTCCTCAGGGGCCTCAGGTTGCGGGGAGGGTTCCCTGGGAGGCTCGACAGGACCGGGTTTGCCCGTCTGGTCCTCGGGCTGCGTCAGCTCCTCCTCCATGATAGTCTCCTGACCAACGTCGGTAGGAGGCATTGGGGTCTTCTTCTCGACTCGTACGAACGTCGGCCCTCCTGCCGACGACTGGGAAGGTGAAGGCCTGACCGGCGACGGGCATCTAGCGGTCGACAGCTCCTGGGACCTGTGATGAGTGACCGACGTCGGACGGGCCGACGTCAAGTCCGACGGCTTCTTAAGCGAGGTAAGCTCCTTGGTCTTCCGCTGGGGAGGAGGAGGCAAGGAGGCGGACCTGATGTCGGGTTCGGAATGGAGGGAACCCGACTTGTGGTGATGATGATGGTCCCCAGACCTAACCAGGGCTTTGGAAGAAGACGAAGAGGGCCTGGGGGTCTTGGCCTGAGAGGAGGAAGAGGAGCCTGAAGGTTTCTTCACCGCAGCGGAGGGAGGCTGAGAACGGGCCCTGGATGGCAAACGGTCGGACCGGGAACCGGAGCTACGGGAGTCGGAGGCCCTAGACGGGGACTTGGATGGAGCCTTCTCCCTGTGCTTCTCAGAATGTTTCTGGGCTTTCTCAGCAGAACTCCCCTTGGAGGTGTCCATGGCCTTAACTTTCTCCTCGAGCAGGAACGCCTGCAAAGCCTTCTGGCGACGGATCTGGGTCCGGCTGTTGAAACCCTGGCAGAAAATGCAGGACCGGGTGTCGTGGTCTGGGCCTAGGCACCGGACGCAGGCCGAATGCGGATCCTTGAACGGGATTTGCTTCCCACAGGCGCACTTCGAGGGATGGCCTTCAACGGAGGTAAGAGAGGACATCAGACAGCAACTGAGCCGAAAAAAGTAACTTTTTCCCGAAGGAAGAACTCAACCATGCGTCTCGGCCTAGAAACGATCCGAGGGGTCGAGAGACATGCAAGTCGACGGCAGGAAAAGAGCTGGGGAATCGGGCGGGACCGCCCCCTTATGTACTACGCCTGAAGTCAGAGGCGGGACCGATGTTGGGGGTGGTCCCCGCTGAAGATAGCTATCTAGATAGCTAGCTAGAAGAATTCCGTGGGGTCCTGCCGCCTGCCGGCTTCAGTTCTAATGGTGTTACCCGCTGCAAGAGCTGTATCTCGAAGTAAGATCACAATTACTAAGGTGAGTAATTTTTTCTTCAAACAACATAAAGTCTTGCTGTATTCTGACATTATGCAGACTACCAAGCAGTACCTCCATGGAGGAGGGACCAAACCTATTTTGGGAATAGGCTCTGCAGTACTGCTGTACCAAACCTAGCATCACTCCTAGCCTGGATATCCAGGGAGTAATGCTTGGTGAATGTATGGACTGTTTTCCAGGTGGCTGCTTTGCATATATCTAATAATGGTATATCTCTGGCCGCAGCCAGAAAAGCAGCTGTACCTCTAGTCGAATGAGCCCTCAGGCCTGAATGGGGTATTTTGCCTAGCTTCTCATAGCAGAATTGTATACAAGAGACAATCCACCTGGCAATAGTCCTCTTAGACGCAGGTTTGCCCTTTCCCACTTCACTAAAAGTGAGAAACAACTGAGGACAGTCAAACCTAAGTGCCTTAGTGTGCTCAGTGTAGTAGCTAAGTGCCCTCTTAACATCCAAGCTGTGTAACCTTCTCTCTCCTGAAGAAGAATGATCAGTGAAGAAGACAGGAAGAGACATGGACTGGTTCAGATGAAAATCTGAAACCACTTAGGGTAAGAACCTCCTGTTAGTTCTAAGGATCACCTTATCTCTATGGAATGAGATAAAATCAGGCTCCACTGACAGAGCTTGTAATTCACTGATACGCCTGGCAGAGGTAATAGCTACCAGGAACACAGCTTTCCCAAGTCAAGTACTTAAGTTCTGCTGAGGCCAAAGGCTCAAAAGGGGTTGCATAAGCTGAGCAATGCAAACATTAAGATCCCAAGCAGGAGTAGGATCATTAAAAGGAGGATTGGTATGGAGCAATCCTTTAAAGAATTTTACAGAAAACAGGATGAGATGCCAATGAGGAAGCCTTCCCTACTGACAGAAATGCAGAAACAGCTGCCAAGTGTACTTTAAGAGTAGCTGGTCTGAGGCCTAAGCCATTAAGATGAACCATATAATCCAGAACTGTAGCCAAATCAGCAGTATCTGGAGATATCTGCCTATTGGAACACCAAATGCTGAATCTTTTCCATTTGGAATTATACGTTTTTCTGGTGGCAGGTTTTCAAGAGGCTTTGAGAATATCCAGAACCCCCTGAAACAGATGCAGGCTTGCATATTCTAACTCTTTAAGAGCCACGCCTTGAGGTTGATAGACTGAAGATTGGGGTACCAAATCCTCCCCCGAGAGGAGGTTAACAGACTGTGATTCTTGGGAAGAGATAGGGGAAGATGGACTGCCAGGGACAGCAATAGAGGATACCAAGGCTGCCTGGCCCAGTCTAGAGCAATCAGGATCACTTTGCTAGATTGTGACCTTATCTTGACCAGAATCTTGAATAATAGGGGAAAGGAGGAAGGCATATAGAAATTTCCCCTCCCAATCCAGAAGTAGAGCATCCAGGGGGACTGAACCCAAGACTTGGGGTCTGCAACAGAAGAAGGAAGTTGGTGATTGTCTGGGGCTGCAAAGAGATCTATCTCTGGAGTGCCCCATCTTGAAAAAAATCACTTTTAACACTAGGGGATCCAGGGACCATTCGTGATGGCCCCGAGATATCCTGCTCAGAGCATCTGCTAGCACATAGTCCTTCCCTGGGAGGAGGACTGCTACCAGAGATGTCTGTAGGGAATAAGCCACGGACCATAATTTCATGACTTCTGTGCACAAGGCCGTAGACCGAGTGCCTCCTTGCTTGTTGATGTACCACATGGTGGTGGTGTTGTCTGTCCTGACCTGAACCACCTTGTTCTGTACTGAGTCCGAGAAAGCTTGTGGAGCCAGGTACACTGCCCTGAGCTCCAGAAGATTGATATGAAGTACAGATTTCTGAGGGGACCACACTCCCTGTGCTGTGAGATCTCCCAAGTAAGTTCCCCACCCCAGGAGAGAACCACAGAATGAGTCTGGGTGATGAATGGGACTCCTTGTCTGAGGTTGTCCTGATCCAACCACCATTGGAGAGCCTGGATCAGTGCCTGAGTCACTGGAATCAGTTTGGTTAGAGGATCTTTTTTCTGAGACCAAACAGCCCTCAGGTGGAACTGGATGTCCCTCATCTGATATCTGGCCCCTTGAACTACTGCAGTGGAAGCTACCATGTGGTCCAGGAGTTGAAGAAAATGCCTTGCTGGTCGAGACACCAGAAGGCGAAAAGAAGAAGCCAGGTCTGTAAGGGCCTTTACCCTTGCCAGAGAAAGAAAAGCTCTTGCTTGGACAGTGTCCAACACTACCCCATGAAGGTCAGGAGCTGTACTGGTTCGAGAGCCAACATAAAAACTGTCATAGCAATGCAAGTAATTAACACAGCATGATGGTCAAAGGCACTGGTTTACAGTGCCTGAAAAAAACTGCTTTAAAAATGGGGTGCTTGGATTTTTGAAAACCTTTCTAGTTCCAGGAAGACAGTTCCCTTAAGTCAAGAACATAAAAAGAAAGTAATGCAGTATCTACTGTAGTTTGTTCAGGAGAGGAGCTTGCTTGAAAAAAAGGAATGAAAACAGACCACTCACTAAAATTAAATATTTATTTAGTACTATTTGCACCCAATCCCAATGTGACTTTTTCACTGGGTAATTAGATTCAATATTGATTGACTTGACTTCAAGAGTTTTTCAGGAGAGACATACTGGACTGATAAATGAAACTTACTTACCATTATTATTGATCTTCCAGAATATCTTCACCATTGATTACCACTGATGGGTCTGGGACCAGAGGCACTAAAGACCCTGCGGGAGCAACATTTTTTTATAAGGAATGGAGCTGGTCACGGCTATTGTGCACAGCGGCTGCACACCACTGTGTGGTGTTGTGTGCCAGCCAATAACCAATGTCAGCTCCCTCACTCACCTTACAGTAGTTCTGTCCACCAGGACAGAAACAAATTGGGGAAAAAGAGAGAGGGCTAAGAACTTTCCTAGTCCAAAGAGATAGGGAAAGGATACAGAAATACAAACAACAAAATAAAACCCAACTACCAACTTTGAGAGAGAAAAACAGGGCATACTAGGTAGCACAAAGGGGTAGCTGGATATGGAACCAGGGCCTCCCACCACTAGCCAGACAGGAAGTGGCCGGTGATCTTAAAGGCAGCAGCCTTTAAGCATGTGGCTCTGGCAGAAGCCAAGAGGGGGATAACCAGAACTGGGACCCCCAGTAACTGGGATGGCATGATGTGCCAAAATAGGAATAAAACACAATGGACTCTTAGAAAAAAAAACAAAAAAAAAAACAACCCCATGCTACAGTACCAGATAGAGGATGACTGGACAGTCAATTAATAATGTCCCTTTTCACCTCTGCCAGAGACGAAAATGGGAGTGCCTCATGCATGTGGAGTTGAAGGACTACACAGTCCAAAGGAGTTAAGATGTGCTTCTCTCCCCAGGCATCCCTAAGGGTAGTAGGCCAACAGCCCTGCTGTCATAAGGGAAGAAATGGGGCATACCAATCACAGATAGTCTGACACAGTCATAGCTCTAACTTTCGTTCCTATGCTCTCCCCCTCAGGACTTCCTCAGTCAGCCAGGCTGCTTTCTCCTACCGCTCTCCTATACGCTGGAACTCCCTTCCCTTATCTATCCATTCTGTCTCCTCCCTTCACTCTCTATCCTCTCTTCTCCTTAATCTCACCTCTCCCTCCTGT
Source organism: Neoceratodus forsteri (assembly GCA_016271365.2). NCBI lineage: Eukaryota > Metazoa > Chordata > Ceratodontiformes > Ceratodontidae > Neoceratodus > Neoceratodus forsteri. The sequence continues at coordinate 522,569,991 of CM057449.1, forward strand.
AACTGCAACTGATCCCCACTCTATATCCTCATTCACTTGCCAACTGTTTGTACACCAGTCTGCCTCCTCTTCCCCTTCCCCCCCAGGACGCATCTGGAAATGAGTTGTTCTCAGCTTAGTATGTCTTTCCTGGTTAAACTTTTGAAAATAAAAATACATAGCCAGAAGAAGATATGAGAGGAAATGCCCTGATTCTTCTGCAACCACAGGGATGTAACCTGTGTACAAACTAGTGTACTTGCTCCAATCCAGTGCACTGCAACTCCTACAGACAGTGCAACTGCCAAGTAGTTAGACTGGATGGTGCGTAGAGACACAGATTACATTTAGCAAGTAATATGGCTGTACCCCCAAACAAGACACTATACCCCAGGGCAGGAAGAAGGAGAAGAGAAAGAGGAAAGTGGAGTGAGGAGAAAAGAGAAAGGAAACTTTCTTTCTTTTTTTTTTGGGTGGGGGGGGAGTTGGTGATTTTAGAGCCCTGAAAGGACCCTCATCACAGTTTTTAAGTTGTTTTTTTTTGAGTGGGGGTGGGGACTCAGCAATGAACCCCCAATCTCCTTTTGGAAAACCAATTTAAGGGAGTGTAACTGGGGAGATGCCTTAGCACTAGTGGTGCCAGCCAGCACTGACAGGGTGAGCTGTCTAGAAGCCTTGCTTCTGCTACAGCAGGGGATGGTGGGTTGGTGTGGTACTCAACAGTGAAGATATTCTGGAAGATCATCAGTTATGGTAAGAATGTAATTTTCTTATCTTCCAAGAATCAGTTTTCACCACTGATTCCTATATATGGGTCAGAGTACCAAGATTTACCTCTTCTTGAAGGAAGACCAGGATCACCCGGAGGGTAACAGATACCCTCAGCCCTCTGTGTGGGAAGAACACCTGAGGGCAGGGGCTCCATACAAGTCTAATGAGACCAGAGACTGGTCAAGGCCAGGTGGGAGCTGGTGTAGCACAGGAGCAGGAGGGTTCCCTGAGAGCTCCTGCCTGACAATGGGGAAGATGACAACAATACCCTGGTAATGTAAATTAAGCACTTTATGCTGGGCCAAAGGTGCCAGTCATGGGAGGTGAGGCCATGCCACCTGCCTGATGCAGACTGCAGTTCCTGCTAGCCTGAAGGCCACCTCATTAGCTAATATGACACTCTTAACTGGTGCTGAGCTAACTCCAGGGCTTGAGCAGAAAGGTCAGTGGCCTGCTTGACTGACTCACTGAGCCACTGCAGATAAGAGCTGACTAAGCTGCGACAATAGGCGACAGTTGAAGATCAACATATGTTCCTAGTATGCAGAGATGCACATGAGGGCACATGCCAAGGTGAAAACCTTTCTTCCACGGGTATCTGTCTCAGTGGAATATGCCTCTGAAGGTTGGTTATGCATGAGGTGCCAATGTTCCAAAGGGTATGCAGTACCTCAAGCCCCAAAGTGGGGTGAAATACCTCAACTGCATGAGGAGGTCCCTGGAGATGACTTGACATGGGAAGGGATGCCTCCACACTACCTTGGATGCCTCCTCAAAGACTCTAGGCCATGTAGGAATGACAATGGAGTCGACACTGATAACTCCAAGGAGTCTCAACAACAGGGGTGCTATATCAGGGCCTGTGCATGCATGCAAGTCGAGCACCTGGAGCATCTCCACTGAGAATCTCTGGTACAATGCATACTCAGCAGCCAAAGGCAGGTGCACTGATGGCTCACTGTCCTCAGAGGAGGAAATTAATGGAGATGAGGCACTGACTACAGAGACAGCTGGTGCTAGAGAGAAGGGCCTATACTGGACGCCATCAGACTTCCTATGAAAAATGTCTAAGGCATCAACAAATTCCCTGTGTTGCCCCCACATTAGTTGCCCTCAAGACCTATGAACATGGCAACCTCTCCATGAAGTGGTGAGACCCTGCTAGAAGGGGACAAGACTCCTCGTCTTGAGGGCCTCTACGTGGGCTACAGAACTGTGCAAGGGGCCTTGCCACAGGGGAGAGCCTGGCAGAATCGCCTGAAAGGGGTCCTCCTATATTTGAGGAGTGACCCGATTGGTGCTTATAAGGGGAATCCTTCAGGTGAGGAGCACGGTATAGCTCCCCATAGGGTGGCCCTGCTCCTAACCAGTGACTGTGATGGCCAGCAGTTCTGTGGAGAACTCTACATCCAGGCCTCCATCTGAGTGAGTGCCACCTCCAGCACTGGGCTCACTGTAGACAATTACCTCAGAGATGGGTTCATTCTCATGGCTGGCATCACCCTTGGTACCAGGCTCAGTGCCGACATCAATTTCAACTCTACAGTAATCCCTATCCCAGTGTTGCAAACGGCACCAGGCTTAGGGATGACCTTGGGGACAATACCGTCACCAGTGTCTCACCTGGAGCCAAGTCCTGAATTGACATCATGGCTGTCAATGCATCCATCATTGTGGCCAGCTTCATCATGCTCCTCGATGTCACTAGCAAAACTGTGGAACAGTAACAACCTCCACCCCGGTGACAGTAGGATGAACAGCCCTAGTTCCATTCCCTCTTCTGACGCTATGAACCCTGTCAGAAGGGAGCCTGGCGTCATCTCCAGTGCCACCCAGCTACTGCAAATAGTGGCAATGGCACAGGCAGAGCCAGAAGAAAAAATTACTCACCTTAGTAATTGTGTTTCTTCTAATGGAGTCTTGCTGTATTCTGACAATCTGCAGTTAGCTCCAGCCTTTAAATTGCCCCCGGAGAGTATAGGGTTAATTGTCTATGCAGTGCATAGAACACTGAGCTCGAGCTTGGTTGAGGTCTCTATCTGCAGCCCTTTGAAACCCAACTGTCAGATTCTTACGAGCAAAAACTCACTAACCATACTAAGTGGAAATTGTCAAATTTTTACTAGCCAACTGGCAACAGAAAGTTTTGGATTCCCAAATAAAGACTCAGGTCAGGAAACCCAAAACCAAAAACCAATCTAAAATAAGGATAATAATACAAAAACACCCAAAATAAAAAGGAGGGTGTGAAAGAAGCACCCCTGGGGTGCAGCACTGCACCTGCCCACCCACTTCCCAAAAACCAGGTTCTGAGAGGGGAGGCAGTGGGGGGAGGTCAGAATACAGCAAGACTCCATTAGAAGAAACACAGTTACTAAGGTGAGTAATTTTTTCTTCAAACAACTTGAAGTCTTGCTGTATTCTGACGATCTGCAGACTACCAAGCAGTACCTACATGGAGGAGGGAGAGAACCTACTTTGGGAATAGGCTCTGAAGTACTGCTGTGCCAAACCGAGCAGCACTCCTAGCCTGGATATCCAGAGAGTAATGCTTGCTAAAGGTATGGACTGTTTTCCAGGTGGCTGCTTGACAAATTTCTAACAGAGTGATATCCCTGGCAGCAGCCAGGGAAGCAGCTGTACCTATTGTAGAGTAAGCCCTCAGGCCTGAGGGTGGAATCTTTCCCAGTTTCTCACAGCAGAATTGTATACAAGACACAATCCACCTGGCAATAGTTCTCTTGGTGGCAGGTTTGCCCTTTCCCACTTCCCCATAAGTGAGGAACAACTGGAGGGAGTCAAACCTGTGACCCTTGGTACACTCTGTGTAGTAGCTAAGGGCTCTTTTAACATCTAAACTGTGTAGCCTCCTCTCTTCTGAGGAAGAATGATCAGTGAAAAAGACAAGAAGAGACACAGACTGATTCTAGTGGAAGTCTGAAACCACTTTGGGAAAAAACCTCCTATTGGTTCTAAGGACCACTTTATCTCTATGAAAGGAGATAAAATCAGGTTCCACTGACAGGGCTTGCAATTCACTGACACGCCTGGCAGAGGTAATGGCTACCAAAAAACACAGTTTTCCAAGTTAAGTACTTAAGCTCTACTGAAGACATAGGCTCAAAAGGAGGTTGCATAAGTTGAGCAATGCAAACATTTAAGTCCTAGGCAGGGCCAGGATCCCTAAAGGGAGGATTGGTATTAAGCAATCCTTTGAAAAATTTACAGGACACAAGATGAGATGATAGTGAGGAAGACTTCCCCACTGACAGAAAAGCAGAAACAGCTGACAAGTGCACCTTGAGAGTAGCTGGTCTGAGGCCTAGAAACATAGAATTTGACAGCAGGTAAGGACTGCTTGGCCCACCTAGTCTGCCCATTTTCCTACCTAATAGATAAGCTGCAGATCCTAGTTAACCAACAGCTTACTTCCTCCTACCCCCCACTAGGACTGCCTTATATCTGTCCCATGCATTCTTGAATTCCACCACTGTTCTTGACTCCACGACCTCCTCAGGGAGGCTGTTCCATGCATCCACAACTCTCTCTGTGAAAAAATACTTCCTCACATTACCTCTGAGTCGTCCCCCCTCTATCTTCAAATTGTGCCCCCTTGTTCTTGCACATCTCTTTCTGAAAAATGCTACCCTCTTGGACTTTGTTGATTCCCTTGAGGTAATTGAAAGTTTCTATCATGTCCCCTCTCTCCCTTCTTTCCTCAAGGGTATACATATTAAGCTCCTTTAGTCTTTCTTCGTATGTCTTCTGGTGCAGACCCTGCACCATTTTGGTTGCCCTCCTCTGGACAGCCTCCACTCTGTCTATGTCTTTGCGGAGATGGGGTCTCCAGAACTGCACACAGTACTCAGATGGGGTCTCACCAACTGTCTGTACAGAGGGATAACAACTTCCTGTTTTCTACTATTGATGCCTCTTCCTATGCATCCCAGTATCCCCCAGCCTTCCTTACTGCCTTCTCACATTGCTTGCCCACCTTTAGGTCATCTGATATAATTACCCCCAGGTCCTTTCCATTTTACTGTTGCCAGTATCTCACCCCCATTGTATACGCTTCCCTGGTTTTTGTTTCCCATGTGCATTACCTTGCACTTCTTTGCATTGAATCTGAGCTGCCATACATTTGACCATTCTTCCAACCTTGCCAAGTCCCTTCTCATCCTTTCCACTCCATCTTGTGTATCAACCCTGTTGCAGATCTTTGTGTCACTGCAAAGAGACATACTTTTCCTTCCAGTTCCTCTGCAATGTCACTTATAAAGACATTAAAAAGGACCGGTCCCAGTACTGAACCCTGTGGTACCCCACTAGTAACCCTCCTTTCTTCACTGTGTACTCCATTTACTACTACCCTTTACGTCCTGTTGTCTAGCCAATTTTTTATCCAGGCTACCACCTTGGGACCCACTCCAAGGCTGGCTAACTTATGTATTAATCTTTTGTGTGGGACTGTATCAAATGCCTTGCTAAAATCTAGGTAGGCCATGTCCACAGCCCCTCCCTGGTCTACTACTTTGGTCACCCAGTCAAAGAAATCTATTAGATTCGTCTGACACGACCTTCCCATCATGAATCCATGCTGCCTTGGGTCCTGTGCCCCACTGGCCTCTAGGTACTCAACAATTCTTTCCTTCAGAAGTGATTCCATCATTTTCCCTACCACTGGGGTCAAACTAACTGGTCTGTAGTTTCCTGCCTCTGTCCTGCTCCCTAGGCCTAGGCCATTAAGATGGACCATATAATCCAGAACTGTAGGCAATTCAGCAGTGTCTGGAAAAATATGCTTCTTGGAACACCAAATGCTGAATCTTTTCCATTTGGAGTTATAGGTCCTTCTGGTAGAGGGCTTTCGAGAAGCTTTGAGAATATCCAGAACCCCCTGAGACAGATGCAAATCTGCATACTCTAACTCTTCAAGAGCCATGTCTTGAGATTGAGAGACTGAAGATTGGGGTACCAAATCCTCCCCTGACAGAAGGTTAACAGGTTGTGATTCCTGGGAAGAGACAGGGGGAGATGGACTGCTAGAGACAGCAACAGGGGGTACCAAGGTTGTCTGGCCCGGTCTGGAGCAATCAGAATCACTTTGCAAGGTTGTGACCTTATCTTGACTAGAACTTTGAACAGTACAGGAAAGGGAGGGAAGGCATATAGAAATTTTTCTTCCCAGTTCAAAATCAGAGCATCCAGAGGGACTGAACCCAAGACTGGGGGTCTGCAACAAAATAGAGGAAGCTGATGACTGTCTGGGGCTGCAAAGAGATCTATCTCTGGAATGCCCCGCCTTGAAAAAATCACTTTCAACACTAGGGGGTCCAGGGACCATTCGTGATGGCCCTGGGAGATCCTGCTCCGTGCATCTGCTAGCACATTGTCCTTTCCTGGAAGGAGGACTGCTATCAGAGAGGACTGCAGGGAATAAGCCAGGGATCACAATTTCATGGCCTCTGTGCACATTGCCATAGACAGAGTGCCTCCCTGCTTGTTGATGTACCACATGGTGGTGGTGCTGTCTGTTCTGACCTGAACCACCTTGTTCTGCACAGACTGAGAGAAAGCTTGCAGGGCAAGAAAAACTGCCCTGAGTTCCAGGAGATTGATATGAAGAAGGGTCTCCTGAGGGGATCACAGTCCCTGGGCTGTGAGAGCCCCCAGATGAGCTGCCCACCCCAAAAGGGAAGCATCCATAGTAAGGACCACCAAATGAGACTGAGTGACAAATGGGACCCCCTTGCCTTAAATTGTCCTGATCCTGCCACCATTGGAGAGCTTGGATCAGTGTCCGAGTCACTGGAATCAGTTTGGTAAGAGGGTCCTTCTTTTGGGACCAAGAGGCCCTCAGATGGAACTGAATGTCCCTCATCTGGATTCTTGCCCCTTGGACCACTGCTGTAGAAGCTGCCATGTGGCCCAAGAGCTGAAGGAAGTGCCTTGCTGGTCGGGACACCTGAAGGAAGAAGCCAGTTCTATAAGAACTCTTGCCCTTTCTAGGGGAAGAAAGGCTCTTGCTTTGGCAGTATCTAGCTCTGCCCCTATAAAGGTAAGGAGCTGCACTGGTTCAAGGACTGACTTGGGGAGACTGAGAAGAAACCCCAGGTAAGAAAGCACTTGCTGGGTCACTTGCAGGTCTGACTTGACTTGGCCTGGAGACTGACCCACTATGAGCCAGTCGTCCAGGTGTGGAAAAATGGAAATCTTCTGCCTTCTTAAAAAGGCTACTACTACTGCCAGGCACTTTGTAAAAACCCTTGGAGCTGATGTTAAGCAAAGGGTATTACTTTGAACTGGTAATGGCCTGAGGGCAACTTGAACCTGAGGTACTTTCTGTGGGAGCACCTGATGGTGATGTGAAAGTAGGCATCTTTGAGGTCCAGGGAGGCTAGCCAGTCCCCTGGCCTTAGAGAGGGAAGAATTATTCCCAGAGTCACCATCTTGAACCTTGGTTTTAAAGGATGTTTGTTCACGTATCTTAGATCTAGGATGGGTCGTCACTCCCCTGTCTTTTTTGGGGTAAGGAAGTACCTGGAGTACAGACCTTTGCCCCAGTGTAGGGTAGGAACTCTCTCTATGACTTCTAAGGCCAGAAGTGATGAAACCTCCGCCTCTAGGGCAAGGGTTTCGGAGAGACTTGCAGGTGAAAAAGATCTGGCTCTCATCTTCGGAAATTGTTTGAAGCTGAGAACCAGTCAAAGGCTTACTACTTCCAGGACCCACTTGTCTGAAGCAACAGACACCCAGTCCTGGATGAAGTAAGCCAGCCTGCCCCCTACAGGGATAAGAGAGTCGACCCAGGCTGACACATCAGGGTGTCTGCTTGACAGGGGCCTTAGGCTGAGGAGTGGATGCAGCCCTGCTCATCCCCCTTCTGCCTCTCTCTCTGAAGAACCCCACTGTGAAAAGGGAGAAGAGGCCTGTGCTTGGTAGAAAGGCCTATGAAAAGGCCTGTCCCTGCCCCTAGATTGCTGCCTTTGAGGAGTTACCTGCCTCTCCTTGGCCTGTGCACTCCTATAAGTGGTCCTATATTCCTCCATCTTCTTCATGTAATTCTCTGTCTGCTCCCCAAAGAGAGAATTATCTTCCACAGGGAAATCCATGGCCTTAGCCTGGGTGTCCTCTGAGAGCCTAGTACATCTGAGCCAAGCTATTCTCTGAAGAGCCACAGATGTAGCCATGACTCTTGATGACACATCATTGGAGTCCACAGCAGCATGGAACTGTACCTTAGATGCCTCAATCCCATCCGCAGTCACCTCCTCCAGCTCCTTGGCCAGCTGGGGGGAGGCCTGTTTAGCCAGTACAGTGTCCCACCTGAACTTCTGGTACCTGGCTGTATAGGTCATATAATTAGCCTGCCTGAGTCCCAAAGAGGATGCCATGTATTGCTTCTTTGCCAAGGCATCCATCCTCCTGGAGTCGTTATCTAGGGGGTGTGAAGCCAAGGGAACATTAGCCCTGTCACAGGCTGCAGCCTGCACGATCCCAACATGGCTGCATTGCTGGTAGAAAAACTCCATGTCTGAGCCTGATAAAGTGTACCTCTTATCCATTATTCTATCAACAGGAGGTACAGAATTAGGAGACTTTAAAATGTTTTGTGGCTGTTTCCCAAATGATTTGTGCAAGGGAACAGACAGTCTCCTGGACTCTGGGATGTCCATCATCTCTACAAAATCAGGCTCCTCTTGATCCTCTGTAGCTTCCTGCATAGGGAGCTGAAGAGTTTCAGCCACTTTCCTGTAAAACATGTAGTGGGGAGGGGACTCAGAGAGCCTAGGAGGGGAAACACCAGAAGGTCTGTCTGGGGAGATGTCCGGTTCAATGGGCACATCCAGACTTTCTGCTCCATCATAGTCATCATCCTGTTCATAATCCCCCTCTTCCTCAAATTCCAGTTCATAAAAATCTTCAGGGGCTATTCCTGAACTGGTGGAACCGACCCAACCGAGCCCCCAGCCAACGGAGCCGGATCAGACGGAACCGGGCGAAGCGATTCAACAATCCGAATCGTTCAGGCAATCTCATCAGCAGTCGGAACATGAACCTCTGGATCCGAACAGGCTGATTTGTCTTTCCTTTTCCTTTTTGTAGGAACCAATCCTTCAGGATTGGCTCTCCTCTTGCCTAAAGAAGTACCGTACTAGTCAGAGGGCACTCCTTCTGGTTTCGTCGGAACCGAACCGGGCTGGCCATTCGGGTCAGTGGACTTCTCGGCCTCCTTTTCCCTAAGTCTACCTAATCTCTTTTACAGGGTAGACTTCAGAAAATTTTTACAAATTTGGCAGTCTGTATCGAGGTGTTCAAACCCCAGACAATAAACACAGGTGGTGTGGGGATCGGCCTTAGCAAAGACTTCCCCACACTCACTGCAGTGTTGAAACCCAGTGGGCCCAGTTTTTTTCTTGGGTTTCTCAGACGTGGCCAACCTAACCTAACTTACCCTTTTTTCAGCAACCACCAGGCAAGACTCCCTTATCGGTTCCTAACCGTGTCACAGGTATTGGAAAAAAAGATTTAAAAAACGTTTTTTTTTTTTAGAACCGATAAGGACCGGTAACCACACACTAAAGCAAAGTAAGAATTCAAATATATGGTATCGGTTCATTCGAACTGATTGAAAAAGCATACAATGTCCACAGAGTAAAACAGAAAACTATCTAGTACTCATGGTACCGCAGACAGAGCCTGAACCGACAATGCAGAATAATTTCAGCCTAAAACCGACACTTTGACTTTTGAACCGAGCTGAAGGAGAAATCTCCAGAGTGACTGTTCAGTGAGGCGGAGTAAAGAATCTGACGGTTGGGTTTCAAAGGGCTGCAGACAGAGACCTCAACCGAGCTTGAGCTCAACGTTCTATGCACTGCATAGAAAATTAACCCTATACTCTCTGGGGCAGTTTAAAGGCTGGAGCTAACTGCAGATTGTCAGAATACAGCAAGACTTCATGTTGTTTGAAGACAACACTGAGGTGTCCACCAATGTAGATCTAACGTAGAGCTGCAACCTCGCCACCAAGGATGTCTGCCGCTCAAGACAGATAGACTGTGGAGGGTGCTCAGCCATTCAGAAGGAGCTGGTTCTCCCACTGACCCACCCACCAGGGCCTCTGATGCTTCAGCATGGTGGGGTCAAGGAGGACTCTGTGCTTCTGTGCAACTAGAGGTCCTAGTAAAAGACCCGGGGAAGGGTCCAAAGATCTACCTTTGGCTGCATGCATGCCGCACCTGCCTCCAAAAGTGGGGATCGGACAACTGCACCTCAACGCACAGTTCACTAAGGTGCAGTAGTCTATTGAGAAGCAAGAGTTACACACATTCATAGCATGCTCTGGGCCAAAGCAGGCCATGCAACACCGATGCCAGTCCAGAGCAGCAGCAAGTTTCCCCACAGGGGCACCACTGCATTATTGTGGGATGTCGGAATTTCTTTAATGATTTTGCCCGCATCTTTTCAGACTTTGGCACTGTGGTAAATAATAAAGAGTAATGGCACCATGAAGATAGAGAAACTAGCAGTGATGCACTTAGAAGAGATGACGACGAGTTGAACTGAGATATTGTCGCAGCCAGCCAGGGTATGCACTGGACAGCAGAAAGAACAGAACTGAGGTGAGTGAAGGAGCCGGTAACAGTTACTGGCTGATGTACGACACCATGTGGTGGTGCACAGGCACTGTTCTCAGTAGCCATAGCCAGCTCCCTCCATGCAAAAAGAAAAAAAAATTGCTACCATGAGTCATGTGCCTCTGGCCCATAAGGAGAAAATAAGGATGAAGACTTATTCTAGGAAGATCAGCTCAGGCCATATGGCTTTCAGGTCATTGTCAAAATTTGCAGAGTTTAGGAAAGTCAAACCAGATCATGTATGGCACAACAGCACTACAGCATTGTCCTAACATTTTCAAAATTTGGCAGTGACCATAGAGTCCCATGCCAGCTGTTAATATTTCTGAAATATGATGTCCTTAGAGGGTGTGACCATAGAGGTTTTCCCTCTGGTGAACTGGCATTTGAGATCCTCAGGCACAGGGCAAGAGGTGAGCTTGTTCCATCTTGCTAATATTTTGCTATGGGGTTGCCTTAGACCTGCAGATCATAAGTAGTGAATAGTTGTTTGGAATCCTTCATAAACATCTCTGTTCTCTGAATCTATAACCCAAAGGCTCTCTTGACAGCTAGGTTGTTCACAGAGACATCACTCTGACTGGAATGTAGTTTGAGGAAGAAAACCAAAAGTGAATTGGTCTGGTTGGTATGAAACTCCAAAACTGCCATGGGGAAGAATAATCAATGTGTCCTGAAGACTACCTGATCCTTGAGGAAAACCAGGTAGTTTAGTTCAATGCAGAGGGCCCCAAATTCCATAACTTTTCTGGCTGATGTAATAAGTAAAAGAAAAGTCACTTTCCATGAAAGGTACTGCAAGCAACAGTGTCCATGGGTTTGAAAGGAAGATCCTTGAGTTTTCAAAATACCAAGTTTATGACTCAAGTTGGGGTCAGGGTGGCCTGACCAGAACTTCAACAATAGAGAATTTGTGCAGCACCCCTATGATAAAACGTCTGACATCAGAGTCTAGAGACATGTGCAGGATCAGACTCTGGACCTAAAGGCATAAATAGCTAATAGGTGCAGCTTAAAGAGAGAGATCAGGGATAGGCATTCAGAGGCCAGTGAGAGCAGGTGGATCCACGAGTGGTCATCGACAAAATATTTGTCAAACGACTGTACAACGAAACCATCATGTCGACCGCATTTGCAGTTGCCGTATGGTTTCTCACTGAGAAACATGTATTTCTGGGGCATATAAATATATTTAACTCCGAGTTGGAGCTAATTAGGGGAGGGGGTGCAAGACCCCCAGAATACAGTGCCAGGGTCCAGCGCCAGCACTACAGCGATCTGGAGCTGTAGTCGCTGTAATGACGGTCGCTGTCGATGGTGTATACCAGAGCAGCTAATTAAAGCTCTTCCCCACTGGCCAGAAGTCAGTGGAGGGGGAATTATCCTGGCACCATAATAAGAACCTCTTCCACATGGCAATGTCTTGCAGGTGGTCTGCTTTCTAGAGATTATGAGGATTCCTAACATACCTTCAGGAGAGTTACAGTGATTCAAACACTAGCCCGCTAGGAGCCTGGCCATTACAGGCAGGGTCTGGAGTTCAAGATATAAAATCTTTCCCTCAGAGAAAAAGAAAAGGTCCACCCTGAGAGGAAGGCAAACTGTTTCCGTACAGACAGGCTCAGCAGTTCCTGATACCAGATTAGCCTGGGCCAGTCTGGGATAAGAAGAATCATCCGAGCCTTGTCCCTTTTTATTTTCCTATATAAACATTTTCTCCATTAGCTTCGGTCCACTTTCCACCCGACAGCAGCCCTACAACCCCATCACCCACTTTCTCATGGACTTACTGGTCATCCAGCACTTGCTCAGGACCACTGTGGTGGTGGGTCACCTGCTAGGTCAGTTGCACACAGGCATGTGGGGGGGGGGTGCTGGCTTCACTCTTAGCAGACTAGGCAGTTTTCCATTTTTTTCCCCTTAGGGATGATGGGTCTGCAAAGACACACACATCTCACCACCATATGAGCATGCCAGCATTTGTATGTATCCCCCTCCTTCCTGGTAGCCCAGCTGTGCTACCCCATAGTCTCAGCTAGGTGGCAATTATACTGCAAGGCTCAAAGTTCCCCAACCCAAAAGAGGAGAGAAGTCTCTCATATGTTTGATCCTCTTCCCCTGGCTGGCCTCCTATGATCCAAGCCAACTCCTGAAGTTGGGTCATCGGTGCCACAAGGGGTAGCACTATCACTGTGCTAGCAAGAAGGCACCGGGCCTTGTTCCTTTTGACTTTCAGGACCTTCTGCAGAAGACAGATTGGGGAAAAGGCATACAGTAGTCATTTCCTCAGTGGAAATGCAGGACTTTCATTGGGACTGTGCCCACCTCAAGATGATGGACACAGCAGAGGGGCATGTTGGATTCTACCTCAGTGCAATGGGGATTATCCATGGAGTCCCTTATTTGGAGACAATCTCCTGTAGAACCTCTTTATGAAGTGACCTCTTCTGAGACTCAGTAGCTGGAGGAAATCTTTGATTGGACAGGCTTGGTTTGCAAATAAAAACAGGTCCTGGGTTCTTGATAGGGTTGACAGGGACTCGACGTGGACTAAATATAGTTCCAAAACAGGATGTTCTTGGTCAGGGTTAGGCAAGGGTCTCAAGATTCAGGAACAACCCCAGCTGAGAACAGCAATGTCTAAAGGGAAAGCAACTTCTGAACCTGAGCCTGGCTGCAATCAGCTAGTCATCCAGGTAGGAATACACTGTGACCCCTTGTCTGTGAAGATGTGGAGCCACTACCACCAGGCATTTTTGAGAACACCCTTGAGACCAAAGGGAAACTCTTTGTATTAGAACACCTTACCATCCACATGGAAATGTGACTATTTCCATTTAGATTTTCTGATAGGAATGTGAAAATAATAATTTTTGAGACCCAGGGAACAGAAGAAAAAAATACGTACCATAGTAATATTGTTTCTTACAAGGGATCTCCTAGTAGGATTGGACAATACTGTTGTCAGTCTAGAGCTGCTGACTGCCCCCAGAACTTTGAGTCTGGAATGTCTGCAAATTAGAAAATTTAGAATGCTACATTCAAAACTGCTGCCTCTTTCTTCCTAACTGCCAGATTTTATTTTACAGATGAAAACAGTAGACTAATCACTATTTAAATTAAATGCCCTTAACATTAATGTCCTCCCCTTGATACAGAAGACAGAATCCAAACAGGACAAGAAAATGACAAAAAAAAAGAGAGCTAGTGATTCTAGCCATTCTTGTGTGCATTAACAATTATAAAATGTTAGGCCAATGATTAATGGCAACATTAGAAACTCCCAAAACAGTACTGCTGAACCTATTCAGGTTATATAAGGGGAGGTAGGGATGGGAGGTCTAATCCTACTAGGAGACCCCTTGTAAGAAACAATTACTATTGTAAGTAACTTTTTCTTCAAGATCCATGAATCTCCTAGTAGTATTAGACAATACTGCAGACTACCAAGCAGTGCTTTGGGAGGAGGGTACAGAACCTATTTAGGAAAAAGGTTCTGCAATACTACAGTGCTAAACCTAGCATCAGTCAAGGACTGAATGTCCAGGCAGTAGTGCTTTGTGAACATGTGGACTGTACTCCAGGTAGCTGCTTTACAGATTTCCAGCAAAGGGATGTTCCTTGCCGCTGCCACAGAAGTAGCAGTTCCACAAGTAGAATGTGCCCCGAGGCCCTGTGGTGGCTGTTTGTCAACCTTACTGTAGCAGAATTGGATGCAGGATACTATCCATTATCCACTATTGAAGTTGGCCTCTTTGAGGCAGTCCTGCCTTTTCCTATTCACCATAGGTAATAAACAGCTATGAGTGGGAATCCCTGCTGTCCTCAGTATGTGTAATGTAATAGCTGAGGGACCTTTCTATGTCCAAGCTATGAAGCTTTTGTTCACCTGAACTAGATTTGGCTGTGAAACACTGGCATGGTGATGGACTGATTCAAGTTACCAACTCAGTTACCACCTTTGGAAGGTACTTTCTGTTGGTTCCAAGGGCTACCTTGTCCCTGTGGAAGATAACGTAATTGGGATCAATGCAAAGCACTTAGAGCTCACACACTCTTCTCGCTGAAGTAATTGCCACTACAAAAACAGTTTTTCATGTGACATATTTTAGCTCAGCTATAGCAATTGGCTCAAAACGAGGTTCCATGAGTTTGGCTTTGCACAGATTCCGGTCCCAAGGAGGGACTGGTTCCCTAACAGGAGGGAACATGTGTGCCAACGCTTTGAAAAATGTTCTAAAAATAGGGTGTGAAGCTATTGTTCTCTGAGAACCTGCAGATAAATAATGGGATACTGCTGCTAAGTGAACCTTAAGGGTTGCAGGCCTGAGGCATAGAGACTGCAAGTGCACCAGGTAATCAAGCAGTGTGGGCAAACCTGTCCTGAGGAGATTGGTTTTCTTAGGCTTGCACCAAATGGTAAATCTTTTCCATTTTGAAGCATAAAAGTCTTTCTTGTAGAGGTTTTCCTAGATACTTTCAGGACTTTAAATACCTCTTCTGACAGGTTAAACTCAGAAAATTCTAACTCCTCAAGAACCAAGCCTCCGGGTGAAGGCTCTTGTGGTTCGGAAAAACTATATGCCCCATGACAGCTGTTAGAAGACAATCTGTGGGGCAGATGAATGGGTTGCTTGGTGGACAAACTGAACAACAAGGGGTACCAAGGCTGTCTGGCCCAGTCTGGAGCAACCAATATCATGGTTGCAGACTGATTCCTCACTCTGAGGAGCACTCTCGGCACACGTGGAATTGGAGGAAAGGCATAGAGACATTTCCCTGTCCAATACCAGGCTAGTGCATCCCTGGACACTGTGCCCAAGGATGGTGGCCTGCAGCAA
Organism: Neoceratodus forsteri; assembly: GCA_016271365.2. NCBI lineage: Eukaryota > Metazoa > Chordata > Ceratodontiformes > Ceratodontidae > Neoceratodus > Neoceratodus forsteri. Next base: position 522,585,223 of record CM057449.1, read on the forward strand.
TACATTGGAAGCTGATGATTGACGTTTGAGGCAAACAGATCCACTTCTGGGGTGTCCTACCATCTGAATATTGTATCCAACACTTGCCTGTTCAGAGCCCATGCGTGGTGATCCTGGCAGATTCTGCTGAGTGAATCTGACAGTGTATTGTCCTTCCCTGGAAGATGAATGGCAGACAGGTGCACCTCCAGGGAATAAGCTAGGGACCAAATCTTCATGGCCTCTGTGCACAACCTTGAAGATCTGGTACTCCACTGCCTGTTGATGTACCACATGGTAGTCGTGTTATCTGTCCTGAGTTGGACTGACTGACCCTTCAATTGAGTAGCAAAGGCCTTTAGAGCAAGGAAGACTGCTCTCAACTCCAAAAGGTTGATGTGCAGTTTGAACTCCTGAGGTGACCAAATTCCTCTGATTTTGAGGTCGCCTGTGTGCACCCTCCACCCTAGGAGGGAGGCATCTGTTGTTAGGACCACCATGTGGTGCTGTTGCTGAAAAAGGTCGCTCTGTCAAAGGTTGTCCCTTTTTTTCCACCACTGTAGAGCCAGTAACAGAGTTCTTGTAACTGGCACCAACTTCAAAATGGAATCCCTTCTTTGGGACCAGTGTAATCTGAGGTGATACTGGATATTCCTCATTGTATTTATTTATTTAAGTCTTTGGTTATTTATTTAAGTCTTTGGTTACTGGGTAAGTGCACTGATCCAAGGGACCGTTTTCAAGCATGACCTGGGCCCACAAATTGGCACAACAAAAATTACAAAGTGGCACAATAGAATTACAATACAGGTGCAGCAGTGTACAGGCAATACAAAATGTACAGACAATATAAAATGGATACAGCACTGTTAAATACAAAGTAGCAGGTGTAGTACAAAAAAATAACTGTGTTAAGAGAACAAGGAAATACATTACAATATATATCAGGTAGATAGGGTATAAAGAACACTGTGTGAAAGAGCAAGGGATGCTATACAAATAAGACTGGGTAACACAGGGTGGGGAGACTGCGATACAGAGTGGGGGAAGCAGTGCAAAGTTGCTACATATGTACATCAGAAAAGAGAATCATCTAGTGAGGGAAACTAGTGCAAGTAGAGGAGCAGGAACAGAGAGACAGTAGTGGCAGGGTAATAAAGGAGCATAGCAGGGGAAGGGCAGGTGTAAGGGGATTAGAAAGGCAAAGGAAAACAGGATAAGGAACACCCTCAGTGGCACAGGCATTTGGCCTCAGATAGTAACCAGACTGATTCGGAGTTTGAAAGTGCAGTGAGTATCAGCCAAACGGAGAGAAACAGAGAGGTTGTTCCAAGGGAGGGAGCAGTTACTGACAGGGCTTTGCTACCCATGGCAGAGGAAATTTTAGGTATTTCCACAGGGGGTACCGACACACGCAGACTTCTGGGAGCAGTACGATTCTTTAGGAGGGATATATAAGGGGACGCATTGCCAACTCTAAGGGAATTGTCAACCAGGCAGCCTAGAGCATATTCATGATGGCCGGATAGTGGAAGCCAACCAAGAGACTGGTACAGGTTACAGTGGTGAGTGGAATATGGGGCCAGAAGAGCAAATTGGCAGGTGTTATATACTGAGGTGAGACACATGTGAAGGACAGAGGACACAGGGGAGTAAATGGGAGCACAGTGGTCGAGGATCGGAAACAGGGTGCTTTGGCAATTGCTAGCTGTGCTTCCTTAGTGAACAATTGCTTTTGCCGATAGGCAGCACTGAGTTTTCAGTTAACCCAACAAGCGATGGAGTTTACATATTCAGTAAAGGAGAGAGAGGGATCAAGGGTAGCACCCAAGTATTTGAAGTGTGGGACATTTTCCAGCAGGGGTCCATCCAGCATAAGCACAGAGAGAGAAGCCGGCTTTGGAGATACTGGTCAAGTATGGTTTGGACCCAAATAGTAGCGCTTAAGTTTTTTTAACATTGACCAGGAGTTTGTGTGACAAAAAACAGTTGTGGGCCAGGCTATAATTCTGGGAAAGGGTGGATGATATGTTAGTGTCTTATCGCTGCAGAAGAGGACAAGATAATCCACATAGAGTATGGCATCACAGGTGAGGCAGTCAGAGGGGAGTGAATTAATGAATATGGAGAATAACAGTGCTCCCAGGATGGAGCCCTGGGGGATGCCCGTAGAGACAGGTAAGTCAGGGGAGGAGGCAGTTCCAATAATTACACATTGAGACCAGCTGGGAAGGTAGCTCCTGAACCATTGCAAGGTCCCTGGGGAGCAGCCACATTGCAGAAGAGTAGTATGAAGAATGGGGTGGTTGACCAGGTCAAAGGCCTTGGTCAGGTCCACAGACACAGCCCTGTAGCTTTGCCCAAGTCCATGCTTCTAAAAACATGATCAGTGAACTGGGCCAAGACAGATGTAGTGCTGTGGAACTGTGAAAGCCATGTTGGTGGCCACACAACAGGTTATATTTTGTTACGTGATCGGTCAGTTGACAGTGGACAACCTTTTCTAGTAGCTTCCTCAGATGGGGGAGCAAAGATATTGGACGGAAATTGTCAGATGATACAGGGTCCATAGCTTTAAAAATGGGAATGGCTTTGGCTAGTTTCCAGGAATCTGGCATAGTAGATGTGGTCAGAGCCAAACTGAAGATGAAGGAAAGTGGCTTGGAGATGGCAGGGGCAATAAGCTTAAGTAATGAAGGAAAAATGCCATTACTGCCAGGGCTGCCACGGTTAGGGAGTGTTTTAAGGAGTTTGGCAGTGTCATTGGCTGTGATGACCCTAAAGTAAAAGGGAGGGGTGTGGGGAGTACCAGAGGTGGAGGGGGTGGTGGAGCAATCAGGGGGACCAGGATTACAGTCAGCTGGAAGCTGAGGGGGAAATCTGCTTATGTGGGCCTCAAGATCGATAAGCTTTAAACTGAATGCATGGGTGACTTCAATTGGGTCAGTTAATGTACCAGTGGGTGACCTAAGTTGAACTGTGGAGTTATAGGATTGCGGGTTTAGTTAGGAGTTGATAGTGTTCCAAAAACAACGTTGATCCTTGAAGCTCTCCCTCTGCCGATTACTGAGGAAATCACGTTTCAGTATCCTGGTGGCTTGTTTGCACTGGTTTCTTAGTCGCCTGAAGTTTTTCCAGAACAGAGGAGGGGGACTGTTTGTATGCAGCCCATAAATTTGTCCCTACTCTTCATCAAGGATAGTAGTTCTTTTGTTACCCAGTGGGTGCAGCCGCCCCTCACTCTCCTGGTAGTGGTCTTGTAGGCGAAGGAGGGCCTTGGTGAAAAAACCCACAGCCGCAGTTACATTCGTAAGGGAGTATAGAGCCATCCAATCAATTGCTCTAATGTCCTAGAGGAGTGCGGAGGTATCAGGGCAATTGAAGTTACGGAAGGAGATGTGTTTTGGAGGAGGGGGGCATTTGGACTTGGTAGCCCAAGTGATAAATGTAAGGGAGTAATCACTGATAGAATCAGACATAATTCTAATAATAATAGGGAGGCAGTATAACGTAGTGGTTAAGGGCACTGAGCTATAAACCTGCAAGCCTGGGTTTGAATCCCACAGCCCCTACTTGCATACTGTGTGACCCTGAGCAAGTCACTTAACTTCTTTGTACTGCCAGGTCGCACTTGCAAACAAGCTCTGGCTTAGTGTGCCTTTCCTGGTTAAACAATTTCCCCTTTCCTTTCCCTTTCCACAATACCAGATTGAAGTACCTTGTCCTCTCTGTTCGTGACTAACCAGTCTAGGAGAGAGTGGTTTTGGGTCTGAGTGTTCTGTTTGGTTGGAACAGAGATAACCTGGGCCAGGTTATGTTGTTTTAGGTCATTTGAAACCTGGAGCCTGATACACTGCTGTAGTTGAGGCCATGTGTCCTAGCAATGCTAGGAACTGTCTTGCAGTTCTGGGATGACCTAAAGTAAAGAAGTTTGCTAGGGTCAGTAGATTTGACACCATCTCCTGTGGAAGAAAAGCTTTTCCTTGGACAGTGTCCAGTTCTGCTCCAATGAATTCCAGTGACTGAACTGGCTCCATTTGAGATTTTTGAGCATTTACAAGGAAACATAGTGACTCCAGGGAACTTTAGGTCACCCTGATGGAGTCCTTTACCTGCTGGTATGAATTTTCTACAACTAGGCAGTCGACCAGGTAAGGAAATACACTGATTCCCTGCCTTCTGAGGTAAGCTGCCATCACTGACAGACACTTTGTGAATACCCCTGGGGCAGAAGTGAGCCCAAAGGGGAGTGCAGAGAAGTAGGTAATGACCTGGGGGCAAGAGAGAACCTTGGGTACTTTCTGTGGCAAGGTCTGATTGGAATGTGAAAGTAAGCATATTTCAGATCCAGAGATGCCAATCAGTTTCCTGTCTTTAGAGAAGGGATAACTACTGCCGGTGTTACCATTCTGAACCTGGGCTTTGCCAGGTGTCTGTTTAGGTAGCTGAGATACAAGGTTGGATGCCAATCCCCGTTTTTCCTTTTGGTCAGACAGTATCTTGCGTACAAGCTCCTTCCCCTTTGGGCAAGGGGGACTGACTATTGCCCTGGCTTGCAAGAGTTTTTTTACTTCCAACTCCAGCAGAATGGTCTCTGTTGGAGTTGAAGGCCAGAAAACCTTGCAGCCCTTAAGTTTTTTTGGAAATTGTTTGAACTGCAGGCAAAGGCCCTAACTCACAACCTCCAGTACCCAGTTGTCTGCAGTAATGTTTTCACACTGTTGGTAACAGTGAAACAACCTGTCCACCATTTGGGGGGGGGGCAGCTTGATCTGTGCAGTCAGGGATTCTGTCCGGATTGTGGTCTGGGAGCTGGAGCTGAGCTGGCACACCTAGCAGACCTCCTGCCCCTGTAATACCCTCTAACATGTGTGTACTCTTACAGGCATAGAGTATGGCGCAAAAAACATGTGATAGTACCCCCTACCCCTACCTCCCCTTCCTGTGGATCTAAAAGAAGTGGAAGGCCTTTCTCTCAAGGAGTTACTCCTGTAGGTGTTTTTGTACTCCTCCACCTTTTTCATGTATGCCTCAGTTTTGCCACCAAGAAAAAATTACTTACTATAGTAATCTTGTTCCTTTCAAGGGAATCTTACTGTATTCTGACTAATGCAGTATGGTCTCACCATAGGACTGCCCGAGGGCCGAAATGGTAAATAGAACCTATGCAAATAGTGGAATGTTAGGCTTGCGCTCGGTTTTCAAACCACTATCCCTGGTTGTACTTCCTGCAACCATAAAAGATTCTTATGAAGCATGCATAGACAACTATACTAAACTATACTAAAACTATCTTAACAAGAAAAATGAGTCCCCCCCCCCATCCCTCTTCATAAACAACAGGGGCATCCAGAAGGCTCAAGTCACAGATGCCCAAGAAAACAACAGTTATATCAACAAGTTTGCAGTAATATATTAACAGCTGGAGTGCAGTGCTATTAGGCGTCAGCAGGGGAGGAAGGGAGTGAGCTTGGAATACAGTAAGATTCCTTTGGAAGAAACAAGATTACTACAGTAAGTAATTTTTTCTTCAAATCTCAGGAAATCTTACTGCATTTTGATTAATGCAGACTACCCAAGCAGTACCTTTGGAGGTGGGTACAGAACCTACTACGGGAATAGGGTCTGCAGTACTGCGATGCCAAACCTGGCATCACTTCTGGCCTGGGTATCCAAGCAATAGTGCTTGGTGAATGTGTGGACAGTTTTCCAGGTAGCTGCTTTGCAGATTACTAGCAGGGGAATGTCTCTAACAGCTGCTATGGAGGCAGCTGTGCTCCTGTTAGAGTGGGCCCCAAGTCCCGTAGGGGGCTGCTTGCCCACCTTGCTGTAGCGGAACTGAATGCAAGCTACAAACCAGTGTGCAATAGACCTCTTTGTAGCTGTTTTTCCCTTTACCCACTTCTCCATAGGTTAGGAACGACAGAGTATGGTCCTGCCTGTGACCCTTTGTGTGGTCTAGATAGTAGCTAATAGCCCTTTTAACATCCAGGGTATGCAGCCTGCATTCTCCTGAAGTGGAATGGTCAGCGAAAAAGACAGGCAATGTAATGGACTGATTGAGGTGGAAGTCCGAAACCACCTTGGGAAGAAACCTCCTATTCATCCTAAGGACAACCTTGTCCCTATGGACTGCAGTATAGTCAGGCTCCGTAGAAAGAGCTTGGAGCTCACTATCCTCCTGGCAGAGGTGATTACCACTAGGAAAACTGTTTTCCAAGAGACATACTTGAGCTCCGCAGAAGACACAGGCTCAAAAGGAAAAATTACTCACCTTAGTAATTGTGTTTCTTCTAATGGAGTCTTGCTGTATTCTGACACATTCTGAGCATCAGTGTCAGTGGCTCAGTAGGTAGCACACTCGCCTCTGAGGCCGGGAGATCAGAGGGCTGTGGGTTCAATTCCCACATCTGGCACTTGGGTTAATATCCCAGTACTGACACTGTAGTGCAGCATGAGAGGGGTGCTGCACTTCTGAGGTGCCGTCTTTCGGATGAGACATTAAACCGAGGTCCCATCTGCCTGGATTGGTGGTAGTTCAGGTGGATGTTAAAGATCCCATGCACTTATCGAAAATAGTAGGGGAATTTCTCCAGTGTCCTGGCCAAATTTCCCTCATTCACTAAAAATACCACCAACAGCTTAATCTGGTTCAAGGTCAGTTGACATTCATCTGTATCCTCCTCCCCGGGTCGTGCCTGAAAATAGGCAGGATTTGTCTAGTGCACTTACCCGGTCAACTAAATAAATATGCAGTGATCCCCAACCTTTAAACTGCCCCGGAGAACAAAGAGTTAACTTTCTATGCAAAGCATAGAATGCTGAGCTCGAGCTCGGTTGGAGTCTCTGTCTGGAGTGTTTCAAACTCAAACCATCAGATTCTTACGAGCCCACTAACTAAAAATTCTATGTGGAAATTGAAAAATTCCTATTAGCCAACTGGCAGTAAAAAGTTTTGGATTCCCAAAGGAAGACTCAAGTCAGGAAACCCAAAAACCAAAAACCAATCTAATATGAATAACAATAATAAATCAACACCCAAACAAAAGGAGGAGGGTGTAAACAAGGAGCACCCCTGGGATGCAACACTGCACCTGCCCACCCACTTCCCAAAAGCAGGTTCTGAGAGGGGAGGCAGGAAGGGAGGTCAGAATGAAAAAATTACTCACCTTAGTAATGTTGTTTCTTCTAATGGAGTCTTGCTATATTATGACATATGCAGTATAATCCCAGGTTAGAACTGCTCCGGAGGTGAAAGAGTTAACTTTCCATGCAAGGCATGGAACCTTGAGCGCGAGCTCAGTTGAACACTCTGTCTGTTGATGCTCAAACTCAAACTGTCAGATCTTTACGAGCAAAACTCACTAAGGTTCTGTGTGGAAGCCGTAAACCTACACTAGCCCACTGGCTACTTAACAACAAAAACACATTTTTGTTCTTGATCCCAAAACAAAGACTCAAGTCAGGGGATTCAAGAAAGAAAAAATATATAAAGACACCTAAGCACCCTAAGAAGGGTGAAAATAAAGTGGGCATCTATGAAACGCCAAGACTGCCCTGCCCACCCACATCCCAAAAGTAAAGGTTCTGAGAGGGGCAGGCTGGGGGGGAGGTCATAATATAGCAAGACTCCATTAGAAGAAACAACATTACTAAGGTGAGTAATTTTTTCATCAAACAACATGAAGTCTTGCTATATTATCACATATGCAGATTACACAGCAGTACCTCCAAGGAGGAGGGACAGAACCTACTTAGAAATAGGCTCTGAAGCACAGCTGTGCAAATCGAGCATCACTCCTAGCCTGGATGTCCAGGAGTAATGCTTAGTAAAAGTGTGAACTGTTTTCCAGGTAGCTGCTTGACATATCTCTAGGATAGGATGACCCTGGCAGCAGCCAGGGCGCAGCTGTACCTCTGGTAGAGTGAGCCCTCAGGCCTGAAGGGAACCTTACCCAGTTTTCATAACAAATTGGATACAAGAGACAATCCACCTGGCAATGGATCTTTTAGTGGCAGGTTTTCCTTTTCCAACCTCACCATAAGTGAGAAACAATTGGAGGGAGTCAAACCTGTGACCCTTGGTACGTTCTATATAGTAACTAAGGGCTCTTTTGACATCTAAACTGTGCAATCTCCTCTCGCCAGAGGAGGAATGGTCAGTGAAGTACACAGGAAGAGACATGGACTGATTAAGGTGGAAGTCTGAAACCACCTTAGGCAAAAATTTTCTGTTAGTCCTGAGGACCACCTTATCTCTGTGAAAGGAGATAAAATCAGGCTCCACTGACAATGCTTGCAATTCACTTATGCGCTTGAAGTGATGGCTACCAAAAACACAGTTTTCCAAGTCAAGTACTTAAGCTCTGCTGAAGACAATGGCTCAAAAGGGGGTTGCATAATCTGGGCAATGCAAATATTAAGATCCCAAGCAGGGGCAGGGTCCCTGAATGGGGGATTGGTGTGCAGCAACCTCTTGAAAAACTTGGTGAATACAGGGTGAGCTGAAAAGGAAGAGGATTTACCTGCTGATAGGAAAGCAGACACGGCTGCCAGGTGCACTTTTAGGGTAGCTGGTCTAAGCTAACAATTCAAATGCACCAAATAATCTAAGATTGTGGGAAGTCAGCAGATTCTGGGAAATGTGCTTGCCAGAGCACCATATGGAAAACCTCTTCCATTTGGAATTATAAAGTGGCCCTGGTGGAAGGCTTTCTAGAGGCCTTCAAAATATCAATACACCTTGGGAAAGGTGCAGGTCAGCAAACTCTAACTCCTCAAGAGCCAAGCCTTGAGATTGAGAGATTTGAGGTTCGGATACCAAACCCTCCCCTGGGCACAGGATAACAGGTTGTGATTCCTGGGAAGGCACAGGGGAAGGTGGACTGCTAAGGACAAAAGGAGAGAGTACCAGGGCTGCCTGGCCCAATCTGGGGCAATCAAGATCACCTTGCAGGGTAGAGATCTGATTTTGACTAGCACCTTGAACATGAGAGGGAAGGGGGGGAAAGCATAGAGAAACTTCCCTTCCCAACTGAGAGGGAAGGCATCCAGAGAGACTGAGCCCAACACTGGGGGCCTGCAACAAAAAAGGGGAAGCTGGTGATTGTCTGGGGCTGCAAAAAGATCTATCTGCGGGGTGCCCCATCTGTCAAATACTACCTCCAATACTAGGGGATCCAAGGCCCATTCGTGATGGCCCTGGGAAATCCTGCTGAGAGCATCTGCCAGACATTGTCCTTGCCTGGCAGGTGAACTGCCATAAGGGAGGTGTTCAGGGAATAAGCCAGAGACCACAACTTCATCGCTTGGGTGCACAAGGCCGTAGACCAAGTGCCCCCTTGCTTGTTGATGTACCACATCGTAGTGGTGTTGTCTGTTCTGACCTGAACCACTTTGTTCTGAACAGATGTGGAAAAAACTTGAAATGCTAGAAAAACTGCTCTGAGTTCCAACAGATTGATGTGGAGCAGAGATTCCTGAGGGACCACAATCCCTGTGTAGTGAGGTCGCCATGTGACTCCCCACCCAAGAGGGATGCATCTGTCGTAGGGACTAGGAGTGAGACTGGGGGTGAAAGAGACCCCCTGTCTCAGATTGCTCTGGTCCTGCCACCACTGAAGGGCCTGGATCAGAGTCCGAGTCACTGGGATCAATTTGGTTAGAGGGTCCCTCTTTTGAGACCAAAAGGCTCTCAAATGGAACTGGACGTCCCTCATCTGAAACCTTGCTCCCTGCACTACTGCTGTAGAGGCAGCCATGTGCCCCAGGAGCTGAAGAAAGTGCCTTGCTGGTCGAGAGACCTGAAGGGTGAAAGAAGAGGCCAGAGAAACCAGGGTCCTTGCTCTTTCCAGAGGAAGGAAGGCTCTGGCCTCTTTTGTGTTCAGTTCTGCACCTATAAAGGTGAGAAGCTGGACAGGCTCTAGGACTGACTTTGGGAGATTGAGAGGAAACCTAGAGATGTGAGCAGTTGCTGAGTTACCTGAAGGTGTAGTCTGACCCAGTCTGGAGACTGGCCTACTATGAGCCAGTCATCCAGATAAGGAAAGATAGCAATCTTTGCCTTCTTAAGTGGAGCAACTGCTACTGCCAGGCATTTTGTGAATACCCTCGGGCAGAGGTGAGGCCGAAGGGCATTGTTTGAACTGGTAACTGCCTGAGGGCAGTTCAAATCTGAGGTACTTTCATGGGAGCTTCTGATAAGAACATGGAAGTAGGCATCCTTGAGGTCCAGGAGGATAGCCAGTCCCTGGCCTTAGAGAGGTAAAATAATTCCCAGAGTCACCATTTTGAATTTTGGTTTTAAAAGGTGCTTGTTTAAGTATCTGAGATCTAGGATGGGCCGCCATTCTCCTGTCTTTTTGGGGGTAAGGAAGTACCTGGAGTACAACCCTTTGCCCTGGTGTAGGGGTGGAACCCTTTCCACAGCTCTGAGAGCCAGGAGGGTAGAAACTTCTGTTTCTAGGGCAAGAGCCTCTGATGGATTTGCAGGTGGAAAGGATCTGATTCTCATCTTTGGAAACTTTTTGAAGCTGAGAACCAGTCCCTGGCTTACTACTTCCAGGACCCACTTGTCTGCTGTTAAAGACCTCCAGTCCTGGACAAAGTAAGCCAGCCTGCCCCCTACCAGTAGAGAAGAGTTGGCCCTGGCCACCCCATCAGTGAGCCTGCTTGGCAGGGGCTTTGGGCTGAGGGGTAGAAGTGGGCTTACTTGCACCCCGTCTGCCTCTCCCTCTAAAGAACCCACTCTGGGCATAAGCAGAAGAGGAGGCCTGCGCTTGGTAAAAAGGCTTATGAAAGGGCCTGCCCCTGCCCCTAAGATGCTGCCTTTGAGGAGTGGCTTGCCTTTCTTTGGTCTGTGCACTCCTATAGATGGTCCTATATTCATCCATTTTCTTCATATAATTCTCTGTCTGCTCCCCAAACAGAGAATTACCCACAACAGGAAAATCCATAGCCTTAGACTGGGTATCCCAGACAGGGTAGTACATCTGAGCCAAGCCATTCTGCGAAGTGCCACAGATGTAGCCATGACCCTTGATGACACATCATTAGAGTCTACTGCAGCATGAAATTGCACCTTGGATGCCTCAATACCATCCGCAGCCACCTGCTCCAGCTCCCTGGCAAGCTGGTCAGGGACTTGTTTCACTAGGGCCAGCACAGTATCCCATCTGGACTTCTGGTACCTAGCAGCATAAGCCATATAATTTGCCTGTCTGAGTCCTAAAGATGCTGCCATGTATAGTTTCTTTGCCATGGCATCCATCTTCCTAGAGTCCTTTTCAGGAGGGTGCGAGGCTAGGGGAATATTTGCTTTGTCACAAGCTGCAGCCTGCACTACCCCCACATGGCTGCTGAGAGAGGAACTCAGTATCAAAGCCTGATAAAGTATACCTCTTGTCCATCCTTTTATCAACTGGGAGGATAGAGTGAGGAGTTTTTAGAATTTTTACTGTCTGTCTCCTAAAAGATTTATGCAAGGGAATAGACAGTCTCCTAGACTCTGGAATATCCATCATTTCTACATAAATCAGGCTCCTCTTGGTCATCAACAGCTTCCTCAACAGGGAGTTGGAGAGTTTCAGCAACTTTCTTATAGAACATAAAATGAGAAGGGGACTCAGATAGCCTTGGGGGCCCCAGACGGCCTGTCTGGAGAGATGTCCGGTTCAATGGACACATCCAGACCTTCAAAATCACATTCACTGTCCCCATATTCCTCCTCCCCTTCCTCCGGTTCATAAAAATCCTCAAAATCTAAATCTTGAACCCGTGGAACCAACCGAACTGACCGCTTTCCTGATGGTGCCAGTTCGGACGGAACCGGGGAAAGTGCCTGGACAATTTGAATTGCTTTAGCTATTTCTTCAGCGGTTAGAGAAAGAACTTTTGGCTCCAAACTAGCTGACTTTCTAGCCTTTAGTTGGAACCGCCCTCAGAGCTGGCTCTTCATTGCCGAGGAAGCATCGCCTGGTCAGAGGAGCACCTCCGTTCGTTGAACCTGAACTGGCTGGCCTCTGGGTCAGCGTACTTTTTGGCCTCCCTTTCCCTGAGCCTACCAACTCTCTTTTCCACGGTGGCAGCAGGAAAATTCTTACAAATCTGGCAGTCTGCATTGAGGTGGTCAAACCCCAGACAATATACACAAGCGGTGTGTGGGTCAACCTTAGCAAAGGCTTCCACACAGAGACCACAGTGTTGAAACCCAGTGGGCCAGTTTTTCTTTGGGGTTTCTCAGACATAGTGCTAACCTAACCAAACTTGCCCGTTAATGGCAATCCGCCAAGCAAGACTCCCTTATCGGTTCCCAGCCGTGTCATGGGCCGTGGAAAAAAATGTAATTAAATACATTTTTTTTTTTAGAACCGATAAGAACCAGGAACCGCACTCTAAAGGACTAGAAAGTCTATAAAAAAAAATAAAAAAACCCCAGCCTGATCGGTTCAAACCGAACCTAAAACACGTTTACAAGTTCCACACAGAAGAAAATAAATGTAAGCCTATCTATTGCTTACGATACCACAGACAGAGCTTGAACCGACCGGTTGCGGTTTAATTTCGGTTAAGAAACCGAAAAAATAAAACTTTTAACCAACAAACGAACCGAGCAGAAGGAGAAATCTCTGGAGCGACTGTTCAGTGAGGCGGAGTAAAGAATCTGACAGTTTGAGTTTGAGCATCAACAGACAGAGTGTTCAACCGAGCTCGCACTCAAGGTTTCATGCCTTGCATGGAAAGTTAACTCTTTCACCTCCGGAGCAGTTCTAACCTGAGGTTATACTGCATATGTCATAATATAGCAAGACTTCATGTTGTTTGAAACAGCAAGACTCCACTAGAAGAAACACAATTACTAAGGTGAGTAATTTTTTCTTCAAACAACATGAAGTCTTGCTGTATTCTGACATATGCAGACTACCAAGCAGTACCTCCATGGAGGAGGGACAGAATCTACTTTGGGAATAGGCTCTGAAGTACTGCTGTGCCAGACCGAGCATCACTCCTAGCCTGGATATCCAGAGAGTAATGCTTGGTAAAGGTATGGACTGTTTTCCAGGTGGCTGCCTGACAGATTTCTAAGAGCAGAATATCCCTGGCAGCAGCCAGGGAGGCAGCTGTACCTCTTGTGGAGTGAGCCCTCAGGCCTGAGGGAGGAATCTTTCCATGTTTTTCATAGCAGAATTGTATACAAGATACAATCCACCTGGCAATAGTTCTCTTAGTGGCAGGTTTGCCCTTTCCCACTTCTCCATAAGTGAGGAACAACTGGAGGGAGTCAAACCTGTGACTCCTGGTGCACTCTATGTAGTAACTAAGGGCTCTTTTAACATCTAAACTGTGTAGCCTCCTCTCTCCTGAGGAAGAATGATTAGTGAAGAAAACAGGGAGAGACAGACTGATTCAAATGGAAGCCTGAAACCACTTTGGGCAAGAACCTTCTATTGGTTCTGAGGACCACTTATCCCTATGAAAGGAGATAAAAATCAGGTTCCACTAACAGGGCCTGCAACTCACTGATACACCTGGCAGAGGTAATGGCTACCAAGAATACAGTTTTCCAAGTCAAGTACTTAAGCTCTGCTGAGGACATAGGCTCAAGGGGAGGCTGCATAAGCTGAGCAATGCAAACATTCAAATCCCAGGCAGGGGCAGGGTCTCTAAATGGAGGATTGGTGTGAAGCAATCCTGTAAAAAATTTACAGAACACAGGATGAGATACATAGATACATAGACAGTGTCGGCAGATAATGGCCTATGGCCCACCCAGTCTGCCCATTTAAGTTTGTAAGTTCAGTTTATGTTTTCCAGGAAGTCTGTTGCCCCTTACCCCTGACCTCCAGAATTCCTTTATGTCTATCCCATGCATTCTTAAATCCCGTGATTGTTTCAGCCCCACCACTTCCTCTGGCAGGGTGTTCCACTTGTCCACCACCCGTTCTGTGAAGAAATTCTTCCTCACGTTTCCTCTGAATCGTCCTCCCTCCAACTTCATCCCATGCCCTCTAGTCCTGGAACATCTTTTTCGCTTAAAAATAGTGCATTCCTGCACCCTGTTCCTCCTGTAAGATACTTGTATGTCTCTATCATATCCCCTCTCTCCCTCCTCTCCTCCAGGGAGTACATGTTCAGTGCCTTCAACCTGTCCTCATAGGACTTGTGATGCAATCCATGCACCATCTTTGTTGCCCTCCTCTGAACCTTCTACCCTGTCTATGTCCTTACAGTGAGTAAGGTCTCAGAACTGCACAGTGTACTCAGGTGCGGCCTCACTAGTGTCTTGTATAGTGGAATTATGACCTCCTTTTCCTGCTGGTGATGCCTCTGCCTATGCATCCCAGCATCCCATTTGCTTTACCTGCTGCCTTGTCACACTGTTTCCCTGCCTTGAGGTCATCAGAGATGATAACTCCAAGATCCCTTTCCTGCTTGGTGCATGCTATATCCTCACCCCAACTGATATATTGTGCCAGGGTTTTGTGCCCCATATGCATTATCTTGCACTTCCTTGCATTGAATTTCAACTGCCAAACCCCTGACCATTCTTCAAGTTTCTGCAGGTCCTTCTCATTCTGTCTACACCCTCTGGTGTGTCTACTCTGTTACAGAGCTTTGTGTCATCAGCGAACAGTGAAATTCTGCCTTCTAGGTCCTGCAGAATGTCACTGATGAAGATATTGAATAGTACGGTCCCAGCACTGATCCCTGTGGTACCCACTGGTCACTCTTCCCTCTGTGGAGTGACAGCCATTTACCACCACCCTCTGTGTCCTGCTGCCCAGCCAGTTACCTACCCACCACACTACTGTCCTGCCCACACCCATATTCCCCAGTTTGTGCAATAGTCTTCTATGTGGCACAGTGTCAAAGGCCTTGCTGAAGTCCAGATAGGCCATGTCCACTGCCCCCGATCCACCTCCTAGTCGCCCAGTCAAAAATTCAATGAGGTTGGTCTGACATGACCTTCCCTGGTGAAACCATGCTGCTTTGGGTCCTGTAGTCCATTGACAACCAGATGTTCCACCAATCTCTCCTTCAGTAGTGCTTCCATGATCTTCCCCACTACCGAGGTGAGGCTGACTGGTCTGTAGTTCCCCGCTTCCTCTTTGTTCCCACTTTTGTCTAAGGGGACTACATCTGCTATCCTCCAGTCTTTGGGTACCTCCCCTGTTTCTAGTGATCGGCTAAACAGGATAGCAAGAGGTTCAGCCACCACCTCTCTTAGTTCTTTAAGGACCCTGGGGTGCACCCCATCTGGACCCATTGCTTTATCAACTCTTATTACTTCCAGTTCCTTCATAGTAGAGATGATAGTAAGGAAGACTTTCCCACTGACAGAAAAGCAGAAACAGCTGACAAGTGTACCTTGAGAGTAGCTGGTCTGAGGCCTAGGCCATTAAGATGGACCATATAATCCAGAACCGTAGGCAATTCAGCAGTGTCTGGAAAAATATGCTTCTTGGAATGCCAAATGCTGAATCTTTTCCATTTGGAGTTATAAGTCTTTCTGGTGGAGGGCTTTCAAGCAGCTTTGAGAATATCCAGAACCCCCTGAGACAGATGCAAATCTGCAAACTCTAACTCTTCAAGAGCCATGCCTTGAGATTGAGAGACTGAAGACTGGGGTACCAAATCCTCCCCTGAGAGGATGTTAACAGGTTGTAATTCCTGGGAAGAGACAGGGGAAGATGGATTGCTAGGGACAACAACAGGGGGTACCAAGGCTGTCTGGCCCAATCTGGAGTAATCAGAATCACTTTGCAAGGCTGAGACCTTATCTTGACTAGAACTTTGAACAGGAGTGGGAAGGGAGGGAAGGCATACAGAAACTTCCCCTCCCAATCCAGGATCAGAGCATCCAGGGGGACTGAGCCCAAGACTGGGGGTCTGCAAAAAAAGAGAGGAAGTTGGTGATTGTCTGGGGCTGCAAAGAGATCCATCTCTGGAGTGCCCCATCTTGAAAAAATCACTTTCAACACCTGAGGGTCCAGGGACCATTCGTGATGGCCCTGAGAGATCCTGCTCAGTGCATCTGCTAGCACGTTGTCCTTCCCTGGAAGGTGAACTGCTATCAGAGAGGTCTGCAGGGAATAAGCCAGGGACCACAACTTCATGGCTTCTGTGCACAAGGCCACAGACAGAGTGCCTCCCTGCTTGTTGATGTACCACATGGTGGTGGTGTTGTCTGTTCTGACTTGAACCACCTTGTTCTGCACTGACTGAGAGAAAGCTTGCAGGGCCAGAAAAACTGCCCTGAGCTCTAGGAGATTGATGGAGAGAAGGGATTCCTGAGGGGACCACAGTCCCTGGGCAGTGAGGGCCCCCAGATGGGCTCCCCAGCCCAGAAGAGAAGCATTCGTGGTAAGGATCACTGAATAAGACTGAGTGGCAAATGGGACCCCTTGCCTTAAGTTGTCCTGATCCTGCCACCATTGAAGGGCTTGGATCAGGGTCCGAGTAACAGGAATCAGTTTGGTAAGGGAATCCTTCCTCTGGGACCAAAAAGCCCTCAGATGGAACTGAATATCCCTCATCTGGAATTTTGCCCCTTGGACCACTGCTGTAGAAGCTGCTATGTGGCCCAAGAGCTGGAGGAAATGCCTTGCTGGTCGAGACACCTGAAGGAAGAAGCCAGTTCTATAAGAACTCTTGCCCTTTCCAGGGGAAGAAAGGCTCTTGCTTTGACAGTATCCAGCTCTGCCCCTATAAAGGTAAGGAGCTGCACTGGCTCGAGAACTGACTTGGGAAGGCTGAGAAGAATCCTAGAAGTGAGCACTTGCTGGGTCACTTGCAGGTCCGACTTGACTTGGTCTGGAGACTGGCCCACTATGAGCCAGTCATCCAGATATGGAAAAATGGAAATCTTTTGCCTTCTTAGAAAGGCAATGACTACTGCCAAGCACTTTGTGAAAACCCTTGGGGCTGATGTTAGACCAAAGGGCATTGCTTTGAAACGATAGTAGCCTGAGGGCAACTCGAACCTGAGGTACTTTCTGTGGGAGCGCCTGATGGGAATGTGAAAATAGGCATCTTTGAGGTCCAAGGAGGCTAGCCAATCCCCTGGCCTTAGAGAGGGATGAATTATTCCCAGAGTTACCATCCTGAACTTTGGTTTTAAAAGATGTTTGTTCAGGTATCTTAGGTCTAGGATGGGTCACCACTCCCCTGTCTTTTTTGGGGTAAGGAAGTACCTGGAGTACAGACCTTTGCCCCTGTGTAGGGTAGGAACTCTCTCTATGGCTCTTAAGGCCAGAAGAGATGAAACCTCTGACTCTAGGGCAAGGGTTTCTGAGAGACCTGCAGGTGGAAAAGATCTGGCTCTCATCTTCGGAAATTTTTTGAAGCTGAGAACCAGTCCCTGGCTTACTACTTCCAGGACCCACTTGTCTGATGTAATAGACTTCCAGTCCTGGACAAAGAAAGCCAGCCTGTCCCCTACTGAATAGGACAGTCGACCCCGGCAGACCCATCAGGGTGTCTGCTTGGCAGAAGCCTTAGGCTGAGGAGTGGATGCAGCCCTGCTCATCCCCTTCTGCCTTTCCCTCTGAAGAACCCCCTCTGCAAAAAAGAAGAAGAGGCCTGTGCTTGGTAAAAAGGCCTATGAAAAGGCCTGCCCCTGCCCCTAGACTGCTGCCTTTGAGGAGTTGCCTGCCTTTCCCTGGCCTGGGCACTCCTATAAGTGGTCCTGTACTCGTCCATTTTCTTCATGTAATTCTCTGTCTGCTCTCCAAACAGAGAATTACCCACTACAGGAAAATCCATGGCCTTAGCCTGGGTATCCTGTGAGAGGCTAGTACATCTGAGCCAAGCCATTCTCCGAAGAGTCACAGATGTAGTCATGACTCTTGATGACACATCATTAGAGTCCACAGCAGCATGAAACTGTACTTTTGATGCCTCAATCCCATCTGCAGCCACCTCCTCCAGCTCCTTGGCTAGCTGGGGGGAGGCCTGTTTAGCCAGTGCCAGTACAGTGTCCCACCTGGACTTCTGGTACCTGGCTGTATAGGCCATATAATTTGCCTGCCTGAGTCCCAAAGAAGATGCCACGTACTGCTCCATTGCCATTTCATCAATCTTCCTGGAGTCCTTGTCTGGGGGGTGTGAAGCCAAGGTAATATTTGCCTTGTCACAGGCAGCAGCCTGCACTACCCCAACATGGCTGCACTGCTGGTATAAGGACTCCGTGTCTGAGCCTGAAAGTGTATACCTCTTGTCCATTCTTCTATCCACAGGAGGTATAGTGTTAGGAGACTTTAGAATTTTTTGTGTCTGCTTCCCAAAGGATTTGTGGAGGGGAATAGACAGTCTCCTGGACTCTGGGATGTCCATCATTTCTACATAATCAGGATCCTCTTGATCCTCCAATGCCTCCTCCATAGGAAGCTGGAGAGTTTCAGCCACCTTTCTGTAGAACATAAAGTGAGAAGGGGACTCAGAAAGCCTAGGAGGGGAAACACCTGAAGGTCTGTCTGGGGAGACGTCCGGTTCCACAGGCACATCCAGACCCTCACTTTCACCATCATCATCCTCAAATTCCCCTTCCTCTTCAAACTCCGGTTCATAAAAATCTTCAAGGGTATAATCTTGAACCGGGGGAACCAACCGAACCGAACCCCTGCCAGAAGGTACCGGATCGGTAGGAACCGGGCGAAGCGATTCCACAATCCGAATCGCTTTGGATATCTCTTCGGCGGTCGGAACAGGAACCTCTGGATTTGAACCGGACGATTTTTCTTTGCATTTTTTTTTTTTGTCACAACCGATCCCTCGGAATCGGCTCTCCTTTTGCCTGAAGAAGTATCGCCCTGGTCAGAGGGCACTCCTTCTGGTTCGGTCGGAACCGAACCGGGCTGGCCATCCGGGTCAGCGGACTTCTAGACCTCCTTTTCCCTCGGTCTACCTAATCTCTTCTCAAGGCTAGATTTGGGAAAATTTTTACATATTTGGCAGTCTGAATCGAGGTGGTCAAACCCCAGACAATAAACACAGGTGGTGTGGGGATCAGCCTTAGCAAAGACCTCCCCACACTAGCTGCAGTGTTGAAACACAGTGGGCCAATTTTTTTCTTGGGTTTCTCAGACATGGCCAACCTAACCAACTTACCCTTTGTATGGCAACTGCCAGGCAAGACTCTCTTATCGGTTCCTAACCGTGTCACGAGTACTGGAAAAAAAGTAGTAAAACATGTATTTTTTTAGAACCGATAAGAACCGGAAACCACACACTAAGTAAAACACAAAATTCACTATCAAATGGTCGGTTCACCTGAACCAACCTGCACTTTTACAAGTTCCACATATCAAAAACAGAACAATTCCTATCTAGTACTCACGGCACCACAGACAGAGACTGAACCGACTATGAGGATAACTTTTTCGGTTTAAAAACCGACGAAAACTGAAACTTTAACCGACTTCAAACGAGCTGAAGAGAAATCTCGGGCGACCGTTCAATAGTAGAGTAAAGAATCTGATTTTTGAGTTTGAAACACTCCAGACAGAGACTCAACCCAGCTCGAGCTCAGCATTCTATGCTCTGCATAGAAAGTTAACTCTTTGTTCTCCGGGGCAGTTTAAAGGTTGGGGATCACTGCATATGTCAGAATACAGCAAGACTTCATGTTGTTTGAATAGAGGGACCCTTAGATGGTGATAGTTTTTTCTTTAGCCTTATTCGGGCATTTTAAATAAATAGTTTTCTCAGGGCATGTATTGCAGATTTCACTCTGCTTTTAATGTTCATGTCCAGGTAGGCAAAACAAAGAATTTTTTCTTTGCAACATTTCACCACACTCAATACATGGTTTGAAACTGGGATCACCAGTTTTCTTCTCGGTTTTTCTGACATTTACAAAGTAAAACCAATAAAAATTGCAACCGCTAAAAAAATTTTTAATTTTAAGTTTCTTTAACAGTTGTGTTCGGTTCCGGAACCGATGAGGAACCGAGCGGGAACCTGGAACCGAGGTAAAATGAACAGAGGCTATCGGTTCAGGAACTGGGCTTAGCGGTTCCTAAGACAAGCTAAATTTAATAAAATTAAAAAACTCCATTAGTTATGTTTAGTCAGAAAACTTGGATAAATAAAGAATAAACCTCGGTTTACCCCCAGTTATACCGAACCGTGAGAAACCGAGAAAACGTACAATTTAAAACACAAGCTATGGGTTTACTTAAAATTACAAAAAGTAAAAGGCAGCAAGTGAAATGTAAAGAATACTTTATATATATATATATATAAGTTTTCTCACGTCAGAACAAGATGATGAGGAGAGGATCTCCAAGCGTCTAGTCTTGACAGGTGGAGAGAGAAATCTGAGGGGTTTAGAGCTAAGGCAGTCAGCAGAATGCAGCATTTGAAAAGTGGCTCATGTAAAAGATTCCATCATTTGCATATGTTCCATCTCTCCAGGCAGTTCTACCTAGAAGGCTTACTGCATAAAGTTATGAATACCTGAATATTACTGGGGTTAGGATATGGTTTAATGCCCTCTGGAGAATCTGTGTGTCATCTGGATTTCTTATAAAATTGCTCCCAGCCTACAATCATCTGCAAATTTAGTCATCCATATGTTCTCATGTTCGTATTTTAGTGACGCTACATATATATTAAACAGGCAGGGACCCAGCACCGATCCCTGTGGCACTCCACTAGTCACCTCCGCCCAGTCCGAAAACACCCCGTTATCACATACCCTTTGTTTCCTATTTGTTAACCATGCCCGAATCAAATTTACTATATTCCCTTGCAAACCAATGTGAGCGAGTACAGTTACCAACTCCAGGTGGGGAAATTTGTCAAACGCTTTGGAGAAATAAAAAAAAAAATGACAGCGACTGATTCCCCCCTGTCCAGTGCACAGCTTGCCTTCTCATAAAAGTTGAGTAGGTTAGCCTGACAAGATCTGGATTTAGTAAATCCATGTTGAGTTTTGTCCTGTAGGCTGTTCTGATCAATATAGTCCTTCAGGATACCCTTTAGAATTTTACCCAAGATAGAGGTCAGACTTATTAGCCTATAGTTTTCTGGATATGATTTTGCTCCTTCTTATACAGAGGGGTTACTATAGCCTCCCTCTAGCTATTCACCAACTCTCCACTATCCAATGAGGACTGGAATATAAAATGTCGGGGGTGCAATTTCTTCAGCTAATTCTAGAAGTACTCTAGGATGTAGAAAGAACTGGAAGGGGACAGGATCAGTTGTGTTCCAGGACAGTAGCTGCTGCTGTTGTTTTCACAGGGTTCTTGTGGATTTTACTTGGTAGGTTAGTTCTTTTCTTACTTCTAAGGGGCTAGCAGGGTATTGTTTTGGGTGCTGCTGGATGTTTGTAAACTGATTTGGTGGCTGTAAGTGGGGCTCATTTTGTGGATGTTTCACTGTGTAACAGGCTGCGCTGGTAGAGGCCTATTTCTTCTGATTTAAAGCCTATTTGGTGGGATTTTCTTGGGCCTGGTTCTTTGGCTGCTGGGCTTGGAGGAGACACAGGGCTGATACACTCTCTCTTGAGTCAGGTGTCTGCCCAACACCGCCCTCCCCACCCCTCCCTCCCCAGAAGTCTGCAATTTATAGGGAACACCTGCCCTGCAATTGGAGGAAAAGGCTGCAGGTGCAGCTCATGTAGTTCTAGCCACTGGGGTAGGATTTAAAGGCTGGGAGGAGGAGCTTTGGGGTTGTTCATTTCCTTATAAGTTTAATGTGTTGTACTGCACCTAGTAACAGGGTTACTGGTGTACAGTGGGACTGTCTCTAAGATTAGTGGGTGACCTGATTAGGCAGTAGGGTATCTTGGACTAGGGGAGAACCTGGTGGCTCACCCAAGGAAACCTATTTGGAAGGGGATGGAACCACACATCATTAGGGCCGGCATCTTTGGGAGGGTGGTGGGGTGCACAGGGTGTGGAGCAGCCATGATACTGGACTGGGCTTGGAAGTTTGGTGGTTGCCCAGTGTGCTATCAGCTAGCACAGCTTAGGGAGGAGGTTGCGGGGATTAGGAGAAAGCTGGGGAAGGGGGTGGTATGGTTGGGGGAAGGGGGCTGGGAATCTCCCACAGGGTTGCACCAAGCACTGGGGGTGGGGGCATAGGGAAAGGAGTGCAGGAGAATACTCAGGGGTCACATAGGGAACCTGGCAGAGGGGGTCCAAAAGGACACTACCAAGGAAGCAGGCAGGTAACTGGGGGCCCTCACAAAGGGGGGATGGAGGGACAACATTCTCAGGAAAGTAGGCAGATGGCCAGGGCTAGACAGAAGGAAGCAAGGCGGGGAGGTGAATCAGACCTTATACTCAGTAACCGCTTCAATTCTCTTCTTCTGCTCAAGGATGAGGGGGGTGATGTAGCCACAACAGGGGTAGTTAGAGATGGAAAGGGAGTGGGAGTGGGAGGCAGGAGGCAGGGGCCAGATAGCAGGAAGAACACGGGGGACCTGGAATGCAGGAGAATGGGAGAGCAGTGAATCAGAGCAGGAGGGCAGGGGAAGAGGGAGGAAGCGCAAGAGAAGGACCAGTTGGGAGGAAAGGTAAGAAGGACCAGAGTACAAGGAGGATTCAATAAAGGGAGCTGAGGTTTAGGGCAGGGGAGCACGACTGCAAGGAGGAACTAAATGGAGACAGGAAGGAAGGGAGGATGAGCCAGGCTAGTTTAGCAGATGGGGAGAAGGACCAGTTGCGAGCAGTGAGGGGAATTAGCAAGGAACAGAAGGATACTTAGGAGGAGGAGGCATAGGATTGGAGGGGAAGGGGTGGCCATGGTAAATAAGGAGGGGTGGCATGTGGCACCCAGAAAGGGGGAGGAACACGGAGCCAGCTGGGTGGAGGGGCCTGTAGAAAGGATGAGGGACATGGAAGGGGGGGAATGGAGGAAAATGAGTGGTCAGAGTGCTCCTGCTGGGGGATTCTATGATCAGGGGTATCAAATGGGATAGGAAGGGAGAAGCCTGGCCAGTTAGAACAAGATGCTTCCCTGGACTAACGGTGCACAGGGCTAAGCACGAGGTATATCAGCTGGCAATGGATTGTGGGGGTTTCCCAGACATACTAGTCCACCTGGGTACAAATGACATTGAGGGAAATAGCGAGCTAGAGATACAGGCAAGATTCAGGGAGCTCGCCAGGGTCTGTCATGACATAGGATGCACAGTTTCCTTCTCAGAAATCCTGCCAGTGCCAAGGGCTAGTGGGGAACACAAAAGGAAAATTAGGGAGATAAACCAGTGGCTCAGGGAGTGGTGTGAGGCCAGAGGGTATGGGTTGATGGGGGATTGGGGGGAGACCTGGGAGGATAAGGAGCTGTATGCTAGAGATAGACTACATCTCAATTTGGAGGGGAAGGGAATCCTTAAGTTGAAAATAGAGGGGTTCATTGGTGAAAAGTGGGGTTTAAACTTGTGAAGGAGGGTGGGATGGGAGAAAAGGCTGTCAAGGGGTGCCGAAAGGAGGGACTCTGTCTCCACCCCTGGGGACCAGAAGGATTGCAGGAAAAGGCCAACTGGCAGAAGTGCAGACCAGGGGAAAACAGAATCCCGTGGGAACACGAGCAGGGGAAATGGAACTATAGGGAAAGGTTGGAAGGTAGTCCTTCTAAATGCCAGGAGCTTGGGCAATAAAATGCCTGAGCTCCAGGCGATGCTAACTGAGGGAGCAGTGGATGTGGCAGCGGTCACTGAGACTTGGGCCACTGCAAGACATGACTGGGACCTGAACCTGGAGGGATACACTATGTTCAGGAAGGACAGGGGGGAGGGAAGGGGAGGAGGGGTAGCAATGATAGTCAAAAACTGCATTGGCATAGGGGGAGTAGAGGAGGCGGAGGGAACCATGGAGGCAATTTGGGTCACCTTGATAACAAGGGGGGGCAAGAGAGTAAAAATAGGAGTGGTGAATAGACCCCCTGCCCTGGCGGAGGAGCTGGAGGACAGTCTGGTGGCAGATGTTAGGAGACACTGCAGACTGGGCAGAGGAACGGTGGTGGTGTTGGGGGACTTAAACATGCCAGGAACAGACTGGGAGACTATGACATCCTCTGTGACCAGGGAACAGAGGTTGTTGGATGTCTTTCAAGACGCGTTCCTAAGTCAGCAGGTGAGGGAACCGACCAGGGAGGCATGGGTACTGGATGTGGTCCTGGCAGACAGTGACCAGATTGGGGGCCTGGAGGTAAGGGACCCATTGGCGGGGAGTGACCATGCCACGGTCTGGTTCTGCCTGGACCTAGGAGGGGTAGAAGGCTGCACAAAGACGGAAGTAACCGACTTCAGGGGGGCAGATTTTAAGGAAATGGGAAGGATCCTAAGGAGCATTTGGATGGGATTGGGTCAGACATGGCGCTGATAGTAGGTGGGAAATCATCGGAGAGGGTGCAGGATGCTACCAGCACCTGTGCAAGAGTAAAACAATCTTGGTAGGGCCCAAAAACCCTGTTGGTGGACTAGGGAGGTCCAGGAGGTGGTCGGGAAAGAGCAGCCTATAAGCAATTCAAGTGCTCAAGGAGTGAAAGGGACTGAGGGGAGTACGAACTGATGGCTAGGAAGGGCCACTAGAGTGGTGAGGCGGCTAAGGCAAGGAAGGAGCAGAACCTGGCCAGGGAAATTAGAAGAGGAACAAGGGTTCTTTAGATACATTGGGAAAAACGAAGGGTGAAGGGCAGATTAGCAGGATTAAATCAGGGGAGAGATGGGCACAAGACCCGGGGAGCAGGCTGAGGTACTAAATGAGTACTTCCCTCAGTTTTCACCAGGAAAATGGGGTGCTGCATCATACATGGGAGGAGACAGAGATACTGAGGAGGGGGACCCTTACCGATCGGCAGGTCTGGGGAGAGGGGGAGGCATCACTGGCAGGTGGGGGGAGGGCTAAGCAGGGAGAAGGGGTACCGGAAGTGGAAATTACAGCAGAGAGAGTGAG
This sequence comes from Neoceratodus forsteri, assembly GCA_016271365.2. Lineage (NCBI taxonomy): Eukaryota > Metazoa > Chordata > Ceratodontiformes > Ceratodontidae > Neoceratodus > Neoceratodus forsteri. The sequence continues at coordinate 522,610,110 of CM057449.1, forward strand.
GGAAGCCCTCAGCTCCCTTAAGACGGAGAAAGCACCGGGGCCGGATAAATTACATCCCAGAGTGCTGAAGGAACTTGCAGATGTCCTGGCGAAACCCCTGGCAGAGCTTTTCACCATCTCTCTGAGGACAGGGTGGGTGCCCCAAGACTGGAAGGTGGCACATATAGTGCCTATCCACAAGGGGGGATCAAGGGAGGTGGCAGGGAACTACAGGCCTGTCAGTCTGACCTCGGTGGTGGGCAAGATGATGGAGGGCATTGTCAAGGAGAGGCTAGGGGGGGACCTGGATAAGTCAGGGTGCCTGTACGATAGACAGCATGGATTCATCCCGGGGAAATCGTGTCAGACAAACCTGGTGGAGTTCTATGACTGGGTGACAAGTGCCTTGGACCTGGGTAGACCAGTGGATGTCCTCTTTCTAGACTTCAGCAAGGCATTTGACTCTGTTCCTCACGTAGGCCTGTTGGATAAGCTGGGAGAAATGGGGGTGGGGAACCAGATGGATAGGCAATTGGCTCCAGGACCGGACCCAGAGGATCGTACTTGGTGGGATAGTCTCATCCCCAAGGAGGGTCATTAGTGGGGTCCCACAGGGATCAGTCCTTGGGCCCCTTCTGTTCAACGCCTACGTATCTGACATAAGGACAGGAATCAGGAGTGAGATGAGTCTCTTTGCAGATGACTCGAAACTGGGGGTGGTGGTGGATGGGGAGGAGGGGAAGGTGGCCCTACAGGGGGACCTGGAGGCTCTGAAAAGATGGTCTAGAAAGTGGAAGCTGAGGTTCAATGCAGGGAAATGCAATGTACTCCACCTGGGGGCCAGAAACCCAGGCCAAGTGTACACCCTGGGGGAATGCTACAAGTCTTGATGGCTGAGAGGGACCTGGCTGTGGTGGTGGATGTCAAGATGAACAACTCTGAGACTTGTAGGAGGGCAGCAGCCAAGGCCAACAGGATGCTGGGATGCATCGTTGGGGATCACCTCCAGAAGGAGGAAGTGATACTCCCTCTGTATAACTGCTTGGTGAGGCCGCACTTTGAGTACTGCGTGCAGTTTTGGAGGCACACTTAAAAGCGGGACATTAACCTCCTGGAGAGGGTCCAGAGGAGGCAACCAAAATGATTTGGGGCTTGGGGGACAGGACCTATGAGGAGAGGCTCGAAGAGCTAAATATGTACACATTGGAAGAGAGAGGGACCGGGGACATGATAGAGGTCTTTAGGTACATGAAGAGGGTAAATAGGGGAGGAACAGTCAGGGTGCTTGAAGGAAGAGGAGGAGGGCCACTAGAGGGCATGGGTGGAAGCTGGAGGGGAAGATTCAGGGAGAAAGGAGGAGGTGCTACTTCACTGAGAGGGTGGTGGAGCCATGGAATGCACTGCCTAGGGGCTGGTGGAGGCAGAGACAGTGGAGGGGTTCAAGAGGGGTGGGACAGGTACAGGGAAGGGTTCTGGAAGCAAAATCCAATGCAGCAAGAATATCCGGAACTGGGAAGGGAGAAGCCAGAGAAGGCGAGGGGGACAGCAAGGTCAGCACCCAGGTTGGGGACTGACCAAACGAGCAGACACGAAAGACCGTTAGGCCTATTCTGCTGGCATTTTAGTATGTTAGTATGTAGCACATCCGGTCCTAGGGATTTGCTCTCATTTATTTTACCCAGTCTTGAGCTTACATCCTAAAGGTTTATATGTATTTGACCCTTCTCTGAGCCACCATTTAAATATGTAGCTTCTGCAATGGGTTTATCATTAAATACAGATGAGAAATATACATTTTGTACATCAGCCATTTGTTTTCTGTCAACTATGAGTTGCCCATTCTTGTTTTTTTAACAGTCCTAATGTGTTTTGTGTTTCCTTCTTTTTATTGACATACAAATAGAAAGGTTTGTAATTATCCTTTGTTTTTATGGCTAAATTCAGTTTATATTCTGATTTAATCCTTTTTTATTTCCTTTTTGACTTTCCTAGATAAATCTCTGTAATTTTTCCACCCTATAGTATTATTCCTACTCTCAAAATGTATTTATATAATTTGTTTTTCTTATTTATTAATTTTTTCAGATTAGGGGTCAGCCAACTAGGTGCCCTCCTAGACTTACTGTATTTAATTGTGGGGGGTATAGTGATGTTAATTTCCTGCTTTAGTTTGTTATGGAACAGATCCCACATTGTTTTTGGTGACTTATTTTTTTTTTCAAACTCTTGCATCCAATTCCAATTTGCAATATTAGATCTTATTTTATGGCAATCTGCCTTCCCAAAAATGTTGTATTTTGGTTTCTCCTGTGTGCTTCTGATTTATTTTGTTTATTTAAAATAAAACTGTTTGATGGTCGCTGTTCCCTAAAGGTACAGCAGTCCTACAGTTCCTAACTGTGTTTCCCATATTTGTTAACATGAGATCCAAAATATTCTCTCCTCTGGTATTCTTCCCAACTTTTTGTTCCAAGCCAGATTGATCAAATAATTCCAGATTTTTATTTTCAGTTTTGTTTGAACCCTTTCAGACTTTCCAGTCAATTCCTGGCAGGTTAAGATCTCCCATAAGTAGTAGCCTATCAGCAGGATTCAGGTATTGGATTTGTTTCTGTAGGGCTAAATCATCTTCTTGTTTAATTGCTAGGGGCCTACAGATTACCCCCACAATAATTTTGGGAGCTTTGTATGAGAGCAGCTTAATCCAGATTTGCTCTACATCATTTATACCCAGGCAAATTTCTTCACACTGAATGTAATCAGCAATGTAAATTGCCACGCCTCCACCCTTTCTGCATTGTCTAGAATTACCAAACAGATTATAGCCATCTATGTTCTTATCCCAATTATCGTTGATGTCCCACCAGCTTTCAGTGATTGCGCAAACCAGTATGTTTTGAGAAATTAATATGTATTTCAATTCCTCGAATTTGTTTACAAGACTTCTAGCATTAATGAGTAGTTCCTTTCATACTTTAGAGAGTGAATGATTTAAGATTTCAGGTTTTAATTTCGCTTTACCTTCCTCAATTCGGTCCCTCCTAGCCCCCCTTTAGGTTTAATGTTCTGAAATGGCTTTATTATATCTTTTTGCTAGTATTCCGGCCCTGCACTATTTAGATGAAGCCCGTCTGCTTTAAAGAGCCTCTCATTAATGAACGTGTCCCTATTATCAATAAACCCAAAGTTCTCAATTTCACACAATTTGCACAATCATCCATTAAGAGTATTTATATCTCTCAGATTATTTATATGCCATCCATGGACAGGCAAGATTCCAGAGATAATAATATCCCCATTATTTTGTTTGATTTTTTTTTCATTATATTTTTGTAGTCCTTGTAAATGTCATGTAAACTTCTTTTTCCAATGTCATTTATTCCAACATGAATTATTATAAGAGGGTCATTTGAATGTTCCATTAATCCATCCAATAGCCTACCTATGTCTTTGACCTTTACCCCGGGAGCATACCGATTGTGGTATGCTCTTTTCTATCTTTGCAGACTATGGTATCCAGACCCCTCAGAATAGAATCTCCCATTATTATGTTTTTATGGTTATTTTGTGTTTTACTTTAAATGGTCTTGCTCTGGAACTAATGGATGTGATATATTTACTTGTTCATCTGCCCTTGTTTCATTAATTGATTTGTTCCCCCTTGTAAGTAAGATTTCTCATTTTGTAATCCCGTCAACTTCTTTTTTGTTTATACCCATATCACTTAAGTTTGGACTTTCTTCCATTAGTTTGGAAGACTCATCTGGTGTGGGATCTAGTGCTTTAAAATGATTTTGCAGCTGTACTGGGGCACTGTTGTAAACCTGCCCCCCTTTCTTCTCCTGATGTTAGCTTTTACTATACACCAATCCTTTATCTCAGGTTCGCCCTGTGTAGGTGTGGCTTCATATATATCCTTACTTTGTTGTAAAGAGTTCTCTGTCTTGTGCCCAGTAGTGTCTTGTATGGTTAATTCGTTGGCCATATCATCAATGAATTGTTCAAGGATCCCTGTCTCTGAATGAACTGCCAATCTACTAGTCAATTGTTCAATCTCATGTTTTAAAGTTACAATCAGCAGGCATTTATCACATACAAAGTATAACACCCTCATGATCTGAATGGGTATACAAATTATCAGCAGAAGCCCTGTCCAGTTGGTATTTCTTTTCCGCCTTCTTCTCTACTCCAGGGACAGAGGAAGTTGTCTGAAACATTTTAAAAGTAGCCTTCTTAAGGGAATTATGGTTAGGAAGGACCACCTTTTTTGTGGAAGTGAGACCCATCATATCCAAAAAATCTGCCTCTTTCTCATCATCCATGGATTCTTGTTAGGCGAGGCCCAGGGTGTCAAACATTTGCCTGAGAAGAGAGAAGTGGGATGAAAAATCATCATGCCCACATGGAGGGGAACCAAAATCCTGGTCTGGGGATACCTCTGGTTAAATGGGTTACCCTAGATCTGGTTCCTCCTCTTCCTCCTCAAAGAAAACTTCAAGTACTGGGTCACTGGGAACTGGTGGTGGGATATAAACCGGTGAACCCAGTATGGAACCTGCAATTTGTAGAGCCTAGATGACTTGCAGGGCTCTAGCAATTTCTTCCGCAGCGGGTATTTTATCTTTGTCTGTTGGGAGCTCCTTTGCTTTTTCAGCAGGAGGCAAAACCAAGAATACTGGATGGTGAACTATGCACAACCAGTGTGTTCTGCCACAGAGGGGTTCCGATTCTCTCCGACCTCGAGAGTGAAGCTCGAGAGGTCCATGAGAATCAGAACCCTGAGATGGCAAAACACACCGGTTGTGCATAACGGTGCTCATCCTGTATTTTTTATAGTGTATAGTATGTAAAATGTGTGCATTGTGTTTTTTTCTCTTTCACAATGAAACTGACTTGTGCAGTCTCTAAAGGTTCTAGAATGCTGTTCAACCACAGAGGGGTACAATCACTTTCCATGACCTTTGAACTGTGATACAACAGCATTTTGAAAAGGATGAATTTCTCTATAGAACAATGCTTTACTATACACTATAACATTTTTTCTCTTTATATATTTTTTTTTTGGCAGGCACAGTCTCCGGTGTCTGCTCACTTGTTCTTTTGTGCTTAGTATGCTCAGACCCCTTTTCAGCAATTTTGGGGGTCTGAGGTGTCCTTAGAGGGTCTCTCCTTTGTTTCAGAGTGTGATGAAGAAGGACCCTCTTCACTTTGCTTTAGTGACACTGAGGTAGGAATAGAAGTCATTTGCTCTAATCTGCTTGCCCTTTTTTTTGTACAAAAAGTGTTACATATTTCACAATTAGTGAAATATGGCTGGGACCCAAACACTCTGTGCACAACTCATGGTGATCAGCCTTAGCAAAGATTTGAAAGCACTTTACACAATTTTAAAACCTGTGGGTCCAGCCCTCTTTTAAGGTCTATATGACATGTCAAATTGTCAGAAGACTGTGACACTATGTCCTAGAACAAAATTTAGAGCAGTCGCAGTTGGTTCCTTCTGTTTAACAGGAACCGCAATTTAAAACAGACTTATTTGTTTTTATTCAAAAGCTAACGGTTCCTAGAATGAAATAGGAACTGATCACTACCCAGAAATAAGCATTCAAAGTAAGTTCACTTTCAAAAACGTGATTGGTTCCTAGGACCCTGGAAGCTACCTCGTTGGTGTCATAAGATGCCCTCACTTGGTACCTTGCTAGCTCCAGGCCTCATGCAGAGAGTGCAATAGCTTGTCTGGTTACCTCTGAATCAGGCAGGGAGGCTAGGAGTTGACCTAGCCTGGACCACAAGAACCTATCATAAGAAGCATAATGGGCCTGATGAGCAGTAAATCGACAACAGCAACCATGCCGAGTAGAAGGTCCTCCTCCCCAGAAGTCAAAATCCGCAGATCTGGGGGCCGGTCACGGTGAAGGGCACAAAGTCCATCGGGGGTGTCCAGTTGCGTCAGCCATGACTAAGGGTGAGGCATATGACCTGGAGACTCTGGGGGGGAGGAGGTACAATACCTCTGGCTCAGATCCCTAGGGGCTGGGACTCTGGAAAAGGGTAGTTGCCAGAAATGCAATGATGCCTCCTGAAAAAGGAGCAAGCCAGGTAGGCACCACAAGGGTGGCCGCACTGAAATCACCTAAAAAGGCACACGTCAAATGCTCTGGATTGTGCTGAGAGGTGGGTGGGGTGATATGCAGGTCCTCCAATATCCTCATGAGGAAACGCTGATACTCGGTGAGATCAGTAGGAGGGGATATGTGGACAGAAGGTTCCTCTCCTCCAGAAAAGGAGCATGAGGAAGCAGAAGACCTCAGAGATCCAGGGGCTGGCTGCTCAGGGGTAGGGTGGAACACCCGCTGGTCCAAGGCCCTGACATAAGTAGGGAAGTGAGTAGCCGCACCCCTGAACTGTTCCCAGGAGAGAGGTCCCATAAGACCAGGAATGCCTGGGACAGCAGGAAATGGTGACAAAGGAATGGGGGGCCAGATCCACAACAGAAGAGGAACATCCTCTGTCCAGGCAAGAGAGCCTACCAGAAGTCTCCAAGGGAGGAGGAGTTTCAGAGAGCCCAAAAGCCAACAGCTGATCAACCATACTGGAACTGCCTAGACCGTGCCCTGAAGTATCCCCCCCTATGAGGTGACCAGGACTGTGTGAGCCCAAAAGAATGGTCCCTTCCCTCCAAAGACAAGGGCACTTTCGAGAAGACCGAGAAGGAAGGGCAGGGGTCCGTGCTGCGACTCCTCCCCGAACCTGGGTGGGTCCCAGAGAAGGGCCGCCTCCTTGAACACAGACCCCTTGACCCCTCTGACTCCAAGAGAGCCCTCTGCCTTGAGAACACCAGCCTGGGCAGCTGGCAACCCTGGTCAGTCCCTGAAGAGACCACCCAGGGAGTAGCACTCTCCCATTCCATGGGTGCCCTGGTCGGCCCTAAAGTTGGGTGATCCAAGCACACCACAGGAGGGGGTGTCCCAACTGAGGGGGCAGAAAACCCTCCAAGTCCAGGCTGCAAGGCAACAGTGGCCTGGACCACTGCATGCTGGTCAGAACCCCTGACCCTAGACTCACGGACTACTGGCCGCTCCTCAGAGGGAGGTTGGGTTCAGGCTGCTGAAGTGGCTACTGAGGTGCTCACAGGTTCTGCCAATTCCAAGGAGTTGGACAGCGAGTCCAAACCAGACCCTGAGTCCACCTCCGAAGAAGTGGAGACCAAGGCCCGGTGCCAGACCACCAGTGGGCGCCTGCTCCTGTCCAGACCGAGGGAGGTGCCACTCTGGGTATCCACACCAGCATTGGTGCTGAACTCCCCCACAGCACCACGAATGGCACCCGAGGAAGAGACGGCGCCAAGAATGGCAGTGGAGCCAGGGCTGGTGCCAGAAATGGCGCCATCCCCTCCCACGGCGCCACGAGCGGCGCTGGGGTCAGGAACGGCACTGACAGCCCCCTCAGCCCTGTGAATGGTGCTCGGAGCAAGAATAACACCTTCCATGGCACCGTGGTCTGGCATGGTGCCGCAAGCGGCGCCAGAGCTAGACACAGTGCCATCCCTGGTCTTAGCGCTGCAGGCGGCACAGAGTCCAGAAAAAGTCAAAGACGGCACCGTAAAACTTCCCACAGTGCCGTCAGTGTCATCAGTGCTGCTAATGGTACCAACAACAGAAACGGCGTAGAGCGGCAGACCGGTGCCAAACTCAGCACCGCCAGGGCCCATGGCACCGCGAACTGCACCGAGGCCCAAAACAGCACCAACGGATGGCGTCGGTGATGGTGCCAGCCCAGGCTCTCGAGGCTGAGGACATGACACCAGGGGAGCCTTTGCCCCCAAAGGGGCTATTGCCAGAGCGGTGCCTCCTGCCCGCTGGGAGGAGCAGACTGGGTCTCCTGCACCACAGAACAGGCTTCCACCATGGCAAGGCTACTAGAGGTGGAAGCTCCCTCCTCCGTGGTCCATACAGAACTGTGAGGGAACCCGAAGGAAAGGCTGAGAGATTGCAGTTTGCCCGACGAGTGCGCGCCCATTCCCCCGAAAGTCGGCGGGGCTCATCCAACTTTCCACGCGCGCTGTTCAAGAACTCAGCAATCCATAGGGAAACAGGTATCACACAAATCCATGTCATGAAGTGGGCCAAGACATGTTAAACAACGATGATGCTGGTTGGAAATGGAATACTTGCGGTGGCATGGGCACCAACGCATGGGAGGCCGCCCCTTTTTCTGTGACTTTTTGCCCTCCGAATCAGACATGATCTACAGCAAATAAAAGCATAAACAGACTCGACGTTGCTGCAACAAATAAAAAGAACCGGTCAGCAACATCGAGTAGGAGGCGAAATGGAACTGACAGGTAGGGATTGTCATCGATGAACAGGCTGAATGAAAACTAGGCCGAAGCTGTGTAGTCTTGATAGAAGAGCTCCTCACAAGTTGTGACCTCTATGGCAGGAGATTGAGAGCTGAATTGGGAGGCGGAGATTCGTGACATAACAGCCAGCCATGGCGCCATGCAATGATCGGCCTCGAGGGTGGCGCCAGCGTCGACTCCACCCATCCCAAAAAAAAAAAAAAAAAAAAGAGCACTGCAGGGTCGTGACCTCTGGCCACTAACCCACATGTGATGAATGGTGATGAGTGACACAGATAAGATCTATATGTTCATATTTTTAGATTAACAAATGTTGACAGAGAGGCAGACAGACAGTTCAATATTTTTCTGAGACTGTTCCTCAGGGCACCTTGTACTAGAACAAAACAAGCCTACACTTTTCACAAATACTAAAAATAAATCATTTTCTTTACTTTTGTCTCCTCTCCTCAACTCCTTGTCTGTATTGCTGCATTGCCACATTGACCCTTCTTTCAACAGTTCCCTTTATTATTTGTCTGTCTGTATACTTCTCCCATGTACTCTTCAGGTCACAAAGCTTCTGATACGTGGTAAAAGCCAAGACTTCTTCACGAGCTCGTTCCTGACGCCTTTTCTCCAGGATTAGAAAATCTGAAGGTCTCGCAGAAGGAAATTTGGCTCTCTACAGAGAAATGGAAAAGGTCTTGTTAAACACACAAATATACACACAAACACCTGGTATCATGCTCCCCCCACTCAAGAAGTTGTTGGTTCCATAGTTTCAAAATAAATTGGTGTTTAAGCCAAACTTCAAAAAGAGCATTAAGAAGATGTAGGGTTAAGAAAGCAACTGGAAGAAGTCTCTTTCTTTAACTACCTGGATGTCTTGTCGTCTCATCATCTTGATCGTCCATTGCAGCAATGTCATAGAAGAAAAAATTACTCACCTTAGTAATGTTGTTTCTTCTAATGGAGTCTTGCTATATTATGACATATGCAGTGAGTTCCAACCTTCGAACTGCTCCGGAGGTGAAAGAGTTAACTTTCCATGCCAGGCATGGAACCTTGAGCGCGAGCTCGGTTGAAAACTCTGTCTGTTGTTAATCAAACTCAAACTGTCAGATCTTTACGAGCAAAACTCATTAAGGTTCTGTGTGAGCAATAAACCTACACTAGCCAACTGGCTACTAAATATAAGAACACATTTTCTTGGTCCCAAAACAAAGACTCAAGTCAGGGATCCAAAAATTAAAACATAACACCCAAACACCCCAAAAGGAGGGTGAAAAATAAGTTGGGCATCTACTAAGTGCCAACACTGCACTGCCCACCCACATCCCAAAAGTAGAGGTTCTGAGAGGGCAGGCAGGGGAAGGTCATAATATGCAAGACTCCATTAGAAGAAACAACATTACTAAGGTGAGTAATTTTTCTTCAAACAACATGAAGTCTTGCTATATTATGACATATGCAACTACACAGCAGTACCTCCATGGAGGAGGGACAGAACCTACTCGAAATAGGCTCTGAAGCACAGCTGTGCCAAACCGAGCATCACTCCTAGCCTGGATGTCCAGGGAGTAATGCTTGGTAAAAGTGTGAACTGTTTTCCAGGTAGCTGCTTGACATATCTCTAGGATAGGGATATCCCTGGCAGCAGCCAGAGACGCAGCTGTACCTCTGGTAGAGTGAGCCCTCAGGCCTGAGGGAGGAACCTTACCCAGTTTTTCATAGCAAAGTTGGATACAAGAGACAATCCACTTGGCAATGCATCTTTTAGTGGCAGGTTTCCCCTTTACCAACCTCACCATAAGTGAGGAACAGTTTGAGGGAGTCAAACCTGTGACCCTTGGTACGTTCTATGTAGTAACTAAGGGCTCTTTTGACATCTAAACTGTGCAGTCTCTTCTCGCCAGAGGAGGAATGGTCAGTGAAGTACACGGAGAGACACAGATTGATTAAGGTGGAGGTCTGAAACCACCTTAGGCAAGAACTTTCTGTTAGTCCTGAGGACCACCTTATCTCTATGAAAGGAGATAAAATCAGGTTCCAATGACAATGCTTGTAATTCACTTATGTGCCTGGCAGAAGTGACAGCTACCAAAAACACAGTTTTCCAAGTCAAGTACTTGAGCTCTGCTGAAGACAAGGGCTCAAAAGGGGGGGTTGCATAAGCTGAGCAATGCAAATATTAAGATCCCAGGCAGGGGCAGGGTCCCTGAATGGAGGGTTGGTGTGAAGCAACCCCTTGAAAAACTTGGAGAATACAGGATGAGCCGAAAGAAAAGAGGGTTTACCTGCTGATAAGAAAGCAGACACGGCTGCCAGGTGCACTTTTAGGGTAGCTGGCCTCAGCCCCAAAGTATTCAAATGCACCATATAATCCAGGACTGTGGGTAAGTCAGCAGATTCTGGGGAAATATGCTTGCCAGAGCACCAAATGGAAAATCTCTTCCATTTGGAATTATAAGTAGCTCTGGTGGATGGCGTCCTAGAAGCCTTCAATATATCCAATACACCTTGGGAGAGGTGTAGGTAAGCAAACTCTAACTCTTTAAGAGCCAGGCCTTGAGATTGAGAGATTTGAGATTCGGGTACCAAACCCTCCCCTGAGCACAGGTTAACAGATTGTGATTCCTGGGAAGATACAGGGGAAGGTGGACTGCTAAGGACATAAGGAGTGGGTACCAGGGCTGCCTGGCCCAATCTGAAGCAATCAGGATCATCTTGCAGGGTTGAGATCTGATTTTGACTAGCACCTTGAACAGAAGAGGGAAGGGGGGGAAAGCATAGAGAAAGTTCCCTTCCCAACTGAGAAGGAAGGCATCCAGAGGGACTGAGCCCAACACTGGGGGCCTGCAGCAAAAAAGGGGAAGTTGGTGATTGTCTGGGGCTGCAAAAAGATCTATCTGCAGGGTGTCCCATCTGGCAAATACTACCTCCAATACTAGGGGATCCAGTGACCATTCGTGATGGCCCTGGGAAATCCTGCTGAGAGCATCTGCCAGGACATTGTCCTTGCCTGGGAGGTGAACTGCCGTAAGGGAGGTGTTCAGGGAGTACGCCAGAGACCACAACTTCATTGCTTCGGTGCACAAGGCTGTAGACCGAGTGCCTCCTTGCTTGTTGATGTACCACATTGTAGTGGTGTTGTCTGTTCTGATCTGTACAACTTTGTTCTGAACAGAGGTGGAAAAGCTTGAAGTGCTAGGAAAAACTGCTCTGAGTTCCAACAGATTGATGTGGAGCAGAGATTCCTGAAGAGATCACAATCCCTGGGTAGTGAGATCGCCCATGTGAGCTCCCCACCCCAAGAGGGATGCATTTGTAGTAAGGATTAAGGAGTGAGACTGAGGGGTGAAGGGGAACCCCTGTCTCAGATTGCTCTGGTCCTGCCACCACTGAAGGGCTTGGATCAGGGTTCGAGTCACTGGGATCAATTTGGTCAGAAGGTCTCTCCTTTGAGACCAAAAGGCTCTCAAATGGATCTGGATGTCCCTCATCTGAAATCTTGCTCCCTGCACAACTGCTGTAGAAGCAGCCATGTGCCCCAGGAGCTGCAGAAAATGCCTTGCTGGTCGAGAGACCTGCAGGGTGAAAGAGGAGGCCAGAGAGACCAAGGTCCTTGCTCTTTCCAGAGGAAGGAAGGCTCTGGCCTCTTTGTGTTCAGTTCTGCACCTATGAAGGTGAGAAGCTGGACAGGCTCTAGAACTGACTTTGGAAGATTGAGAAGAAACCTAGAGATATAAAAGCAGTTGCTGAGTTACCTGAAGGTGTAGTTTGACTTGGTCTGGAGACTGGCCTACTATGAGCCAGTCGTCCAGGTAAGGAAAGATGGCAATCTTTTGCCTTCTTAAGTGGGCCACTGCTACTGCCAGGCATTTTGTGAATACCCTCGGGCAGAGGTGAAGTCGAAGGGCATTGCTCTGAACTGGTAATGGCCTGAGGGCAGTTCGAATCCGAGGTACTTTCGATGGGAGCTTCTGATAAGAACATGGAAGTAGGCATCCTTGAGGTCCAGGGACGCTAGCCAGTCCCCTGGCCTTAGAGAGGGTAAAATAATTCCCAGAGTCACCATTCTGAATTTTGGTTTTAAAAGGTGCTTGTTTAGGTATCTGAGATCCAGTATGGGCCGCCATTCTCCTGTCTTTTTTGGGGTAAGGAAGTACCTGGAGTACAACCCTTTGCCCTGATGTAGGGGTGGAACCCTTCCACAGCTCTGAGAACCAAGAGGGTAGAAACTTCTGTTTCTAGGGCAAGTGCCTCTGATGGATTTGCAGGTGGAAAGGACCTGGCTTTCATCTTTGGAAATTTTTTGAAGCTGAGAACCAGTCCCTGGCTTACTACTTCCAGGACCCACTTGTCTGATGTTAAAGACTTCCAGTCCTGGACAAAGTAAGCCAGCCTGCCCCCTACAGGTAGTGGAGAATCGGCCCTGGCCACCCCATCAGGGTGCCTGCTTGGCAGGGGCTTTGGGCTGAGGGGTAGAAGCAGGCTTGCTTGTACCCCGTCTGCCTCTCCCTCTAAAGAACCCCCTCTGGGCATAAGCAGAAGAGGAGGCCTGGACTTGGTAAAAAGGCCTATGAAAAGGCCTGCCCCTGCCCCTGGGATGCTGCCTTTGAGGAGTGGCCTGCCTTTCCTTGGCCTGTGCACTCCTATAGGTGGTCCTATATTCATCCATTTTCTTCATGTAATTCTCTGTCTGCTCCCCAAACAGAGAATTGCCCACAACAGGAAAATCCATGGCCTTAGACTGGGTATCCTGTGACAGGGTAGTACATCTGAGCCAAGCCATTCTGCGAAGTGCCACAGATGTAGCCATGACCCTTGATGACACATCATTAGAGTCTACTGCAGCATGAAATTGCACCTTGGATGCCTCAATACCATCCGCAGCCACCTGTTACAGCTCCCTGGCAAGCAGGTCAGGGACCTGTTTTGCCAGGGCCAGCACAGTATCCCATCTGGATTTCTGGTACCTAGCAGCATAAGCCATATAATTTGCCTGTCTGAGTCCCAAAGATGCTGCCATGTACTGTTTCTTTGCCATGGCAACAATCCTCCTGGAGTCCTTTTCAGGGGGGCCCGAAGCTAGAGGAATATTTGCCTTGTCACAGGCAGCAGCCTGCACTACCCCCACATGGCTGCATTGCTGTGTGAGGAACTCCTTATCAGAGTCTGATAATGTATACCTCCTGTCCATCCTTTTATCAACAGGAGGTATAGTGTGAGGAGTTTTTAGAATTTTTACTGTCTGTTTCCGAAAAGATTTATGCAAAGGAATAGATAGTCTCCTAGACTCTGGAATATCCATCATTTCTACATAATCAGGCTCCTCTTGGTCATCAACAGCTTCCTCAACAGGGAACTGGAGAGTTTCAGCAACTTTCTTATAGAACATAAAATGAGAAGGGGACTCAGATAGCCTGGGAGGAGAAACCCATGACGGTCTGTCTGGAGAGATGTCCGGTTCAATGGGCACATCCAGACCTTCAAAACCACATTCACTCTCCTCATACTCCTCTTCCCCCTCCTCCAGTTCATAAAAATCCTCAAAATCATAATCTTGAACCGGTGGAACCGGCCGAACCGAGTGCTTCCCTGATGGTGTCGGTTCAGTCGGAACCGGGGAAAGTGACTGGACAATTTGAATTGCTTTAGCTATTTCCTCAGCGGTTGGAGAAAGAACTTTTGGCTCCACACTAGCTGACTTTCTAGTCCTTTTAGTTGGAACCGGCTCCTCAGAGCTGGCTCTTCATTTGCCCGAGGGAGTATTGCCCTGGTCAGGGGGCACTCCCTCCGGTTCGGTTGGAACCGAACTGGGCTGGCCATCCAGGTCAGCGGACTTTTTGGCCTCCCTTTCCCTGAGCCTACCAACTCTCTTTTCTATGGTGGCAGCAGGAAAATTCTTACAAATCTGGCAGTCTGCATTGAGGTGGCCAAACCCCAGACAATACACACAGGTGGCATGTGGGTCAGTCTTAGCAAAGGCTTCCCCACAAACACTACAGTGCTGAAACCCAGTGGGCCCGGTTTTTCTTTTGGGTTTCTCAGACATAGTCCCAGTCTAACCAAACTTGCCCATTTATGGCAATCCGCTAAGCAAGACTCTCTTATCTGTTCCCAACCGTGTCACGGGTCGTGGAAAAAAACGTAATGAAATCCGTTTTTTTTAGAACCGATAAGAACCGGGAACCGCACTCTAAATAAGGACTAGTAAAGTTTGAGAATAACCTGATCGGTTCAAACCGAACCGAAAAGCGTTTGCAAGTTCCACACAGAATAAAATAAATGTAAGCCTATCTATTACTTACAATACCACAGACAGAGCTTGAACCGACCGGTTGCGGTTTAATTTTGGTAAAAAAAAAACGATAAAATAATACTTTTTAACCGACAAACGAACCAAGCAGAAGGAGAAATCTCCGGAGCAACTGTTCAGTGAGGCGGAGTAAAGAATCTGACAGTTTGAGTTTGATTAACAACAGACAGAGTTTTCAGCCGAGCTCACGCTCAAGGTTCCATGCCTGGCATGGAAAGTTAACTCTTTCACTTCCAGAGCAGTTTGAAGGATGGGACTCACTGCATATGTTTTAATATAGCAAGACTTCATGTTGTTTGAAACATAGAAATTGACAGCAGATAAGGACCACTTGGCCCACCTAGTCTGCCCATTACTCTACCTACTGTAATACCGCAGACCCTACTTGATCTCCAGCATAGCCCCTCCCTTCCCTAACCATTAAGGTTCCCTTTTGCCTATCCCATGCTTTCTTGAATCCCATTACAGTTTTTGCCCCCACCACCACCTCCGCTGGGAGGCTGTTCCAGGCACCCACTACCCTTTCTGTGAAGAAGTACTCTCTCACTCCCCCCACCCAGAGTCTTCCCCCCTCCAGCTTCATAGCATGCCCCCTTGTTCTTGAGCATCTTTTTTTCTGAAAAATGCTCCCCTCCTGTACCTTACTTATACCCATGAGGTATTTGAAAGTCTCTATCATATTCTCTCTTTCCCTCCTTTCTTCCAGGTGTACATATTGAGGTCCATTAGTCTCTACTCATAGGGTCTCTGTTGCAAACCCTGCACCATTTTAGTTGCACTCCTCTGGATTGCCTCTACCCTATGTCGTTCCAGAGATGTGGTCCCCAGAACTTTACACAGTACTCTAGATGAGGTCTCACTAATGATTTATACAATGGTATCACAACCTCATTCCTTCTGCTTAATGATACCCTTGCCTATGCATCCTAGCATCCCACTGGCTCTTTCTACTGCCTTGTCACACTGTTTGGCCACTTTCAGGTCATCAGATTTGATGACCACTAGGTCTCTTTCCTGTTTGGTGGTCATCAGTACCATTCCCCCTATCTTGTATTCCACCCCTGGGTTTCTGTGCCCCAAGTATATGATTTTGCAATTCTTCGCATTGAAACTTAGTTGCCACACTTTGACCATTCTTCAAGCTTTCTTAGATCCCTATTTAATTTTTTCCACTACCTCCCAGTGTTTCTACCCTACTGCAGATTGTAGTGTCATCTACAAAAGCATACCTTCCCTTCTAGCCCCTCTACAATGTTACTTTTAAAGACATTAATGAGGACCGGTCCCCATAAGATCCTTGTGGCACACCGATAATCACCCTTCCTTCCTCTGAGTGAACTCCGTTTACCACCACCACCCTCCATCACTTATCCCCGAACCAATTCCTTACCTAATTCACTACTTTTGGAGCCACTCCCAGGCTGCCCAGCTTGTTTATGAGTCTCCTATGTGGAACAATGTCAAACGCCTCACTGAAATCTAGGTAGGCCACAGCCACCACTCCACCCTGATCTACTTCCTTGGTCACCCAATCAAAGAAATCTATCAGATTATTTGACATGACCTCCCCCTGTGAATCCATGCTGCTTCAGATCCTGTAAGCTGCTGGTTACATGATATTCCACAATCCTTTCCTTCAGCAGTGATTCCATTATTTTCCCCACCACCAAAGTCAAGCTGACTGGCCTGTAATTGCCAGCTTCCTCCCTGCTACCACTTTTAGTGAAGTGGGACTACATCTGCTCTCTTCCAGTCCTTCGGGACCACTCCCATCTCCAGTAAGTGGTTGAACAGGACTGTCAGAGGTGCAGCCAGCTCCTCTCTGAGCTCCTTCAATATCCTTGGATGTAACCCATCTGGCCCATTGCCTTGTCCACTTTCAGATTTGTGGGTTCCGTCAGGACTTTCTCTTTAAATGGACTAGTGTCCATGTCCCTTCCTTCAGCTCCTGTCCATGTCCCTTCCTTCAATGCTCCTGTCCCTTATCTGAGGTCCCTCTCCTTCCCCTTCCTCCATGAACACTGTTCAGGATGTCTGCTGTTTCTTTGCCCCTTCCATACACTCCCCCTTTCTCTCCTTAGCCTCACAATCCCTTCCCTGGTCTTTCTCATTTTGCTTGTAAAATGCCTTTTCCCCTTTCTTTACTGCCTGGGCTATTTTCTCCTCTGTTTGCGCCGTTGCACTCCTGATGGCGTTCTCTGCTTCCCTCTGCTTCTCACTGTACACCTCCCTATTCTCTTCTCTCTGCATCTCCTTATACTTACTGAATGCTAACTTCTTTGCCCTTACCTTCCCAGCCATATCTTTTGAGAACCACAGGGTCTCTTTTTCCTCTTGGTTTTGCAGTCAGCAGGCCGGACAACAAGTCCCCTTCCCCAAAGAGAGGAGAGCAGTCCTTCAGATGCTGAATCCTCTCTCCCCCCCTTGCGAACCCCAGCGGTCCAGGCTCATTCCAGAACCAGGGTCGCCAGCGTTGCGCGAGATGGAAAGAGGACTTTTTAAGGCACTGTACACACAAACCACTTGTTTATTATGTTGATTGAGCACATGCACAAGAAACATGTTGTGGCAGATTGCTGCAGAAGCAGGCTGTGGAGGCGCGGCACTGTTGTGGCCAGTGCCCCCACTGCCTTTGGAGGCTTGGCCTGTGTTCCCCAATGGGGTGGCAGGCTGCAACTGATACTAGTTCAGCCAGCGTGCCACCACCTTGAAACATTTTAGTCGCTGCAATCAGGGGCCACCTCATCATTGCAGTGTCATCTGCTGCAATGAGGGAGTGACCCCTCACTGTAGGGCTTGCCGACAGGCCGCCCAATCCCCGTCGGCTTCAGTGTCCACTTTCCCTTGCCAATGGGGGAGCCCACTCCCTGTTGGCAGAAGTCCCCCCGCTTCGTTCTGTGCCGAGGGGGTTCCCAACTCCTCAGCTCTTGTGGCCCTTCCATATGTGCCGATGGGGTGCCCAATCCCCATCGGCTACAGATTCCTCCCCGCAGATTCCCCCAAACACTCAGGTGACACGCTGGGAGCCCACCCCAGCATGTCAAATGCCCCTGAAAGAAAAAAAAAAATCCAGCGATTTTATTTATTTTTTAAACCTGTGAAAAAAAGCGGTCCCTGCGGTCTCCTGCCTCCCCCAACCCGCGCCCACCCTCTGTGTGCCCTGTCTCCCCACCCCTCACCTCATACTTACCTCCAGAGCCGGTGCGATGATTTTCAGTGGACCGGGAACACGTCTGCACTCTTCAAAGCCGACCACGAACTGAGGAAATGTCGGTAAGCTGTATAATGGCATAAATAGGGTTTTTTCAACTTTGGTGCATATTTCAGGCATTATGGGGAATTCTGACCCAAATTTTCAACATGGGGTTATTTGGACCCCTCCTCATGAATTCAGCCACTGTCATTGTGTTTTTCGGTCCTGAAAGGTGATTTCGCGATCACTGTGCGGAATCACCTTTCAGGAAGTTCCAATAGACAGTGTCAATCAGTGCCATGAGGTGGGCTCTCAAGAAGACTATGTTGCAAATCTAGTAGAAAAAAAAATCCCAAAAATGGCTGATTCTGGCGTGCATTGTGCAGTTACTCGCTTTGCTCATAACCCTTAATTGCAATATTTTCACTCCAGATTTTCAACACTGGCATTTTCTGCACCTCCTTATGAATAGTACAGCTGTCATTTTCACATCCTGGCGAAATGTGTTTTCGCGCTTACGGCCTGCACAATAGTGTATGGTAGCTGTGGAGGAAATCAGTGTTAGGACACATTAAGAAAATGACAGTGACACTGTTCATGAGCAGAAATCTAAAATGCCTATGTTGAAAATTTGAGTGACGATGAGTCCATCAAATGACTGTGTTACAAGTGTCGTTGCGCAGTTTCCATGCACCCTTGTAACTTCGCAAATTTGTAATATTTTCACACCACATTTTCAACACTAGCATTTTTTCACACCTCCTCATGAACAGTACAGCTGTCATTTTTCACATCCTGGCCAAAATATGTTTTTGCACTTCTGGTGCAGAATAGCACAGTCACTGTGGGAAATCAGTGTTTGGGACAGATTAAGATTGACCAGTGAGAGGGGAGTGACTGAGCGCAACTGTCTCTGTCAGGACTGCTGCAGTTTCTTTGTGGGCGAAAAAAGGCACTAGCATGAGCCGGGGCCCAGTACAAGGGCAGCCTGCAGTGGTGGGAGAAACAGAGCGGCGAGTGGGGAGAGTGGGCGAGCTCAGCGGAGCTCTATCAGGACTGCTGCGGTTCTTGTGAGGCAGAAAAGGCGCTACACGGGCAGGAACCCAGTACAAAGGGCAGCCTGCAGCTGGGAGAAACAGAATGGGCGGGTGAGAGAGGGGAGTGAGCAACCTCAACAGAGCTCTGTCAGGACAGCTGTGAACTTCTTTGTGGGCAGAAAAAGGCATCAGTGCAGGCAGGGACCCAGTACAAAGGCGAGTCTGCAGGCGCCAGGAGAAACAGAATGAACAAGTGAGAGAGGGGTAGCAGCTCAGTGGAGCTGTGTTGGGACTGCTGCAGATTTCTTTGTGGGCAGAAAAGGTACCAACGCAGGCAGGAGCCCAGTACAAAGGGCAGCTTGTGGCTCCAGGAGAAACAAAACGAGCGAGTGAGAGAGGGGTAGTGAGCGAGCTTAATGGAGCTCTGTCAGGACTGCTGTGGATTTCTTTGTGGGCAGAAAAAGGTGCTAACACAGGCAGGAGCCCAGTACATAAGGGCAGCCTGCAATGCTGGGAGAAACAGAATGAGCAAGTGAGAGAGGGGGAGTGAGCGAGCTCAACGGAGCTGTGTTGGGACTGCTGCAGACTTCTTTGTCGGCAGGAAAAGGCACCAATGCAAGCAGGAGCCTAGTACTAAAGTGCAGTCTGCAGCGTCAGGAGAAATATTACGATCATGCGAGAGTGGGGGAGTGAGCGAGCTCAATGGTGCTTTGCCGGGACTTTACAATTGCCACCCTCCCACCCGCGGTCCTCTGTGGTCCTATATTACACCAGGGTCTCTAGAGTGGAGACAAAGCAATGATTGAATACTTTAGGATTGCTGTAATAATACAGATTTAGTTGTTCTGTTTATTTCTGTAACTAAGCTCAGTGATACTTGGAATTCAATAGGATTTCTAACGGGGCTAAGTGAAACTATATGAAAGCCGAGAATGAAAAGTATGGTAGCCGAGGGGTGAAAAACAGATAAGGAGGCTTTAGGATTGCTACAGTAATACAGTATCTAACAGATGAGATTTGAGACTGAATTTCCCCGGTTGGCAAGGGGTCAGTAGGGGGACTAGTGTGGGGGGGGGGGGAATTTGAGTAAATAGGGGCCTAACAGTTGCAATAGGGTACAGAACCTGGGAGTAAGAGCCCGTAACATAAGATGGGGGCCAAAATGGGGCAGGTGCCACATGTCAATAGGGCAGGCATCTTTGGAAGCGTGGAGTGGTGTACGAGGTATGGGTCTGCCATGATCCTGGACTGGGCTTGGAGGATTGGGGGTGGGGTGTATGGTCTGTAGATGACTGGCTAGTTTGAGGGAGGAACTGTAGAGGTTAGGGAGGAGTGTAAGTGGCAGAGCAGATGACTATGGTAAGCATCCTGAGAGGGAGAATAGGGGATGGAGGAAGAATAACTAGGGACTGAAACCAACCCCAGTATCAGAGGCAGTAGCAGAAAAGAGAGAAGGGAAGGGGTGCCTGAGGTGAGGGCGGGGGCCTCCTGATGGGGGAGGAAGAGACCAAGAGGAGTACCAGGGGAAGGAGCAGATGGCTGTGAGTAGGGAGGGACCAGGGGTGCCACGGAGGGGGAACAAGAAGGAGTAGGGAACCGATAGGGGAAAGAGATGTAGGACAGGTATCAACTACGAATAGATTCAGACCTCTGCTAGGGGACAGAGAGGGGGAGCAGGAACATACTGAAGGGAGAATGACAAGCAGGACATAAGAGGGATGGCAACAGGTAGGGGAAGAGATAGTAAGGACAAAAGGGTAGAAGGGGGCTAGTAAGGAAGGAGGGGGTGGTGACTGAAGAAGAGAAGGCTACAGGAAGGGGGAAGGATGGCAGGGGCATCACTATCGGGGTAGAAGGGAATGGGGGCTCTAAATCAACAACAGCTGGGATAGGAGAGGGGTTGGAAATCAGCAGGGGAGATGGGGAGGTCGACATGGGAAGCCCAGTAGGAAGTAGTCAGGCTGGGAAGGGGTTCAAGGGAGATGGGAGGAATAAGGCAGAGAAAATGGGTGAGGCGGAAGTAGAGGGTACAGATACAGAAGTCACAGAGAGTGCAGTTGGCAGGGGTAAGGGACAGGGAAGAACAAATACTGGGGTGGTGGAAGGTGCATTAGAAGGGAAAGGGTGTAAGGGGAAGGGGGGGGTACTTGTCCTGGGGGATTCTATGCTGAAATGGGTGAGATGGGGCAGAAAGGGGGAAAGGCACAGCCATACTTGGGTTGAAACTGTCCCCATGTTGACTGCAGGAGGGTCAGGGCATGCACTGCTCAAGCGTGCAGCGAGGGGGAGGAAGAAACCTCATTTACTGTTGCATGTGGGTACAAATGACTTGGCAGGGGACACTGTGGAAGTAGTGAGGGGGAGGTTTGAGTACTTGGGCAGGCAGTGTGAGGGGGTGGGAAGTCAGTGGCATTCTTGGAGGTACTGCTGGTACCATGTGCAAGCATGGCAAGGAAGGGTAGGCTTGAGGAGTTTGAGTGGCTGAGGGATTGGTGCCACACAAAACATTATGGGTTAGTGACTAACTGGGGTAGGGTCTGGGACGAATAATGACTTGTACGTGGGGGGCAGGATACACTGGAGCAGAAAGGAGAGGGGAGTATTAAAGGCAGCATTGCTGCCAGGCCACTGGCGCGGAGTGTTGAGGCGCTGGATGCTACACCTCACGCCACGCTGGCGACCCGGGTTCGGATGCAAGCCCAGGCCACCAGGGGTTGGCAAGGGAGGGATAGGATTGAGCGTCCAGAGGACTGCTCTCCTATCCCAGGTGGGATCCAAGGACCCACCACTCTGTAGTGGCCCCTGGTGATGATCGCGGGAGCTACTACTGCAGTGTAGTAAAGGGTGGTGGACATTGGCATGCTGCTGTGCCTAGCGTCATTGCATGCCACTCCACAAAGGGAGAAAAGTGGAAAATAGGGCTACAGTCGGCAGCATGAGCTTCAGCCCCCCCCCACCCCAAATGGCATCCTCAACTGGATCCTGCTCTGGTGGGTCGACCCAGAAGCTCCTCACCACCTCACCATGGAGGTAATCTGAGGGGTGGCAGCAGCCTGATAATAGGGGCAGGGCTATATAGGGGTCAGTCAGGATGACCAAACCGACCATAGCCCAGTGAGAAAATATATAAAAAAAAAAGGCAGGATTAGAGGGGTATATCTCTACTAAGGTGGATTTAAACAAATGGGGGGGGGGCCCAAAAGACTGAGGTTGGTAGAAAGGTCCAGACAGGGGAGCCTGATGAGGTCACTACCCTAGATATAGGTAAAGGTGGAGGTGTAGTAACCCTGGAAGGGGGCTGGTAGAGTGGTCTAAGTGTAATACAAAAGGCACCACCACCCGGTAAGAATAAGGAGAAGAAATGGTGCGGACTACCGGGAGGAGGGACACAGGCCAAGGAGGAGAAGATTGAGGAGAAGGAGGGGTACGGGTGGAAGGTGGTCTGACTAAATGGATGGAGAACTGGTTACACGGGAGGGTGCAGAGGGTAGTGGTGGTGGTGGGGTAGCTCTTGGCACCCAGAACAATGACAAGTGGGGTGCCACAGGGCTCAATGCTTTGCTCAATGCTATTTGGGCTCTTTATCTCCAATATAGCACATGGAGTGGGGAGCAGGGTTAGTCTGTTCGCACATTATACCAAATCAAAAGCAAATAGTTATAGTAGCAGAGACCCCCCACTGACACACATACACACTCCCCGAAAAGCTGCTTAAAAGCCTGCAATTCATTCAAATCAATTCCATTGTCTTACTTACTTGGGGTTCAATGCCAATAAGTGTAAAATCATGTACCTGGGCATAGGAACCCTGATGCTGGGTATAGGATGGGAGAGGTACTGATACTCACTAGACATGAAAGGGTCCTTGAGGTTATTATATCAGAGGACCTCAAGATGGCAGTACAGTGTGACAAGGCTATGGGCAGGGCAAATTGGATTCTGGGGTGCATCAAGAGTGGCATCTCCAGTAAGAAGAGGACGGATGTTGTGCTGCCATTGTATCACTCCCTGCTATACCCCCAGCTGGAGTACTGTGTCCAGTTTTAGAGTCCACACTTCAGAAAGGACATAAGGTGGAGGTTTTCCAGAGGAGGGCAACTAAAATGGTTCAGAATTTTCACAGGAATCCCTACAAGGAAAGGCTGAAGAATATCAACATGTACACTCTGGAAGAGAGGAGGGCGAGAGGTGACATGATCGAGACCTACAAAGTACCTCACAGGGGTAAAGAGGGCACAGTTGCGGAGTTTCCTTCAAATAAGGATGAGCACCCAAACCAAGGGAAATACAATGAAGCTGGGGGGAGGCATTCAGGATAGATGTAAAGAAATATTTATTTACTGAAAGGGTGGTAGACACCTTGGACAGACTGCCAGGAGAAGTGGTGGAAGCTAAAATGGTAGGGGGCATGAAACATGCATGGGATAAATATATGGGTATATTAGAAAAAGGGGAAGGAGGGGGTCAATGGAGATCAATAGGGCTATGGAAGTGGAGTAGGTTCAGGTTCATTGCAGGAAAAATCCATTAAGTAAGCTCTTTCACAAAGAGATCCTGATTTACACAGGCAGAGTAAGACATGCAGTAACATATACAGGCACAGGTTACAAGTAGGTAGAGAACACTTGGGCAGACTGGCTGGGCTGAGCGGTCCTTTTCTACTGACAAATTCTATGTTTCTATGGCACCATGTGTTAATTCAGGTGCAGTGTTTATTTAAAGTTGGGCCTACCATACATCCAGATGTAAGGTACAGTAAATTACCGAATTAGATGCAGCCCACTTACAGTACAATAAACAGAACCTCAGTGCTTCGAGAAGCCTTTACTCTTCATAAGGCTGCTTAAAGAGCTGGGGTTCTATTTGCAGTGTCCACACCAGTATGCTGATCTTAAAATCGACGCCGCATCTGAATGAATACTTCATTCTTGCTCACTCCATTTTTTCCCCACTTTGAAACCTGCTTGTCCCGAGTTAGTTTTGGGCTGGCAGCACCTCACCTGTGTTGGAAGATGACCAATAAGCGGCACTGAAAGAAGTCAGACTTCACAGACTGTGAAGGCAGCTGCTCACGTACAGAAATAAGGCAATTCTACTGGGGGGTAGGAGGAAGTAAGCCATTGATTAACTAGAATTTGCTGCTTATCCATCAGGTAGGGAAATGGGCAGACTAGGTGGGCCAAGCGGTCCTTATCTGCTGTCATATTCTATGTTTCTCACCCACCATCTTGCCAAGAAGAAGGCTGCAGCTGTGGCCACTGATGACTGTTGGGGTGTGGGGATGGCGGGACCAAACGGGACAGACATAAGGAAATAAAATCATAATAAAAACTGTGAGACCTTCATCAGCTTTCCAAAACACTTAGCAGTAAAAGAACACTCTATAAAGTTTTTAAAATGGCAACACAATCTGGTGAGCCCTCTGTCTGCCATCGGACACCAGGCATCAACCAGCATAAAATTGCCTAAAGAAGGCAGTGTGGTCATGTGGTTACTGAAATACTGAAGATTACAGATTTATAAGAACAAAAGAATATCACACAGAAGTTGGCACATATGTCTATAGCAGTTGTCTCCTGCTTCTCAGTAGTTATATTTATATCCTTGAGGTACTTGAATGTTTCTATTATATCCCCTCTTTCCCTCCTCTCTTCCAGTGAGTACATATTGAGGTCCATAATTTCTCCTCCACATCTTGTGTTGCAAGCTCTGTACAGTCTCATTCACCCCTCTGGACCATCTCCAGTCTGTTAATATCCTTACAGAGGTGTGACCTCCAGAACTGCACACAGTACTACATGTGAAGCCTGACCATGGTTTTTATATAATGGCATCAATACCTCCCTTCTTATGCTGGTGATACCCCTGCCTATGTACCCCAGCATGTCACTGGCCCTCCAAGCTGCCTTACCACTTTGACATTTTCAGGTCCCTTTCCTTCTTTGTGACTGTCAGCAACCCCCCCCACACACACACACACACACACACACAATTCTGTACCTTTCCCCAGGGTTTCTGTGTCCCAGGTTCATAATTTTGTACTTTTTTGAACTGAACTTCACTTGCCAGTCCTCAGACCATTTCTCCAGCTTCCCTAGGTCCCTCCTTGTTTTCTCCACCCCCTCTGGGGTATCCACTGAGTTACACATTTTGGTGTCATCTGCAAACAGGCAGACCTTTCACTTCAGCCTTCTGCAATGTCACTAATGAAGACATTGAACAGGACTGGCCCCAGGACCACTCCCTGCGGCACCCCACTCGTCACCCCCTCTCCCCAGACTGCGTCCCATTTACTACCACTCTCTGCCTCCTGTCTGTTACCTAGTTTCTAACCCAGTTTACCACCCTTTCCTCATGCCCAGCCTACTCAGCTAGTTTATCAGCCTCCTATGTGGGACAGTGTCAAAGGCATTGCTTACACATCAAGTTAAGCTTTGTCCACTGCCCCACCCTGATTTACTTCCTTTGTCACCCAAAGAGATCAACCAGATTTGTCTGACATGACCTCCCCACTGTGAATCCATGTTGCCTATGGTTCTGGCTTCCGATGGCTTCTAGATGCCCCACTATCCTTTCTTAAAACAATGTCTCCATGATCTTCCCCACTACTGAAGTGAGGCTGACCAGCCTATAGCTCCCTGCCTCCTCCCTACTGCTGGATTTGTATAGAGGGACCACAAGTGCTCTCTTCCAATTATCTGGTACCACCTCTGTGTTGAATGACTCCGTGAACATGGCTGCCAGAGGTACTTCTATTTCCAGTCACAGTTCTTTTAATATCCTTGGGTGTATGCCATCTGGTCCCATCGCTTTGTCCACCTTCAATTTACTCACTTTCTGCAGGATTCTTCTGCCTGTGAATGGACTATTGTCCACCTCTTCCCGCCTTTGCAACTGCTGTACTGCTGTGGCCCTTGCCCCTCCCCCCTTATGTGAATACTGAACAGAAAGACACAGTGGATGTCTGGGGGACACATGACAGTTCTTAGGCATGGTACTTTCACTTCCAAATACCTAAACAGCACATATAAGAAATCAACATTCGGCACTGACAAATGCTTGTTTCTGTTACATTGATGATTTGTTTATAATTTGGACAGAGAGCACTGACACACCTAAGGATTTTCATCAGGAACATAATAACCTCCACCCAACCATAAAGCTTTCCCTGGAATATTCTGCCACCAGTGTAAATTTTCTGGATACCACTGTCACTATCAAGGATGGAACCCTACACACATGTATTTACAGGAAACCAACAGACAGACAGAGATACTTACACAGGAAAAGTAATCACCCGAGCCACACAAAAAAATCTGTCATGTGTAGTCAAGCACCTCTGTATCACCACCTTTGTTCAAATGAGGAAGACAGAGAGACACATTTGACTATGTTCAAAAACACCTTTATTGAGCAGGGACACTCTTCCAGAGAAATTGACAGAGCAGTGGAATGTGCAACATGGGTACCAAGAGAACAACTACTGCAATATAAGAAAAGGACCACTACCAACAGAATACCCATAGTAGTCACATATCATCCTGACCTTGAACTTCTACATAGGATTATTAAGGACCTCTACCCAATAATTAGTGAGGATGAAATCCTTAATTGTATTTTTCAAGAACTAACACTACTATCTTTTAAACAACCACCTAATTTAGCCAACTTGATTAGGCATCAGCTTGAACCAGAATAGAATACCATGACATCATATGGTACACGACCCTGTCATCATCTCAGATGTAAGACTTGTAAGCTCAGTTCCACATCAGATTGTGTGGTTACATCACAAAACAGACAATTCAGGATACAGGGGAATTATACATGTACATCAAGGAATGTTGTTTATTTCATTCAATGCAAGAAATGTCCTCGCACAGGTTATGTGGGGGAGACAAAGCAACAACTCCTCACCTGAATATTCACCAGACGGCTTTATTTTATTGTATTGCTCTCACATACTTCTATGTTATTCATTACTGTTGATTCAATTATACCTATTGTGCTCTTCTGCCTGCACTGTACTATTATTGCCTACGCATACCCATGATCTATAATCATACTATCATTGTTTCAATAAACTCCTGGGTCGTGCCTGAAAGGACTCAATTGTAACCATTGTTTTCTCCTGTCTGCTATGTATAATTTTTGTCCAAGTTTCTACTGTTTCATAACTGTACTGTCTTTGTTTCAACTATATTTTGTTTCTGTAAACTCCCAGGTCGTGCCTGAAAATAGTCATTTCTATGGCTAGCACACCTTACCCAGTCAACAAAAACTAAATAAAATAAAGAAAAATAGAATGAATTCACACAGGCATTCTATTAATATGAAGATGACTGACGAACCAGTGGCGCAACACTTCTCCCAGGACGGCTACTCAATCTCAGATACGTCTGTGATGGTCTTAAAATGACATTTCAACAGTACATAACAGAGACTGGCTTCTGAAATCATACTTATTTTACTTCTCAATATAGTAGAAGATGGTATGAACATTGATGTGGGGTATATGACACATTATTCCACTTAAACTTACACAAACCTTTACTTCAAAGGATGGACATAAATATTTTAGTTCTTCAGCGAGCCTTTGTTGTTTTTGGTTTTTTAATACTTATACCCTTTATCTGGTTATCTACATGCTGGCTTCTCACTTTAGTACTGTGTGAAAGTGTGTGTGTGTGTGTGTGTGTGTGTGTGTGTGGTGTGTATTGAGTGTGGCATGGGATAATTTTTATGTGGGAGTTGGGGGGGTTTGTGGGTATAGTGGGTGTTTTTATTGTGGTGATATTAAGGTAGGCTTTTATTCAGGCACATTGCATTATAGTATTACAGTGGCTAGGACTCAGTCCACATATATAGTGAATATTTACTTCCTTCTACTAGTTGTCTGTGTTTAGATTACATACCGTCACATTTTTTAATTCTGTACATACTAAGATGCATATCTCATTTACTTGGGGATTCATGTTAGGTTTAATTCCTTTGGGTAAATATTGCAATGATTAGTGTGAATGATGGTGTATTAGGACTCTTGTGCATATATCTCCTTCTAACTAGTTATCTTTCCCCGGGAAGGGGGGGGCAGAGGGGATTTAATTCCTATGAGTTTTTATTCAGATTCCTTACACTGTTTCTGTACATGTTTTGTTATACTTCGACACTGTAGCAATATCTGCACATATCAGGCTCATGGTCTCAATTTCTTGGTGGTCCTTGACAAGTATTCTTTTTTTTTTTAATTTGGCACTTATACTTACAATTAATATTATCATGTATACAATTCTGTTACAACACTGAAGGCCTTAAAGTTTATGGAATATATTAACTGGTTGAGAGTATAGTTGGGAAAATGTCTCAAGCTAAGTTCTACCTTACATTATGTTGAAACATTTGCTCACTTTGAGTAAACTTTACTTTAAATCTTCTGTATACCATATATATAATTCCTGTTTATTTTATTTTTGGGGCTTGTTTACTTCACTTATGGTTTATTTTAGCATGTATTATTATCCACAGTTTTGCCTTTCATTGACTGGGTTCTTTACCACACAAGGACACTTGCAATTAAAGTTGTAAGCTCCTCATCTCACATGTAATTAGGGAGAATAGTATCCTAAGGTTTTGTTTTCATTAGACTGTTTTCTTGAAACATACGGAGACATTTTGAATTTTATGTGAGGAGAACTCTCTGCTTGTTGCCATCTTCTGATAACCTTTGACATTCAATGGCTTTTCAGCTAAAAGCATACAGGTGTTAATCAGCTTCTCTGACATAGTCTTCTGTTATGTTTCGAATGAGTATGTTGAACCAATGAGCATTATTTCTGTTTTTTATGCTTTTATGCATTATCTTGGTGTTAATAGCATGGGATTTTCTAAATAACTGTCATAAAGCTTATGAGGAAGGACTTGGTTGGTCCGAAAGCTAGATTGCTTTGCTCTTTTGTTGTAACATCTATGTTGGTCCAATAAAGGGTATCAAACCATTTGCTTCTGGATTTGATTCCCCTGAGGTACTTGAAAGTTTCCATCATGCCCCCTCTCCCTCCTTTACTTGAGGGTATACATATTAAGCTTCTTAGCTCTCTTCATATAGTTTCTGGTGCAGACCCTGCACCATTTTAGTTGCCCTCCTATGGACTGCCTTCATTCTGTCTATGTCCTTGTGGAGATGGGGTCTCTAGAACTGCATATGGTACTCCGGATTGGGTCTCACCAACTGTCTGTACAGAGGGATGAAAACTTCCTGTTTCTACTGGTGATGCCTCTCCCTATGTATCCCAGTATCCCCCCAGCCACTCTTACTGCCTTCTCACATTACCTGCCTACCTTTAGATCTAGAGCACTTTGTTCTTTTATTATAACATCTATGTTACCATTTGCTTCTGGATTTGATTTCCTTAAGGTACTTGTCTCTTCCTGACATAAACCTAGCATTAGAATATCTGGTCAATACCTTCACCTCCATCCTTGACCACCATGCTCCCCACAAACTAAAAAGATCAGAAGGCATCCATTCTCCCTGGCTCACACAGGAACTGAGGCATCTCATGTGCTCTCATGACAAAGTATGGCATGCCTTCAAAATCTCTAGACTCCACTCTGACTGCAACACCTACCGCTAGCTACACAGTATTTGTAAATCTAAGATAGGCAAAGCCAAGAGGGAGCATCTCCTATCACTGCAGGAACAACACCTCTCCCAGCCCCAAATGTTTCTGGAAGGAAACTGACGCTGTCCTAAAGGGTAATGAAAGGATTGTCCCACAATCAATGGCAGCAGAAGACTCCACACTATCCTCACCCATGGCGATAGCGGCAGGACTGAACCACTTCTTTATGGACCCTGATGCCTACAAAACTGACCTTCCTGTTAATTGTCCTGTGCCACCATCTAGCCACCCGGAATTGCCACTCTCACTCTTCCACTTAAAAACTACCTTTCGAAAACAGATCTTTAAATTGCTAAAGGGACTTAATCCTGACAGCTCACCAGGGATCGACTCCCTACCACCCAAATTTCTTAAAATAGGCGCACCTGCACTTGCCTACCCGATCTCCTGCCTAATCAATAGATCCTTCCTCATGCAAACCATCCCAGACAAATGGAAAACCGCAGTTGTTGTCCCAGTACATAAAAGTGGTCTGACCAACCTTATAGAAAACTATAGACCCATATCTATCTTGTGTCCAATTGCTAAAATCCAAGAAAGAATACTTTATAATCAACTATCATCCTGCCTTGAACAGAGCAATGCCCTCGCTAGTAACCAGCATGGCTTTCGGAAATCGCATGGGACAGAAGAAAAAATTACTCACCTGTTTTAATCTTGTTTCTTCCCAGGGATCCACTAATATTATTACTCTTTGCAGTGCCCCTTTAAGCCAGCACTGCCCCGGAGCCAAATAGAATGCTATGCTAATTATGGAATGTTTCGCTCGTGCATTCATTTTCAAACTGCCCTATTCTAACTGCCTGGATTCTACCTCAGATTTCTGTGAAGCCTGCAGAGAGGCCATAATATATAGAACAATTAACAATTAGAAAGCTAATGGCCAACAGGGCCATGTAAAAAGAAGTAATAGGCAAAGAAAGGGCCAACAAAAACACAGTATAAGAATGAGTCCTCTTTTCTGAGCCAGATATACCCTTAGAAAAGAACCTATCAGCTAAGTATTACAAAATGTGCCAGCAGATGACTTACCCATCATACTGATAAACATCTCAGCTGTATAGAGTATTTTTCTGTGATTCTAAGGGGAGGACCAGGGGCGGGGAGTAATAATATTAGTGGATCCCTGGGAAGAAACAAGATTACTACAGGTTGAGTAATTTTTTTCTTCTAACCCCAGAAATCCACTAATATTATTACTCTTTGCAGACTATGTAGCAGTACCACTAGGAGGTGGGCAGAATCTATTTAGGAAAAAGACTATGCAAAACAGCCTTTCCAAATGTGGCATCACTCCTGGCCTGAGTATCCAGGCTGTAGTGCTCAGTAAAGGTGTGGACAGATCTCCAGGTAGCTGCTTTACAAATCTCCAACAGAGGGACCTCTCTGGAAGCTGCAATGGTGGAAGTTGTGCCCCTTGTGGAATGGGCCTGAAGACCTCAAGGAGGGACCTTGCCCACCTTTGAATAGCAGAACTAAATACACTGGACTATCCACTGAGATATAGCCCTCTTTGAAGCAGGAGACACCTTACCTACTTCCCCTATAGATAAGGAACAGTCGCTGTCTGTCCTGCCTATGATCCTTGGTATTGGCTATATAAAATAGCTCAATGCTCTCTTCATATCCAAACTATGCAGCCTACGCTCACCAGAACTAGCGTGTGCTGTTAGGAATACTGGTATGGTAATGGACTGATTTAAATGAAAGTCAGAAACTACTTTGGGAAGGAATGTTCTATTAGTTCTCAACACTACCGTATCACTGTGGAAAGAAATATAGTCCTTCTCCACACATAGGGCTTGTAACTCACTTATCCTCCTAGCAGAGGTAAGTGCCACTAGGAAAACTACCTTCCAGGTAAGAAATTTGAGCTCTACAGTAGCCAAGGGTTCAAATGGCAGAAGCACAAGCTGGGCAATACAAATGTTGAGGTCCCAAGCTGGCACTGGTTCCCTATGAGTGGGAAACAGATGTAAAAGGCCCTTAAAAAACCTTCTAAATATGGGATTTGAGGCTAAGGATACCTCTTTCCCTACAGAGAGATAAGCTGAAAGTGAAGCCAGATGAACTTTGTGGCCTAACAGCTGTAGAAACCGAGTTGCTGATTTTGACCTGCCAAGGACAAATGAGCTTGCTAGAAGCTGGATAGCCTGTACCCTTTCCAAGGGTAGGAAAACTTTCCCCAGAATTGTACTGAGTTCTGCCCCTATGAACTGCAATACTTGGACTGGGGTGAGAACAAATTTCTTGGCATTTAGAAGAAACCCCAGGGAGGAGAGAACACCTTGAGCTACCAATAAGTGTTCTGACACTTGTTGGGATTTTCCTACAATCAGCCAGTCATCCAGATATGGGAAAACTGACACCCAGCTTTCTGAGATGTGCCACTACCACTGCTATCTCTTTGTGAATACCCTTGGTGCAGAGGTAAGAACGAAAGGAAGTGTTGAGAACTGGTAGTAGCCTTAGGGGAGAGTGAACCTGAGATATGTTCTGTGTGATTCTCTGACAAGGATGTGAAAATACGCATCTTTTAAATCCAAAAAGACCAGCCAGTCCCTTTTGTAGTGTTGGCAGGATTATTGCCATTGTGACCATTTTGAATTTGGGTTTCACCAAGTACTTGTTTAGATGTCTGAGGTCTAGTATAGGCCTCCACTCTCCAGTCTTTTTTGTCGTTAGGAAATACCTGGAGTAGAACCCTTGCCCTCTTTGATTGTGTGAGACAGGCTTGACTGCTTTTGCCAGTAATAAGTTTTTTACCTCCTGCTCCAGCAGTTTTCTTTGTGAGGGAGGAACTGATGCAAAACATTTTACCCTTAGAGGGGGGAAGGGACTTGAAACAAAGGGAGAGACCCTGACCCACTATTTCCAGGACCCACCTGTCTGATGTTATATTTGACCAGTCCTGGAAATGGTGAGAAAGTCTACCCCCTACAGGATGTGGAGAGGCAGCCTGCGGGGAAGAGTCAGGGGTTCCACTTTTGCAGTTGTTGAGGTTGGATAGAATGAGACCCTCTGCGAGAGCCTCTTCTGCCCCTGGCCCTATAGAAACCCATCTGCTGGGGTTGGTACTGTATCTGCAGAGCAACTTGCACCTGAAAGAAAGGTCTTCTAAAGGCAGACTTGCCTCTGCCTCCCCTAGAATAAGAAGTGGAGGGAGAAGGTTTGTCCCTGGTAGAATTACTTCTTAAAATAGTCTTGTATTCATCTACTTTCTTCATGTAGGCTTCAGTCTGTGCACCAAAAGAAAAAATTACTCACCTTAATAATTGTGTTTCTTCTAATGGAGCCTTGCTGTGTTCTGACATTATGCAGTTAGTCCCAGCACTTGAACTGCTCCGGAGAGGAAAGAGTTAACTATATGCCAGAGCATAGAATGTTGAGCTCGAGCTCAGTTCAAACCTCTGTCTGCTGCACTTTGAAGTGTAACCATCAGATTCTTACGAGCTAATATTAACTACACCTAAGTGGAAATTGTAAAATCTACTAGCCAAAAGGCAATCAAATATTGTGGGTCCCCAAAAAGACTCAAGTCGAGAACGCCAAAACAAAAACTAGGTAGTGAACAAAACATAACTATAGAAAAATATATTTAACTTAACCCACTCCCCCTCTCTATAAAAGGGAGAGTGCCAATTGCACCCCTGAGGTGCAACACTGCACCTGCCAGCCCACTTCCCAAAAAACAGGTTCTGAGAGAGGAGGAAGGTCAGAATACAGCAAAACTCCATTAGAAGAAACACAGTTACTAAGGTGAGTATTTATTTCTTCAAACAACATGAAGTCTTGCTGTATTCTGACATTATGCAGACTACCAAGCAGTGCCTCCATGGAGGAGGGTACCGAACCTATTTTGGGAATAGGTTCAGCAGTACGGCGGTACCAAACCTAGCATCACTACTAGCCAGGGTATCCAGAGAGTAATGCTTGGTGAATGTATGGACTGTTTTCTAGGTGGCTGCTTTACATATCTCTAACAAGGGTATATCTCTGGCAGCAGCCAGAGAAGCAGCTGTACCTCTAGTCGAATGAGCCCTCAGGCCTGAGGGGGGTGTTTTGTCTAGCTTTTCACAGCAGAACTGTATACAAGAGACAATCCACCTGGCAATAGTCCTCTTAGTAGCAGGTTTACCCTTTCCCACTTTACCATAAGTGAGAAACAACTGGGGAAAGTCAAACCTAAGTGCCTTAGTGCGCTCAATGTAGTAGCTAAGTGCCCTCTTAACATCCAAACTGTTTAATCTTCTCTCTCCTGAAGAAGAATGATCAGTGAAAAACATAGAAAGAGACATGGACTGGTTCAGATGAAAATTTGAAGCCACTTTAGGTAAGAACCTCCTGTTGGTTCTAAGGACCACCTTATCTCTATGAAAAGAGATAAAAATTAGGCTCCACTGACAGAGCTTGTAATTCACCGATATGCCTGGCAGAGGTAATAGCTACCAGGAACACAGTTTTCCAAGTCAAGTATTTAAGTTCTGCTGAGGCCAAAGGCTCAAAGGGAGGTTGCATAAGCTGAGCAATGCAAACATTAAGATCCCAAACAGGAGTAGACTCCCTAAAAGGAGGATTGGTATGGATCAATCCTTTAAAGAATTTACAGAAAAAACAGGATGAGATGCCAGTGAGGAGGCCTTTCCCACTGACAGGAATGCAATAAACAGCTGACAAGTGTATTTTCAGGGTAGTTGGTCTGAGGCCTAAGCCATTAAGATGAACCATGTAATCCAGAACTGTAGCCAAGTCAGCAGAATCTGGGGATATGTGCTTATTGGAACACCAAATGCTGAATCTTTTCCATTTGGAGTTATACATTTTCTGGTAGCGGTTTTCAAGAGGCTTTGAGAATGTCCAGAACCCTCCCCCCCCCACCCGAGACAAATGCAAACTTGCATATTCTAGCTCTTCAAGAGCCATGCCTTGAGATTGAAAGACCGAAGGTTGGGGTACCAAATCCTCCCCTGAGAGGAGGTTAACAGGTTGTGATTCTTGGGAAGAGATAGGGGAAGATGGACTGCTAGGGACAGCAACAGAGGAAACCAAGGCTACATGGCCCAGTCTGGAGCAATCAGGATCACTTTGCAAGATTGTGACCTTAACTTGACCAGAACTTTGAATAATAGAGGAAAGGGGGGAAAGGCATACAGAAATGTCCCCTCCCAATCCAGAAATAGAGCATCCAGTGGGACTGAGCCCAAGACTGGGGTCTGCAACAGAAGAGAGGAAATTGGTGATTGTCTGGAGCTGCAAAGAGATCCATCTCTGGAGTGCCCCACCTTGAAAAAAATCACTTTTAACACTAGGGGATCCAGGGACCATTCGTGATGGCCCTGAGAAATCCTGCTCAATGCACCTGCTAGCACATTGTCCTTCCCTGGAAGGTGGACTGCTACCAGAGATGTCTGTAGGGAATAAGCCAGGGACCATAACTTCATGGCTTCCATACACAAGACCACAGACCGAGTGCCTCCTTGCTTGTTGATGTACCACATAGTGGTGGTCTTGTCTGTCCTGACCTGAACCACCTTGTTCTGTACTGAGTCCGAGAAAGCTTGTAGATCCAGGTACATTGCCCTGAGCTCCAGAAGATTGATGTGGAGTAGAGACTCCTGAGGGGACCACACTCCCTGTGCTGTGAGGACTCCCAAGTGAGCTCCCTACCCCAGGAGAGAAGCATATGTGGTTAGAACCACAGAATGAGACTGTGTGGTGAATGGGACCCCTTGTCTGAGGTTGTCCTGATCCAACCACCACTGGAGAACCTGGATCAGAGTCTGAGTCACTGGAATTAGTTTGGTTAGAGGATCTTTTTTCTGAGACCAAAAAGGCCTCAAGTGGAACTGGATGTCCCTCATCTGAAATCTGGCCCCTTGTACTACTACAGTGGACGCTGCCATGTGGCCCAGGAGTTGAAGAAAATGCCTTGCTGGTCGAGACACCAGAAGGCGAAAAGAAGAAGCCAGGTCTATAAGGGCCTTTGCCCTTGCCAGAGGGAGAAAGGCTCTTGCTTTGATAGTATCCAACTCTACCCCTATGAAGGTCAAGAGTTGCACTGGTTCGAGAATTGACTTTGGACGACTGAGGAGGAATCCTAAAGAAGTGAGCAACTGATGGGTCACTTGCAGGTTTGACTTGACTTGGTCTGGAGACTGACCCACAATGAGCCAGTCATCCAGGTATGGAAATATGGAAATGTTTTGTTTTCTTAGAAAGGCCACTACTACTTCTAGGCATTTTGTGAACACCCTTGGTGCTGATGTTAGGCCGAAGGGCATTGCTCTGAACTGATAATGGCCTGAAGGCAGTTCGAACCCGAGATACTTTTTGTGAAAGCACCTGATGGGAATGTGAAAATAGGCATCCTTGAGGTGCAGGGAGGCTAGCCAATCCCCTGGCCTTAGAGAGGGAAGAATTATTCCCAGAGTCACCATTTTGAATTTTGGCTTTACTAGGTGCTTGTTTAAAGTATCTTAAATCTAGGATGGGTCACCACTCCCCTGTCTTTTTTGGGGTAAGGAAGTATCTAGAGTACAGACATTTGCCCCTGTGAGATGTAGGAACTCTCTCTATGGCACTGAGACCCAGCAGAGAGGAAACCTCTGCCTCTAGGGCAATGGTTTCAGAGATGCTTGCAGGTGGAAAAGACCTGACCCTCAGCTTTGGAAATTTTTTGAAGCCAAGGGCCAGGCCTTGGCTTACTACCTCCAGGACCCACTTGTCTGAGGTAACAGACTTCCAGGCCTGGAAGTAGTAACCAGCTTGCCTCCTACAGGAAAGGGGGAGTTGACCTGGGCTGACACATCAGGGTGTCTGCTTGGCAGGAGCTTTAGCCTGAGAGGAGGATGCAGCCCTGCTCATCCCCCCTTCTGCTTCTCCCTCTGAAGTACCCCCTCTGAGGAAAAGGAGAGGAGGCCTGTGCCTGGTAGAAAGGTCTGTGAAAGGGCCTGCCCCTGCCCCTAGATTGCTGCTTCTGAGGAGTTGCCTGCCTTTCCTTGGCCATGCACTCCTGCAGGTGGTCCTGTATTCATCCATTTTCTTCATATAAATTCTCTGTCTGCTCCCCACACAAAGAATTCTCCATGACAGGGAAATCCATGGCCTTAGCCTGGGTGTCCTGTGAGAGGCTAGTACATCTGAGCCAAGCCAATCTCCAAAGAGCCACAGATGTAGCCATGACTCGTGATGACACATCATTGGAGACCACAGCAGCATGAAACTGGATTTTAGATGCCTCAATCCCATCAGCAGCCACCTCCTCCAGCTCCTTGGCAAGCTGGGGGGAAGCCTGTTTAACCAGTTCCTGAACAGTGCCCCATCTGGACTTCTGGTATCTGGCTGTGTAGGTCATGTAGTTAGTCTGCCCGAGTTTCAAGGAAGATGCCATGTATTGTTTTTTAGCCATGGCATCCAGCTTCCTGGAATCTTTATCTGTGGTGTGTGAAGCCAAGGGTATGTTAGCCTTATCACAGGCTGCAGCCTGCACGACCCAAACATGGCTGCATTGCTGGTACAAGAATTCCGTACCTGGGCCTGACAGCATGTACCTCTTGTCCATTCACCTGTCCACAGGAGGTAAATAATTTGGAGTTTTAAGCAATCTTTTTGTCTGTTTCCCAAAAGATTTATGGAGGGGAATAGACAATCTCTTGGACTCTAGGATGTCTATCATCTCCACATAGTCAGGCTCCTCTTGTTCCTCAACAGCTTCAACCAGAGGTAGCTGGAGGGTTTCTGCCACTTTTTTGTAAAACATTAAGTGGGAAGAGGACTCAGAAAGCCTAGAAGGGGAAACACCAGAAGGTCTGTCTGGGGAGATGTCCGGTTCTATGGGCTCAGCCAGACCATACCACCACCACCATCATCATCCCCCAGATCCGGTTCATAATGCTCTTCTGGGGAATAGTCCGGAACCGAAGGAACCAACCAAACTGAGCGCCTACCGAGAGGCGCCGGATCGGTCGGAACCGGACGGAGCGATTCAACTATACTAATCTCCCTGGCAATTTCCTCAGCGGCTGGACGATGCAGTTCTAGATCCAAACTGGACGATTTCTCCTTTTCTTTCTCATAACCGGAACCAACCCCTAAGGATCAGCTCTCTTTTTGCCTGAGGAAGTCTCGCCCAGGTCAGTGGGCACGCCTTCACGTTCGGTTGGAACCAAACCGGGCTGGCCATCTGGGTCAGTGGACTTCTCGGCCTCCTTTTCCCTAAGCCTACCCAATCTTTTATCTAAGGTGGTTTTAGGAACATTTTTACAAATCTGGCAGTCTGAATCAAGGTGGTCAAAACCCAGACAGTAAACACAGGTGGTGTGGGGATTAGCCTTAGTAAAAGCCTCCACACACTCACTGCAGTGTTGAAACCCAGTGGGCCCGTTTTCTCTTTTGGGTTCTCAGACGAAGCCATCCTAAAAACTTACCCTTTAGTCGGCAAAAGCCAGGCAAGACCCTCTTATCAGTTCTTAACCTTGCCACGGGTATTTGAAAAAAAGTCTAAAATACATTTTTTTTTTTTTTTTTTAGAACCGATAAGGTGTACCTCACACTAAATTCAGAAACAAAAATAAACTTAGGAGAAAATAGCAGACAATCGGTTCAGCCGAACCAATCGAAAACGTATTTTTTTACAATTTCCACACACAAATCACACTAGTCCACTACCTAAGTACTTACTGTACCGAAGACAGGGATCTGAATTGAAACAAAATAAGAAATAGCGGTTTAAAACAGACGTTTTTATTTTACCGAACCGATAGCGAAGGAGAGATCTTCGGAGCGACTATTCAGTTAGGCGGAGTAAAGAATCTGACGGTTACACTTCAAAGTGCAGCTGACAGAGGTTTGAACCGAGCTCGAGCTCAATGGTCTATGCTCTGGCATAGAGTTAACTCTTTCCTCTCCGGAGCAGTTTAAGTGCTGGGGCTAACTGCATAATGTCAGAATACAGCAAGACTTCATGTTTGAAAGGGAATGGCTCTCAACTGGGAAATCCATTGCTTTGTTTTGAGTGTCCTGGGTGAGGCAGAAGTTGGTAGCCCTCAGCCAGGCAAACCTTCTCATAACTATAATACCAGCCAACCATCTGGCAGCAGTGTCATTTCTGTCTGCTGCCATCTGGAATTGGTATTTGGAAGCCTCCAAACCCAATTTGGCTGTCTCTAGTAAGTCAGAAACAGTGAGGGAGGGGTTTGCCTCTGCATTATCCACCACAGACTGCCATAAAGCCTTTTGGTAAAGGACAGCATAAGCCTGATAAGTGGCTTGCCTGATAGCAAGGGATGCTGAGAGGTACCCCCTCTTAGCCATGCTGTCCACCCTTCTGGAGTCTTTTTCAGGTGGATGAGAAGACAAGGGGGTTTTGGCCTTCTCACAGGCTGCCTGCTGCACAATGCCCTGATCTCTCCAATTGGTACTTTTTGTCACATTTTTTGTCAGTAGGTGCGACAGTCTGAGGAGCTTTTACAATTTCCAGAATGTCTTTTCTGAAAAATTTGTAGAGAGGAAGAAGTAGTAGTTTTCAGGGTGTTAGCCCCATTAGTTCCATGTACTGAACCTCTTCTTCATCCGGCACTTCCTCAATTGTCTCAGTGTTTCTACCATTTTCTTAATGAAAGAAAAATGGGAGGAAAAATCCTCTGAAGGCCTAGGAGGGGAACCAAAGTCTTGCTCCGGTGACACCTCAGGCTCTATTACTTCCACCTCCTCCTCCTCATCTTCCTCATCTTCTTCTTCCTCTTCTTCTTCTTCCTCTTCTTCACCACCACCACCACCACCAAAACCCCCCATAGTGGGAACAGGCACAAGGGGAGTAGCAGCAGCTGTTTTATCAGATGGAACAGTTACAGGTTTCTGGGGAGGGAGCAGGCCCTGCAGCACTTGTAACAAAGCCAGAGCTTATGAAATATCAGCAGGAGAGGGAGTATGTATGGGCACCTGAGGGACCCCTTGAGGTGTTTCAGCCGGGGTGTCAATGTGCTTACTTTTTCTTAGTTTTTTGGCAGGCACCTGAGAGTCAGCTGGCTGACTGCCTCTCTTACTAGAGCCCTCACCCATATCAGGGGTGGATTTGGAGGTTCTAGAAGGAATTGCCACATTTTATGAGGAGGTGGACTGGTCAGAGCCCAGGGACCCCTCTTCAAGTCTTCTCTTAAGTCTCTCCCTGTGCTTCTCCACAGTTTGTTCAGGGAAAGACTTGCAAATCTCACAATCTTCGCTGAAATGCTTAACATCAAGACAGAGCAGACAAAGGTCATGTTTGTCAGCCCTTGCAAATACCTCTGCACATTTAATACAATTCTTAAAACCTGTAAGTTATGTGTTCTTTTTAGGTTTATCTGCCATTATAGAAAACAGGACTCAAAAGCCGCTAAATAGGACAAGATTTAAGATTTAGCGGTCAGTTTAAATTAAAAAAAAAAAAAAAAATCAATTCAGAAACCGATAATTTTAAACAGAACCGCGGTTCTGATCGGTTCAGGAACCGTGAACTGCTAGTAGAACCGGAACACCTTGGTTCAAAAGCAGTTAAATTAAATATTTTAAAAGAAAAAACAAACAAACAGAAACCTATCTAAAAGCTTCCTTTGAAATTTACCAAATGATCGGCTACCCCTCAGTTCAAAGGAACCGATAAAAAAACTAAAGAACTTAATCTATGAGGTAAAAAGACTAAATAACAATAAGAATAAGGCAGTAATTAAAAAATAAGACAAAATATTACATTTTTTTGATCTTATGCACAATTTAGACGATCTTGATAGAGAGAGCTCTCCAGGGCATCTGAACTTTGCAGCGGATACAGAAAATCTGAGGTGGAATCCAGGCAGTTAGAATAGGGCAGTTTGAAAATGAATGCACGAGCTAAACATTCCATAATTAGCACAGCATTCTATTTGGCTCCGGGGCAGTGCTGGCTTAAAGGGGCACTGCAAAGAGTAATAATATTAGTGGATTCCTGGGGTTAGAAACTGCTCTCCCGAGGGTCACCACTGATATATTCCAGGATATGGACCAGGGCAAAGCCACTGGTGCAGTCTTTGTTGACCTAATGAAGGCATTCGACCTAGTCAACCACTCACTTCTCATCTGTAAGCTTTGCCACCTTGGTCTAGACAAAAAAACTCTCCCTCTTGGGTCTCTAACTACTTAGAGAATAGGTTTCAATGTGTCAAATGGGCCAAGAATCAACCCTAGGGCCTCTCCTATTCTCAATATTACTTAATGACCTTCCTCAGAATTGTGGAGGGGCATCGGTTCAGCAATATGCGGATGTTGCCATCATATATAGATCCTCCTGTGATGTCTCAAGTATTAACTCTGACCTAACAAATGACTTTCAGACTCTAGAAGCATGGTTTAAAAATAACCTACTAGTTCTGAACACAAAAAAGACTAAACCCACGTTGTTCCACCATACCTGCTTGACACAATCTCACAGTCCCCCCCCCCCCCAAGTTATCAAAACATCCACTAACATTCAACTTGAAAATGTTACCTCCTTTAAATACCTGGGAATAGTACTTGACAATCTATCCTTTGATAAGCACATAACCTGTGCCACTAAGGCTACTCATCAGAAACTAGGCCTTCTATATCACACTGCTCCCTACCTCTCAAGTAGTGCAAGAAGTGCTATTGCCTCTGCCACCCTTCTCCCAGGCCTCTATAATCCACTC
This sequence comes from Neoceratodus forsteri, assembly GCA_016271365.2. Classification (NCBI taxonomy): domain Eukaryota; kingdom Metazoa; phylum Chordata; order Ceratodontiformes; family Ceratodontidae; genus Neoceratodus; species Neoceratodus forsteri. The sequence continues at coordinate 522,651,348 of CM057449.1, forward strand.
CTCTAAGACTACACTCCTAAGCAAACTCAAAATGGCCTATCATAGAATTGCCTGATTTGCTATTAAGGCTCCAGCTTGCACCCATCACTGTGATGTGCTGAACAATTTGAGTTGACCATCTTTCATGGCCAGACTTAACCTCCCATTATATTGCTCTACCTTCAAGCTAATACACCTCCCACCTCCTCAGAGTATATCTAACTTACTAACCCAGAAACCCTTCTCATGAACACTCAGGTCCTCACACCTCCCAATGCTGGGTCTGCCCAAGACTCACCTAGCTGTTGGAAAGAGATCCTCCTTCTTTGCAGCTCCACAAAAGTGGAATGACCTCCCACACTCACTACTCTGATGCAAGACCATTTCTCTCTTCAAAGGACAATATAGGGAAATATTTCACAAGCCTCCTGTCTGTAATGGGAACTGTACCTAATCTTCTCCACCCGCTTCCTATACTGTCCTGGTGTGTATGATCAATGTCTAGGGCTATGAGTCTGTACACAGCCAATTGTCTATACTCTGCACTTACATACTAATTGACTCTACTATGATTATACTGTATGCTCGTATCAGCCCTACTGTTTGTTCACTTATGTTGCAATTGACATCTGTAATTTGTACCATCTCCCAATGAATGGGATGGCTAGTTTTGTCCATGAGTGTATGTAACTGTCCAGTGATATTGGTACATAATTTTCTGTATCTGTACTGTTTTCTTATGCTTGGAACATTTGGTTCCCCGGGTCACCCCTGAAAAAGGGACTTGACTGTCTCAGAGGGCCCACCCGGTTGTCAAAATTTAAATAAATAAAAATAGATAGTCTGATACGACTACCTCCAGGTCCCTTTCCATTTTGTTGTTGTCAGTACCCCCACAAAACTGTGTACTAGTCTCTTCCCTGGGTTTTGTTTCCCGGGTGCATTACTTTGCACTTCCTTGCACTGAATCCAAGCTGCCATACATTTGATCATTCCTCTAACCTTGCCAAGCCCCTTCTCATCCTTTCCAGCCCCCCCCCTTTTGTATCAACCCTTTTGCAGATCTTTGTGTCATCTACAAAGAGGTATACCTTTCCTTCCAGTCCCTGTGCAATGTCGCTGATAAAAACAATTAAAGAGGACTGACCCCGATACTGAACTCTGCGGTACCCCCCCTTTCTTTGGCGTGGACTCTGTTTACTATTACCCTCTGCGTCCTGTTGTTCAGTCAGATTTTAACCCAGGCTGGCTAAGTTGTTCATTAATCTTGTGTGTGGGACTGTGTCAAATGCCTTGCTACAGTCTAGGTAGGCCATGTCCACAGCCCCTCCCTGGTCTACTACTTTGGTCACCCAGTCAAAGAAATTGGTTATATTCATCTGACATGACCTTCCCGCTGTGAATCAATGCTGCCTTGGGTCCTGTGCCCCGCTGGCCTCTAGGTACTCAACAATTCTTTCTGTCTCTTTCTTTTCACTGTCACCCTCTGCCCACTTCCCTTCCCCCTTTATTAAGCTTCACTATCCTTCCCTTGGTCTTTCTTCACTCCTTAATGTATCTATTAAAGGTTTTATCCCCCTTCTTAACTGAGTTGACTATCTTTTCCTCGTTTGGGCCTTTGCTGTTCTAACTGCCTTCCCCGCTTCCTTCTGCTTTAACTAATACAGTTCTCTGTCCTGCCCCTTCTGTAAATGCCTTATACTTTCTGAATGCTATCTTTTTCTCCCTAACCTTCCCCGCCACCTCTTTTGAGAACCTTAGTGTTTTTTCCTTCATTTTGTTCCGTTTATTTGCTTTATTTGTCTTGCAGATCAGACATTACTGGACATCTGACAGGCATAGGCTAAGGCTAAGAGACAGCCATAGCATAGCCCCTCCCCACCACCACCAAGGACAGCACTACTGAGTAACACTGGAAGAGAGGTGGGGGTCTGGGTACATCGCTGCACAGGTATATTAAGCAGAAGGGCATCATATGACTGGGAAGGGTAAAGACTCACTGAAGCATATCAAAAGCAGTAAAGACAGAAATAACTCAGGGTGAGGCAGACCAGAGAGGGACAACCAGAACAGATAGCAAGTTATGACACTTGTATGGTTTCACTACTTAATGGACGAACTGAACAGCATCCCAGCTCAGAAGGCAAGGCAACTTTTTTTTTTTTTTTATATGGCACCCATTCTCTGAGGCTCTGGGCGACTAACAAGAAAATACAGGTCATAAAAACACAAATTAAATAATGGCTAGTAATCATAACCACAGACAAAAAAAAAAAAAATATGCAAATAATCACAGTGATAAAATATGTACAGTATCAGGGTAACTCAAACGGTTGTGTGGGGAGATTTATTCCAGAAAGGCCAGGCAGAAGAGGTGGGCCTTTAGCCTCTGCTTTCACACCTCAATAGAGGGAGTCTCCTGGACTACAGGAGACAGCGAGGTCCACAGGGTCAGCCTGGCTACGCTAAAAGTGCGATCTCCTGATGTTTTGAGCCGAACCCTGGGAACATCCAAGAGGCCCCTCAACAAGGAGTGGAGGAAGCAGACAAAAGTTGCAGGTGTCAGAAGCTCAGTCAGGTAGCTAGGACCCAGTCCATATAGGACCTTGAAGGTGAGCAGGCCCACCTTGAAAATGTCCCTCCACCTGACTAGCAACCAGTGCCAGTGCCAGAAATACATATGTTAATAAGAAACCAGACTTAGAGTACTGATTGAGGAGTCCATAATCAGTTATATCAGAGATGCATAAAAAGAAATGAGAACACAATAAGGAGTAGGTAGAGTCCTAAATGCATCATTTATGTGGATTTACTAAAGCTGTTGAACCAGTATCTACACTTTAGATAGCCACATTGTGGTAGATGACCCCCCCCCCCCGGTGTCATGTTGTTTTGTGTCTCTTTGTAGAAATCTGTATCTAACAGTAATCGCTTATTTCCTTTCTTGTGTCTGTAATCCTGTGCGCTTGTGTCCTGTGTGGATTCTCTGTGGTCCTTGGTTACGCGGTCAGACTGGCCCTGCTGCATAACGCTTTGTCGTATCTTTGTTTTGTCCTTGGGATATTTGGTGTTAAGAGAACCCCCTTATGTTTTAGAATGATTTTCCTGAAGGCACCAGATAGGGTGTCTGTTCAAGTTAAGATAGAGAGAAAGGTACAAACCGCATGGTAGCTCTTAATGCCCGATGGCTAAAATACCAAAAGGGAAAGCCAACGGCAATACTTTGTGAGCAGAAGAGACTGCATCTGAAAGGCAATTAAAGTCAAGCAATCTAGTAATGTAAATGCCCGACTGCATGTTAAGTACACAGTCAAGGGTCTTTCAAGTACAATTTAAACACATAAGGAAACTGAACATTATTTCTAAGCATCTGTATGCCTCTGAAGATGTATATATTTGTTTACATTATTTTCCCAATGGTACAAAGGAGTATCAAACTGTTTCCCTCTTATTTTACAGCTTCCCCTATTTCTTAAAGCTTCTAAGACAGTTTGTATTTAGGGAACCAAATGTTTCCCTCTGCTTTACTAAACAACTTGGAGATGTATTTCTATAAACAGTTTAAAAACAGACCTGTGAGTTCTGTGATCTTCCAGAGCCAATCATTAAGGTGGTTCTTGCACAGTGCTTTATCCTATGGGGAGTGAGCAGCACCTTGCTGCTTTCTTTTATAGGGAGAAAGTGGGTGTCCTGACTAGAACTAGGGAGGAGTTCATGTTACGTTAGCCCACTTCTTAGTAATATGAACTGTATTAAGTGATATCCTGGTTCTATTTTCACTTACATAGCATATTCATGGATTAAACTTAAAGATGTATTGCCTAAATCCACATATTGTTCTTTGTAAGCCTGAACATAATGTATTTTTAAAATAATTATTAATAGAGGGGAGTGGTTTTCATTCTGGAGGCAGAGTCTCCCTCCTATACATGAAGCCTAGCTCCAGCTTGAAGTCAGATGCGCTTTAGGAGAGTCAGTGAAAGGACCTCCTGCTCTCTGGTGATTTGCACAAAATAAGGTACTCTTGCTAGAGCTTTGGCAGAGTAATTGTGCTATCTTCATTTCATTTTTTTGTTTGTTTTTAATTTATATTTCAAAGTACTCTGAAGTAAACGGTTTCTGGATTAAAGTTTGGTTATTTTGTTTTTGTTCCATAATAAAAGTCATACCAAACAAGGTATGTTGTACCATTTATGTTGACTCTTGTGTGACCTGTTATTTCAACCCACCACACACATGCAGAATTCTAACAAGCATTTTTATGTAAACTGTAGATTATGTAATCAGCAGTTTCTGAATATGAATAGTACAGTTACGTAAGAAAGTATTGTAACAGTAGATCTTTGAGTGAGACTCTTGCAGTAGGCAACACCATAAGGACAGAGTCATCAGGTGCTAGGACCACATGGAAAAATTAGCTAGCAGTATCTGGCGGGGGACCGCCCACCCAGCATCACGTGGTCGACGTCAGCCCGACATTATGTAATGGGTGGTCCCCCACGTCTGCCCCCAGTTCTCCTGCCAGAGACCTGTGAAAAGGTACAACAGCAGAAGGAGCAGGCTCCTGAAGCCCCAAGAAAGGCTGAATAGAAAAAGGCAGCAGCAGGGGGAAGGAGGGAGGGAAACTCTTTGCCTACTGCAAGAGCCTCTCTCGAAGATCTACTGTTACAGTAAGTTCTCATGTAACTACTATCTTACTTTGGGAGGGCTCTTGCAGTAGGCAACACCATAAGTACTGAGTCCCAAGCAGTATAAGTCAAGCAAAGACTAAACACAGGAGGCACGAAATGGTCTGCAGTAGACAGGGAGCTAAGAGAGAAGGCCCTGAAGGATGGCCAGTCCAAAGCCTGCCCTGTGTCTAGAGGCAATGTCCAGACTGTAATGTTTAGTGAAGGTGTTGGCAGAGCTCCAGGTGGCTGCCGTACATATCTCTGCAGCAGAAACATTTCTGAAACAAGCAGTAGATGCAGCCATGCCTCTGCTTGAATGCCCTTTGACTTTCCCTGGAAAGAGTTTGTTGTACTTCTGATAACAGTACAGAATGCAGTTTGCAGTTTGCTAACCATTTGGTAAACACTGTTTTGAAACTGCAGCACCTTCTCTTTTCGGCAAAAAGGAAACAAAGAGCTGATCCATTTTGCGGATTGGCTTCCTCCGATCAGTGTAATAATGCAAAACTCTGTGCACATCCAGAGTATGCAGAATTGCCTCCCCTTGATTAAAGTGATCAGGATAATACACTGGCAAGTGGATAGTATGATTTAAAGTAAACTCAGAAACAACCTTCGATAAAAATGTAGGATTTGCATGCAGAGCGACCCGGTCTTTGTGGGAAATCAAATAGGGCTCCTTACACATAAGGGCCTGAAGCTTGGAAATGCTTTGAACAGAAGTAATAGCAACTAAAAACAGTGCTTTCCAAGACAGATAGCACAGGTCGCAACCCTGGCCAGTTTAAAGGGAAGCAGGATGAGTTTCTCAAGGATAAGTTCAGATCCCATCAGTGAACAGGGTTCCTAACCGGGGGTTTCATGTGGAGAATTCCCTTCAGAAAGGTACCGAAGACCTCCAACTGAGCCAAAGTTTTGCCTCCCACCAGATCATGGTAGGCATATATGGCAGACAAGTGGACCTTCAGCGAGGAATAACGAAGTTCCAGGTTGGAGAGGTGCAGGAGATATTCTAAGACCTGAAGAACAGGACACAAAAAAGGGTCCCAACCCTTGAAGGCTGCCCGGATGGAGAATCTCTTCCATTTCATTGCATAGGTTGTTCCTGTAGATGGCTTTCTGGCCTCTACAAGGACTTCACCTGCTCTGGAGGAGACCCCAAAGGGAGAGACAGCTATGTCTGAAGGTGCCATGCATGAAGGTGAAGGGACTTGAGGTCTGGATGGACCAGCCTGCCCCGATCCTGAGTCAGAAGGTCCTGGCAGAGGGGAAGAGGAACCAAAGACTCCACCCCTAACTGTTGGAGCAGAGGGAACCATATTTGGCGAGGCCAATATGGAGCAATAAGAATCGTCTGAGCTCCCCCCACTTGCAGTTTGAGGAGTACCCTCTGCAAGAATGGGAAGGGAAGGAAAACGTATAGGAACCTCTCTGTTCAGCAAAGAGACAGTGCATCGTGCCAAAAGACACCAGTACTGGGAACGAGGAAACAAAAACTTGGTAGTCTGGCATTGTATGGGGAGACAAACAGATCAAGATCTGGATGACCCCAGAGGTTGAAGATGTCCTCGACCACCAACTGACGCAGTTCCCACTCATGACCCCTTGCCTGGGTGCAGCTGAAACTGTCCGACAGGACATTCTTTTTTTTTTTTTTTTAGTTTTTAACCAGGAGTAGCACACTAAGCTGAAAGCTTTTTTTTTTTTTTCCCCCACAGGTGTGGCCTGGGAGCACAGACAGGGTCACACAGTATGTAAGTGGAAGCTGTGGGATTCAAACCCAGGTCTGGTCTGCTGGATATCACCAGATTTGCAGCTCACAGCCTTAAACCACTGCGCTATACTGCCATTCTGGATGCCCAGGATGTGTACTGCCGTTAGCTGGAGCTGATGCTGAACTGCCCAGTACCACACTCGCATCGATTCCCTGCACAAGGGGTATGACTGAGTGCCTCCCTGTTTGTTTAGATACCAGACCACACACGTTGTCAGACTGGATCAGGAGTGGTCCTGGGAGGAGAAGGGACTAGAATGCCTGGAGGATCGTTCCAGCTGTTATCCAATGGCTGGAGGCCACAAGTCAAGCTTGCCTCTGCAGCGCTTCTGCCCTGTCCAAGGGGAAGAAGGCCTGACCCTGGGTAGTATCCAGTACCGCCCCAATAAACAGGAGGCACTGGAAAGGGGTAACGTGAGACTTGGGGTAATTAACCATGACCCACACCCTGTGGAATAGGTCCAGGGTGGCTGCAAGAGAAGCTTCTAGGCTGTCATTCAACGGGGCTGGCAGAAGCCAATTGTCGAGATATGGAAACACATAATGACTCTGATGCCATAAAGCCACTGCCACCACTGCTAGGCACTTGGTGAACACCCTGGGTGCCGACAAACAGCCAAAAGGGAAGGACTTGAATGGAAATGCTACCTCTATAATGTAAACCTGAGGAAGCAGTGGTGGGCCAGGAAGATAGGGATATGTAGGGATGCATTCTGCATATCCAGGACACACAGCCAGTGTCCCTGATGGAGCAGTGGCAACAGTCCCAGGAGGGTCAGCATGTGAATCCTCTTGTATTCTATGAAGAGGTTGAGCATTCTGGGGTCCAGTATCGACCGGCGGTATTCTGTTTTTTGGGGGACCAGGAAGAAGTGGAGTAATACCCTCATCCTACTTGGTCCTGAAGAATGGGTTCTATGGCAGACCTTAGCAACAGAGCCCGAATCTCCTCTCTGATGAGTGGAATGTGACCTTGTGGGTAATGAGACTGGCCTGGAAAAATTTCTGGAGGTCTCTCTTTGAACTCTGTCATGTGACCCTGAGCTATTAGCTGAAGAACCCAAGAGTCTGCCATGATTGCCTCCCACCTGGACAGGTGACTGATGTGTCTGCCACCAACTGGCTCTTCAGGAACTATGGATGGAGGAGGGGGGCAGACCATGAGTCAAGAGGTAGAGGGAGGGTTGGGGAGTGCTGCCCCAGAAGATCTGTATAACTCGGCGGGGGCAGTGGAGGCAGAAGAGGTAGCCCGACGCTTACCCTGACATTTGGTGGGCTGCTTCCTTGTCTGGTGCCTTCACTGATGGTGAAATGGCTGCCGAGACTTGGGATTGGTGTGGTAGAAGGATTGTACTGAATGAAGTAACTTCCCTTGCTCCTGAGGATCAATCATGATGTCCTGAATGCCCCCTCCAAAGAGCAGCGAGCCCCTGAAGGGGGTGTCTAGGATGGATGCTTGAACAACCTGGGAGAAACCAGATACCTGCAGCCAGAAATGCCTGTGCAGAAAGACCGCCATGCTTCTGGCTGAGGCATCGATGGCATAAGTCCTTCGTAGGGTGTGGCGGCATGTAATCTCTGCCATCTTAACCATCAGTGCAATTTTGGTCTCGACTTCAGAGTCTGGCAAGGCCACAAATTCAGCTTTCAGCAAACCACATGGGCTACATAATTCAGAGCCCACAGGGCCAGAGTAGAGGATGAATAAATCCTGCAACCGAACTGGTCAAGTGGTCTCAACTCCTTGTCAGTAGGGGAGGTATTCATATGCTTAGGCTTAGTTGAGTGATCGTGCACTGCACTGATAACCACCAAATCAGCTTTAGGGTGGTTTCCCCTCAGGAGCATGATACAACCTGTCCACCTTCTTGGAGATGACCATGACAGATGACAGTGTCTGGCATATTTTGGTGGCAAAATCATCATGGGGCCCTGTCCAACGGGGTGATAGGAAGGGGGAGGGTTAGCTCCTGGAGGTCAAGGTGCTTTGCCAACCTCTGACACCGAGCATTCTGCAACTCTGTCTTCCAGCTGTTCACCTACTGAATTTTTCGGAGGATATCCATGAAGGAGGGGTCCTCCGGGGGATACTTAAGGGGTCTCCTTAGGCTTGGAATCCTCTGCTGGAGGGGACTCAGAGCCTGACAAAGAAGAGGCAGAGTTCAGTTCACAGTCTTGCAAAGGCTTCACAGGGGGTCCTCCTTCTGAGGATCAGCCCGCCCATAACCCTGGTCTTCTCCCACAGAGGCACCCAAAGCGTGTCCAAAAGTGGAGAAGGACCTGACAGCAGGGCTGAGAGGCCTGGCTGAGGCCCTGAAGGGATGCCAGAAGGCCCAGTCTGAGTATCCGGCTGTGGACCCACAGGGGAACTGGCATGAGACTGACAAGGGGGGGCCGGCAGAGCCAGCATCAGCCCGGGAAGGGCAACAGGCAATTCTGGATTATGGGGTAAGAGAGGGGGCCCCAATGGAGGGATCACAGGTGGAGTGGCCGGAAGGCCCCCTGGGAGGGTTCAGCGTAGGGTGGCCTGGCACTGGCAGGGTGATTGGGCCAGTGGACAGCAGTTCCTTTGGCTCCAGGTGGGGGAGGGTGGAGGGGAAGAGTTTGCAGGCCCCACTGGAGAAGATGAAAGGTTGTACCGAGAGGGGGATTCCCCTTGGGGTGGCTGCTGCTGGAGTGGCAGCAGGCGCTGGTCTAGATGACCAACATCAGATCTCAAATCAGGGACTGATGTAAGCGCTGGGGCTGTGCAGATGTCGGCGGAAGCCTGCGTCTGACTTACCAGTCAACCAACCTGACTTAGGCCCTGGCTGTGATTTGAAGGGCCTAAGGGTGGGAGTAGCCTCCAAATCCCCAGAGGTCCCCACCAGAACCGGTACCAGTTCGGGTGGAGGGGGGCCAAAGGCTGCTTGAAGCAGGAGGAGCAGGTTTGGCCAGAGTGGTGCCTGCCTTACTAGTAGAGGGCCACTTGTCGGCCACAGCTTTTGAAGAGATCCACGGTTTGGAAGGAGATCGATCCCAGTCCCAGTGCTTGTCTTTGTCCTGCTTGTGCCTCTTCTGCTTGGAGGAGTTGGAACCAGCAGAGCCCTCAGGAAATGAAGAAGCGCTCTGCACCTGCCACAGCTCCTTTTCCATTGAAACCAGTTTTTGTTTCAAAAGATGGGCTTCCAGGACATTTTGACGGCGTTTTTGTGTTGCCTGGTTAAAGCTCTGACAGGCCTCACAGTCCTCGGTATTGTGGTCAGGCCCCAAGCAGAGGAGATACGAAGTATGGCTGCCTTTCTCTGGGATCTGCTTGCTGCATGTACATTTGTTCTTGTGGGATTCGGCAGAAGAAGGAGAAGACAGGCAATCTGATGTCAAAAATACTAATTTTTTGAAGAAAATAAGAAATTTAGAAAGATATACCTATCAAAAAATGGCGGTCAACTGTAGCAGTATTCCGCGAGGTCCAACGTGCGCAGGTCGATGGCGGGAAAGAACTGGAGGTGGACATGGGGGACCACCCATTATATAGCGTCAGGCAGACGTCGGCCACATGATGCCAGGTGGGCAGTCCCCTGCCAGACAGTGCTAGCTAATTTTTCCGTGTAGTCCTAGCACCTTACAGCTCAGTCTTTATATGGCGTTGTCTACTGCAAAAACCCTCTTGAAGTAAGATCCATTGTTTACGTCAACTGCTCATAAGTATTCTTCTGTTTATGTGAACTGCAGGTTACCAATCCACAGTTTAAAGAAAAATCTGCTTGCAGAATTCTGCTTCAGACGAAATTCTGCTCAGTCAGTCAGAATTTCCAAAACTCCATGAAATTCTGGTGAAAGTGCAATTTTAAAATTCTGCACAGCTATAGTGGATGCTTCTCTCACTGTCTCTCCCTCATCTCTGAATTCTGATCTGGGGTCCTTCCTAGCTTTCCCAGCTCACTCCTTCTCAGTCCCCTTCCTTTATCCTACTCCTGCTTGTTCTCTCTTCCCTGGGATAAAACATCTGCCAGTCAGGCTACTTTCTCCTACAGGTACTCCCCTGACTGTGGTCTACACCCTTCCCCCATCTGCTTCTTCTACTCCCTCTCTACGTTAAAGTGTTCACTCAATGACTACACCTTTCATGTCTGTTCCTACACCCTTCACCCCTCCCTTCCCAATGACTAAGTTTATCCTCACTCCATCACTCCTACAACCCCCATTCCTCTCTCTAGGTCAAACTTTTTTTTTTCCCTTAATTCCCGACCATTACTACCTTGGTCAGTCAATCTGTTTTTGGTTTTGGCTGCCTGTACATGACTTCAGTGCTCTACTGTATAGCAAACATCTGAATAAGGCACAACAGTTCCTTGCTACTGACATGGACATACCTGTTTGTTGTGCACTGGCTTAGGAACCCGGAGACTGCAGGTTCAAACCCAGTTAGAGTCAAATAGTCAAAGTCAAGTCAAGTCAAAGTTTATTGGCCAGAAAATAACTCCATTGAGCAGGCTCATTTACAAGGAGGTCCTGAGACAGGAAATGTACACTCAAACAATACAAGCAACTCAAAATATATATAATATGTACAATATAAGCAACGCTGTATATACAAGAAATGACATTGTTATCAAACCAGCTGATAAGGGAGGTGCTGTTGTGGTCTGGCAAAAGGAGCGCTACATCACTGAAGCCACACAGCAACTCTCCAGCACCAGGTTTTATTCTTCTCTTCCACAGGACCCCACTGCTGACTATCAGACTGAGGTCCCCAACACCATCACCTCTGCTATTGAAGACAAAGAGCTCCCTGCTTCTGCTAAGAGACTCATAGTTCAGCATCCCCAGACATCCAGGTTTTATCTCCTTCCTAAAATCCACAAAACAGGAAACCCTGGTTGTCCTATTGTGTCTGCCTGCTCCTGCCCCACATCCCACATCTCTGCATTTTTGGACAGCCTCATGAGACCCCTTGTTGAGTCCCTGCCCTTACGACATGCTCTCCAGTTATTCGACAGGTTCAGATTCAGTGACTCTCATCAGCTCATCTTCACCATGGACATCAAATCTCTTTACACAGTGATTCCCCATGATGATGGTCTGACAACTTTGCAGCATTGCTTGAATAAGCGGGAAGTCCAGCAGCCACACACACTAACTCATCTGGCAGAACTTGTTCTTATACTCGATGCTTTTTCTTTTAATAACAGTTTTTTTCAGCAGGTTAGTGGAGTTGCCATGGGTACCAAGATGGGTCCCAGCTTTGCCAATCTGTTTGTGGGTTGGGTGGAGGAACGTTTTTTTTCTCATTCACAGGGACTGTGCCTAAACTCTACAAATGCTACATAGATGACTGTGTGGGGGCCACCTCCTGCTCCAGGGAGACCCTCCAAGTCTTCCTTGACTAGTTTACCACAGCCCAACCTTCCCTTCAATACACTGTTGAAGTATCCTCCTCTACACTGCCTTTCCTGGATATCCAACTGACAGTACAGAACACTGGTCTGAAGACATCAGTTTATTACAAACCCACTGACTCTCACAGTTTCCTCCTCCACAGCTCCTTCCATCCTAAACATGTCAAGAATGGCCTGCCTTATTCACAGTTTCTTAGACTTCACAGGTTATGCAGTGAAGAGGATGTTTTTGCTGAGCAGACCCAAATAATGCAGTTTTTTTTTTATCAAGCAGGGGATACCCTTAAAGCACAGTGGACAGAGCACTCTTCCGGGTCAGTAACATGCCCCGAAACCCTTACCCCCACAGGAAGGATACTGTCACGCAAGAACAGCAGCGAATTCCACTAGTGCTTCCTTTCCATCAGAGCACACCTTCTTTTCACAGGATCACCACCAGTAACTTTCCCATTTTGCAAACTGACCCTAACATTTGTGATTCCTTTACAGAACCATCTATTGCCTTCTACCACCAGCCACCCAACCTGCAGAATCTCCTGGTTAAAAGCAGCCTACCTACTCTTAACAGTTCCTCCCTACCAGGTACCAAACCTTGCAACAAGACTCGCTGCAACACCTGCAAATTTATTTCCAGTGTGACTGAAATTCAGGGGCCTACAGGTGTTTTTCACATCACCAAGGAGTTCTCATGCACCTCTACTAATGTGGTGTATTGTATTCTTTGCAAGAAGTATACAGCTATTTACATCGGAGAGACTGTTAGGCGCCTTGCTGACCATTTCAGGGAACATTACAGAGCAGTCAGGAATGGTGACACTGCTAAACCCATTGTATCCCACTTTATCTCCAGGGACCACAGTGTCAATGACCTTTCTGTTTGTGTCCTTCAGCAGGGCTTCTGGGATTCTGACCATAGAAAAAACATGGAAGCCAAGCTGATCATCCACCTTGGCTCCCAGCAGCCCTCGGATTTAAAAGATAGACTTATTTTCCTTTAACATCTTTCAGCCACTCCTTATTTTCCCCAACGTCTGTTTGTATCTGTACACATTTAATTTCTTTTTCATTTTCACCATAAGTCTCCATCTCTGTCTCCTTCCCACACATTTGTCACCTTTCAGCCTTCTTACTAGGCCCTGCTAATTAGTCCTCACTTGAAGACTTCTCTAGCTTTTTCATTCCTATTATACGAACATACGAAATTTGCCAGCAGATAAAGGCCTAGAGATCTATCAAGTCTGCTCGAATGTGCAGCTAGCACCCCTTATTCTGCAGCTGCCCCTTCCTTCCACCCTTCCCCTTCATTAACCCTCCCCCTTGTCCTGTCCCATCCCCTTTTGAAGCAGTCCACTGTTCTACTGGATACCACTTCTGCAGGTAGCGATTCCACCCAGCCACCACCCTCTCTGTAAAAGTGTCTCCTCATCTCCTTCTGAACCTTCCTCCCTTCAGTCTCATATCATGGCCCCTGGTGTCCCTCCCCTCCCTTACTTTGAACAGCCCCTCTGTACCTGTCTTGTTTATTCCTTTCATGTATTTAAAGGTTTCAATCATGTCCCTCCTGTCCCTCCTGTCCTCCAGTGAGTACATGTTCAGCTCCCTCAACCTCCTCTCGTATGATAAGTCCCCCAGCCCCTTGATCATCTTTGTCGCCCTGCTGCACCCCTCCAGTAACTAATGTCCCTCTTCAGATACAGGCGCCAGTACTGCCGCGCAGTACTCAGGTCGCGGTCTAACTAATGACCTATACAGTGGCAGAATCACCTCCTCCCTCCTCCAGGATATACCCTTGCAATACAACCCAGCATTTTGTTGGCCTTTGCAGCTGCCTTCCTACATTGTGCAGGTTGTTCATTGACCCTGTAATGAGCACCCCAGATCCTTCTCCTCCTCTGTCGGCTAGCTGCACTCCCCCCAGCTGGTAACGCCTCCTTGGGTTCTTCATCCCAAAATGCAGCACCTTGCACTTTCGGGCATTAAACCCCAGTTGCCAGGTGTCCGACCAGGTTTTAAGCTTTGCCAGATCATCTTGCAACCCCTGCCATCCCCCTAGGTCATCCACCACCACTCCTACCTTGGTATCATCAGCAAACAGACTGATCTTGCTCTTGATGTCCCATGATATGTCTGCAATGAATATCCTAAACAACACTGGTCCCAACACCGAGCCCTGTGGAACACCGCTTGTCACTACCCTTGGGTGTGACAGCTCCCTAACCACCACCACCCTCTGTTGCCTTCCCTGAAGCCAGTTTTCTACCCATCTCACCAGCTTTGCACCCGCCCCTGTGCCTACTAACTTACTTCCCAGCCTTCCATGCGGCACCGAGTCAACTGCCTTACTGAAGTCCAGATACAGGACATCCACTGCAGGGGTCCTGTCCAGTTGCCTAGTTACCCAGTCATAGAACTCCACCAGGTTGGTTTGGCAGGATCTGCCCCATATGAAGCCATGCTCTCTGCTGTCCTGTAGTCCTTTGGCCTCTAGGAGGGCCAGCAGCTTCTCTTTCAGGATAGTCTCCATTAGCTTATCCATGATGGATGTGAAGCTCACTGGTCTGTAGTTTCCCAGTTCATTCTTGGGGCCACTCTTGTGGAGGAGCACCACATGAGCCATCCTCTAGTCCTGAGGTACACACCCCGAATGTAGTGAGGCATTAAATAGGTCTGCCAAAGGTCCTGCAAGGACCTCTGCCAGCTCCTTCAGTACCCTGGGTTGGATGCCATCTGGGCCTGGCACCTTGTCCACCTCCATGCCTTCAAACCCTCTCGAGACTCTGCCCTCCATGATTTCTCCATCTGTCACCCTCCCCCGTTTCTGCCATTTCTCCCCTTAGGTGTTACCCCCTTCTTCTCTTTAGTAAATACTGAGTAGAAGTACTCATTTAGTGCTTCTGCCTTATCACACCCTGCTTCCACCCAACCCCCCTCCTTCCTAATCCTTACAGCTCCTTTTCTCCCTGATGTACCTAAAGAAGTCCTTCTCCACCCTTATTAATGCCTTGTGCCAGCCTGAGTTCCGTAGATGCTTTGGCTCCCCTTACTGCCCTTGTCACCTCCTTTGATTCTGTCAAGTATTCCTCCCTGTCCTCCGACCTCCCTGTTTTCTTGTATTTCCTAAAGGAAGCTCTTTTTCTCCTTACCTTTTCCATGACCTCCTTGCTCAACCAGCTCGGTTTCTTAGCCCTAGCCTTCTTGCTCTGGGCCTTGCAGAAGGTTTTGGTTGCCTCCACTATCCCCAGCTTTATGAGCTCCCACCTCTGGTTAGTGTTCATACTAGATTGAATTCTGGCCTGGTACCCTTTTACCACTTCCCCCATCCTCCCAAAGTCGCCCTCCTGAGTCCAGCACTCTTGTGCCCGATTCCACTCCTTCCTTGCCCATATCCAGTGTGAGCCATACTGAGTGGTTGTCACTCCCTGACAGCGGTTCCTCCACTGTAAGTTCTCTCACAAAGTCCCCATTTGCCAGCACAAGGTCAAGGGTATTTCCTAACCTGGTTGATTCACTGACCATTTGCAGCAGGAAGCTGTTCTGGAAGGCATCCAGCAGTACCTGCTCCCTTCTGTTCCTGGTTGCTGGGGTACTCCAGTCCATTCCTGGCATGTTGAAGTCCCCCACAATCACCACACTACCCTTCTCGCAGGTCCTCCTGATCTGTTCTGCTAGTTCCCTGTCTAACTCCTCCATCTGAGATGGTGGCCTGTACACCACTCCCATTCTAAGAATCCTATTCTTGAAATCCTGGATTTGCATCCAAAGTGACTCTGTACTACCCTCCACCCCTTCCTCCCTTACACACTTCAGTCCTTCCTTCACATATAGTGCCACACCCCCTCCTTTCCCAATCACCCTGTCCCTACGAAATAACCTGTACCCTGGTACAGACAGGTCCCAGTCATTGTATTGGGTGGCCCATGTTTCTGTGATGGCTGCATTGCCCACCTCTCCCTCTGCCATGAGCACCTGTAACTCTGCAGTTTTCCTCCCATGGCTCCTAGCATTAAGGGTAACCACCTTCCACCCTCCCCCCCATCCAGCCCTCCTTTTCTAGCATCACCAATAGTACTTGCCATTTGTCCTTTGTCACTGTTATGGGGGATAGGCTCATATGGTTTCCCAACCTGTGGTCTCTGCATATCTCTTGCCCAATTGCCACCCCCACTCCTTGTTTAAATTCCCAACTTCCTCTATGTACTCCTCCATCCTGTGTTTCAACACTTTCTTTCCCTCCTCACTCAAGTGTAGTCTGTCCTTGGCATAGAGACTACTGTCCTCAGGTCCCCCAACAGCCCATACCCTTTAGCACAACACCAGGTTCTAGCCATCCATTAAATTCTCTATTCTCAGCTTTCTTGTTGTGCTTGCCTTGGGCACTGGAAGTATCTCTGAAAAAGTTACTGATCTTCCTGCCCCCTCACATAAATGTGCTAGTTCCTCAAACCTCCTCTGGACTATATTTACTGCCTTGTCAGCCAGGTTGTTTGTCCCAAGATGTTTAATTAAATGAGGCTTGCCCCTACCCCTTCTAGCGTATTTCAGAACAGATTGTCCCATCCTTTCTGCTGTCATTCCTGGCATGTCCTCCTCCGTAAATCTGAGGAAGAAAAAGATTTGGGAATTCTGATTGACCATGAACTAACATACTGCTCACAGGGAAATAAACAGATTGAAAATGCTAAACGGGTACTATGGAACATAAAGAGAAACTTTTAAGAGTCGGAATAGGGAGGTGATTATGCCACTGTATAGAGCATATGTTAGACCAATGCTGGATTACGGGGCCCCAGTGTGGGGTCCAATACACAAAGGAGCTGTGGCCAACATAGAAAGAGTTCAAAGACAAGCAACAAAAATGATATATAATATCAAAAAATCTGCCCTATGATGGGCGATTAAATCAGTTAAAACTCATGTCACTGGAAACTAGAAGAGTTAGAGGAGACTTGCTCCTATGATTTGATATAATGAGGGACGACTATATTCTAAACAAACTAAATTTCCAATTTAAAAATGATGGTAAAGGAACCAGGGGTCACCCACTCCAGCTCAGACATATAAAATACAACACAAATAGAAGAAAGGCATTTTATACGCAAAAGGTGGTGGCAACCTGGAACACGCTGCCTGAAGAAATTATATGTTCAGGAACAAAGACTCAATTTAAAAACCACCTGGATAATTACATAATGGAAAGAGGAAATGTATCCTATTAAGGGTTACCGGAAGGGAGCGGTTATGGGTTATCTTTGGCCCTCTGTGCTCCCAAATACCTTTGTATGAAAGTTCTTCTCAGGGCATTGGTGGCTCTTTAACCTGCTTCCTGTAGACAATCACAGCTAGAAGAAGCGGGAAAGTCAGATATAGTACATTTATGCATGGAGTGCGGCTATTTATTTATTTTTTATTTTATTTGAGATAATCAGAAAGACCTTTGAGGCAAAGACTCATTTACAAAGGTTCCACGTCATAAATAGTGAGGCACAGGGTTAACAGAACATAACAGGTTGCTGTGCATTACATTACATCACATCACATTGAGGATACACACTAGATACATAAAGTGACTATTAGACAAAGACATCATGGATTTCAGAGGTTTAGCACAAACATATCCCAATATGCCATTAGCACAAACATATCCCAATATGCCAATGTGGATTTGGAATAAATAACGTCAACAGTGCATGATCCAAAAAATAGAAACATAGAAACTGCCCCTGAGGCAGTATGGCGCAGTGGGTTAAGGCTCTGAGCTTCAAATCTGGAGACCTGGGTTTGAATCCCACAGGCCCCCTAAGTGCATACTGTGTGACCCTGAGCAAGTCACTTAACTTCCTTGTGCTCCCAGGTTGCACCTGCAAACAAGCTTTCAGCTTAGTGTGTCTCACCTTGTAAAATAATTGGTAAAAAAAAAAAAAAAACTGTCAGCAGATAAGGACCCCTAGGTCCATCCAGTCTGCCCATAAGCCCTACACTAGTTTGCAGCCTCTGCCCCTACCTGGTCAATCGATTTTCACCCCTCCTTCCCACTTCTAAGGTTCCCTTATGCCTATTTCAGGAATGTTTAAATCACTCTACTGTGCTCACTCCCACCACCTCCTGTGGCAGACTATTTCATGTGTTCACCACTCTCTCTGTGAAGAAAAACTTCCTCATATTTCCCCTTAACCTGCCACTTTCCAATTTCATATCATGACCCCTCATTCTTGTACTCCTATACTGGAAGATGTCTCCCCTGCACCTTGTTTATGCCCTCAAGGTACTTGAATGTTTCTATCATGTCCCCCCGATCCCTCCTCTCCTCCAGCGAGTGCATACTGAGGTCCTTTAATCTCTCCTCATATGTTTCCTGGTGCAAGCCCAGTTTATTTATTTATTTATTTTTTGTTTACGGTAAAATCGGAATTACAACCTTTAAGCTAAAAGCTCATTTACAAAGGATCCTTGTCAAATAGAAGGTGGGGGAACATCAAGTACATGGACAGCGGAGAAAAACAGAAGCAGCTAGAAGGCATTGTCAGTTGCACATCATTAAAAAGGCTAAACAGCATTACAAATAGAAGGATGGGGAGAGACAGAATACATTGCAAAAACACTTAATTACATAATACAGAGGAAAATAGTCCCATAGCAGATTAGGTGAATAAAGTGCACATTCCAGCTATGTACACAGTATAAGAATTCCCAGGATGCAGCTGTAACACCCTTGTTCCCAGGGGTTACTAGAATCCCACTTAGAATCAGTGGCAGCCAGGGATAGTCAGCTTGTGAAATGCCAGTTAAATGGATTTCACAGTGTCACACTCTGTTTTCAGTCTCAGCTGAGCTGGAGTGATGATGTCACTTTAGAATTTTCGCAGCAGCATAAGCCACATTGGAATGCTAGCTGGGGAGTTACCTGTAGAATGTTGAGTTAGAGAGAGTAGTCTGTAGAGTGGAGTGCCAGGAGGAGGCTGCAACCTAGGCAGCTTCTGAGTTTTAGCTCTGACAGAGAGCTATCTCTGTAGTTTGGGTAGTTTGTTCTCACCCTAGAAGAACAACAACATAGAAGACAGAGAGTGAAGTGGTAGAAACTGTTCCAAGAGGGTTTTCCAGTGCCTCATCCCCGGAGGGATGGAAGGGGAATTCCAGGATTCTGGGGCAATCCCCTGGTCCGGCATGGACTGTGTTGAAGCTGCCTGAGATTCAACTGCTCTGTGAGTACCCGAGACTTTTGTGTGGAAAAGCCCTGGGGCACGTGCATTGCTGTGGTGAGTTTTTTCTGACAAAGGGATTCTGTCACCTAGACTGTTTTCTGTTTAAAAGTGTCTGCCTATTATGCGGTCCAGAGAGAGACTTACAAAGTACAGAACTTTTAGTTTGTGTCTAATTTAAAAGTGCCTGCTAAAGCTGGGGTCTAGTGAAGAGACATTGCCAATTACAGAACTTTTAACTTCAGCACACCTCAGGAGGTGTGTAAAGTAGTATGTTAAATGTGAAAGACATTTCAAGATGGTATCTACAAGTTTTCTGTGAGAGTGTTATTAACCAGATGAATGACAGAATATAAATTTGGAAGCAAAAGGTGGGAGACCCCCCCCCCCATCTTGAGCAACCAGGTTACCTCTCCGGGTTCAGTTTGGGCACCTATGTTTTCTCTGCATTTGGCCAGTGCCTGAAGAAAATAAGTGGTTTACCCAGCCGTGGGTTGGATTTTCTATGAGCCTGTATGTGCTCTTTGGTGGTCGAGGGTGCCACCAGTAATTCCTCATGAAATATTGGAAAGTCGCCTAGTACTGGCCGAGGGTGCCTAGTCAAGGAAAGTGTACCAGATCTGGCCGTGTGTGCCAGTCTCCATTCAGAACCTGAGAGTTCACCGAGTAATTCAGAACCAGAGAGTGTTCGCTGTTCCATTCAGAACCTGAGGGTTCAGTGTGCGCGTGCTCTGTACCTCAGTAATATGCATTACCAGTGAGAGTAGCTCTGTGGGGGTCCATCTTCGCTTTGTGATTATTCTCTGTATATGTGAATAAAAGCCACGTTCTAGAATCCCAGCCTGGTTTGGGCAGCACTGTTATTGCTTCCAGTGTGTCTGGGTTTACTTGGGTGCCCCTGAGCAGAAGTAAAAACCAAGCATAATTGTGAGCAAATGTTTTCTCCCAAGGACCCAGGTTGATGGCCATGGTAAATGGTCCCCCAGGTGTGAGTCAGGTAGTTGCAACACTTGGTTGCCTGTCTGAGGATGGCAGACTCAGATGTACTAGTAATCTGAACTGTAGTGACAACCCCATACCTCTCGTTGGTGCCATGTGTGAGAGGAGCAGCCCTGCTAGTTGAACAAGGGGGCCGGTGGGGGTGGGTTACACAGCTATAGAGCTAGATAGGTACCAAGAAGAAACAATTAAGTTGGCCACTGAAGGTACAGCTATTAAGGGTGAGCAGGCTACAGGCTAGATTGCTGAGGGGGAGAGCACAATGGTGGATGATAACTTAAGGGTCAGGGGGGCTAAGTGGGTCTGGAGGTGGGGGGTATGGAGGGTCAGGAGGGCTAAGTGGGTGAGAGGTAGGGGGAATTGGGGACCAAGGGGTGGGTAGGTGGGGATTAGCAGGAGATTCTTAGGGGCCTGTACCATCTTAGTTGCCCTTCTCTGGACCGCCTCTACCCTGTCAATGTCCTTACGAAGGTACAGCCTCCAGAACTGCACACAGTACTCTAGGTGAGGCCTCACCAACGTTTTATACAATGGCATCACTACCTCCTGCCTTCTGTTAGTCATACCTCTGTTTATGCACCTCAGCATGCCACTGGCCCTCCCTGCAGCCTTTGTACTAAAGAGTGTAAAGGGGCGGCAGGGAACAAACTAGAAAAGCAGTACAGAACAGCCTAAACAAATATCCTTTTTTCGAAAAGTCATGTGTTGTGGGGTATGTAACAGAAGAGTATTTTATGTTCAACATAAGGTCCAAACTGCATGACACATCATATAAAAACTCCAGAGCATCTGGAGTCTGGCAGTCCGCAGAGTCCCAGTCTTGTTGTAAAAACATTTTCAACTGCAACAAGAATTTAAAATCCAGGAAATACTGTGTATTTATCCTTTAGTTTCCAACAAAATTAACAACTCTTCAGCAAAATTACTCAAAATATCCATCAAAGCCTCAGAGTTCCCTTGGAGGGTCTGATGACCTATGTGTATGTACAAAGTCTAACTTTAAAGCAAAAATTTCTAATGTTCTAAGATGCTAAAACACAAGTAAACTTTGTTCAAGTAAACACACAGGGTGGTTTCCATAGTGTTCTGAGCTTCTGTCTCCAAGTCTGGGGATGTGTCCCTCATTGTCCCTTATTTTGAGCGTTAGTATAATTTCACATTTCAGAGCCAAAAGGACCGGTTGGGAGGTATGATACCGACACTGTATAACTCACTGCTGTGGACAATAAACACAACACAAAAACATTCTTGGGGCGTGAACATTAGTTACAGAAGTATCAGTGACCCTGTTTGATATGCATTTACCTGCAATTTAACAGTATTGGAAAAATATAAAGGAATTTGGACAGAGATGCCTTGGACAGACGTTACTTACCACAGCGACTGAGTGCGGGGTCGGTCCAGTCACCTCCCGGCAGCGGGGTCTACTTCTTTGACTCACCAACATTTTCGCTGCAGCAGTGTCCTAAACCGCTGCGACTAGCTGCGCCCTGTGGAAAACGTGACACACGCTGTACAAGTGCTGTGGAAATACTAAATAAAACCTTCTGCTGTCTATCGCAAACTCTACACAGCGTGTGTTTGGGGATTTATTTGCATCCGGAAGAGACAATGCTGTTGTTACGGCAACCATTCGCCATATGAAACTACACACTAAGGAAGTGACGTTGTTACCATAGGAACAGTACACATGGGAGAGGTTGTGTTAAGTGAACGCCGACCAAACACATATGGGGGGCGGAAGCCGAAAACAAACAGTCTGCAGCGAGCAGTACTTGATTGATCTTAGTGTTTTCTGAAGTTTTGTGCAGTTAAAGGCGCTTCATATCAGACAGCCCTCTGAAACAGAAACTATCATTAACCAAGCAGTTTTTTCAGCCAGTAAATGATGATACTTTAGAACTAAACGCGGTTCCCGTTTCCCTTCAGTGTTCTAGCAGGATGGGGACAGGAATCTCTTTTTTTTTGCTAGTTGTTTAATCAGGGCTAGCACACTAAGCTGAAAACTTTTTTTTACAGGTGCGACCTGGGAGCACAGGTAAGTTAAGTGACTTGCTCAGGGTCATACAGTCTGCAAGTGGAAGCTGTGAGATTCAAACCCAGGTCTAGTCTGCTGGATGTCACCAGATTTGCAGCTCAGAGCCTTAAATCACTGCGCTAAACTGTTGACTACAGGCAGGCCTTCTGGGCTGTAAACTTTTTTCCACTGGCGTCCTGGGGAAAGGGCAGACTGGATGGCCCAAGCTGTCCTTATGAAGATGATGAGATTTTTATTTTTATCCAGGAACAAAATTTAGGGAAAATGATCCCTGTTTACAAATTATGCCTTGTACACACATCTAACAACAACGAGTGCAATACACGTGTGTGTGTGTGTATATATACAGTATATATGTGTGTGTATATATATATATATATATATATATATATATATATACACACACACATACAAAATCGACATTAAATAACACCATTAAAAAAAAAAGAGACAAGGGGTACAATAAGTTACAAGTTTAAGAAAAATCGTAGCATATACAGTCTTTATGGTAGTGTTAAACAACTCCTATTTAAAGGCACACTCTTTATCCTTCAATTTTATGAAGTTTGAGATAGTATTCCAAGTTCGACCTGGGGAAGAGATTGATGCAATGTCTCCGAATCTGTTGTTGACCCTGGGCCACGTCATATCAAAGGAAGCCTCTCTTAATCCAAATTTATTTCCTCTGCAACCCGATGTTATCTGGGGCTTCAGGGGATGAGAATGGTCTGCATTTATTAATTTATAACACCAAGTGGACCACGGAAGTTCTCTTTTTGAGTCTGGTCGTACCCAATTTAACCTGTAGTATACTTTTCAATGGTGTTCTCCAAATCTGCTTCCACTAGCAAACCTTGCAAGCCTATAATAGGCTTGATTGACTTTATTTAGGACAGTTTTGGGGGTATTTCTATATACCAATGCACCATAACTTAGGACAGGTAACACAAGTTGGGTTGTCAATTTGATCCTAATGGGCTTCCCAAGAAAGGCTGAAATCCACCTTAAAGCACTCAGTTTCTGATTGCACTTTTTTATTGGCACATTAATATGATCCTCATATGTTAGTCTCCGGTCTACCCATACCCCAAAATACTTATAGGCATTTGTCACGGGTATCGGTTGTTTGTTCTTAACAAATAATTCCAAATTCCCACTTTCCTGCAGTCTGTTTTTGGTTGTGAATGTCATATATTGAGTCTTTTTAAACTTCATCAATAATCTGACTTCACAAAACCAATTTTCCATAGCGAATACATCTTCCCGCAGTCTCTTCTCCAGGATGGAATGGCTGGGCGCGGACACTACAATAACGGTGCCTTCCGCGTACAGTCGCACTTCTCCATTTTTTATGACATGATCAGGGAGACCATTCACATAAATATTGAATAGAAGGGGCCCCAGTATTGAGCACTGGGGAACCCCTCTCCTCACTTCCCTTAGTGCTGACCTAGAATTTCTCACAGAAACACATTGTTTTCTTTGGGACAAATACGATCTAAACCAAAGCATGGATTCCTCGTGTAGTCCTATCTCATACAATTTTTTCAGGGCTATACTGTGATCCACCGTATCAAAGGCTTTGCTGAGATCCACAAACACGGCCCCCACACTGCAGCTCTAATTCATGGGCACAGCTATAAAGTTATTAAAATCAATGAGAGCCATGTACGTGGACCTCCCAGCCTTGAAACCATACTGCTTATTTGCAATAAGATCGTATTTCTCCAAGTACTCAGAGATCTGTCTTGCACAAATTACCTTCGATAGAACAGGGAGAAGGGCTGTTGGTCTATAGTTTGATAGAACCATAAAGTCTTCTCCCTTGTCTATCGGAACAATTTTCCCTGTTTTCCAAAGGTCAGGAACTATTGCAGTTCTTAAACTCCAATTAGATATGTGACAACAGGGGCTTATGTGGTTGCTCCTATTTTCAAAAACTCAGAATCAGCCTCATCCAGGCCTTGGGTCTTACCCGTCTTTAACCTTCTTAATTCTTTTCCTACTGTACCTCCAGGATGCTTAGGGCCCTAAACCTAAATCTGAGTCTCCCGTGCTCCAAATCCAGGCTCCCCAGACCCCAGGTCGAACCCTGCTTTATTAAGTCTGGAGAATCCGGATGGGAACACGGAAGGTCCAGCTTAGGTAGGTCAATATAGTAATCATTTCACAGGTTTGCAACTAAATTTTCATTCTGTATCAACATGTGATTGTCAACTATATGTATGTTTTTTTTTAAAGTTTACTGGGTTCTGCAACTTTTTCATATACTGCCAGAACTTTCTAGGGTCAGTTGCATTTCCCATACCTAATTTGTAGTACTGTGTTTTTGCCACTCATACTATTTGAGAACATTTATTTCTCCATTTTTTTGAATGGCCCAATCATCAGGGGGTTTAATTTTTTAGTTTTTTTCCAAAGCCTGTTTTTTATTCTGAGCATTTTTAGATTCTTTCTGTAACCCATGGCAATTGGTGCTTCCCTGTTTCCTTCCTTATCTTAGGGGCATGTTTGTTTATAATTTTTATCAGTATAGTAGTGAAATCCTGAACTGCAAAGTCTAACTCTGGGATAAGTTTCATCCGATTCCAATTTTCATTAAGCAAGCTGTCCCTAAAGGCAACAGCACTGAAAACCTTCCAATTTGTTACCCAGGTAACTTCAGGAGACTTCCGCTCAGGATTTGTCCATTCTATTACACATCTACAGTAGTAGGACAATGGTCACTCAAATTCAGTGGCATTATGTCTACAGATGGCACTAATAGGTGTTTGGATATGAATATTAACTCTAACAAGGACCCCATTCTATGTTGCCTGTACTTCTAGTTGTCCCATGAATTATCTGTTTTAGCCCTAGTATATCAAAGTTGTCTTTCAGTTTTTTTCCTTGAACTTTGTTCCAGTCAGCATTAAAATCTCCTAATAAAATAAGGTCAACTCCCTTGACTACGTCTAAGAGTGTTTTCTAGTTCATCAAAAAAAGTTAACTTAGTTCTGGGTGGTGTGTACACTATGCCCATCATGAGTTTACTAACTGTTAGCTCAATTACTAAACAATCCATTGATCTGCTGTCAAATTCTGTGTTTCTAAAGGTACATGGGGGAACCATACATTGATGGCAACCTATAACAAGAAACTAATGTACGAGCTGGAGTGGCTGCAGTTTATGTGTGCCGTCAAAATGGCAGACAAGATTTCCACAGATCAGGGGGCTGTGCCCCCTGTACCCCCCCAGATACATCTGATCATGTAGTTTTGGGGAGCAAAGCCCCCCAAGCCCCCCTTCCATGACAAGTATATCAGTGCTGGGACTGGTCCTATTTAACATCTTCATCAGTGACATTGCGCAGGACCTAGAAGGCAGAATTTCACTGTTTGCTGATGACACAAAGCTCTGTAACAGAGTAGACACACCAGAGGGTGTAGACAGAATAAGAAGGGACCTGCAGAAACTTGAAGAATGGTCAGGGGTTTGGCAGTTGAAATTCAATGCAAGGAAGTGCAAGATAATGCATATGTGGCACAAAAATCCTGGCACGATATATCAGTTGGGGGGGTGAGGATATAGCATGCACCAAGCAGGAAAGGGATCTTGGGGTTATCATCTCTGATGACCTCAAGGTAGGGAAACAGTGTGACAAGGCAGCAGGTAAAGCAAATAGGATGCTGGGATGTATAGGCAGGGGCATCACCAGCAGGAAAGGGGAGGTCATAATTCTGCTATACAAGGCACTAGCGAGGCCCCACCTGGAGTACAGTGTACAGTTCTGGAAACCATACCTACGTAAGGACATAGATAGGGTAGAGAAGGTTCAGAGGAAGGCAACAAAGATGGTGCATGGATTGCATCACAAGTCCTATGAAGACAGGTTGAAGGAACTGAACATGTACTCCCTGGAAGAGAGGAGGGAGAGAGGGGATATGATAGAGACATACAAATATCTTACAGGGAGGAACAGGGTGCAGGAATACACTATTTTTAAGTGAAAAGATGTTCCAGGACTAGAGGCATGGGATGAAGTTAGAGGAGGACGATTCAGATGAAACATGAGGAAGAATTTCTTCACAGAATGGGTGGTGGACAAGTGGAACACCCTGCCAGAGGAAGTGGTGGGGGCTGAAACAATCACGGGATTTAAGAATGCATGGGATAGACACAAAGGAATTCTGGAGGTCAGGAGTAAGGGGCAACAGACTTCTAGGAAAACATAAACTGAACTTACAAGCTCAAATGGGCAGACTGGGTGGGCCATAGGCCCTTATCTGCCAACACTGTCTATGTATCTGTGTATCTATGTATATCAACCACAACTACTTCTAATTGTTTATAAGGACATCACTGTTTGAAATCTTACTAGCTGAAATCTCGTCCACCATATTTTGGGACCCATATACTGCATACAAACCGGTGCATGTCGTGAAGCTAGCATTCTTGGCACCAAGTCTAGGGTTAAGGGAGTTAGGAGCTTATAATATAAATAGGAGGGCAGTAGACTGTCTACGCATTTGGAGGGTGGTCAGTCAGGGAGTTGGCAATCTCATTTAACAGTGATCCTCTATATTGCCAATGCCATGTAAGGGCATGATTGGGAGGGTTGTGGGGAGGGGGACTTCTTCCTCATGGAGATCACTGTGATAGCCGGCAGGTCTCCAGAATCTCTGACGAGTGGTTCTGGTGGAGAACATGATTGGGAAGAATCGATGAAGGGTCCCCAAGATGAGGAGTACTTGTGGCAAGGTAGGAGATGCTGTGCAAAAAGGGAGCCTGTGGTGTCCCTGGAAGCAGGACCCCAGGCCTTGTGTGGCCACACCAATGCAGTAGCTCAGGGGCGATGGCCCAGAGTTTGTGGTGGTGGTTTAGTTTGGTCTAGTGGCCAGGACTAGGGTGGAAGTAGCAGGGTTTCACAGTCAGACATCCAAAAGGAATTTGGAGAGGAGATAGTGATCTTTATGATTGACAAATGCTATGAAAATATGATAGATCGCTGGCAGGAGGGAGACAAGAATCATGGGATGCCTGACTGTGATAGGGTGAACAGATACTCAGAGACGTAAGATGCCAAGGATCTGCTTTGGGGAATGCATCTGCTTGGTGCCAGTTGAGGAAGAGAAATGTGAAAATTACTTAGCCCCAGGGGTGTTTAGTCACGGGACATGTGGGGCAATTATACACCATTTATTTTCTATCTGAAAATAAAATGAGGCCTCTGGACCTACATAATCTAAAATTATCCTGGAAATGATCTGTAATAGTTAACATGAAATAAACCCATGTGTGCGCTACATCTGTCTGACTGTGATTATTTGCTCTCTGGACTGTTCCTGGCTACAGGCCTGAAGCAAGTGTGAGAAGCCGGGTCCCTGATCCCAATAAAAAAATTCAAGGTTTGTTTTAGAGAACCCACCCAGTTGAGCGGAGGGTCAAGGGTGTGAAACAGAAAAGAAAAAAGATGAGGCAGTAGGAAAGAACATGAAATAATTGGGATTATATAATGCTGTAAGGGGCTGTAAGCAGGAGCTCAGATTAAAGGGGAAACAAACTTCTGTGGATACTATTGGGAGACAAATCAGTAAGAGAGACAACTTACTTCTGTGATCAATTTGTGAATCGTTTTCATGTGGAAAATACAATACAAAACCATACCAGAAATCGACTCCCCATCAGTGCTGTTAAAGCTCGATCTTTTGAGGCTCGCTGTTTTTTTCCCATTCTGCTTTTTATCCCCCCATCTGTCATAGTCATTCTAGTGAGTAAGTACCTTCTCTTGACTGCTTGGCAACCCCAAATGCTCAGCTACTCATTTCAGATGAAAATTAAGAAAAATAGAATTTCGCTACACTTTCCACAATTCTTAAGCCTAATAAAGATGAACTACTCTGTTCCTCTCACAGACCTGTATCAGTCTTGAACATAAAGTATAAAATGTTCACCTCTCTGTTGACCTTGAGACTTGATCAGGTGTTATCAACATTAGCTAAGTGAGATCAAATACTGTTCATTCTGGCTTGACAGATGCAAGATACTATAAAAATAACACTCCATGTGCTCTACCACACCTGGTCCAAAACACCATTCTATTTTTAAAATTTGATTTTCAAACTTTTTGCAGGTTGTACTAGATTTTCCATACAGAGCATATCCGTGAGATGGATATACTATAGCACACTTCTTGTTGTTAAGTTTAGATACAGAGAAGACTTTTGACCAGGTTGTGTGAGAGTTTGTTTGCCGCTCTTCAAAAAATGGAATTTTCACAGATAACATAGAAACATAGACTTTGACAGCAGATAAGGACCACTTGGCCCACCCAGTCTGCCCATTTCCCTACCTATTGGATAAGCTGCAGATTCTAGTTAACCAACAGCCTACTTCCTGCAACCCCCCATTATAATTACCTTATGTCTGTCCCATGCATGTTTGAATTCCCCCACTGTTTTAGACCCCACAACCTCTCCAGGAAGGTAGTTCCATGTGTCCACCACTCTCTCCGTGAAAAATAATTTCCTCACATTACCCCTGAGCCATCCCCCTTCTAACTTTAAATTGTGCCCCCTTGTTCTTACACATCTCTTTTTCTGAAAGATGCTACCCTCCTGGACTTTGTTGATTCCCTTGAGGTACTTAAAAGTTTCTATCATGTCCCCATGTCCCTCCTTTCATCAAAGGTATACATATTAAGCTCTCTCAGTCTCTCGTCATATGGTTTCTGATGTAGACCCTGCACCATTTTAGTTGCCCTCCTCTGGACTGCTTCCATCCTGTCTATGTCCTTGCGTAGATGAGGTCTCCAAAACTGCACACAGTACTCCAGATGGGGTCTCGCCAACTGTCTGTACAAAGGGACAACCACTTCCCTTTTTCTACTTGTGATGTCCATCACCACTCTCCAGCAACTCTATCGGGCCCTTCAGGCTTTTGTCAAGATCAGTGAGCAAATCTCCCACTTTTCCCCCTATATAGAGGCAATAGGCAGGGTGTCCTCTGCCCCCCTTTTGTTTGCCCTATATCCGGAAGCACTAGCACAGGCATTAAGGCAGGATAACAACATACAGGGCATCATCCTAGGAGGCAGACAACAAACGTTTGCTCTCTACGCGGATGACCTGTTAATCTACCTCATCTTCTCTAATGAATACTTGCCACATCTTTGGACCCTCCTGCAATAATTTGGAGCCTGTGCTGGATATAAACCAAACACTTCAAAAATGGAGGTATTGCAGTATCAATGCCAGCCTACCTTTCAAGTGACACAGGAGTTCAGATTTAAACAGGACCTCCCCTCCCTAAAATACCTGGTAGTGCATTTTACGACTGACCTGACAGACCTATACAACGATAGTCATCTACCCCAGCCTTACAGTAAGACCTAACCCATTGGTAAACCGTAAATCTTCCCTTAAGACTATAGGTAAATTGTATCCACAAGAATCTGTTACCCGTACTTTTATAGTTAGTCCAGACTCTTCCTATCCTTGTGTAGAAACCACAGCTACGTATGTGGGAAAAAATGATTTCCCAATTATTATGGACCAGAACCAGCCCCTGAATTAAATATATGACCCTGCATCTTCCCAAAACCAAAGGCGGCTTAGTCCTCCTGAGCCTTGCATGGTACCACACAGCTGCACAATTGAAGACTGCTCTTTACGGGTTATTCCTGCGGTACACAGCCCTATAGAAAAAGGTGGAGCTTGTGGAAGAGGACTTACTCCCTGTTAGCCACAGAATATTTAACCCCAGAGCCTCACACTCCAGACCCAGGAGTGATAACCCCTTTACTGAAACCACACTTGCAGAGTGGTTTAGGGTGTTAGCTCACCCCTCTCCCCTTCCATACCTTTGCCTGCCAGCAACTCATGTTTGTACCTATCCTGACTAGATTCCACCCACAGACAGTGAGAGAGACAGTGTTTCTTCCTTAAAAGTCATGCTGTGCAGGGAACTTTAATCCTAGAATTTAATCCATTGGCTACCAAATATCACTGGCGCCAGGTGGATTGATTCCGATATATGCAAATTAAAAGCTTCCTTCAACAACAACATCAGAAACTCTACCCCAGTGAACAGTCTACCTATAGCCTTATTTCACAGATATTGCATGTACTGGAGGGTGGCCTTCTAGACTCTTTCATTTCTCATTTTTATGCTTCACTTACCCAACTTGACGATGCCTCCACAGAATACATACAAGTTAGGTGGCAAGTAGATCTGCGTATAGATACTTCACCACAAAGCTGGACTAACTGCAGTCCATGACATACACCCATAAACCAACTTCCTCCCACGTTTGCAAGAAATCTTCTTGGAAATGTCTTACTCGTTATTTCTGTGCCACCACTGAAGGAAAATATTTTGTGAATAAAGAGAATCTAAGTAAGAATGTATAAACTTTTTTTAAGGGGGCTGTTTGTACCCTTTGAGAAACGGAAAAATTGAGCACCGCATGCAAGATGTCCTCCTAAGTTTCGGGTTAGTAAACAGTGTTTGGAATATTTTATGTTCTGCTTGGATGCTTAAGAATCTTATATGGGTCTATAACATGGAGTAACAAAATGATTTACTTTATAAATAGTTTTGAATATAAGAAGTAAAAGGTTTAAACAAGAAAGAAGATAAATACATTTTACTTTAAAAGTGAGTTCTGCCACTGATGTATTTAAGGAATTTTTTTGAGGCTTAAAGATTAATGAATGTATTTTATGTACCACCCACTTGTCGGAGCCTGTGGCTCTTGTATGTTACCTTGGCTCTGTATTATGTTTCACGTTTACTTTGTAACTCTCCTGGGTCGCACCTGAAAATAGGCGCTTGGATGTCTAGAGTGCTTACCTGGTTAACAAAAGCAAATAAATAAATAAATAAAATGAAAACATTGATTTTATTTTCATTATAGTTAATAACCAGTTCCCTGATGAAGGGGTCTTTCCTGAACCCAAAAATGTAGGAAATAAATCCTGGATGTAATTCAAAAAACAGAAAATAAAATAATTTTAATTTTATATGTTTGGTGAGTGGGCCATTTAGCCAATCTGTTCAGACTGTTTACACATTGCTTGATTGGTACCAGGCCTCTCCCACCTTTTTTGGACTTTCCTCATTTCTCCTTTTTCTGAGGGTAGATGTGTCAGTTTTCCGGTTTCATTGTACCCCCATTCAGCAGGTGAAATTTAGTCCACAGGTCTGTTTCTCCTGCTGGCAAGGATGTGGGGAAGGCAGAGTGGCATATGCTCATATTTTCTGGGCCTGCCCAAAACTCCAGGGGTTCTGGGATACATTGCAACAGGATTTTATATAACTGTTCCAATCCCCACTCCAGGTAACGACACAGTTAGTGCTATTTCTGGATATACCAAAAGGGTTCAGACAACAACTCACCAGGAAATTATTGGTCATATGTATGCTGATGGCTAAGAAACCATAACTAAAAACTGGCTTACAGGCATATTACCCACAACATACCTTTAGCGGCAGCTTATCTTAGACATCTACAATATGGGGAAACTTATTGTCAAGGTCTCACACTCTGTGCCTCAGTTTCAATTGTCATGGTGTAGGTGGGTGGTGTTTATTATAAACAAAATAATAATTTTGTACCATAAATGATTATAATGTTACTATTTGTTTAACTCACAACCATACCACTGTATTTTTGACTGTACCATGGTATAAGTGATTTAGTCCCTTGCAAGGTTGCCAGGACTAATCAGATGGCCACTCTCCTTCCCACTCTGTCCTCACATACACTGATTAAAGTATGTAAAGGACAAGCTACTTCTACTATACCAGGAGATAACATGCCTAAACGCCCACTTTGGCACTGAAGGTCCATTTATAACACGTAACCCCCCCCCATAGAAACCATAGCCCACTGTACAGCGAAATTCTTTCTTTTCTGACTGTCATCTAACAGCTGTAGCACACCTAGGAGGTGTAAGCATGATCTTCACATCATTCATGACAATAGGTAGACCAACTGGTTGGACTGCCTTGCATTATCTACTTGATGCAAAGACTGAAAATCCTCCCCCAACCTTAGGCATGCTGCAACTGTCCATTGATTAGGGATGTCATGGTATTAAGGTTTGATCGCGTTTGTACAAACCACTAAGGTGCACCTCTCAAAGTGGGACATAGCCTATAACAACATTTGTCGCTTTGCATTTTGTTACCCCTTGTCTCACCCACCATTGTGACCTGTACAACAAACTAATCTGACTCCCCTAAGCAACCATCAGAATATTATCCTGGGATGTTTCATGGACAATGTCATTAGAACTGCCACCCCTCCAGTACTAGCAGAGCTCCTCAAACCTGCTTCTTCTGCATATTCCCTTAGGTCCCATGGATTGGCAGTTCTTATGGTTTCTGCTACCCGCACACAAATGGGTGACACAGCATTTGCCGTATGTGCATCCAGAATATGGAACTCCCATCCTATCTAGGTCTGCTCTACCCCCTCCCACACCTGCTTCCGAAACTCCCTCTGGGATTACTTGCAGCTCTCCTCAGTATGCAACTGCTCTTAATTGCACTAATGACCTCTCCTGCTAGCAGGACACTTGTCTCTGGCCATCTCTGTTTGGCACTTTCCAGAGTTCCTGTGCTGGTTCCTCTGGCCAGCTATACCTGCTCATTTTCTGTTTGCCTGCCCATTTTGTACTTTATGTATTTTAAATTGTTGCCCTGTCAAAATCCATGAAATATCTGTATATTGTCTCCTGAACCTCCTTGAAATGTATGCTTCATTTACCTGATGCTGTGTGTTACTCTGTTTGAACATTTCTCTGTATTTCCCGTGTAATCTCCTGGGTCGCACCTGAACACAGGCATCTGTTTTTATTTAGTGTGCTTACCTGGTTAACAAAAAATAAATAAATAAATATGGTGAGATCGAATGTCATGGTATTGATACCTTGATAACTGTGATTCATGTTATACTGCAGTTCTCCTTCATTGTGCTGGTCGCAGGACTTTAAGGCCACTGGGCACTCCCTCTTAGTCTCTTGGAGAGGCTGGAAATTGACTCAAAGCACAGTGCAGGAGAGCCCCACCCATGGTGGACTGTGCCTGTCTTCTTCCTGCCTCCTCAAATAGCAGACAGCTCATGGCATAGCTCCGTCACATTGGTGACAGGCTCATAGGATTCTTCAGTACTTTTGTCATTTTCTTTTGCTACTTCTCTTCTTTGGTGTATCAGAACACTGATTTCTGGGTGTTAGGGAGTCTGCGCCTTGATCTTCTTTCACTACATCTCGGGGCTCCCCGACTTGGATTTCTGTGCCCCCCCCCCACTGGAGCCACTCCAGAATGGCTGCAGCACAAGGTAGACAGGAATGCTGACATTGGAGAAATCATGGTGAGCAGAGCAATGAGGAGCACAGAACAATCGCGGTCAACACCACTTCAGTGCAGCATTCACTTTAAGACCACCCATGAGCATTGTGCCAGAAGTAGGAACTGTGCAGATTCAACAGACCATGAGGAGCAATACATTGGTGACTACTGGGGGTGAAGGGCTCTTTGGCTGATCACAGTGAGTACAAAAATCAGGGGCAGGGGAGCGCCCATGTCTAAGTGCCATATTTACCAGTGTTGGGGCCAGAGATCAGGCTGAAAGACGTGTGCAGGAAACCTGTGAAGCAACCTTCTCTGCAAGTCATTTTCACTTTCATGCCCCAGCCAAATCAACAACACTCCTGAGCAGTTCAGATACTCTAATCACAGCTGGGGCATATGTCACAGGTTTTCTGGGTTGACTGCAGGATTTGGGGCTCATTTTTATTTATTTATTTATTTATCAAGTCTAGGATTACAAATATCTTTGAGCCAAGGCTCTTTTACAAAGGTTCCACATCAGAGAAATACAAATTATGGGGAATATCAAGACAGACATTACAGCAATGTGTACATTGCTCATTCCTGAACTGTGGGCTTATTCCAGCATTGTTAACCACCAGTGTTAACCTTTTCCTGGGTGGCACTTTTTAGTGGCTCTTTAGATGTTTTTGCAGTGCCGTAACTTATTCCTGGCTAACATTCTGCATTTAATTCCAGGATTGATAGTTTGCTGCTTTAGAGTTTGCTGCATTACTCCTGTCTGGCTTGGCTCTGCAAAGTGTACTTATTCCTGACTAAATAGTTGCTCCAGCATTTCCAGCATCAGACAACTGTGCTCTCCATCTGTGTACTGCAAGGGGCAGATTGTCTGTCTTTGTCAGTCCACTCTCCCCCCTACAGCATTGATCTTCCTTCTCTACGCATATTTGGGCAGCAATGTCATAAGAAAAGTCAGGGGCCAAGAACTCAGAAAAATCCTCCAAGGGGAGAAAATGCTCAAAATGCAAATCTACCCTACTAGCCACCTTCACTGGCTCTTTATGCCTGAAGTGCAAAGTGGCATCGACCTCAGCCACTGCTACTCATGTTGAGGGGGACCCCACCACATCCAGTTGCTCACAGGAGGTGGAAGACCAGCCACAGCTTCAGCTAGCCCCAGACCTAATTGCAAAGCTAAACAGAGCATTTGCACTAGTCTGATGTGCTTTGATCTGCAGCCCCCTGCATCCCCTCAGTGTCCTACTCACAAGAAGGCATCCAGGCAGAGAACCTCTTCATGGTCCTTAGATGAAGAGGACTGTTGTGAGCATCATCACAACAAGAAAAAGAAGAGAGCTACCTCCCCACACCATATGGACGATGAGGACAGCCACTCCTGTCATCACAAGAGAAAGAAGAAGCAAGCCAGATCTTTGTCTTCTGATTCAGATTCATCATCAACTGAGGAGGAGAAAATTCACAGTAGTTCATCAGATGCAGACAAGAAGTTGAAAAGACACCTTGATATAGATGATCTTGACTTCTTCATCAAAAATGTCTTATCAGAGCGACACCTCAGCTCCTTAGCATCCACTTTGAAAGAGGATAAACATTCTTTCAAATTATCTTTTTTTTTCTTTTTTATTAAATGTTTTTTGTTACACTTATGTCGAGTACATTTCATACATTTCGTTATATTGTCACATGTCTTAAGTTCTATGTGTATTATTGACAGTTTTTTGTAATTCACCCTGAGGTTCAAATGTTTGATATAAAGTCTAGGAACCTCTGTGTGCAAGCACTCAGGCAATGGTACCCCAAAGGGCATTTGGCTGGGGAGCCAAGTTTCAAAGAAATACAAAATCACACATGCCCCCACAATGCAAAGCATCATGGGCTGCATATGCAAATCACCACAGAATATTATACTGGTTCAACTATAAAGTCTTATGCATTCTTTTGGTCAGAGACCATATGGAAGGTAAAGCTCCAACTCTTTTCTATTTTAGCTCATACCTTGTTTACCCCTTAAGTTTTGTTTACTCCTTCATTTCTAATATAACCAAATGAGTAATTTCCTCTTCTCGGTTAACTCCTCCTTCTTTGATTACATTTTCTTCCCTTCAGATCTTTGGTAGTTGTTCGATCATCCCCCGTTACCTTCCCCACCAATTCCACCAAACTTAAGGACAGGAGTGTGGATCCACCTCAGTATGATAGAGAACCCACTTCTGCCATTTCATCATGTATGTTGGAGTTTTACCCTGAATTTTAGCATTAAGATTTTCTATTTCATATAATTCAGACATGGTGGATCTCCATTCTACTACTGTTGGAATTATATTGGTCATCCATCTATGAGTAATGGACTTTTTGGCTGCCAAAAGACTGGGAGGCAAAATAGTTTTTTCCCATGGAGGGGAATAGTCTGGAAAGATCCCTAGCAGAACCTGTTCAGCTGTCAATTCTATCCCTTGTTCTAGTAATTTGGTTAATTCTATTTGTAAGTATAGCCAAAAGGGCATCAAACAAGGACACTCCCAGAATATGTGTCCCAGTGTCACCCTCAGACATCCACACTTTCACCAGCATACTCCATACTCTTCTGGAAGGAATTTGATCAGGACTGCCGGGGCCTAAAAAAGTGGGAATGACACTTCCACACAAATTCTCTCCAAAATGGACAGGAAGTGATCTTTACCACACTCATCTTTCAAATTATCTAGAGCAATTAAGACAATCTCCTCATTCCCTATACCACCGGCATTGAGGATCTGCTTAAGGAAGACTGGCAGGGCCCTTAAAAGACATACCCAGTGTCACAAACTCACTCAGCAGGTCAGGCCCTCTACTCCCAAAGTGCCAACCTCTGAGCGCAGTCTTGTGAACAGTTTAACAGAACAAGGTAACCCTCTTGTCTGTTTTGTGAGTTCGGATCAACCTTTGGTCTCAAGTCTTGGAGGGATTCAAACTGTGAACCTCTTGCTAGCGTACCCAATGCACAGGCTCAGATATATCTGTCTTCGGGGGGCTAGATATCCTTGCCTACGGGCACCTAACCAGGTATACACAGATGAACCCTTAAAAACTTTAATAAAGACCTCAGATTTAAAACACTTCTCTTTCCAGTTTGGTACCATCATTCAAGCTTCTGTCTATTGTCTGCTATAACCATGTATACTCTACTTGCACAGTAAAGAAATCAAGGACAGACCAACTAAGTTCTAAAAAGAGATTTACTGAAATAGATAAAAATATGTAACATAAACAATACAGAAATGTTATATCACAAGACATACAAATCTATTAAAAGAACAAGGTTGTAAACAGTGCAGTTCCTACTACAATACTTAGTCTCTAAATACTTGCTTAAAAGTGCTCCAAAGATGTTTTGTGGTCAGAGTCTAGGTAAAAGTGTGTCTCTGTGAAGTAAAACAGACTAAATTAAAAGCTGGCTTTTACCTCACCTCTTTGCAGGAGGTCACCTAGCTCCTCCCTGTCAGGATATATGAAAATATATCTAATAAAAAAAAAACAGTAGTCTTTTCAAAGTATTAATTTTGCAATCCTCAGCATTACTTGTTTCAAATGACATCTTTTTGATCCATGCTGCATCCTCCCTCACACAGGCTTCACAGGAGCATTTACAACCTTGCACCCCTGTGTAACAACCTAGGTTCCTCGCCAACGTCATAAACCTTTTTTATGATTTCCCTCTTAATAAAATTAACTTAAACAAGTCTGTAATTAGCTTCTGGTCTGCCATGTAACACATTGTATCTAAAACTGAGTGTGTGATACACATGCTGTCAGCATTTTCTCCTGGCTTGCATCTTTCAGCTGAAATCGGGGGGGGGATGAGTGAGGTCACTCCTAGAGCATAGGGTTTTCAGCAGAGACATTCTGTAATACATTTTAAATAAAAAAAATGATACAGCACTCAGAACTGGCTGTCTACATCACACCCAGTACCACGCTGGGTCAACAAGCTGTTGTGGTTTGACAAGAAACAATCTGATACCTGGCTTAGCCTTCCTAAGATTGACCCCATGATTTCATCTCTGACTAAGAAAACCATCATTCTGGTAGATGGTGGTACCACCTTCAGAGATATTGTAGATAAGAAAATGTACTCCTCTCTAAAGAAGGATTTCCACGCCTCCGCAGCTTCCTTGAAGGCGGCTATGGCTATGCTGTTTTTTCCAGGGCCGCTCTGTCCTGGGCAACTGACTTGGCATTCAGGATGGTGGAGGATTCTGAGAAGAATAAAAATCTAATTCAGCAATTGCAACTCATAGGCCTTGCTTCAACCTACTCAGCAGACATCTCAGAGAATGCGGTCCACTGTGCCGCTAGAACTGTGTTATACCCAACCTCAGCCAGATGAAACTTCTGGTCACAAGTCTGGGAGGCAGAAAATTCATCTAAAATCCACCTAGTAAATGCTCCATATGAAGGGGGACATTTATTCAGCACAGCCCTTAAGGAACCAGTAATAGGACACAAGGGAGACTGCCAGAGTCGGAATGCCACAGTTGAAATCCAGAGACAAAACTTGGTTTAATTGGTCACACAAGCCCCTTCATGGCCAGTTATCATACAACAGATCCAGCAACCAAAATAGGGGCTTCAATAACAAATGACCCTAGTTCACTTCCTGTAAGCAACACAACAACTGGGGCAGAGGCAGCAGCAACCGTCACTCCGGAAACTCCAACAAAATTCTCAGAATGAAGCCTTCTGGGCCCATCCCTAAACTGAAGGCAGAGTTGACACTTTTCTTAGGGAATGGGCCCAGTCAACATTGAACAGATAGGTCCTGGACATTGCGAACAAGAGGAGCCTCATTGAGTTCAATTCAAAGCCTCTGCTTCCTTATGTTGTTCCATCACCACTGTCTTCTGACCCCACCAAGTGATTTGCAATGATCCAGGCAGTAATGGACTTGCTGCAGAAAGCAGGCATAGAACTAGTACCTATTCCAGAATTCAACAGAGGTGTAGACTCCCTCTTCTTTATCGTGCCAAAACATACAAAGGGTCTCAGACTGGTACTGGATCTAAAATTCATGAACCTATTTGTCCGCAGCAGGTCCAGAAGTCTTGGCCTCCATGGACTTACAAGTTGCTTACTTGCACATCCTCATCCAGGAATCTCACAGGGAGTATCGTAGGTTCAGAGTCTAAGAATGTCACATCCAGTTTAGAAAACTTCCATTTGTGCTTCTGTCAGCACCAAGAATCTTCTTAAAGATCCTAGTAGCATTGTTTGCACACTTCAGAAGTCAAGAGATTCAGCTGTTCCCCATTTGGACAATATCCTGATATAAGCTCCACAATGTGGGGCAGCCCAAGAGGCAGCCCACAGCCACAGCTTTGTCATCAACTATCAAAGGAGTTCACTGACACCGGCTGAAACACAAAACCTTCTAGGGGCAGACCTCTGAACTTGTCAGGGCATAGTCTTCCCAACCACAGCCAAGTTTATGGCCTAACAAACACTGGTTCAGAAATTTCAACAAGCCACTCAACCACCAACCCAGTTGTTCATGCAGCTCATAGAGATAATGGTTTCACTGGAAGATACTGTACCATTGGCCATGATTCACATGCATCTGACCTAAGTGACTCTCCTCAAACAGTGGTCCCCCTACAGACATAGCAGGAACCACCATGTGAAAATCTCGCAACATATGAAGGACAGTCTCGGTAGACAGTGAGGTTGAAGATAATGAAGTGCCTTGCAGTGGACCATCCACAGCAGATATAAATCACCACCAACACCAGTCTAAGGGGATGGGGGGGCCACCTCAGTCAACTCTGTGCTCAGGGAAAGTGGTTGCTACTCGAATCATGCCTCCGCATCAATGTGCTGGAAATGCAAGCAGTATGCCTGACTCTCCAGAGGTTCAAAGTCTCCATTCATCACCACTATATCCTGATCCTGATGGAAAACAGGACCACAGTGCAGTACATCAACTGCCAAGGGGGAACCAGAAGCAACTACATGCTGCAGGAAACACTGCAATTACTCCACTGGGTGGAAAATCACTTCTCAAGTCTATCCACTGCTTACTGTACATCCTGGAGCAGAGCAACTAGCTCGGCCACAGAGACGTTCTACCAGGAGAATGGGAGCTGAAGGGCAGTGCTTTTCAACTACTAGCTCATCACTGGGGATGACCAAGGTCAATCTCTTTCCCTCCAGACAAAACACCAAAGTCCAGCTATTCTGTTCACTTACAAAGGACAAGTTGATCAAGTAGTGGCAAGAAATGCCTTCTCTCTCCATTGTGGTCAGTACAGACTGCTGTGCACTTTTCCTCCCATCCCCAGTCTATCCAGAGTATTACACAAAGTTGCACAGGACAAAGTGGCACTGATCTTGGTCTGCCCATACTGGGCCTGTCTACCATGGTTTTTCTGTCTAATCCACATGGCAAGGGATTTACCACTCAAATTCCAGATCAGTCCAGATCTGCTTCACCAAGGGCCCATAACTCATCCAACTCTCTAAAATCTGTCCCTCTCAGCCTGGAGATTAAGAGTAATTTCTCAAAAAAACAAGGGTACTCCGCAGGTGTGTTTGACATGATGATCCACTCCAGATAACAGTCAACCACAAG
Source organism: Neoceratodus forsteri (assembly GCA_016271365.2). Taxonomy (NCBI): domain Eukaryota; kingdom Metazoa; phylum Chordata; order Ceratodontiformes; family Ceratodontidae; genus Neoceratodus; species Neoceratodus forsteri. Next base: position 522,691,330 of record CM057449.1, read on the forward strand.
GGTGTCCAACAGAATTTAGCGGATGTTTTATTATGGCTCTAGTCCAGGCAGGTGAGGAATCAGACTTTCTCTGCCAGTCCTCCTTCAGTTCCTCAAGGAAGGTTTCAGTAGGTCCCTACACCCAGCAACCTAGAGGGTCCAAGTCTCTGCTTTGAGAGCTCTGCTACTGGTAGATACCAGAGAGCTGCTCAGCTCCCACCCTCACGTGAAACAATTCTTGCAGGCAGTGACTCTGAAATGTCCTCCAGTAAAGTCTATTGTTCCTCCATGGCATCCCAATCTGGTGCTCCAGGCACTAACTAAAGCCCCACTTGAACTTCATGGGGAGGTGTCCCTCCTCCATCTTACAGTGAAGGTCACCTTTCTCATTGCTATCACCTCACTAGAAGAATAAGCAAGATTGGGGCATTATCTTCTACAGAATCTTGTACCGTCTTTCATCAGAGCTCTGTACTACCATGTATGGACCCATATTTCTTGCCAAAAGTAGCTTCTGCTTTTCCATTGCAATCAAGAACTTGTTCTGCCATCCTTCTGTCCCAAGCCCATGATAACAAGAAAAAAATAATTGCACACTCTGGATGTTAGACATGTCTTAAAGAAGTACTTTAAATGAACAGAGTCACTGTGCAAAATCTTTGTGTCTTCTAGTATTCACAACTGGTAAAAATCAAGGCAAGAAGTCATCTAAGGACTCCATTGCCGGATGGATTTGAACAGCCATCATACTGTCCTACAAAAAGCTGGAATTCAGCTACCAGGTCCAGTAAAAGCACATTCCACTCTTGCCATGGCCATTTCATGGTCAGAACTCAGGACACATCACCAGCTGACATTTGTAGAACTGTGACCTCTCTGCACACATTTACAAAGCTCTACAAGTTGGATGTGGCTGTTTCTGTGGGGGCATCCTTCAGCCCTAGGATCTTACAGGCTGTTGCTGAAGTCTAGCATTCTTAATCTCTTATTCCCAACCTGGGGTAAACTAGTATTACTGCCGTTATATATCCCACTGGTCCTAAAGCCTTGCAACCAACACAAGGAGAGAGAAATTGAAGTTTAAATTGGTTTGCTTTTATTTGTTTACTTAATTACATTTTCATCATTTTATTTGTAGTTTGCCAACCACTAGCAACAAAATAATAATAATAATCCAATGGAATTCTTGTATTATGATGTCAGAAAAGTTTTACTGGCAAGGCTGGCAGTGCACTTCAAAGGAAAACTGCAAACCTGTTTTCAGATTTTTATGGAAAAACAACACTTTCTACCACCAAACTGTTACATATTTTAACAGAAATATGTGATTTTTTAAACCTGTAATCCTTTGTTATGATTTAGCAGGTGACATTTTCTTCATAACCAAATTTTACTTGGGAAGAAGAAAAGAGAAGCCAATTACTGCTTTAAAAAATGGAAAATCATACAGATGTACTACAGTAGTGCAGCCATACTGTATAAAAGACAAAGTCTGCTATTGAAAGAAGTAGTTATTGTTTTTGAAAAAGCTAGAAAAATAGATACAGTGTATAGCAAAACATTGTTCTAGCTTTTCTGGCACTTTGGCTATTGTCCTGCTACATTTACTTATTGTTATATACCTTCATAGTTTTCTGCTCTGTCTCATCAACTATATTACTGTCTTCCACATTTCTGAATGCTTATCCCTCTTCATTATATTCTGCATTACTATTATTCATTTTCTGTAAATCTATCATTTTGTACACCATTATAAGGTTTATGATGTCATATCTGTTTCATAGCCTACTTTTGGCATTATAACAGATTGTTATTCCTGAATGTTATTGTTGTAATTGTTATTGTTGTTGCTGTATTGTGCTGTATCCTCCTGGGTCATGCCTGAAAATAGTCATTATTATGGCTAGTGCACCTACTCAGTTAACAAAAACTAAATAAATAAATACCTGTAAATTTTCTTTCTCCGAAAGCTGGTCACAGGGCTGCATCGCACCCCAAATCTTCTAATTTGACTTGTAGCTGGACTGTCTGGTTTGGTCATCAACTATTTTCTACTTGCTTTGGAACTGACTGGCACAATTCACTATGGGTGGGACTCTCCTGCATTGTGCTTTGAGTCAACTTCCTGCCTCTTCAAGAGACTAAGAGAGATCCATACCATAGCCCTGTGACCAGCAGTCAGAGAAAAGAAAATTTACAGGTATTTACATTAAATTTTTCAGGCCTTTTAACTAGATTGTGTGGGTATTAGGAACAACAGTCCTTTATGCACCAACTCTCCCGGACACAAGAGTTTAAGGAAACTTTTTTGTACAACAATTACTACTTCCATAATACCAAAGTATTCACGATAACTGAAATTTCACCTATTACACTTTGAATACTACTACAATTTAATGTGGTGCCTCCCTACCATTCGGAGTTAGTAAGGAAAGTACTAACAGTATGCAGCAGGTTAGGGAGGGGCCATAAGGGAGTAAGGCCAGGCTAGTGAGAATGAACAGTTATAAAGACATGTCAACCTCTGGCACAGGGCAACCAACTTTTTTGACACCTCACCTAAATCATTGTTTTGGAGTACAGGGGGGAGGTGTTGGCAATAACATTTTGTTTCATTAAGCAAGATAACTTCACAAAATTGAGTGATGTGAATTTGCACAACTTTGTATAGCTCTAATAAATAAAGTATAAAGAAGATCCACCAGGTAGTAGTATATATTAAGCATTTACAACAAGTTAGCATATGTTAGATCCTCTTTTTAAAAATAATGTACCAGAATCATTAAGGCATCAACATTTTGTTATGATCATTAGTACACAGCAATTGTTTTCAACTCTACATATCTGAATTTACTAATTCTATGTCTGTGTTTACTACCTCCAACTAAAGGCAGCCAGGAGGGATTGCCTGTGCCCTTTCGACAGAGGAGCTTAATCTGTCTCTTTGTTGCCTCTGTCACCCAAATCTCTTCATATCTCAGTGACTTATTTATGCACAACCATGACTAGTTCTCCTGGTATCTTTCTTAGGTGTTAGTACTGTTGTGGATACTGTATCTGCATCTGTGATCCTTTGTTTTACTCTTGGTTCATTTCAGTATTTATTGGACCTGAACCAGTTCCTATCTGGTTGGGTTCACTGACCTTGCTATTGTCAATCATTTTTTGTGTTGGTATTTCAATATTCATCTCTCTTGTCTTGTTTATGTGCTTTCTGTTGTGGTTGTAGCTTTGTTATTGCCGCCAGCTGCCAGTCCTCATCAGCTTGAATTCTCACATCCTCCTCAACCTGTAAGGACAAAAATGATCTGGCACCTCTGTCCAGTTTGTGTATTTTTTTTTTTCATTTGTACTCCAGTCAAAGCATCAGGATGTATTGTCTTGGCAGTAAGACGTTCGCCTCTTGTTGATACTAGTGCTTTTGTTTGCCTTCCCATAAGTCTATAGAAGAGATGACTTAATGCTTTCATCTTGTGGAGAATTCCCAAAATAGAACACTGCTAAATATAGATGGGGGCTTACCTAGTGGTCTGTTTCTCCCATTGCCTCCTGGTGCCTGCTGTGTTCCTGATGTGGTCCCCAATCTCACCGCCTGGCCCAGATCCAGTATTGTGCCCCAGAGTCCTTGTGTGGTCCCTTTTCTTCATTTTTGCTATCTTTGGGCAAACAGGGCACTGCAGAGCCACTGCCCATTTTTCCTTACTCTTCACGGCTGGCCAACGAGCTTGTGCATGTGCAGAAGGCCCGCTCTCTTTTCAGACCGTAATCACGGTCAAAGAATGGCTTCTCCGGTAGTCCCAGTCCCCATACAGTGCAGGGCAGGAGCCAATGACTCAGGCTGGACCGGAGCAAGCCGCCAAATGTTGTAAATAAAGAGTGGTGTTCACGCTATGAATTAGCCCAGCTCTATGAATATTAAGGAAGGGGGCATTAATATTCATACATGGGTCGTTCCTCCTGGGGATTGTACGTTTTGGCAGCTGCAGTAAGGGTAGTGTGTAAATAAAATAGGAAGGGCAGCAGTTTAAAGGACACTAAAGGGGTTACTAAATGGTGGGGTTATGTAAATAACAAATGTGTTGTTCTGGCAGCTCCAGACCATTATTGTTGGGACTCCTATAAACTGCCTGTCTGCTGCCTAGGGGCATTGTATTTCAGCAGAAGCAACAGGCTAAAGACTGCAGAGAAACAGTAATGAAAGGCAGCATTCAAGAGGGCACACTTGTGGCTACTGGACTGTGGAGCGCTGAATAAATAAATATGCTTTTCCTGTCTGCATCAGAACTTAAATGTTGGGACTGTGTTAAGCTGCAAGGGGACTGTGTGTTTAAGCAGCAATTTCTGCAGAGCAGCAGCCAATCAGAAAGCCAGGATTTCAGTGCAAGGATTGTTAGGACAGTGACAGATACTCTTGGGACATTGCAACAGGCTTGTGGGGAAAAAGTAGGGACCTGATTCAGGTGCCCAAACAGGGAGCCTATTGAGCATCAAAGGAGGCTAATGACTATTCATTTTCAGGACTGATAAATGAATGTAGTCAATTGTTTTGGGAGTAACAAGTGGACTTAGCCAATTGGGAGCCCCAGAAGGACTCCATAAAACCCAGATATATTGTAAGCTCAGTGCAGTTCTTTAGCAAGCCCCTCCACAGGGAGGGGGGCTCTGGCCCTCAGCTAAAGAAAATGGGCCTAGTGGTTCAGTGTGAGCCCCTCCACAGGGGAGGGGGGCTCTTGTCTCCTGCCAGAGAAAAGTGGTTGCAAGTAACTAAAGTTGCTAGCCTGGGGAATGCCAGAAATAGTCCTCCAGGGCTAGCATTTGCTTTACCACATTAGGAAAATGTGGAAAAGAAGCCAGCATCTGCCTGCAGTTGTAAGAGAGCTGCAGGAAGTGCTTCTGCCTCAGCAGTGAGAGTGCTGAAGAATGCCTGTAACTTCCAAAAAAAGAAAGTGTTCTGAATCTGTCTGAGTGAGTAAACTTCTACTTAAAAGTGCAAGTTAGAGAGAGATCTGTTGTGGGGCAGAGAAGCCCAGCCAAGTTAAAGTTGTGACTGTCTATCTGCACCCTCGTCTAACCACCGCACAAGAAATGGGTGGACATCTGTTTTCAAGTGACCAAGAAAGGGTCTAGTAATTCGTATGTGCTGATTGTAACTGTATGATGTACCTACAGGACTGGAAAGGAGGTTCCCTAGCCACACGGAATTGTCCTGATAGTGCCTGGGAGGCCAGTAAGTGTCTGAATGTCCAAGTTGGAGCTGCTAATGCCAGCAAAGCCACTGTGTTGTTATGTCTTAGCTCGAGGGAAGCTACAGTGACCAGTAGTATAACAAAGTAAAGTATTTTAAGTGGTGGAGAGACAAGCCTCAAGCTCTGTCTGATGTTATTAATGTTTCAAACTAAGCCCTTGTGTGTCTTGTATGGATTGTGAGAGTCTGGGTTGCCCTAGCCTTAAGGGCAAAGCACCCTCCAGAGAGATCATCTGGGTCCACATTTATAAAGGACTATGTTTGCCATGCAGTCACATGGTTGAAGTAACTGTAACCACTGCAAGCTACTGAATTTCCTAGATATAAATATGCTATTTATAAATGTTCTGAATGCAACAAGACTGCTCCAGATCAGCTTGGGAGACAGCTTGATAGTGTGCCACCAACTAAGGCACTGCCATATGCACTTCCCCCTGGGTGTTTAGCCAGACGTGGGGGGTCTGAAGCATCATGGCCCCAGTCCCGGCCAGGTTTGTATCAACTGAGACTATAAGCCCAGAGAGAAGGGGCACCAGCTTCATGCTGGGAGATGTTCCCAAAAATACAGGCTTCTAAGCTTGTTGTCCAGGTGTCATCCTCTGCTCCTGCTCGTATCCTCAGCAATGCTTCTCAAATCCAGATGATGACTTCAAACCTTGAGTAGGCAGACTCACCCTCTACTAGAATTGGGGAACTGTAAATAGTTTAAAGTGTTTTTCAAGTTCCGCAATCTAAGGCCTAAGCAAGCACAGCAAGGGAGGTAATTGTTTTCTGAAAATGTTAAAGTTAAAGTTGCAAGGATAAGAAATAAAGCATGCTAATCTGATTTTCTTTAAGAGCCCCAACTCAGCTGCAGTGTCAGCCACTTCAGCTGCCAGGCCTGCATCTTTAAAGAACCTTAGTACTGGGTACCCAGAATAGGTGTTGGAATTGAGGGATTCTAATACATTTTGCGACTGGTATTGTATGGGCATTTAATACACTGTTTCTGCCATCAAATGCAGCTAGCTAGATAGAAAGAATCTGAATACCATTAGAGGTTGGTGGGTGACCACTGTGATTAATGTTTGCCTTTAAATGCAAAATGATTGTCTTGATTCTAATTGCAATGCCAATCTAAACCAAATGACAAGCCAATCAAACCTAATGTAAATAGCTAACCTCTGCTTCCAATTTACCCTTCCTAACCGTCACCCCATGTAAATAAATTGTTGTTTGCTGGTTTTGCATAACCCTGTTGTCATGAGTATATTATTAGTAAGAGTCAGTAATTCCTAAAATGTTGAAATGTAGGGTTTTGGTTATTGGGGCACGTCTGGGGTGACTTAATGGTAATGTGGGTTGGTACAGCATCCCAGGGGTTGTACCAGGTATTATTCTAGCCCACACAAGGTTATACTTTGGGTGCAGGCACTGCACATTTATGTTTTGTTGGGAAATAATTAGTTTTAAAGTAAAATAGGAACCCAGACCACTCAACCTTGGTTAGGCCTACAAGGCAGGGGTAGTGTAGCTCTTAGATACCCGGTGCCAGGGTTAGATAGAAATATAGAAAGTAAAGACTTAAAAAGACACAAAGTCCATAATCACTACCCTGAGACCCCACCTCACATTACTCTAAAACAACCCTACCTACCATCTCTCCTGAAGCTTTAATTTCCTTGCGCATCCTCTAAGTAATAATAATTCCTATAAAGGTATTCCACCTAGTACTGAACCCAGCAATAGACTGCATTTACTACATTGCTGAGCAGACCATTCCATGATGTGACAGATGGGGCAGTGCTGGTCAGCTGTGGCAGCCTACAATAAGATGGTCACTGGGGCCTTTGACCACTTAGCGCAGGTCCGTGTACATCTCCTGGTGTCAAGTCATGGCTTGCCATCATTTGACAGCAAGCTGAGAGCATTAAAAACCAGGGAATGGAGGTAGGAGCATTGTTGGATGAGGCCCAAGGCTTGGGAGGACAAACTAAATCTGATTTCTTATTATGAAGAATACCAAAAGGCCGTCACTTGGAAAAAAGCAGATTTTCTATTGAAAGAGATTGCCACTGGGAGAAACTGACTGGCTCAGTTCTTTCAGACTGTAGACAGGCTCCTTCACCCTATCTGTCTGCAGCCCGTGACGGCAGTTACACCAGTGAAATGCGAGGAATGTGCTTGGTTCTTTTCAGATAGGGTGTCCTTCATCAGGACCAGAATTACTCCATTTAGACCCTGTGAGCCCTGAAGTGGACAACCTGTGGGTGGGGAATGCATTCAGTGGACTTGGGGGGGAGTTTTGGTCAGTGACGGTGGAGGAGGTATGCCAGGTGAGCGTGGAGCTGTGGCCAACATTCTGTAACTTCGACCCAGGCCCGACATGACTACTAATGAGCTGTGTCGGGTGTCTGGGCCTGGTGTTCACCAAAATTGTCTGGTGCTATTTGTCAGAGGGGTTGTTTCCAGCAGTGTTTAAATGTGCACTGTTGAAACTCTTTCTGAAAAAACATCTTTGGACCAGTATGTCTTGGCTCATTACCGACCAGTCTCTAACCTTCCGATTTTGGGAAAGGTTATCGAGAAAGTTGTTGTGCTTCAGCTTGAGGAATACCTTGCAGCCTTCAACATCTTTGAGCCTCTCCAGTCTGGTTTTAGAGCAAGGCACAGCACAGAGACAGCACTAGTTAGGGTGTACAGTGACCTACTCAGGGTGAGGGATAAAGGAGAATGGTCAGTTCTCAGCCTCCTGGATCTCTTATCTGCATTTGATACTGTGGGCCATGGTCTACTTCTGGACCAACTCAGGAAGTATGCTGGACTCGCTGGCAAAACTATCTACTGGATTGAGTCCTATCTCTGGGGCAGAACCCAGAGAGTAGTGTTAGGAAATTATTCCTTGCATGTGGTGGTTCTGTCCTGTGGAGGATCTCATGGTTCAGTCCTGTCACCTTTGCTGTTCATGGTCTACATGCTCCCCCGGGCAAGGTTATTAGATGTTATGGGCTTGGGTTTCACTGCTATGCATGTGATACCCAGTTCTATATGTCTTTTGTTCCTGGGACACCAGGTGCTGTTTATGTGCTTAGTAAGTGCCTGGTCAAGATCCAAGACTGGATGTCATTGAGTTGGCTGAGACTCAACCACGAGAAAACTGAAGTTTTAGTGAGAGCCAGGCGAGGGGGGCAACAGCTACCGGAAGAGAGATTGGGCTTTGGCTTAGTCCCTTCAGGCTGTTAGCTGCCCCTAGGGTGAAGAATGTGGAAGTCATATTGGACGAGGGCTTGACAATGGAGGCCCAGGTATGTGCCGTAGTCTGAAATGGCTTCTTCCATCTATGGAGTATCCAACAGATCAGATCCCTTATTCCTTTCTGAGGACCTGGCCACACTGATGCATGCATTTGTGACCTCCAGATTAGACTATTGTAGTGCTGTATACCTTGGGGTATACTGCAATGCCTGCAGCTGCTGCAGAATGCAACCAAGTACTTAGGGCCTCTATAGAGCATGTCAAATTTCACTGGCACTGTGAGATCCGCACTGACTGCCAGTGAAGTGGCATTTCTCATTTAAGGTAGGTTTGTTAACCTACAAAGCTCTACATGGGCTGTGCCCAGACTACCTGGTTGAGCTCCTACGTCCGCACAGCCCTGTTTGCCTGCTCCAGTCAATGGAGGAGGGCCTCCTGGTGGTTCCTAGGGCTAGACTGAAGACTTCAGGGGATCGGGCCTTTGAGGTTGCTGGCCCGATACTTTAGAATTATCTACCCCCTCAGTGAAGGCATTTTAGAGGGCTTTAAAAACTTGTTCCAACAAGCATTAGGGAATTATTCATAACATCCTGTTGCAGCACATCCCAAATTATTAGCCTGTTTTATTATTCTTGTTGTACAAACTATGTAGCTAGTTATTGTTATTTTGGGGTTTTAAGGTGGTTAGCTGTTTGCTAGTTTTAAATTGTGTTATATTCTAATGATGCCCTGAGCCTTTGAGGAAGGGCACCACAAACAAATAAAGACTACTACAACTACAAGAAATGGAGAGCTGGGTGGGTCCTCTTCATATATGTGAAAGAGACATCTTAGGTGGGGCCGGTCACAGCACAATGATTCAGTCAAGATATGATATACATCAGCCACTCAAAAATATTTTAGATCCATGATTTATTTTCAAAATGTATCAAAACACAGATCCCCGGCTGTTGCTCAACGTTTCGCCTGATCAGGCTTCTTCAGGGCTGGGAATCTAAATTTAAAACAAAATATTTATTTATAATGTGATAGTAGACACAGCCCATTAAAATTATATCTGTTTTACTTCAAAAAGAAATGTTTTCCAACAACACCTTTTTGGGCACTCTCCCCTAATTCCAATATCTATTACTACTCAATATGTTCAAATATTTTCAGCTATATTACATTACTATACTAAAACACTTGGTAACTCCCCATTCATAGCATTTGTAGGCTGATAGTTTTATGTTTAAACACACTTTTGTTAATAAAACCTAATGTGATTGATAGAATTTATTCCTAATAAGACATCTATCTCTACTTTGCAATAGTATTCTTGTAACCATTATGCATTTCTGAGCTTATTCTACACATCCTATAATTGTAATCCATCTAATTCAAGCCTTCATATTGTTACGTAAAAAAATAGGCATGTTAAAAAACTAAAATGAGGTCAAAGGTCAATAAAACAGCTGGGCTGTTTTTTTATGTAACAATATGAAAGCTTGAACTAGATGGATACAATTATAGGATGTGTTGAATAAGCCCAGAAATGCATAATGGTTACAGTAGCTAGAAAACGATGTTAAAGTTTGGAATGAATTGCTCTCAGCAAATAATTAAACCAGAGCTAAGAGATGTTGCTAAAATTCAATGACGGTTGGAAACTGAATAAGAATGTCTTTTTTTAGGTGGTCTTAGCCAAAAAACTTAAGCACTGTGAAATGCTGCACTACCCTGAAGTATATGCTACAATACTGAAAATAGGTATGTTAAAAAAATGAAATGAGGTCAAAGGTCTATGAAACAGCAGGGCTGTTTCTTTTGTAACAATGAAAGCTTGAAATAGATGGATACAATTATAGGTGAGTAAAGGTGCAGACAGAAGAAAGAATTGCCAAAGGGGTCACTGAAGGGCATAAGACTTTCTTCAGATACATACAAACATACGAAATCGCCAGCAGAAACAGACCACATGGTCTATCGAGTCTGACCGAGTGTGCAGCTAGCACTTCATCTTGCAGCTGCCCCTCCTGCCCCCCCATCACCGTATCCCTTCCCCTTGCTCTGTCCCACCCCCTTTTAAAACTGCCCACCATCTTACAGGACATCAGGTCTTCTGGTAGGGTATTCCACTTGTCCACTACCCTTTTTGTGAAAAAGTGTGTCCTTACCTTCCTCCTAAACCTTCCCCCTCTAATCTTAGTCCATGCCCTCTTGTGTCCCTCCCTCTCCTCAGCTGAAAGATCCCTTCTGTGTTAGTCTTGTTAATCCCTTTCGGATACTTAAGGTCTTTATAATATCCCCTCTGTCCCTTCTCTCTTCGAGTAAGTACATTTTCAACTCTTTCAATCTGTCCTCATATGGCCTGTCCCCTAAACCCTGAATTATCTTCTTCGGTCTGTGTTGCACCCCCTCCAATAACCTTATGTCCCTTTTCGGGAATGGGCACCAGAATTGCAAGCAATACTCCAGGTGGGGCCTGACCAATGATCTGTATAGGGGCAGTATAACCTCATTCCTTCTGGAAGAGATCCCCCTTGCTATACACCCCAGCATTTTGTTGGCCTGTGCTGCCACCTTCCTGCACTCGGCTGAGTTGTTCATGCTCCCTGTTATGATTACTCCTAGGTCCTTTTCCTCTGCAGTACTTCCCAACTGCACTGCATTCAAGTGATAGTCCCTTCCCTGGTTCTTTGCTCCAAAGTGCAGCACCTTACACTTCTTGGCATTGAAACCCAGCTGCCATGTTTCTGCCGACTCCTGCAGTTTAATCAGGGCCTCCTGCAGCCCCTTCCACCCCTCACTGTCATCAAACACGGCTCCCATTTTGGTATCGTCCATGAACAGGCTGACCTTGCTATGGATCCCGTGCGAAATATCGACTATATATATCCCAAACGGCACTGGTCCCAGTACAGATCTCTGTGGCAACCCACTTGTCACCGCTCTCAGTGACAAGAGTTCTCCTCCCCCCACTACCACCTTTTGCTGCCTCCCCCTCAGCCAGTTTTGATCCAATTTGCTCAGTTTGGCCCTGCCCCCACATATTCCAGCTTCCCCCCAACCTCCCATGTGGTACTTAATCAAAGGCCTTACTGAAGTCCAAATACAGGACATCCACTGCATGGCCTTTGTCCAGTTCTCATGTCACCCAGTCATAGTATTCTATGATGCTGGTTTGGCATGATCTTCCCACTACAAACCCATGATGCTTTTGATCCTGGAGACCATTGTCCTCCAGAAAGATCACCAGTTTCTCCTTGAGGATGGTCTCTTTGAGCTTCCCCATGATCGATGTGAGGCTTACTGGATGATAGTTTGCTGGTTCATCCTTTGGGCCATTTCTGTGGATGGGTACCACATGTGCCACCCTCCAGTCCTGCGGTACTCATCCCATGTCCAGGAAGGTGTTGAACAGGTCGGCCAGTGGCCACGCCAGGACCTCTGCTAGCTCCCTTAGCACCCTTGGATGAATGCCATCTGGTTCTGGTGCTTAGATACATAAGTGAGAAGAGAAAATTAAGGAGGGACAGCGAGGATTAGAAGGGGGGGGGAGACTGCACAGAAGGAGACCAAGGAAAAACAGACATCCTGAACAGGTATTTCTGCTCAGTCTTCACACTGGAGGTGGGGGGGGGCTTACAGTTCCGAAGGTGGATAAAGCTATGGGACTAGATGGGATGCACTAAAGGGTTCCAAAGGAACTCAGGTAAGTGCTAGCTGCTCCACTGACAGCCTTGTTCACTAGCTCATGGAAAACAGGTGTGGTTCCAGTGGACTGGAGAAGAGTCAATATGAAATCTTTGCTTAAGAGCTGCAGCAGGGAAGAGACTAGCAACTACAGACTGGTCAGTCTTACTTCATTTTTGAGGAAATTAATGGAAACCCTGCTACTGGAAAGACTGGTAAAGTATCTTAAATCCAGTGGTTGCAAGACAATAGGCAACATGGATTCATGTGGTTGGAGGGGTGGAGGTCATGCTAAACAATCTGATGGATTTCTTTGACTGAATGACTAGGATAATAGATCAAGGGAGAGCAATGGACATGGCCTCTCTGGACATCATCAAGGCCTTCGACACTGTGCAGCACAGGAGGCTGATAAAGAAACTAAGCAGCCTAAGGGTGTGATCCAAAGTTGTGAATTGGGTTAGAAATTGGTTAATGGATAGGAGACAGAAGATGATGGTAAAGGGCACTCACCTGAATGATGGAAGAGTGACAGATGGGGTGCCACAGGGCTCAGGACTGGGGACAGTCATCTTCAATGTCTTCATAACTGACATTGCTGAGGAACTGGAAAGAAAGACCTGTCTTTTTTGCAGATAATACCAAAATCTGCAATAGGGTGGACATTCATGGTGTGGGGGGGGGTGTGCAGGGATCTGGGGAGACTTGAAGAGTGGTCTAAAGCATGGCTGTTGGGGTTCAGTGCCAAAAAGTGCAGAATCGTGCACCTACAGCATAGGAACCCAGGCACTGAGTATAGGATGGGGGGAGGTCCTGACAGTCACTAGACAGGAAAGGGACTTTGGGATCATCATATTTGATTACCTAATAGTTGCACGGCAGTGTGACAAGGCAGTGGGTAGGGACAGTGGGATGTTTGAGTGTATAGGGAGGGATATGTACACCCTGGAGGACAGGAGGAAGAAGAGCGATATATGACAGAAACGTACAAGTGCTCACTGTAGCAAACAGGGTACATGTGGGATGTCTGTTTCAAATGAAAAACTGCAACATAACAAGAGGTCGTGCAGTGAAGCTAGAAGGGGAGACATTTAAGAGGGAGTTGAGGAAATACTACTTCATGGAAAGAGTGGTGGATGTGTGGGACAGCCTGCCACAAGAGGTAGGGGGTTTCAAACATGCATGGAATAGACATAGGGGAATACTAGTAAATAAAAATTGGGAAGAGTCATCGGAGACCAGTTACGGTCTGTTAAGACAGAATAGGCAAGGACAAACTGGGCAGACTGGGTGGGCCAAGTGGTCCTTTTCTGCCAACAGGTTCTATGTTTCTATGTATCTTCAGCAAGAGGTGGGAGGTGGTCTTACCACTGTATCGCTTGCAGGTGAGACCCTACCTGGAGTAATGTGTCCAGTTTTGGAGGCCACTCTCAAAGAGGACACATACAGCATGGAGGCAGTCCAGAGGAGAGCAGTCAAAATGGGCAGAAGAAGCCCCACAAGGAGAAACTGATGGATTTGAACATGTGCACTCTGAAAGAGAGGAGAGTGAGAGGGGAGATGACAGAGACTTAAAAGTACCTCAGAGGGGTGAACAGGGTGCAGGTGGGGAATCTGTTTCAAATTAGAAGGAGCACCAGGACCAGATGACATGCAATGAAGCTGGAAGGGTGAGTCTAAGAGAGATGTGAGGAAATATTTCTTCTCTGAAAGGGCGGTAGACACCTGGAACAGACTGCCAGCAGAAGTGGTGGAGGCAAAAACAGTGGGGGGCTTCAATCATGCATGGGATAGACATGGGGTGTATTAGATAATGGGCAGGGAGAAGGCAGGGTTACCAGAGACCAGTTAGGGTCTGCAGAGACAGATTAGGCAGGGAATATCTGGGCAGACTGTATGGGCCAAGTGGCCCTTTTCTGCCAACAAATTCTGTGTTTCTATGTTTCTAATGTACTTATGTACTTTATCTATAAACTTGTAAGGGATGCCATTGGAAATTAGCTTAGGTGGCTGCCTTGTATTCCTTGGCACCTTACCATGTCCATTCCTTGACATCACACTGCAGCTCACCATGGTACTCTGATAAACTGAAGTGGTTGAAGACTGAGGGATAGAAGTTGTAGCATTCTTGGTGGAAGTTCAATTCCATGTCAGACAAATTGACACTGAACACCATACACCGTCAAAGTACACCGTTTATGTTAAAAACTCAGCATATTATATAAAGTGTCACAATCTCAATAATAAGTTTTAGAAAACTATAGCATAACACTGAGTCATTCTCACAAAATAGAAATTATATCAAAAAATTAAGCAGAGAAACATCAAGACTATAATAGAAGAAGGCGGGGAGAGAGAGAGAAAAGGCAAATAGCATCCATCCGCAATGTTTGTAACCACACATTTCCATTTTATATATTTTTGATATAATTTCTATTTTGTGAGAATGATTCAGTGTTATGCTATAGTTTTCTAAAACTTATTTATGAGATTGTGACACTGTATATAATATGCTGAGTTTTTAACATAAATGGTGTACTTTAAGCTCTTTGCTCTATATAGTGTAAATATATGGGTTTGGGTTAGTGGTGTTTTTTAATAGAGGTGATTGATTTCAGCTGCACTAATGAGTTCTAATCAATGACTGCATTGTATCTATAGGGTGTGCGTTCATTTATTATTTAGCTTTTGAAAAGGGAGGTTACTCCGAAACATGTCAGGTGAACAATTGACTATGTTTTAAAATAAAAACTTTGTTCTAATATAACAGGCGTCCTGACTTTTGGCTTGTGTATGCTAGGAACATTCTCGAGAATCTAATTAGTTGGTTCCTATAGCACCACATTTCCGAGTGCGCACTCTTAGCGTGTTTCTGAATGTTAGAATGGTAATGCACCGGTTGTATCTGAGTTTTTGGCTTTGTAATTTGATTTTCAAGAGGGGTAGTAAATACTTTGAAACCCCGAGCCTTCATGATACGTAAAAGCCAGCAGGTATATGCCTAAAAAGAATTTTAAGATAATTCCGATTATGAATGCACAGCATGATGATTCCTTGAAAGCTACTCCGAATTTGGATTTCTCCAGAGGCACCAATGTATGAGCCGATAATCCTTTGGCTTATATGGAACAACTGATGGCCTTGGCAATAACAGTCAATCCTTTTCTACAAGAGAGTGATAATGTGAGTACACAGACACCTGAAGCTCAGTCACTTTTTGGAACTTTTAAAAAACTGGAGAAAATAACACATCAATTACGGAGACTATATTGGAATAATACGAACCTTGACGCATATATTGAGGTCAAAAGAGTATCCAGCTGCCTTAGACTTTTAAAAAATCCAGCATATGGAACAGAAAGTGAACATTTTCTAAAAGAATGGGAACAGATCCTTATTGATCCAAGTTTTAAATTAATACAATTGATAATGAAATATGGAAAAGAAAAAGAAGCGCTTCTAAAAGTTGAACTTAAAAAGATAGAACTAGAAGCGTTGAAATTTAAAGACTATGGAGAATTTGATGCACTGAATCAGAAATTAAAAATATCTATTTTCAAACTAGATCAAGAATTAAAAGACATTTAAATTACTAAGTTTAACAGAGATAAAGGAGACTGGGGGAAGGGTCACATTTTTAAATGGACTAACCAGCCGAAAAAAAGAGGGATTTAAAAAAGTGAGAAATGTCTCTTTTGAATATACCATGGAAGGTAGTGAATCTGAAACAGAAGAAATCAATTAGAGATATTCTTTTCAACATGAAGGACAAGGTTTAGATCTACAACCTATTGGAATGGAATATATTCCCAATCATCGAGGAGGTTCTATACAGTCTCCTCACCCTCTTTGAAGGAGCCCCAGATTACAGGAAAGGGAACAGGACAACAATACAGGAAGAAGAAGAGAACTCAATGAGGAAAACAAAGAAGCTTATTACCACAGAGACAATCACTACCGGGGCAAGGGGAGATACATACCGAGGAGAACACACAGAAGCAGGAGACAACGGAGGAGGTAGGGAGAAAACAAATAATTAATTTGTCTAAACATGTACTTACATCAGCTGAAAGTACCTTACTTACGAGAGGATTAAAATTTTCACCCACCAAAATAATGAATAGAGTGGATGCACTTGTGGACTTAGAACTAAATTGCCGCAAATTAAATTTAAAAGTGTTCTTCGCTGATAAAGTTTTTTCAGAAAACAACATAGACAAATTTAAAAAACCCTCTGTTTTCTGCGCCCCACCCTGCACGACAGTGACTGTATTTAGAACTTTGGTGGAGAGAGATTTGGAAACATTTTTTGAAACAGAACAGATTATCCAGTATAACAACTTGTCAATTGGAGAAAGAAGCAGTGCATACATTACAGTCAGATCCAGATATAATTATCAAAGCTGCAGACAAAGGGGGAATGGTACTGATTTTGGATAAAACGATGTATGTAGCAGAGGTACAGTGCCAGTTACAGGATCAGAAGTTCTATAAAAAGTTAACACAAGACTTGGGACTTTGAACATAGTATCAATGAATATGTGATGAGGGCTTTGGGTCAGGGTGTTATAGACAAAAAAAGTGTGATTTTTTGATCACACAGCACCCTATGAAAGCCACTTTTTACATTCTCCCAAAGGTCCATAAAAATCTTACAAATCCCCCGGGGAGATCTACTGTGAGTGGTATCGGATCTTTAATGGAACCATTATCCCAGTATGTAGATTCTTTTTTGAAACCAATTGTTGTGACTTTACCATCGTATCTAAGAGACACTACTGAATTTTTGAACTTTCTCCCTTTGATTCATATGGAAGAAGACTGCTGGTTAATAACCATGGATATAGAATTACTGTATACAAATGTGCCCCATGAAGGGACCTTAGATGCAGTTGCCTTCCTCCTTAATAGGAGAACTGGACCTCTATCTCCACCTAGTGACTTTTTATTAAAACTGCTAGAATTTGTACTTACGCAAAATGTATTTGTATTTAACAAAGATTTATATTTACAGGTACAAGGGACAGCCATGGAGGCCACTTGCGTCCCTTCTGTAGCGAATTATTGGTAGGGCATTGGGAGAGGCAATATATCTACAATGAGGCAAATAACATGTTTGGATCACAGCTACTAGCTTGGAAACACTATAAAGACAATATTTTGATTGTGTGGAAGGGAACAAAAAACAGCTTTGAGGAATTTGTACAGTTTCTTCATAATACTACGAAATCCTTGAGATTTACATATCAGATGAGTCAAACACAAGTGACATACTTAGATGTATGTATTATGAAAGACAAGGGGGGATACATACAAAGTACATTGTATAGAAAGGCCACAGATGGTAACACATTACTCTAGCAGAGAGCTGTCACCCTCCACACATTGCAGAAAATATTCCTCTGGGGCAGTTTTTAAGAATAAAAAGAAATTGTTCCACTGAAAGTAGTTTTATAGTTGAAGCAGATGATTTGACTACACGTTTAATAGATAGGGGCTACAATGAACATAAAATAGCACAGGCGAGATTAAGAGCAGAACTGTCAGAGAGAGAAATATTATTATGAGTACGAGACAGGACATAGCAGAATGAGAGTAATAGATTTAATTATTGCACCACATATTCAGCCCAAGCAAAGGAATTAGAAATGGTTTTGAAAAAACATTGGCAAATATTATTGGCAGAAACAAGCCTAAGGGATTTTGGTAAAACCCCACCGAGAATGTGTTATAGGAAATTACCATCTTTAAAAGATATGTTAATACGAAGTCATTTTATAGAAAAACATCCAACTACTTGATTACAAAAAACAAATGGTCATTTTCCATGTAAGAGTAATGGTCATTTTCCATGTAAGAGTTGCATAGTTTATAGACGTGTTACCTGTTCTAATCAGTGACTACATTGTATCTATAGGGTGTGCGTTCATTTATTATTTAGCCTTTGAAAAAAGAGGTTACTCAGAAACATGTCAGGCGAACAATCAGCTATGTTTTAAAATAAAAACGTTGTTGTAATGTAACAGACGTTCTGTCTTTTGACTTGTATGTGCTAGGAACGTCCTCAAGAATCTAATTAGTTGGTTCCTATAGCACCACATTTCTGAGTGCGCACTCTTAGCGTGTTACTTAAAAAATGTGTTTTGACAGTTTGATTTTTTCTTGTTTTTGTGGTATGGCACCATGGACCCCTGGGATAGGGTGCCATATAAACAAGGTTGCCGTATCCTTGCCTTGCCTTACCTTGGCTCACTGGCTTTGTTATCTCTCATCAATAAACTTATAAAACTTATTATCCACCACTTGCTCTGTAAAGAAATGTTTGAACTATCCCTCTGACAGCATGAGATTGTGTCTTATAGTGATTGAAATGGCCTTCAGTTTGAACAACTTTGTGTGATCCACCCTATTGTATCCCTGCTATTTGTGTATGTTTGTATAATAATAACTGGTAACCCCCATAATGACTGGATTTCCAGTCCTGAGAAAATGCCATAAAAAACAGTTGAATTCTGTAATAACTCGATAGTGGGTTATTATGGCATTTTCCTCCTCGCACTCTTACTTCATTGTATTTGTATGAGTATGGTGGCTGTTCAGGACACACTCACTCACTCACACACAAATATGGCTTACACTTTTTCTCTCTGTTGCACCAGTTATTATAAAAAATAATGCCCTTGCAAAATTTGTATTATGGGATTTTTCACACACCCAAGGTGTGTGATAATCTCATAAGCTCTCAATCTTCGCTCTTGGGGTTTATGGTTTATGACTCGGGTGTGTGTGTGAAAAATCCTCATAACACACATCTGCACAGGCATTATTCTCTGTATATCTTCCCATTTCCTTCTAGCCATCAGGCAGTACCTTCTCCATTTAGGTTTTCGAATCTCTCTTTGTAGGTCCTTTTCTACTGACCCTAAATCATCTTTGTTGCCCTCCTGTATATCTTTTGTAATCTATCCAAATCTTTCTTTTCACATCCCAGTCCACTCCTCATTCCTCGTGGTGGATGGTTCACTTGTCTCTGAAAATCCTTCTGTTGCTGCTCACTTCAGTGAGTTGTTTACCACCTGTGCCTTCCCCTCATCCTCTCCCCTTGGTCTATCTCCCCTCTCTCCCCTGTCTCACCTACACCCCACTCAGCTAATGGATTTCACTTTCCTCTCATCACCCTTCTGGAAACTCAGCTTGCTCTTTCTTTGGTCAACCCTTCCAAGTCCAGGCCAGACAGGTTGGACCCTAAACTCCTCTGCCTCTCAACACCTGTCATTGCCTCTCCCTTCACTCACCTTCTGAACCTTTCCTCCCCACTCTGTGCTGTCCCTCAGTCCTGGAAGGTTGCCAGGGTTCTGCCTCTGCACAAAGGGGGCAATCCCACCTCACCCAGTAACTTCCGGCCTATTTTTCTTCTCCCCTCTCTTGCAAAGTTGCAGGAGAACCTTGGCTACTCCAGGTTTACTGACTTCGTCCCATCAGCTCCCTTTCCCCCTTCCAGTCTGGCTTTCGAAAACACAATTCCATCATTTCCTCATTGCTGTGCATCACTGACTCCATCTTCACTGGGATGGTTCAGAGACATATCACTGTGGCTATCTTCATCGATCAAAAGGTTTCAGTTAAGTGTAGCACCCTCTACTCCTGGACAAGCAGAGCTCTGTTGACCTCTCAGTTCACACTGTCGATTGGTTCTGTTCCTATCTCATGGGCCGCCAACAGCCAGTACAGGTTTGAGGTGCTCTGTCCACTCCCCTACCTTTCCAAGCTAGTGTCCCACAGGGTTCCATTCTAGGTTCCATCCTCTTCTCAGTATTCCTGAGTGACCTGCCCTCTGCCTGTATCAATATATTGAATAACCCAGTCCTTGTGAAACAATTTGTATTTCAATTTTATGTGAGAACTATCCACGTCAGGTCCCATAGTAAACAACTTATTGTTTCATAGGCTAACACAGACAAACAGATTAACTTTTTTAGTATAAGAGCAGCTAGACTGTGGAACTCATTGCCTGTCTACTTAATAAATATTCAGTCATTCGATAGCTTTAAGCATGAGTTGGACAAATTTAAAATTCAAGTAAAAACTAAATAATTTACCCACTAAACAGTGGGAGACAATCACGATGGGCCTCAGCCTCCTTTTGTCTAAATCCATCTAGTAACCAAGTAACTCACATACAGTATATACATGTATGCAGATGACACAGTCGTTTATTCCTACAGCCCCTCAGCCATGGCTGTGGAAGGCCTGCTCCAGCAAAACTTCCACAATGTACTGCACTAGTTCCACACCAACCAATTCCAGGTCAGCACTTAGAAAAGAGTGCCCATGACCTTTGGCATCCACCAGAAATTGGCCAGGCTCTCACCCCTACCTGTCTTTTCCATGCTGGATGGCACCCATCGTGAAGTAGTCCCCGCTTTCAAGTACCTAGGTGTGTAGGTAGATAGGTGGCTGGACTTTTCTGCCCACATAAATGCCATCCATGCCAGGCTCCATTCCAGACTCAGCGCCCCATATGCAATAAGGACTTTCTTTCTCTCCAGGTCCACCGACAGCTGGTCACCAAAATGGTTCTCCCAGCTTTTGACTGTGTGGATGTGGTCTATGGAGCCACCCTCTCTTCTTCCTTTGCCAGACTGGATACGCTCTGCAAAGATTTGTGCCAATCTGCTACCAGCTCAACCTCCTGTACTTATCACTGCTCTGTCTCTACTCCTCCCTTTCTATCCTCCCTCTCTCCTCACAACACAGTCCCACTGTGTTTCTCTCATCTCTAAATACTGGTTTGGGTCCCTCCCCTCTTACTTAACCTCACTCTTCTCTCCCAGCCTCTCCTCCTCCAACTCCCTCTACTCCAGGGGCCATTGCATCATCTCCCTTCCCCACCCTCACTCCTGTGTTGGGCAGTCTGCCTTCTCCTATTGTCTCTCCTCCCTATGGAATATGCTCCCCTCATCCATCTGCCTCTCCCCCTCACTCCCTATCCTTAGATATAAACTAAGGCTTCTCCCTGCTCTTTCCTTCTACTGCAAACCCTCCACCTGACCCTTTCCTCTGCTCCTGACCTCCCCTTCTACTAAGGCCCCCTCTCATGTTTTTGACACCTACCTGTAAATTGAAACTGCCTGTTTTACTCATCTGCACTGCCATTGCACTGTCATGTTTTTATTTTATTTTATGTGATTGTATCTCATTTTTGACCATGAGAGGCACACTAAGCTATTATAGTTTGTTGCCAGGTGTATCGGGGTTGGGGAGTGTGGATCTGTTTTATTGACAAGGGAAATGTTGGCCTGACACTGGAAAAATTACCCTGTTCTTCTTTGGTAAGCACCATGACATATTCTACTTCCACCTTGACAGTGACCAGAGATGGGCAGAAGGGACCTCTGTTTAAATCTTATCCAAAGGACAGCACCTCACCAGTGCACCCCCCACCCACCCATACTGCACTACAGTGTCAGCTCTGGGTACTATCCCAAATACCAGGTGTGGGGCTAGAACCTGCAACCTTTCGATCTTCTGGCCCGAGAGGCGAGCATGCTACCTACTGAACCACTGACACTGGGCACCATGTACTTAGCTTAGCTATCGTCTTCTGTGTACGCTGCTCAACAAGCTAGTTTTATGGTCCATTTGTCATGGTATTGTTCATTATTCTGTTATTGCACTTCACTTTGTAATTTATCACTGCAACCACTTTTTTTTATGGCTTGATGTAATCTTGTATTCTGTACTTCGCTTTCCCTCCCCCCAATCACACCTGGCAATGAGCCTTGGTCCAGTGTGCCTTTCCCAGTTTCCAATGTTTAAACACATAAATGGGGGAGGGGCATCCAGAACAGCAGTTGTGGCCTAACCAGGGGGCCCACAGAGTGATGTGATAATCACCTCCTTCTTCTGACTACTAAAGCCTTGCCTAATGCATCCCAGCATCCCATTAGCCTTCCCATATGCCCTACTACATTGAGAGGAGCACTTCAGACTGTTGCTAAGTATTACCCCTAGATCTCTTCGTTCCCTAGCGTTCTCAACCATTACCCCTTTAATCCAGTACTATGTCTGCAGGTTCTTGCAACCAGAGTGCATTACTTTGCATTTTTGTCACTCAATTTAAGTTGCAAAATACTAGATCATGTTTCCACTCTGCCCATGTCTCTCTTTATATTATTGATACATTCCTCATATTCCCCTGTATCACAAAGTTAGGTATCTTCTACAAAGAGATTTACTTTCCGCTGCAGTCCAACCCCAATGTCACTAATGTGCATATTAAGGACATTCCCTGGTGTTTCAGCAACCCCATGTCAAAGTTGTAATTTTTTGCCCAGTACATGATGGTAATTTGTCAGTGTCAGTGGCTCAGTAGGTAGCACACTCAGCTCTGAGGCCAGGAGATCAGAAGGCTGGGGGTTCTATCCCCACACCAGGCACTTGGATTAAATCTCAATACTGACACTGTAGTGCAGCATGAGGGGGTTACTGCACTTCTGAGGTGCTGTCTTTCAGATGAGACGTTAAACCAAGGTCCCATCTGCCAATTCAGGTGGATGTTAAAGATTCCATGGCACCTTCTCAAAAAGAGTAGGGGAATTTTTATTGAAAAAAAGGGCTACAATTCAACATTCATACAAATATTCTTACATAAGGAACAACAAATAATGTTTCGGACTTCTTTCTCCAAAAGCAAGATTCTAACACTATACAAGAAGTATATACATATAAATTTATAAATCTTCTTTAAGATTCATCCTGGATCCCAGTGATTGCACTGAACCCAAAGGAGTTTAACTTTCTCTCTTGAAAATAACATAATGTCCTTATGCTTCATATCCTGCAGAAAAATCATAATATTTTTCAAAATCTCTGTATATGAGATGATCCTTTGCTGTGTTACCCAAACACATCTGGACTGCCACAAATAATATCTTTGAACAGACAAAATGATGTACATGGTTTAATTGTTATATTTTCCCCATCCACCCGAAAAGGCCCTGTACATTAATTCGGGATAAGAGATTTTTTTTTAAATAAAGGTTCTCTCCATTCATTAGCTAGAAATCCCCAGAATCTTTGTGCATAATCACATTCTAAAAACAAATGTTCTTGGGTTTCTAACTTCTGGATACAAGAATCTCTTAAGCAATACCTTTCATCTAGGGGTTTATGTTTATTATTACTTTTTAACCCTAACCTCCCATAATTGCTTAACCAAACCATATCCCAGACAAATACTGGAAGTCTTTTATTTACTAACAGTTGCAGGGCCATTTTTATGTTGGCTTGCCGCACTTGCATGCAAGTCAACATCTTGGGACAGTGCAGATTTGGAGGCGCAGCCGCTGTTGGGCGAATGCAGGGCACGCATCAGTAGGTGCATCCCTCATTCCCCAATCAGCCTGCATGCCGGTGCCACACCATGCATGCTAATGTGGTGAGCACAT
This sequence comes from Neoceratodus forsteri, assembly GCA_016271365.2. Lineage (NCBI taxonomy): Eukaryota > Metazoa > Chordata > Ceratodontiformes > Ceratodontidae > Neoceratodus > Neoceratodus forsteri. Next base: position 522,714,913 of record CM057449.1, read on the forward strand.
CTAAGGAAAGGTCCGCTGCAATCCGAGCAAAGCTCGTCAGACGTAACGGACCCTCCCTGCATGCTGCCACATTAGCAGCATGGTGGCGACGCCTGTCGCCGACCGAGGTGCCCAATCCCCAGCCCGACTTTCCTTGGCCACATAATTTGCCGGCGGAGGCCCTCCCGTTGGCATAAATCAACTCCCGCATTTCTTATATGCTGAGGGTGCCCAATCCCGCCTCTTGCCTCCCCGGCTGTCATTGTGTGCCGACAGGGGTGCCCAGTCCCCGCCGGCATAAATTCACCCTCCCATTGTCTGCCAACGAGGGTGCCCAACTCCGTCGGCTGCAGCAACCCCCAAACAGTTAGGTGGCACGCTGGGAGCCCACCCAGCGCATCAAGTTCCCTGAAAGAAAAACTGTCCCGCTGTGTAATCTTTTTTTCTTCCTGTACAAAAAGGTCCCTCATAGTCTCCCTGCCCCTACTCGCACCCATCCACTGTGCACCCGCCTCCTCACACCCCTCACCCCTTACTTACCTCCAGATTCCGCGCCACGCCTTTTCAGTGGACTGGGAAAACGTCTGCACTCTTCAAAGCCGACTGCGAACTGAGGAAATGCCTGTAAGCTGTATAATGGAATGAATAGGGTTTTTTCAACTTTGCAGCATATCTCGGGCATTTGTTGGAATTTTGGCACCAAATTTTCAACATGGGGTGTTTGGGGCCCCTCCTCATGAATTCTATCACTGTCATGGCGTTAATCGACCTCGAAAGGTGATTTCACCGTCACTGCGTGAAATCACCTTTGGGACCTATTAATGAAATGACAGTGCCAGTGTTCAAGTGAGGTGGCCTCAAAAAGCCTATGTTCCAAATTTGGTGGAAAAATCCAACAAATGCCTGTTTTACGCGCGTGCATTGCGCAGCTGTTATGCAGGCTCGTAACTTCGCGCATTCGCAATATTTTAATGCTGGATTTTCAGCATTGTCATTTTTGTACACCTCCTTGTGAACAGTACAGTTGTCATTTTCCACTTCCTGCCCGAAATGTGTTTCCGCACTTCAGGCACACAATAGCACAGTCGCTGTGGGAAATCAGTGTTTGGGCCAGATTATGAAAATGACCGTGACACAGTTCATGAGCAGAGGTCCTAAAATGCCTATGTTGAAAATTTGGTGATGATACTCCATAAAATGATTGTGTTATGAGCGTGCATTGGCAGATTGCACACATGCTCGTACCGTCGTGCATTTGTGATATTTTCACTCTGGATTTTCACCATTGCCATTTTTCCACACCTCTTGATGAACAGTACAGCTGCCATTTCACATATCCTGCCCAAAATGTGTTTTTGCACTTCCGAAGAATAGGTGGTCGCTAAAGCAAATCACTTCTTGGGACACTTTGAGGAAATAACAGTGACACTGTACATGAGCAGAGGTGCTAAAATGCCTATGTTGAAAATTTGGTGCCGAACGCCCATAAAATGGCAGTGTTCCAGGCGTGAGTTGCATATTTCCCACGCACCCTTGTAACTTTGCAAATTTGCTATATTTACATGCCACATTTTCAACACTGGCATTTTTTTACACCTCCTTATGAACTGTACAGCTGTCATTTTTCACATCCTGCCCAAAATGTTTTCCCGCACTGCACTACCAAAGCTAATGCCAGCACAACAACATTCGGCATTGACAAATGCTTGTTTGAATTTTGGCTCCAGGTTTTCAACATGGGGTTCTTGGGACCCCATCTCTTGAACACATGCACTGTCATTTCATTACTCAGTCCTGAAAGGTGATTTTGTGGTCACTGCACGGCATCACCTTTTGGGACCAATTAACAAAATGACAGTGCCATTGTTTATGAGGTGGGGTCCCAGAAAGCCTATGTTGCAAATTTGATGAAAAAATTCCAAAAGATGACTGTGTTACGAGTGTGCATTTTGCAGTTTCCACACATGCTCATAACTTTGGCAGTTTTTAATATTTTCACTCCAGATTTTCAACATTGCCATTTTTCACACCTTCTTATGAACAGTACAGCTGTCATTTTTCACATCCTGCCCAAACTGTGTTTTCACACATCTGGCGCACAATGGCTCAGTCACTGTGGGAAATCAACTTTCAGGACAGATTAACAAAATTGCAGTGCCACTGTTTATGAGCAGAGGTCCCAAAATGCCTATGCTGAAAACTTGGTTAAAAAATCCCCAAAATAATTGCATTACAGGCGTGCGTTGCCCAGTTTCTATGCACGCTCATGACTTCACCAATTTTTCATATTTTCACTCCAGATTTTCAAAATTGTCAGTTTTTGTACCTCCTCATGAAAGTACAGCTGTCATTTTCACATCCTGTGAAAATGTGTTTTCACACCTGTGGCGCCAAATGGCACAGTCGCTCTGCAAAAATCACCTTTCCGCTAACGAACTGATAGTGCCACTTTTCATGAGGTAGGATCACAAAAAGTCCATGTTGAAATATTGGAGTGAAAATGCCTCTGGTGTTAGGGTTTCCAACCATAACGCCCTACACTGTAGAGACTGACAGGTGTCAGGGGTGTGACTTGGGATTGTCGGACGTAATGCTCACGCCATTCCACCCCCAACCCCACCCTGCAGCCAGTGACAATCATCAAGATGTGCCTTGGACACTTTGGCTCCAAAGTTCACCCCACTGTCCTATACTGCACCCATCTCAGTGTATTTCCTTATGGAATGGAGTGAGCGAAAACCAAGACCCTAATGCACACCGTGACACTTTGGTGTCTGCAGGATAAGGAGAGGTGAAATGGCATGAGCACTATGGCCAACACCCAAAGGGACACACCAATGCCTGTCAGTCTCTGCAGCATGGGGGTGGGTTGGCATCAGTTCAATACTTCACTGCCATTCCTATTATGCATCTCTCTAACTCCTGCACTACTAATGCCAATGCCAGCAAGCCAACATTCGGCATTGACAAATGTTTGTTTGTTTATCTGGTGGACATTGTGGAAACCTGACCTCTTCCTTACTTTCCACTATAATAATGGCATGGCAAATCATTCTCCTATCTTGAGTCTGAATTTGGGAAGGTGACAGTTTCCATTTATTTGCATTTTTTTGATAGCTCCAACCCTATTTCTGGTATCATGTGTACACTTTTCAATAATCTAGTTTTATTTTGGGTCCAGGGGATCAATCCTGGAGCTAACCATTCTAAGATTAATGGCCTCCATATTTTCTCCTCAGATCTTAGAGCGAACATTATATTGTAATTAATAAATATACTGTAAAAGATAGCAACTGGGTTGACCATGTTGATCCCACCCTCCAGTATAGGCTTATATGTGAGTTCCCTTTCTATCGGATTTAGCCTGCTCCCCCATAGGGCCTGGAAAAAAAACACTGTACAAAGATGTAACAATGGAAAGAGGGAGAGGAAAAACATAACTAATATATAGTAAGAAGACTGGAATTAGAAGGGAGTTAATAAGAGAACCCCTTTTCTTTTTGACAATCTGCTGCCCTTTCCAACCTCCCACTAGTCTATTTGCCTTACTGAGCCCTAGTTCCCAGTTTAATTTCCAAGGTCTACACTCCCAAACTCAACCCCTAGTATTTTAATGGGACTTTGTGAAATGGAGAAGCCAGCATATTTGTTACCCTCAGATCTGGGAATGTTCCCCAATAATATCCCGGTGTCTTTTCCTATATTAATCTGGCTTCCTGAGGCTTTTGCATACTTCTGCAGTGTTTCAGTAAGGGCTGATTCAACTGTGTCTGAATGTACAGTAGAACTAATACGATATCATCCGCATAAGCCAAAGTTTTAATGGGTTCCATATCTGGTAGAGGTTGTAACCCCCTAATATAGTCTTGTTTATGTATAAATCATATTAAAATATCTATTCCAAATACAAAAAGCAATGTGCTTAAGGGGCAGCCCTGCCTGACTCCCATTTGTACTTTTATCTTTTTCCCTCTCCAACCATTTAAGTTTGGAATGAGTACAGCATCTTTGTACATAGCCTTAATCCAATGAATGAATTTTTCCTGGGAGACCATAAGCTTGTAAGGCACTAAATAAAAACTTATGAGCCAGTCTGTCAAATGCCTTTTCTTGATCAAGGCTCAACACATATCCCTGCACATTATCTTTATTCCCTCTATGAAAGAGTTCCTTCAAAATGATTAGATTATCATGTTGACATTTGTTAGGGACAGCACATTTGTCTGTGCTGAGTAAATTAAGGTGTCTGCATCTCTAGAAAACCTGGCCAACAAGAATTTACTTAAGATTTTCAGGTCTGTATTTAACAAACTAAGGGGTCTCCAGTTCCCTAGGTCCTCTTTATCTCCTTTCTTACATAACAGTATAAGCACTGCCGCATTCATAGAGGGAGCCAACTTTCCTCTTAATAGTAAGTGGTTAAATAAAATAACTAAAACTGGTGCCAAAAAATCCGTGAATGTCTTAAAAAGTCCTGGCCCAAATCCATCCAGACCTGGGGCTGCATCCTTACATAGGCTACGAATTGCCTGTTGTACTTCCTCAACTGATGTATTTTCAGATAATAATTGTGCATTACATTCACAAATATGAGGTAAATCTAATTGGGAAAAGAAATCATGATTGTAATGTATAGTCGGTGTAGTACCAAAAGTAGATTCTACATGGTCTTCCACTAATTTTAGCATTTCAGTGGGGGAGGTGACCGTATGATCTGATTGTTTTTTCAATGCCCCACCGTCTCCTTGCACTCTTTAAATGGATCCAAAGACCCTTTTTTAAAAAAAAATATTTATTTTATTGATTTTTTTCAAGCATAGAATCATAGATCTGCCAGACAACAAGCAGTAAGGGTACAGAGTGTTATAAATCATTTCATCACTAATGGAATACATTTCTGGTGTTTCAGTTAATCCTAGGGAATGGAAACCAAAGACCCTTTTTTGTGTGGGTGCTAAATTTCAACTCCTGATCTAATGACTTGGCCTGATCGTACTGTAATTTTTTCATTTTTTTTTTTATCATCTTAATCTGGGAACTATAACCCAATTTTTGAGTTTCAGAGTGAGAGATTAAGCTCTGCAATTGCCCATGCAGTTGTAAATAGGATATGTACTCTTTATTAGCTGCATCTCTAGATATTTTTTGAGAAAAAGTTCTCCAAGATTTTTTGTATCGCCCCACCAATCTAATAAATCTCCGTAACATGCAGAAACAGATAATCTTGCCTGCCACTCATGTACCCAAGACCTTTTCACCCGTGGATCATCTACAATGGTTTCATTTAACCGCCAACTATTTTTTTTTTTGCATTTTGGTGAATTTCTCCAACTTACCCTGGTGGCAATGGATTTATAATCCAAGAATTCCCATGCAGTGGATTGCACATTACTAGAATTGAGAGTTTGAGACAAAAAAAATTAAGTTTATTCTGGTGGACCTTTGAAAAAGGTATGGCCACCAGTAGAAAAATGGGCTCTGTAAGAATCAACCAAATTAGCGGCAGAAATTATACTACGTAGTGCATGAGTATCACAAAAATGCTTATTGGTCCTGAACCCTTGGTCTGCTTGTTCCAATTCCAACCCACAATTTATTTATTTATGTATTAGAAAAGTCAGATTTACAACCTTTGAGTCATGGACTCATTTACAAAGGCACCTTGTCACAGGAGGGGTACACAGAGTTACATAGTGTTGTTACAACAGTGAGAACAGTACAGGTGTAGAACATTAAACATAGAGTACACATAGGTTACATAGTAATGTTACTTATAATAGGTTACAGTCATATACAAGGTACTCAAGGGTTACATTGGGGGTACAGCCCTGGACATACCTAGATAATACCTGGAGAGGGTGGAGGTAGGGATGGGGAGTGGGGTGGGAGGGAGAGGAAGAGGATATGCTGTCCAGAGGACATTGTCAAGTCAGGGAGGCCTGATAGGAGGATCACACAGTGGGATTAATTAGGTGCATCTACAGCAATGAGCGTCAAAGAGATGGTTCTGGAGGGCGACTTTGAAGGGACCAGTTTTGGCAATGTCTGTGATGCAGGGTGGGAGGGAGTTGAACCAAGCAGGGGCTTGGTAATGGAAGGACCTCTGGGCTAACAAGGTCTTGGTTCTGGGCATGAGAAAGGTGGCCTTGGCAGAGCTACTGGTGGCAACAGATGAGGATGCATGCCATAGGGAAGCAGAGACCCCCAAGGGGAGAGCCCTGGAAGAGATTTTTTGGTGAGTAGGCAGGTCTGGTAGCACAGACACTCCTCAAAGGTGAGCAGCTTGGCAGTGGAGTAAAGCAAGCAAGTGTGAGTGTGGCTAGGGGCCCCAGTCAGGAGCCTGCAGGCCTTATAGATTGAGAGCTGGATTTTAGTCAAGGTGGTATTGTCCACTGCAGGGTAAATGGGCAAGCCATAGTCCACTAGTGACAGGACAGAAGAGGTGATGGCCAGCCGGAGGGCAACTTGGGGGAGACAATCTCTATGATGGTATAGTAGACCTATCCGAGAATTTATGGTGGAGGATAGGGCATTGATGTGGGTGTGTAAGATGAGAGCCGAGTCAAAAGTGATGCCTAGATATTTGTACCACTTGCTCCAGTGGGTGCAGAGTGCTGGGGAGAATGAAGAGGGGGGCATTCTTGCCCTTGTTTTGGTGATGGGAGAAGAGCATTGACTTAGTCTTCTTTAGGTTAATGACAAGTTGGTGGTCAAGGAACCACTTTCAGCTTGGTTGTAGGTGTGCTGGAGGGATACCTGGAGAGAAGAGGGATCGGGGTGGGAGGCAAGAGAACCACATCATCGGCGTAGAGGAACTTTTTTCCTGTGCAGGAGCTAGGGAGAGTGTTGAGATAGAGGCTGAAAAATATAGGTCCCAGAATGGAGCCCTGGGGTACCCCAGAATGAACGGGCTGGGTATTGGACAGGGAGCCATTTATCTTCACATGCTGGGATCTAGCAGAGAGGTAGCTGGAGAATCAGGCAACGGGACCACTGGAAAAGCTGAGTTGGTGGAGGGAGTCAAGCAGGAGGGGGTGACAAACTGTGTCAAAAGCCTTGGTGAGGTTTATGAACACTGCGCCGGCAAGGTTGCCGGAGTCAAGAGCAGAGTGTAGGTATTGAGAGAACTCCAGAAGTGCAGTAGTGGTACTGTGTACTGGGTGGAAACCATGTGGTTCTGGGTGCATTATGTCATATTTGGCCAGATACTCAGAGAGTTGAATAGACACTATTTTTTCTAGGGCTTTAGAGAGCTGGGGGAGGATAGAGATCGGTTGGTAGTTGTTAGGTGCAGACCGATCTCCACTCTTATGTATAGGGGTGATTTCTGCTGATTTCCAAGCACTGGGAAACTGACCAAGGCATAGAGACTGGTTTAGTAGGTCTGTAAGGGGAACTAGGATGACATCGAAGACCAGGCAGAGGATCCTGCAGTCCAGGGGGTCACAGTTGGGGTTGTTGCTACCAAGGTCTTTTAGCAGGTGTGGCCTGGCTACCTAGGGGGATATAGTGTGCAGGTAGAAAGGAGGGCGATCCAAGGCAGGGGGGAATAGAGGTGGGGATTGGGTCAAAAAAGTTATTTGGGAGAGCAGAACTTAGGTCAGAGAAGGTAGTATTGAAGCAATCAGCTATGCGAGTTGGGTCTGTAGTGACGGTGGCATCGATGGAAAGCTGGGATGGTGGGGGGAGTGGGTCTTCCCATTAACCTCTTTCATGCTGTCCCAGAAAGTCCAGGTGGAACACCAGGTGGATGTGAGGGTGGTCTGATAGTGCTCTGCCTTGGCCCATCTAATGGCCCAGGTGCACTGATTACAAGCCGCATTGTAGGCTTGTCTATCAGCCAACTTGCCTGATTTGATAGTGATGTGCCAGAGATTATCCCTATGCTTAAGTTTTTGGATAAGGGAAAGATGTCCGGAAGCCTAGGAACTTTGATGTCAGGATTGGACAGTAGAATACCCACTCAATCACATACATCCCCTACTGACCAGGAAGATGAGCCTTTAGTCCATGCCTGTGAAGTTTGTTGTAAATCATGGTGGGATTTGAGCCTGGTGTCCTGAAGACAACATATATCACTAGAGAGATTTGCTAAAGAAAGACCCCTAACCTTTTCTTTTTCTTTTTAATGCTATTCACATTAATCAAAGAAATGGTCAGGGAATACATGGATGTTTATTGTTTATTAATTACCAGGACATACCCTAATCAAGAGGTTATAGACCCTTTTCTGTGCCTAACTCATTTAGCAATAGAATCATCACCCCTCCCTCTTCTGGGTCAGATGTGATATCTGTTATAGTGGAAGCTATAGAGTGATAGTCTGAGTCCTCATCTCCTGAGCCTCCCCATTGTTTGTCAGCTGGTAAAGCAGCAAACCTATTTCCTATTTTCCAGGGGGTGTGGGCTTTCCCTTCAGTAGATCCCATCTTAAGAGACTTACCCAATCTAGTTATTTTCTTGGCTGTAACTATTTTGAAGGGGGCATCTTTCACTGGGGGGAGGAGGCATGTCTGATTCAACCAAAACAGAGCAGGGCGGAGGGGCCTCCTAAGGTATTTCCATTTGTTCCTCCCTAACTTGATCATCTGTAATAGAGGCTTGGAAAGTCTGCTGGATAATAATTGCGCTGGTAGATGCCCTGTCTGGGAGTTCCTGTTCTGTGTTTTACAGAAGTATTCCTAGCTGCTTCCTCCTCCTTCTGTCTAGCTACTTCTCTTGCTTGGGCTTGTTGGGCCATGTTTATAAGTCCCTCATGCGATGGTCAATAGTCACTATTATGTGATGCCCAAGGACATCTCCCATAAGCGTGACCTGTTTTTTTGCAAAGGTTACATGTAAATAAGTTTAAACAATTAGCTGCAACATGTCCATACTCAAAACAAGGATTACATCGGGAGGTGTCACAAGCTAAACTTAAATGTGTGCATGCCCCACATTTAAAACAGACTCTTGGCTGTCCAACATAAAACAGGGAACTTCTATCTTTGTCCAAAAAGAAAAAAATAGGTAGATGAACTGGACCATTGTTTAAGGAAAAAAGTTTGACCTTAATTTTCTATCCCCCATTCCACATCTGTTCACTATCTAGAATGGGGAGGGTCTGTCTTGTACCTTGCATCTTTGTCTCAGCCAGAATAAAATATTTTCAGTATTGACCCCTTCATTTTTAAACATCACAGTTATGGATTTAACAGTAGGTTTAATTAATGGGACTGCCAATAAAGGATCCACAAAGGAGAATTTTTTAACTTATGGTACTGGGACCAAAATATGTCTATACATGTCTCATGTTTAAAACTTACATCATAATTGGCATTCCCAAAATGTATCAAGGCAAAAATCTCTGATGATAAAAATTTCATTGACCCTTTCAAGAGTAATTTTGCAATGTACAATCTGTCTGGTGAGTCTTCGAGGCCTCCTTTATAAATGAACCGAACAGCATTTCTTCTGGTGGCAGGCTCCCCTGAATTCTGAAATAGATCAGACGGCCTAAACATGGGCTCTAGCCAAGCTCTTTGTTCAGGATTTCCAAGTGTGGCCTCAGCAGGGCCTAAATTCATTTGTCCTTCTTGTTGGGTAGGATCTTGAACAACTCGGGGCTGGAATTGTTCCAAAGTCTGTTCTCCAAGAGCCAAAGGAGAGTGTTCTGATAATATCTGTGTACTTGGCTGTGCTTCTTGGGAAAGAATTCCTGTTACCGCTGTAGCAGGGGCAGAGTCTGTTGTGGTAGCCCCTGAATTAACATAGTTTAATATACATGTTGATAGTTTTGAATTATGGGGTCATTAGGATTGGATATCCATGGCCCTTCTTGTGTTTGTACCCAGCCAGCTCCTGCTAGTGCTCATTCAGGAGACCAGTCATTCTGAAGTTAATTACATCTTTTGCATAAAAGTTCTAGATTAGGGGGGGGGTTCCTACAGGAACTCATTGAAGGAACATTAAGTAATGCATTTTCTAAACCAGACATTTTAGTAGTAGTAAATGGTAAATGGTACCTCTGTTTCTCCTTGCGCTTTGTTTCAGTCATGACTGCAGCTCCACTGGCATTTGACTAAAGAGGGTAGAGCCATCACCAGCCCAATGTAACTAACAGAATTCTCTGGGGAAGTCCTTTTGGCCCTGGGCACATGGTTGTTGCACCATTTTCACTGCCAGTCATTTCCTGAAGCACAGAATTCCCCAATACTGAAGTGCTTCTGTCAGAATGCAACACTGAACTCTCTGCTGTAACTGGTGAGTCATCCAGCAGCTGTTTGTCAATCTCAGCTATGCATCCTACACTTTCAGCAGATCCTCGCTCAACAGCACTGAGCTTGTCTTGCAGTTCCTGTTTTCTTCACAAATGCAGCTAAAAGTTGCATTAACTTGGTTTCATTTACCACTTTTGTTTGCAAAATCAGAGCGAGAGGCTGCATTACCAACAGTATCACTGAAGCTTAAGTTTTCTGTAGAAACAAGTATTTCATGTCCCATGTCATCTTCCTGAAACTCTTGCATTGCTACAGCATTTTTGATGGCCTCTTGGTTAGTAAGTACAGGGGAGGAGGCCCACTCCTGTAGGGACAAAACCCTTGATGGAAAAAGTATTTTATTTTTATTTTCAAGAATTGATTTTTAATTATTATTTTGTCTGATTAGTATATGGGACTAATTTCTGGTTAAGAGTATTATGTGCATAAATTCCTACAGGAAAACAAAAAGTGTTAGTTATTTAAACCTTAAGACAAGGTATTTGGCTTTAATGCTTTAAAGGAAAATATTTTTGTTCCATAAGCAGCACTTTGCCATATGCTAGAGGAGGTGTAAAGGAATAGAGATGAAACTCCATTTTGTTTTTAAGCAATGATATAAGTGGACACCTTTCTGGCGAAGCATGTAGTGCAATGTTGTTTTAAGGGAGTCTGCCACATTTCAGTACCGTATTTGTTGTGTCCAAGCCTTGCATGACAGATTTATAGGTAAATTTATAGGAAAAGTCTTAGCTAAAGCTAGGTATCCATGACCACTATCAAGATAATAGATCATGTGATGGGTAGCACCAAGAAAAAAAAGTCTTAGACTTTGAAAGTTTCATTACTCTGTATAGAAATAAAAAGTTTTGTTCATGGTTTAAAGATGCAATGTACTGCCTCTATGAAAATTGGGCAGTTATAGGACAACAGTATGATAAATAAGCTTACCAAGTTTTATAGTTGCAGAATGAAGCATTTAAAAGTTATGAATATAATTTATTTAATATCATTTTCTTATTAGAAAACTAGACAAATCTAGTATCCTGTGATAGCTCACATCTTAGGAAGTCTAACAAGATGAATATTAAATCTATAGTCTGTTGCTATAGAGAGAAAGACCATTTAAAAGTTTATAGTGAATTAACTTTTTTGACAGTGATTGATGTTTTTAAGAAAAGAACAAAGGAAATCCCTGTCTTGAAGAAGTTTGCTAAAGTTATACAGTTTTTAATTACAGCAGGTATGCCAAAGTAACATCATTTTAAACAGGTAAAAATGTACTTTTGAAATCTGTAAATACTTTTTAGATATCTATAAAGGAAAAAGTTTTATAATGCTTTTATAAATTATAGATTTTATATTAGAATTGACACCATCATGTTTGGTCTCAAATGAATCTTCTCCTTTAGTTGCATTTAAAAATGTGACTCTTATATATGTACAAAGGCGCATGTAGATGCAAGAAAGAAAAGTTGTTTTATATCAAAAATATTTTTTTAGGATGAGGTCATATTGAAAAAAAAGTGGCTTAGGAGGGGCTAACAATAACACCCTCAAAGAGTGCTCAGACCTATTATAACTTGATGGTGATGTCGCCCAGTAAGGGAGACATAAATTGGATGCTGGCAAAGCCGGACCAGAAATGCTTAATTTTTTTGGTGTGTGAAGACCTGTGTTGGCTGTCTTGACAATTTTTGATGAGCTTGGATTTGTACCGAAAACCTGAAGCCACACCTGCTTGGAACATTATTTGGGTTTTGACATTGCCACCGCAAGGGGGTGCTAAACCTGCTGCTGCAACTGACTGTTACAGAAAGGACTTTTTTCCAGTATTGGATTAAGCAAGGCCTATGTTTTACATACTGAGAATTTGGACTAAAAGTAATGTTTTGGAACTTCTGTTAAACACCTGAACAAGAGACTGACTTTGGGAATTTACCAGCCAGCAAGCTTGCAGTGCTGATAAATAGTGAGTACAGAGTTGCAGGTTCAAAAGCAGAAATGAACTGAAACAGAAAAGAGTCACCGAGTCCAGTTACCCTAAACAACATTGCTGTCTACAGGGAGAGATCTTTCTACAGACTGTGCTGAACTGCTAAAATCTTGTCTGATTTTTCCCACCAAATCCTGAAGTGACTTTTGATGATTTGTTATGTTAAGCAAGAAGGATTCAGCCTGCATTGCTTTATTGGTGTCAAAAGACACTACAGTTTCAGGTTTAAGGGAAAAAGACAGCAGACTTAAGCCAAACTCACCACCAAGGACATTTGTCATCCAAAACCAAAAGTTCTTACCAAGACTTTGAAAGCTAAAAAGTAGAAGACCACATCTACAGATAACTAAAACATAAGTATTTTTTTTATCTTACTATTATTACTTATTTGGCTATCTGGAGTGATAACTTAGTGCATTTTAGCTCCAAACCTTGGGTTTATGGTTAAGCTTGAATTTAAATTTAAAGAAAATACCTTTTTCATACTATAAAGTTTAAACCGGTATTATACCAAGATAATCTGAAACACTAGTGTAATGAATTGCAAGTTTTCATAGAAAAAAAAAGGTCATGCTATTCATAAGTATGCTAAAGAAATAGTATAAACTGTCATTTACATAGAAACATAGAAGTTGACGGCAGATAAGGACCGCAAGGCCCATCCAGTCTGCCCATTTCTTTTTCTACCTTATAAATGTGCCATTGGCCTTTGCTCTGTCAGTGACCTATCTATTCATAGTCATTTGTATTGCTCCCTTATGCCTATCCCATGCCTGTTTGAAGTCCTGCACTGTATTCATAGCCACCACTTCTTGTGGTAAGCCATTCCATGCATCTACCACCCTTTCTGTGAAAAGAATTTCCTCACATTCCCCTTAATCGGCCTCCCTCTAATCTCATGCTGTGTCCTCTTGTCCTGCTATTTTCTTATATTTAAACATGTTAGACTCTTTCACCTTGTTTATGCCCTTAAGGTGTTTGAATGCCTCGATCATATCACCTCTCTCCCTCCTTTGCTCAAGGGTATACATATTGAGCTCCATTAATCTGTCCTCATATGTCTTCTGATGCAGTCCCTGCACCATTTTGGTTGCCCTTCTCTGGACTGCCTCAATTTGGTTAATGTCCTTGTGAAGGTGTGGCCTCCAATACCTTGAGTACTCAGATGGGGCCTAACCAATGTCTTGTACAGAGGGATTATTACCTCCTCTCACGACTTGTGATACCCCTACTAATACACCCTAACACCTCCTAGCCTTACCTACTGCTTTAGAGGTCTGCTTGATGATTTTAGGTCATCAGTGATGATGATGCCCAAGTCTCTTTCTTCCTTTGTGACTGCTAGCAACTCCCTCCCAGCCTATAAGTGGCTTCAGGGTTTCTCTTCCCTATGTGCATGATTTTGCACTTCTTTGCATTAAATCCCAGTTGCCACTCTTCTGACCATTCTGCTAGTTTATCCAGATCTCTTCTCATTCTGCCCACCCCATCTGGATCATCTACTCTGTTGCAGATCTTGGTGTCATCTGCAAACAGACAAGCCTTCCCTCTAGTCCATCTGCGAGGTCACTAATGAAGATGTTGAAGAGGACTGGCCCCAGGACTGATCCCTGAGGTACCCCACTTGTGACTTGCATCTCTTCTGACTGTATACCATTTACCACCACTCTCTGTTTTCTGCCAGTCAACCAGTTTGCTACCCAGTTGACCAACTCCTGACCCACCCCGAGCCTACCCAGCTTATTTATCAATCTTCTATGTGGAACAGTGTCAAAAGCTTTGCTGAAGTCAAGGTAGGCGACATCAACTGCTCCCCCTTGGTCCACCACTCTGGTTACCCAGTCAAAGAAATCTATGAGATTAGTTTGACAGGACCTTCCTTTGTAAACCCATGCTGTCTTGGATCCTGTGCCTATGGATTCCAGGTGTTGCTACCCTTTCCTTAAGGAGTGCCTCCATAATCTTGCCCACTACTGAGGTAAGACTGACCGGTCTGTAGTTCCCCGCCTCCTCCCTGCTACCACTCTTGTGGAGCGGGATCACATGAGCCCTTCTCCAGTCTTCTGGGACCTCTCCTGTGCTCAGAGACTAACTAAACAATTCTGCTAATGGCTCTGCTAGTTCCTCCCTTAGCTCCTTAAGTACCCTGGGATGTATGCCATCAGGTCCCATTGCCTTATCCACCCTGACCTTAGCAAGCTCTTGTAGGACCCTTTCTTTTGTGAAGGGAGTAGTGCTCACCTCCTCCCCTGTGTCCATGATGCTGAGCTGTGGGCCCTGCCTACCTTCTCTTCAGTAAATACTGAGCAAAAGTATCTATTTAGGATAGATGCCTTTACAGGGTCCTCCTCCTCACATGCTCACTTTTCTCCATTGCTTAGCAATACCCTCTGGACTTTCTCCTTTCACTAATGTATCTATAGAAAGTCTTGTCGCCTTCTTTTACTGTTCGTGCTAGTGTTTCCTCAGTTTGGGACTTTGTCTGCCTTACTGCCTTACCTGCTTCCCTTAGGGCAGTTTGGTATGCCTCCCTATCTTCATCCCGCTGTGTTCCCTTATATTTCCTGAAGGCCAGCCTTTTGGCTCTGACCTTTTCTGCTACTGTATTTGAGAACCAAAGTGGTTTCCTTCTTCTTTTGCACTTCCTTTTCTGTCTAACACAATGGGATGTTGCTTCAAGTATTGCATCCTTAATGCTTGCCCACTTTGCCTGTACCCCTCACCTGTGTTTATTTTGCCAGGGCTAGCTTAACTCTGTTGGCCATCTTATCAAAGTCAGCTCCTCTGAAGTCCCATATTTTTGCCTTTGGAATGGGATGATTTAGATGTATTAGCCAAATTGAACCATACCATGTGATGGTCACTGGCCCCAGGTGACCTTCTACCTGGAGATCTGTGATCCCTCTTTGTTAGTCAGTACTAGATCAAGGATAGCCCTGTCTCTTGTGGGTTGCTGTACCAATTGTTTGAGGCCCTCCCCTGCAGGAATCCACTATGAGTCTAGTTCTGGCAGATGTTCCTGCTGGTATTGACCAATCTGTACCTGGCATGTTGAAGTCTCCCATTATCAGAACCTCCCTTTAGCTGTCATGTTTTGTATATCTTCTAACAGTAGTGTGTCTATGTCCTCCCCTGGTCTGGGGGCCTGTAGACAACCCCAGTTCTTATGGCTGTCCCATTTCCTGTTTCAGGGTGACCCACAGTTCTTCTGGCTCCTTATGTGTATTCTGAATTTCTGTAGCTTTGATATTTTCATTAACATACAGGCCACTCCTCCCCCTTTTTGCACCTCGGTCTCTTCTGAACAATACATAGCCAGGTACTGAAGTCTCCCAAGTGTGGTTACTGGTAAACCACGTCTCACTAGTTGCTACTATGTCCAGTTTAGCCTCTGACATTGCCTGCAGGTCTGGGATCTTATTTCCCAGGCTGTGAGCATTTAGTATGATTTTCCATTGGCCAGATTTTGTGTGTTAGGTTGTTGGGTGAAGTTTGGCATTACCCTGTGCATCGTATGGGGAGACAAACTTTTTTTCATTTGGTGATGCAAATGAACGGCAAACACGCTGAATTCCTGTTTGACCACTAGCTGAGGGGGGAGGGGTGTTCTTCCCATTCGACGTATGGGGTGCTGCACCCCTCTCCCCATTTGCTAGTTTAAATATTCTGCAAAGACGTCAAACTTCTACCCCAATGCACTGACTCCCTCTTTAGTCAGATGCAGTCCATCAAATTTAAAGAACTTTCGCTCCCAGAACTGTTGCCAGTTCCCTACAAATCTGTGTCCTTTTTCTTGGCACCAGTCCTTGAGCCACGTGTTTAGCTCCCTTATCTCCCCTTCTCTGACCTTCCGTCCATCTGCTCCCTTCTCCCAGACTGGCAGGATCTCAGAGAAGGAGATGCCGGACGAAATAGATGATAGTTTGTCACCCAGCCTAGTCAGGTGTTCCTTGGTCTCCACAACTGACCGGTTGGCGAGATCATTAGTCCCTATGTGACTAGGACATCAATGTTTTCTCCTGCTTTGTGAACAATTTTAGCAATGCGGTCAGTGTCTCTCCATGCTGATGTACCTGGGAGACATCTGACCATCACCCTGGCTGGAGATGGGTATCAACTCCTGAATCATGGAGTCTCCTATGATCAGAAGTTTTTGGATTTCCTTGTGCTTGTTTAGTTTTGGTTCCTGATTTGGGTGAGTATTGTTGTGCTAGCTCCTGTGCTGCAGTGTCCTGCTCTGCAGTGTCTTCTGCCTCTTTATTTGATTTCAGAGATAGAGGCAGATACCTATTTTGTAGTGTTTATATGGTTTTGGAGGTAATGTTGGAGAGCAGAGAGTGATGGGGCACCTGATTTGCTCCTCCTAACCACCTGCCAACCTCCTGGACCAACTACCCTCTGCGGTCGAGGTTTTCTGTTGGATGCTGGGGAAATGGCGGTGGTTCTTATAATGTATTTCCTCTTCAATATGAAATTTGAGGCGTGCAATCTCTGCCCATGCTGCCCGGAGCTGAGACCTAAGATCTCCAAAGGCCCAGCATGTAGGACAGTGTCCTAAATCCTGTAAGACTGTCCTTCTGAAAATTGTTCCACAGTACCTGCAGTTAATGAAACCATTCAAATAAGTTGCTGGGTTTGTAACCTAGTCAGAGTAATTTGAAGGAAAAAAAAAAGAAAAAAATGCAAGTAATGGTTTAATTGTGCTTTGTTTAACTTGTTATAACAAGTTAAATTACTAGTGCCCTGTAAATGAGATCACCTTATGGAGGCCCCACTGATCCACTTCTTCGGCTCTCCACAGGAAATGTCACAACTGTGGTACCCTATAAAGGAGTGGCATGGGGTGGTTGGGGATGGGGTGGGTGGCTGGGCCTTCCCTGCCTAAACAGAAGAACTACGGATGAAAGAACAAGGAGGTAGAGCAGAAACAATCAGTCAGCAACAAATGCAGTAACCCTGAAAGCTTATCCAAAGTTAGATAAAACTGTAAAACCTGCAAAGCACCACCTGTAATAATTTCAGAGAAGATATACCCTGTAAGAAACACTTTGCTTCAGAGAAAATAAAGCAGTAACAGAAGATATACCTTGCAAAAGACAATTTGAATCAGAAGATTACAGCAGTAATCTGTTAGCACACACCTGTAGGCACACCTTGTAATAATGCAGAAGAATGTATACCAGCAACAACAATTTGAATCAGAGACAAAATAAAGCAATGAAATGTTAGCAACAAACAGTAGCAATCCCTGTGAGTAAAAAATTAAAACTCCACCACACAGTAAATCTGCTTAGCCAAACTAAGTCTTAATCCTTCTCCCTTGCTCTGGTAAGTTTCTCTACTCTGCCTTTCAAGCAGTCTTAGAAGGAAAGAGCTCAGGTGAAGCTAGGTGCCTTGGCCAGCAAACCAAGTCTTCTATTTATTATGCTGAATATTGCTTGTTTATTTACATTGCTTATTACTGAAATTTGTTTTATTTGTTTTATATCATTTACTTATTTTTTTTAAATCTGTTTGTTTACGTTACAGTTTATGTTTACATAATTTTATTATGCTTGATAGTTATGCTAGTTATGAATATTTAGGACTTGTACATATGTGAATAAAATATATGTATCTCTTATATAATCCAAAGTGTGGCAACAGTGTTTCTTACCGTCATTTTTGAATCTGGAGAGCATAGGATAATATTGCATGTGAATATTTATTATTTTTGGTAATTTATGAAATAATATTTGGGTAAGGCCCGAGGTGAATCAAAGTGCATCATTATAAAAAGTGATATTATAAGCCTTTGTTCTGACATCTTTGGGGGCTCATCCGGGATGATTGTTAGTAAATAACAACCCACACTTAGGTTGTATGAAAAATAAATATTATTACAGTTATTGTTTGAAGTTACTGAATGGAATAAGTAATATTTTTCTGTTCTTGTTTCTCAAGGATTTAAAAATAGAATTACCCCTAGACAGCGAGAAAAAGACCAAAATGTCATTATCTGGCAGTAAAGCTGCAAGAAAAAGAACTTTTGAAGTACATCAAGGAAAGATTTGGTTCTTTGTTTAAATTGTGTTAGATAAAAGGTTATTGACATTTCATGGTAATTGTTGTTAAACTTTAGCAAAAAAACTTGAGACATGGCAGCTGCTATTGCAACTGTAGGTATGGGTCATGCAAATGCAGGGGCAACACCTTTTGAGTTGCCAATACCTACCATCAAGGAGGAGCCATTGATACCTCTGCATCCAAGTTGTAGGCCAAAAGAAGAAATTAAAAAATTAAAAGAACAGAATAAAGAGTATGTTCATATGATGAAGAAGCTGTATATTGACAAATTAAGGCTATGTAATGATGTAAAACAGTTAAACCAATAACTAAAAGAGAGATCTCATAAATGTAGTAGACTTGCAGGCCAAATGCAGTTGCTCAAAACACAGATGTAAGTAATCTAAAAATATCTAATGGAGACTGTGTCCTAATTAACTTAAAGACTGGCATTGCTGCCTTGAAAAACTTAAAATAAACAAATAAAAGAGCAGTACTCAGCTGCTGAGGCAGAAAAGGCCAAAATATTAAAGACTAATGAAAAGCTTAAAGAATGGGGCACAGCTTTAAAAAGGAAAAAAAGCAAAATTAGAGCATGCTAATAAACAGGTTACCAATGAGCTAAATGAAATGGTACAAATGTATAATGATGTAAAGGAGCAATATGAAAGTGATCAGAAACAATGAAAACAGTGGTGTACCCTTTTCGAGCAACACCTCTATACACTAGAAAAAAGAGTCAGAGATTTACAGGCCCAAAAAGGTGATACCAAAAGCAAAAGTAAAAATCATGTAAAAATAAATGCATCCAAGGAATCTGGCTCAGATGATTCCTCCCCTGAAAAGGAATATTCCTGTTCAGAAGAGGAAACATGTCATAAGCATAAAAAGAGATATAAAATTAAGCAAAAAGGAAGCTCTGATTCTGAAGGTGACTCATCTAGTTGAGTCAGGAAAAATAAAGGATTTCTAAAAGGAACAGGGTATTTAAAATCAAAAACTGTTACTCAAGCTTTAAAACTGGTAGGTGAGAGATATAATTCTAAATCTGCAAAGGGAGGCATATGTTCAACAACTAAAAGAGTGTTTTCAATCTGTGTACTTAACTGACAAGAAGAACAACAGAGTTTTGTAATTAGGTGGTCTGTTAATGATCCTCGAGCAAAGTGGTCAAAAATGTCTAGAAAGTAGGAACAAACCTGACAAACTGTATAAATTCCTAAAAAAGAAGTTTGGTAAATACCACACTAAGGGGGCAGCCAGATGTGCAGCATACCAAATGCAGTGTGGGGCTTATCAAAGTCCTAGGAAATATTATTGCAAGCTAAAGAATGTGTACTTTGGAGCAGAAGATCACTCAGACAGTGATTCAGATGACTTCTGAGATGCATATTACCAAGGTTTACCCCCTGCTATCAGGACACAATTGGCATTTGAGAGCTTAACAAGAGGTCCAAGGGACATCCACTGGATTGACAGACAGGCAAAACACATCTGGAACTCTAAAGAGGTGATGACTCTCCTCTACAAAAAAGGGGAGGGGCTCCAATCCCAAGGTCCAAGTGTCTGAGTCTCTCCTCCGATGCTTTAGCTATGGAAGGGGTGAGCTATCTAACCCCAAAAACAGGAGACAAAAGAAGAAAAGAGGTAACAACACTCAACCCAAAAAGCTGTAAAGCAGTCTAAGGCTGTGCCTGACCCCGCAGTAGTAATCCAAGGTACCAACCCTTCCCAAGCTTCCCCTGTGGTGGTTCCACCACCTGGCCCTGAGTTACGGTTCTATCAAACCCCTCAGCAATTCCCACAACCTCAGTCATACCAAAACCAAAAACCCTCCTATAGAGGTTGTGATCCTGGTAGAGGATGTGGCCATGGGTATGGGAGAGGATATTTCAGAGGATACAACAATAACTATAAGGGTGGTAGAGGTGCCTATGGGGGCTTCAAAACTATAACAATAAGCAAAATGGTTACAGGTTCCAAGACAAGCCTCGACCTGGTTTGCCAGTCATGGAGGAAATACAGGAAATAAAGGAGAAGATGAGAAACTTAAAATTGCTGCTCCAGCATTTTGGTCCCCCTCCCCTCTGCCTTCTGGGTTTCCTACACCTGTGCAAAACCCATCTGCAACCTCAAGCAACAGTAAAACCAATAGTAATGGCCAGTGACTAGAGCCTCCTGTCCTTCCTAATGCTGCCCAGGTTAATAAAATTGCAATTGTTGACCATGGTAATAAAACTGCTATAAAATTAAAAAAACAAGAGTGTTAATGCAGAACCTAACCTTACCCTAGAGGTATCCCAAGTTACTACTGCAGGCAATGTAGAGTGTCACAGTAAACCTGTCATGCTGCCAGGAGTTAAAAAAAGCAAATTCTACCTGGGCAACTTAATCCCTAGGGGGGCAAATAGGTTTTACTTTGACATTAACATCGAAGCAAGTGGAAAATATAAAAAAACAGGTAAACTAAGCAATTTTACTTTGATGCAAGACAGTTCCCGAGCATATTTAGTGCTTGTTTGTGCCCACAGATTATCATTTTCAAAGTTAAAGTAAACCGATGGGCAAAGCTGACAGTGCCCCTTTAAGCTAACACATGCTTTAATAACATGATGAATTTAGCAGACATCACTGCCACCAGAGGGCACTTTCAATTGTCTGAACTTTCTGTGACCAGATACTTCCTGACTGTACCATTGTGACTGTTACACCTCCCTCGTGATACTGTGCTCATTTCAATGTGGTGCTATTTTATTCTGAAATGCTATTTATGTAGTTTTTGTTGACCGGGTAAGTGCACTGGATAAATTCTGCCTATTTTCAGGCATGAACCACAGGAGGGGGATACAGAGGACTGCCAACTGACTTTTGACCAGATTAAGCTGTTGGTGGTATGTTAGTGAATGGGGGTACATTTGACCCGGGCACCAGAGAAATTCACCTAGTCTGTTCGTGAAGTACCATGAGATCTCTAACATCCACCCCCCCCGTCATCCCAATGACGCCACACCACTTCCCCCACTCTCACTCTCCCCTGTTCCCTGTCCCATACCCTTTTAAAGCAGTTCAGAGTTAAAGGATACCACCCATTCTGGTAGTGTGTTCCATGTTGCTACCACCCTCTCCGTGAAAGTGTTTCCTCATTTCCCTCCTAAATCTTCCCCCTCTATTGTTAGCCCATGCCCACTGGTGTCCATCCCACTCCTTAGCTTAAATACCACATTTGCCCCATCCTTAGTGATTCCCCTCAGATACTTGTATGTCTCTATCCTGTCCCCCTGTCCCTTCTGTCCTCCAGGGTGTACACTTATTTATTTATTTATTTATTTATTTATTTATTTATTTATTTATGCGTTTTACCAGGAAGGCATGCTGAGCGGAGGACAACTCTATTCTAGATGCAACCTGGGGAAAGAGGAGCAATAATACAGGCTTATAATAGATAAACATTTGCAGATGGTACAAGCGACATTGAGCCTGTATTTAGAGTTACAGATCTCCCAAGGCTGAGAGAAGTAGCAGTCAAAGAAGACAATAATAGAACAAAAATTACAGACAGTACTAGTGCCATGGCACCAGAGATTTCTGGTTACAGAGCAAGCAGCATTTACCTTAGCATATGACTCATTTGACCTATGGAAGAGCAAGGAGAGGAATCTGCAGCAGGACACCCTGGGTAAGTTAGCAACCTGGTCCCCTTTTGCAAGGCTTGGTATGCAGAGGGTGCTTGTTGCGGGTGTACCGGACACTTGCTTGTGATAGGTGCATGTACATTTGGCAGAGAAGTGAGAATTTAGGAGGAGGTAGAGATGCTGAGAGTTTGCGGTACATGTTCAGGTCTCCTAGCCTGCTCTCATAGTCTCTCCCCACCAGTCCACAAATCATCTTCGTTGCCCTCCTCTGTACCCCCTCCAGTAACCAGACATCACCAGGTATGGCCTCCACAATTGCACACAATACTCCAAGTGTGGCCTTACTGTGACCTGTAGAGGGGCAAGATTACCTTTTCGCCTGGATGAAGCACCCTCGCTATACACCACAGCATTTGGTTCACTATTGCAGCCGCTCTCCTGCACTGGGCAGTGTTACTCATGGTCCCTGTTACCATTACCCCTAGGTCATTCTCCTCCTCAGTGATCCCCAGCTAAACCATGCACAGCCAGTATTGTTTTCTGAAACAGTGACATATTTACAATGTTGGGTGGAACATGTATACATCATGATATACTGCACAAAGTATGGAGGAAAATGTATACATTAGGATGCATTGAGTTGGGTGTTGACTCTGCATGAAAGCATTCTGGTCCGGATACACACAGATGCAGTATACTAGTTTGTCTGTGAGCACTTTGTTTTGTGGTAGTTAGGGGGGATGGGGGGGCAACTGTTGTTGCAACACAGGAGCTCTGTTGAGTTAATGTGGCTAGCAGAGGCATATTTGTATTGTGTGTGTTTTCGGTGTGTGCATTGGTTGCGGGGGGATCAAGCTGACATCTCAGCCTGTCTGATTGCATTCATGTCTGCAATAAGGAAATCTGGATCCTGTCCACTGTAAAATGCTATTGAAAAAATAACAAATGCTAGACTTTAGCTAAGGAGAACTCGCTAAAATACACAGGTACTGAGGATGGGATCCATAGGAAATGCAGCAGCGAAGCAGTGTTCCTAAACAGCTGACTGCTCATCTTACACCATGATCTCATTTGCTCAGTTTCCCCCTCCACCACCACACAGTACTGCAAGTGGCTGCCTGGTTTCGGCTTGTTACTAACACCAATCCAATGGGAACTATACCATTATAAAGCAGCCCTAAAAAATATTTGTAATAATCAAAGTTGCCATCAATACAATACTAGCTACCAGCAGAAATCATGGGGAGGGCTCATGGAAATCACATGAACACAAACAATCCTGATGCATGCACTTTAGAAAAACCTGTCCTTTCCAATGTGTGACAGTAAAGACAGCTTGCAGACAGCAATAACCAAGATGGAGAACCTGATGTGTACTCTGTTATGCAAAGGGAGGGGGTGGGGAAGTGCCAGGTAGCATTGTTGAGGGAAAGACACTAACTTGTATTACAAACAGATGAGCTCCATGGTGTTTCAAGGATACTTTATATAAAACATTCAAATTCTACATATTTCCTTCTATGGTCTACTCAAACAACCTATAAAGTGATATTTTTTGCTACTTAGGACTGGTGCAAAAACAGAAAGGGACTGAGAGGAACAGCCCTATGAGTGTTGAGACAACCACTGTAACAACTGACATGATTAAAACACACACACACCAGAACACAGCTGGACAAGGTACCAATACTGTATCTAAAACAAAAAAGCATTGATTAAACTCACCCAAAATCTAGGAGTGTCTTCTCTGGAAGCAATCTTCTGTCTGTGGCTGAGCTGTGGCAGACCCTGTAACAAGACACTGTCCTCCAGCAGGGGCGATTAGTCATCACAGCAAAGGGCACCCTGGGAAGACTTTCTGAGAGAGGAGGCCATAAAAGAAAACTGAATGGAAGCCTCCAAGGGCAATAAAATTGCCATAGAAAGTTAGAAAAAACGTCTCACAGCCAGAGGAAAAAAAAACCCACTGGGAAGGGGTTAGAACACTGAAACAAAATGTTAAAACATATCTTTTTATAATTTTAACATGGAGTTTTCCTTTAAAGAAAATGTATTTTTGGGTCTTTGTTTTTACAACTGTGAAATCCCTGGTGCCAGTACCAGCACATTCATGTACCCACCCACCCAGAAAACAATGGTGCTACCATAACTGAAGGAAATGCAGCAGCTGACCCTTTCCTTGTGCCTACTGCTTCCAAAGCAATGTCTCCCTTTACTACCTGACTCTTCCACTCACTAGAGTCTCTGGCCACTGCCTTAGTTACCTTCCTTATCTAACTTCTTTCTAAGGCATCAGACTATTGGCGCATCCCTCTAGGTAGATGAGGTCCTCCAGGAGTGTTGAGTTAGTAATGTGTTACTTATGTGACTAAGTGAGGCAGGCAAATATTTTCATTTTATATTTCCATACATTGGGCACTGCTGCTGCTGTAACAGTTAATGTAGGAATTAGTGACAGTTCTCTCAGGCTCAGCAGGCTAAGTGTAAAATAATATGGTTCTGGCTGTTAACATCTCTGTAAACATCATCTGGGTAAATTATATTGTGGACAAAATAAAGTGAACCAAATAGAAAGTGGAATAAAACAAAGGGAGCATGAAATGTTGCAGGACACAACTGTGCTGACATGGAGGGGGCTGCAGATGCAGCAGGTCTAGAATGGAACACAGGACACAGCAGTCATGTTACACACCTTTACTCAGGAAACAGTGACCCAGGACCCCAGCAACAGGTGCACACACACCCAGCACATTCCTCCACCCAATGCACTTGTCGGAGTCACAGTCCTCAACCAGTGGTCAAGGCGGTACACCAGTCAGGAGCCATGGAAACATCACACCTGCAGCAGGAAGTTGTATGCGATGCCCTTTAGGAAATCATATGTGCTCTGGGCACCATAGTCCAGCACAATGGCCTGGACACACTGGGATGAGTCCTTGTATTTCCTCTTCCCCCTGTTGCATGACAGTCAGTGGTACACCGTTCGATCTTAATTTTATTGAGATGCTGCCCACTCTTGAGGACATCAGTGAAGCACCACAGTGTGGGGTGACAGGCACCAATGAGTGAATTGAAGGCATGGTGCCACCCCTCCACAAAATTGGTGCTACATGCCGTCCCTGCCTTGCAGAACTCATGGCAGTTCCATAGGTCAGTGGGAAAGGGGGGGGATGACATCGGACACCACCACAGATAGGCCAGCCCACCCATGTGTCCTCAAAGTAGTCAATGACTGGTGCGAGAAGCTAGTCGTGCTGCACATAGAAGTCCCATGACTGTAGTTCCTCAAACACCTTGCAGACATCGCAAGGGGGCATGAATGCAAGTGCTGGCAGCATACGGATGTGGGTGCAAAGTCTCGTCCTGACACATAATGCTGCTGGACATTGAGCACACCTGCAGCTTCCACCACACCGCCTGGCACAGGTGAAGAAACAACCATGTAGGCTGACACTAGGAACACGGATTCAAAGGCTTGATTGCAGTCTGCTCAAAGTCTGTCACAATGGCAGCAGGGTGAAGGTTGTCCTGCAGCCTGTGGAGCTCTGTGAATGCCTTGTGTATGCAGAACTTGTCTTGGATGTCAGCAGTATGTACACAGTTGGTATCATGGCACTATACTTCCTCCATGCACAGTATACAGCTGCAGGAACATTGATGGGGCAGCCTTGAATGTACCATCTGCCAACCATGTGTCACACTGTGCCATGTATTGCAGGTTCTTCTGTGTGGTATAGATTAGGCACCTGTCCGCCCCACCACTGTCATGCAGCAGAAAAGGCTCCCCAACCAATGTCACCCTGTACCCCTCAGGAATGGACAGGTCACTGATGGCTTTCAGTGTGGGG
Organism: Neoceratodus forsteri; assembly: GCA_016271365.2. NCBI lineage: Eukaryota > Metazoa > Chordata > Ceratodontiformes > Ceratodontidae > Neoceratodus > Neoceratodus forsteri. The sequence goes on from CM057449.1 coordinate 522,740,651, forward strand.
GGTGTTTGGTTGGCTGCCCTCCTGGCTCACTGCACCCGTCACTTCAGTTCATTGCTGGGCATCCTCCCACTGACAGAAGGCATCACTGAGCTGTAGCATGCTGCAACTACCTGCTGGGGTGTCTCACGGCTGTGGACCGCCCTGTCCTTGACCTCTGCCACAGTCTCTCAGACCACAATGTCCCCATGGTCAGGGATATGGTTGTGGGTATTCAGGACCTTCACTAAACATAGAAGCATAGAATTTGATGGCAGATAAGGACCTCTTGGCCCACCCAGTCTGCCCATTTCTCTACCTAATGGATAAGCTGCAGATCCTAATTAACCAGCAGCCTACTTCTTTCTACCCCATCCCATAGAATTGCCTTATTGCTGTCCCATGCATGCTTAAATTCAACCATGGTTTTTGACTCAAAACCTCCTCCAGAAGGCCGTTCCATGCATCCACAACCACTACAGCATCACCTTCAGTGTGCACACATGCCATGCACTTGCCCCTGAAGTACTCTGTACATTTCCAGTAGGTCTTTGTAGCACTCCTCCTCTCTAGGTAAAACAGGTGGCCTTCATGCTGCAGGAGGGTCTTCCCCTTCTGGCTCTTTAGATATTGCAGTGCCATGGCAGGTAAAGGCACAGAATTGCACACACAGTTGCAGTCAGTGGCAGCACAGAGAATGTACTGCTGCACACAGGACATGGTGAACCTGCCTGTGTGCCTCCCCTTTGTAGTGCTACACTAATTGGGACAGATATCACATGGGGAGATAATTGCCAGCCACGTCTGATAGGTCCCATGTGTGTCCACCTGCCATGTGCATGCTGGGCTCTCTGCATGCAGTTCTATATATCATCCATCAGTGGCCTCCCACCCCAGGTACATTGTTGTGTATTGGCCACTTGCCAGTGGGGAGGGGCTTGTTTGCATGCTCATGATGGTCTTTCAGCTGTCTGCATCCTCTGCAAGTGGCCTGTTGCCGTGACTTTGCGCTGTCCTTACGTGGGTCAGGGGCTGCAGGCTGAAGCACTCTATGGTGTGTCCCTGGTGTTGTTCCTGCTCCACATCTCATGCTGTGCTGCACACTGCATATCGGTGCACAGACACACCAGGTATGTGCCTCTGTTGGGGTGGGGGTGCCGGTAATGGATTCCTGGATTAGGCCATCTGTGAGGGGTTGTTGCTTGTGTGTTGGCAGCTGTGTTGGGGCCTGTGGGGTGTAGGCGCAGTTGCTGCACTTGCAGTGGCGGGGCGGGCACCAGGATTCAGACCATTGGTCATTGTGTGCCTTTGGTTGTGCCTGCCCATGCTTCCTTGCCAGGGTACCCCATTGTCCTTTCATGTCCTGCTGGCACCGAGGGACTCTGGCAACACAAGGCGGAGTGGTGGTCCGCGGTATTCTGCACCACGATGTTGTGGCCAGGTGGTCTTTCTGACCACGATGTTTTGCCAGTGTTGTTGTTTACTGCTTTATTAAGCGGGCAATGTTATCAGCCAGAACCAATAAAGGAATGTATATCCTCAGTTCAGCTTTTTTTTTATCAGTCAGCTAGGCATATAGTTGCTCTCTAAATAAGTAGAACACTATGTATAATAGAGGAAAGAAAATGTTGTATAGTCAAGTTCTATGCTTTATCAGTAATTTAATCTCATGCATGTGCTGTGTTTTCATAACTAGTATGCCTATCTGCTCCTGTTCACAAAATCAGTGGATTGTGTTGGGTTTGTTGGCTTAAGATGATGTTCTGTTTTTGTAGCTGTATCGACAACATTTTGGTTTAGTGGAGTGTCAGGTCTGTGCTGTGAATAAGTCAGTCAAAAGTTAAAGAGATTCACTAAGTTATTTGGATTATGATTTGCACCATACGTTGTGCTTCCTTACCTCGGTGAAAGGCAGACTGTATACTTCTTATCCAAAATCGTTGCCATATTTAGAAGTATGAGGGATCATAAAATTGTGCCCAGTCAATCCCTTACACTTCCCAGTTCTGGGAGCTGCTGAAATCCTTCCCCCATGCTCAGGCACATAATAGCATGTGCCCAGGGAGAGTTAGGAGGCAGCGGCTCAATTATAGTCTATAGAGGGCAATTTTTAAACATTTTTATATATCGTATCAGTCGTTTTGTGATTAACCAAGGGCACCCCATGACTAACAAGACCTTGTTATTTTGTGGGGGAGTTGAAATATTTCGTTTTGTGCGAATGTCAGTAACTTGGGAACTGTCAGGTGAATTGGGTGGCATGTACCTGTTTCTGAAAGGACACACATAATAAGACAACTGTCTAAAACTGCTTATTTTTAAAGAAAATAACCAGAAGCCATTTTGGTGATCCATTATTTTGCAGTTGGATATATTAACTATTTATACACAGTTGTTTAAAATCAGTACCCTTTACTTTATAGAAGGCTTAGTATACCTTTATATATTGCTACATTGCCTTTCTATATTATAATATTATGACACATTGTACTGAAAAAATGCATTTCACATTTTAGGAGGGAAAACATGAACACTTAATGAGGACCTATCCTGGGGGTTTCTTATTTCCCTTTTTTTAAACTTAATTTATTAGTTTCCCTGCTTGTAAACACAATGTGATCATTGAAATCGCCGAAATCACCACATAAATACCTTTTATTTTGTCCATTTTTTGGGCTACTCCTGCATGATGTGCTGATGGAAACTGGCTGAGTGCTACAGAGTGAGAACAATGCTTTTACATCATAATAGGTCTCTTGATCTGTCAGCCCCGCCTGTTCCCGCTTTGTTTCTGAATGGTGCACTGCTGTCAGACTGATCTTCTGACAGTAACATTAATCAAATGTCTAACTTGAATAAAGTTTATTTCTCTTTATATTGTGCAAGCTGTTGTGTGTCCATTTCTTTCTTTCAAACACAGCTAATCTAATTTTATTTTCAGAGAAAGGGGGAATGCTGTGCTTTGGGCTTGCTGCTCTGAATTTCTCGCTGTTCAGCCAGTGTTATATGCTGGCTCTTATTCTGCTGTTGCTCCAGCATCTAATAATTAATTTTATGTGGTCAGCGATTATTCATTCATTCTCCATAGTAAATGTTTTGTTGCCGCATGCATTTCCTATTCCTTGAGCCAAAATAATTATTGTTACTGAAATAGGTAATGCTATGCTGCGGGCTCACATCTCATAATTGTGTCTTGTGTAGGCAATGTTATGTGATACTTTGTACCATGCTGTTTGTTATGCCTGACTTAACTCCAAATGTTGTCATGGGCAGCTGTCTCTAAATCATCCTGACAATAACTGGACAGTTTAGCAGTATGCATTTCCCATTCCTGGAGCCGAATGAAGTACTGTCATTGAAACGGGAAATGCCGTGCTGCCATATTGCTGGTTGAACTTCTTTTTGTCTCTCTGCCAGAAATGTTGAAAGGGTGACCTGCATATATTCTGATGGTGGGTATTTTACCAAGTCATGTTTAGCATGCTCTATCCAAAGTGTTTCAGCTAAGCATGTAATTATTATTGTTGGTGGCTAATGAAGTGAGTGGTAGCAGTAACCATCATACACTTGTAGAGGAGGGTTCATCAAGGAATGTTTTCCCCATGTTGAACTGTCCCGACTTGTTTCCAAACGTCTCAACAAGTAAAACATATAGAATAGTGTATGGTTGCTCATACATAACAAGGCTATGTTGCCATCGAGGGGATATGATGATGTCACATAGACCTCGAGAGCGAAGCTCAAGAGGTCTGTGTGACAGAATCACTTCCCCGGGATGGCAACATAGCCTTGTTGTGTATGAGCCTTGTCATGTTTAAGCAACCATATACTATTTTATATAGTATATGGTTCCCCAAACTGTAGGAGATTTGACTTTTGACAAGGTTCATACCTTGTGAATATTGTCCCGCTCGCTTGCTCCCTCCATGCTGCAGTCGCCATCCAGTTTTGACACCGAAGATACTGGTGCTTCACTGCTTCCTGCAGTCCTGCTCTCGGCAAAAGAAATAAAAAAAAAACTGGCAAACTGATAGTTTGGGAACACGGAGCTGAGTATATCAGTCCGATCCCAACTATCTGACTAAATGGCACTACCGACTGATCGTTAGACACCTCCACCATTTTAGGCGCATTTTTGATCAGCTCTGTTTTCAGCCAATCATGTAGCAGCTCAAGGCTGAAAAGTTGTTGTACTATCGATCTGACGTCAGAACGATAGTACAGCAACTTTTTTGACCTTTGAACTGTCCTACAACAACATTTGGGAAGCCACTGTTTTCCATCTAGAATAAGCCCTAACCATATACTATAGAATTATTGTGTAACCAGTTGTGGTTTTCATTGGAAATTTGTGCTACATTTACGGGTTGAAACATTGAGCTGTATTCCTCATCCTCAGACTCTGAGGATGAGGACAATCATTCAGACACACTGCGATACAAGAGAAGAGCTGCTTGGCACAGCTGACACATGACTATTCTGGTTGGGCTCCATTGCTACTATTTGCCACAATGACACTCTGAGATGGCAGGCATGACCTATTATTGCATCGCAGATCAGCACTGCTCAGTCCGGATATGCGGGAGTGATCTGTAGAATGGGTACAGTTGGGCACAAATTTGAAAAAATTAGTGCATGAAAACAGAGGACATTTTGAGAAAAGTAAGTGCACAGCTTTGATTAGGGAGGGAAACTGCAATAAATGCATTGATTACAAACAGCAATGGATAGGTCCTCTTTAATATTATAGCTGGAGTTGTTTAAAATAAATTAAGTATTATAATTATTTGTATTCATGAACACATCTTTGAAATATATTATAATTATTTTAGTTGTGCATATGAACACAAGTCACCTGTTTAAAACCCTGTGGAAACTGTGCTAATCTGGGGTTTTCGTTGTTGTTTTTTGTAGTACCATAATTTCTATACAGAGTTTCTGTCAATGTCTGCCAATGAATTCACAATGATAGGTTTATAAAGTAGTTGGTGCTTCAATGAAAACTAAGTTACAGTAATTTTGTAAAGCACTTGTGAACAAAAGAGTAGAGCACTCATACCTCAAACAAATCAGCAAGGACACGGTCTTCCAAAGCAAAACACTTTATTAAAGTTACATTGGCATGACAAAGAGCAGCTTGCGTTTTTGGATGACTGCTCATCCTTTATTGAAGTGTGAGTGCTCTACTCTTTTTGTTTGCAAGTACTGGACTTTTTTGAGTATTGGAACACCATGTGCTTGTGCCCATGTTAATCTGCTGTGGTTTTAATTTTGTAAAGTGTGTGTATGTGTGCACACATACCTGCCTGCTCAGATCTTCTATACCACAAATTCTTGATCTCCAAAATTAAAAGTACACTAATGAATTAAAACATGTCAACCTAAGGGTAGGTTGGTAGGTAGGTAGGGAGTTACATAAGACTGACTGACAGACAGGTAGTCGGATAGATGGATGGATGGATGCATAGATAGACAGATAGATAGATAGATAGATAGATAGATAGATAGATAGATAGATAGATAGATAGATAGATACATAGACAGTGTCGGCAGATAAGGGCCTACAGCCCACCCAGTCTGCCCATTTGAGTTTGTAAGTTCAGTTTATGTTTTCCTAGAAGTCTGTTGCCCCTTACCCCTGACTTCCAGAATTTCTTTATGTCTATCCCATGCATTCTTAAATCCCGTAATTGTTTCAGCCCCCACCACTTCCTCTGGCAGGGTGTTCCACTTGTTCACCACCCGTTCTGTGAAAAAATTCTTCTTCACATTTCCTCTGAATCGTCTTCCCTCCAACTTCATCCCATGCCCTCTAGTCCTGGAACATCTTTTTCACTTAAAAATAGTGTATTCCTGCACCCTCTTCCTCCCTGTAAGATAGATAGATAGATAGATAGATAGATAGATAGATAGGTAGACAGATTCTGTGATGTCATGTGAATCTACTAATTACAGAAGACTATGGCAGTCCATAGCAACATACGTCTGCCTTATTACTGAATAAGCATCCCAAGTACATGGTTTTCCTTCTGTTAAAATGTCAGATATTTGAAAGTGATACATTTTCTCTGCATCATGAAAACAGGATAAATGCTCATGGTAGAAGATATTAAGATAGATGGATAGACAGACAGAATGACTGACTGACAGGTAGTCAGATAGACAGACATCCTTCAAAATCAGAGTCAGTTAAAACAGCAGCACAATGAAACTGGGCAAAGCTGTGACCCTTCATGTTTTCACTACAAATGATGACAAGCATCTTTCAGTTTTATTTGGGTGTAAACTTTATCCTTCCTCCAACAGATACATTTTTATAAATGTTTCAGTTTAGTTTTTTTTTTTTCTAGAGTGTGTGCATGATTTTTTAGTTTTTTTTTTTGGGGGGGGTGCAGTATAGTCTAGAGGTCAGAGTAGGGAGCTGTGAATGAGCTTGGTACACCAGCAGGCCTGGATTTAATCCCCCACAGCCTCCACTTATATGTTGTGTGACTCTGAGCAAGTCATTTAACTTCTCCTATGTCCCCAGTCACCCCTGAAAAGAGGCACGTCTGTGCCTAGGGCTAGTGGGCATTGCCAGCTAATACAGAAAAAAAATGGCTACCTTGCACATTGCAAACCTGGTAAGGGTTAGGATTGAGAACGCAGAAAGAAAAGAAAACTCACAATGTGCAGCATAGGAGGTACCTAAAAGTAGATTTGACAGGTATGCTAATATTGTTTTATGAATTGTAGCTGAAACTTTGTGTGGGAAAAAAACAGTTTTCCTTGCACTGCGGCTGTAAGGTAGAGGAACAGTGCAGTTAGGCAGTGGGAGCAACCAAACATAACAATCAGGTCCCAGGATGGCAACCCCACCAAAAAAAAAAAAAACAGAAACTTGCAAACCATGCATGCTGTCGATGGCATATGTATGAAACTAATCAGCTGGTATATTTTTATTTGTGTAACTATAACTTGAAGCAGCTGCAGGTATTTTCTATTTATTTTTGTATTCTTTTTGGTAACCAGGTAAGGCCCACTAGGCACAAGTACCTGTTTTCAGGGGAAACCTGGGAGCACTGGTGTGGTTAAGTGACTTGTTCAGAGTCACACAGAGTGTGCAAGTGGAGGTTGTGGGACTCAAACCCATGTTTATTTATTTATGACTTTGATAACCGGGTGAGTGCACTGATCCCAGGGACCGTTTTCAGGCATGACCTGGGCCATAACACATGGCGCAGGGTGACAGTGGAGTACAAGATAACAGTAATACACATGAAACAGATTTGATACAAGCAACAATAGTAGACACAATATACAGGTTTGATGCATAGGTCCATTTGAGAACAGTGAATACAAGGTTTCAATATCAGACATGAGAAAACTTGGTACAAACAAACAAATCATAGGCACAGTGTACAGTGTGAGACTGCATCGTCCAGTGAGCAAGTAATACACAGAATACTCAATAAAAAAATGTATATACAATACGTACAGGCAAGGAAGTCAAATATTACTGTGAAAAATGCAATATAATGTATAATATATAATATGTTCACTGGTTTACTAAGGTCATTCACAGCTCATCACTCTAACCTATAGGCTATACTGCTAGTCCCATAAATTATTATTTTACAGCTTGTTTCCAGGTGTGTCCTGTGGAGTTGATCCAAGGTGAACCAACGTTAGATGCTCACCCTTGCTCATACACAAACAACAAATGGGATTCTAAATGAAGGGTGCTACTGCATATGATATACAGCAATAAAAAAAAAAAAGTCAGTGTGCACCCCTACAAACAAAGGGGCAAATAAAATAAACATTTTTCAGCCTGGCTTGGCTACTTACTAATTTGATTTCAAAAGGAGTTGGGGGGGGGGGTCTCATGGTATTCACCTCACGGTTGTGTTGTGAAGTCACCCAGCTACCATCGTCATGGTGCCATGGGATATTTTGCTGACTGGTGATGAATGATTGATATAAATTGTAAAAAGGCAGGCAGATCCTGGGAACAGGTAAGTCCCAGTCTCTGTCATGTGATACTTACCCAGGTAGTGGTGGGTGCTCTCAGCCTTCCAGTTCTCTGCATTTGTTAGCCTATTTTCTAACATCCATTGAGAACTTCTTGAACCTGAGTTGAATAAGTTGTGAACTTGCGACAAAAATAGAATCAGTCAACTAGATGAAATTTTCCACCTGGGTTATAGTAACTCATCTCTATCAGTCCCAGTGCTCATACTTCTCCTTAGCTGCTAGAATCATTACTTCACAGCTCTACCCTCTCTTTACAAACATTATTTCCATTGCATGAGCATGTTTACTAAATACAGAGTTCTTACTACAGTTGTGCTTGTGCTAATTCTGAGGAACTGGTTTCTTATACAGTGCATACAATAAATCTGACATGGTATAAATGAAACATCTGTTTCAGTTCTTAATACAGAGATGTTGTACTATAGCTATCAAGTTCCCGATAAGCTGTGTTATATATACAACATTAGTTTTAGTGCAGACCTGGGATCCTCACCCTTATAGACCCAGAATGAACACCAGATAGCCATTATGAGTACAATAAAGTTACATTAGATCAAACAACAGAAAATATAATGTTGAGTACTAGCAAAGCAATGCACATTAGTAAAAGAGTTACAGTCCAGCATATTGTATTATTTTGCACTGAACATAGAAACATGGAAGGTGACAGCAAATAAGGACTGTGCCGCCCAACTAGGCTGCCTCTTTTCCCTATCCAATGCAATACCACAAACCCTGTGGCTTACCCTCTCTTCCCTACTGTGAGAGTACTCTTATGTCTATCCAATGCATTCTTGAATTCCTCTACTGTTTTTTGTCCCCACCACCTTCACATGGAGGATGTTCCAATCATCCACTACTCTTTCTGTGAAAAAGTACTTCCTCACATTGCCCCTGAGCCTATCTCCCACCTCATATCATGTCCCTTTGGTCTTGTACACCTATTCTGAAAGTGAAGGACATGAAAGAAAGGGAAAGGGTTTAACCAGCAAAGGCACACTAAGCCAAAGTTCATTTCCAGGTGCTACCAGGAGTACAAGGAAATTTAATGACTTGCTGAGGTCACACAGTATGCAAATGGGGCTAAGGGATTCAAACCCAGGTCTCAGGTTTGCAATTTGGAGCTAAACCACAGTGCCATGAAAACCATATTTATTCGCAGTTCAGACTATGCCATATTTATTTGTACTTTCCTCTCCCTAGTTTGGCACATCATGCTTTAATTTTGCACCTAATGAAGGATATATGAAAAATCTGTATTTATTAGCAGTTGAACTTAGTCTCTTAACAGTTTTACATATTGGGATATTTTGCACACTTTACAATATGAGCACTTTAAACAATTTGTTTTAAAATTGAATGACTGATGGTTGTTCAACGATTATTTATTGTAAGACTAAACACAGTTTGAAATGTAACCAATACATAGTTGTGTGATTATCTGTTTTTTCAAGTACTAGAACTGCTGTGTGGTTGTATTGGGGGTGGGGGTGGGGTGGTGGTGGACTGCAGCCTAAGGAAGAACCATACTGAAGTTTGAAAGTGATTCATGTCCCAATGAGAGCCAGGAAACATGTCTAATGGCAAGGAGCTGATAATGAGTTTTTCCTTTTCATTTCATTTTCATTTTAATTTTTATACTGAAAGATCGTGGGTTACTAACCCATTTTCACAGATGTCCAGTGTTATAAATACATACATTAGACAAATACAGTGAGCACGTAAATATGAAAGATAAAAGTCAATTATTGCACTTACATACATAATTCATCAACATATGGCTCCTTAGCTTTGCTTTAAAACTACTGTAGACATTATAGAGAGACCTACTATAATGCTTGGTAATTTATTGTAAATAGTAATGGGTAAAAAAGTTGTAGTATTGTGTGCAAATTTTGTATGGTAAAGAGGAACCTTAAATGAAAATCTGTCATGCATTCTGGTGTTTACTGAATGGTAATTTCTGTCAAATAAAGTGGTTATACTGTGAGGAGGTACACCAAGTTGAATTTTATGAAGAAACAATAATGAACAAAAATTAAAATGCTGATCTAAAGATAGTTAAATAAATGATATAATAGACAATGATGTGTGGACCTCAGACAAACAATAGCAAATTTAAAAAATACTATGATAAGCAGACCTTAATTTGGCAAACAATCCTTCAGTTGTAAAAGAATAAAACACCAAACCATTGTGCAGAACTGATAATAATAATAGACTATGAGTTAGCACTGCTGTGTGACTGGACTTCTCTGCTGGGACTAAAGTAGAAGATCTTTTGTACTTGGACCTTTAATTTAGGGTAAAAAAAAAAAAACTAACATACAAAACAAAAAAAAGTGTGTGTGTTTGTCTGGGTTAACTGAACTGAATGGGTATCTGAACAGCTATCTAGGTGTAAATATCAGGTGATTGAAAGGACTTAACTGCTGTGAGGTTTAAAATTACTGGCAGAAAGATCTAGTAAGTAGGAGGTGAGCTAGCTAGAAGGAAGCTACATTTAAAGACTGCCTATAGAAGATTCTACTAATATCTTGGCAGAAGACACCAGGAGAAAGGACTGCTGTGCTGTGTGACTGGACTTCTCTGCTGGGACTATATTGCCTCATTCCTCCCTCCACCCCCCACCTAAAGCTAGTTCTACTTTTATAGGCACAGATTTGACTGACAGCAGAGACTTCTTCCTGTTTGGGAGCAGGAAGTGGTGATCAGAACCACCAAGACCCACCATCCTAGAAGGGCAGAGTGGCTCCCGGCCCCCTCTAGCTGCTGGAGGTCTGCCTCTGAGCAAAGTAAGTGGTCTACTGAGAAATATAGGATATTCTTGTCTCAGAACAGGACAATCAGGAGCTAAGGGCACACAGGCAGAAAGTAGGAGAGAGAACAAAAATAGAGGAAGAGTAAGGATTGAAAACAGTTAAGGGGCCAGAAATAAGACATGATTGGAGTGGTGCAGTGCAGTGGCTTGTGGAGCAGCAGTCTTCGGGAGACATTCTGGAGGATGCGGGTGTTGTCCCATCTGCAGGCACCTCTCTGGGCTGAGAGGAGGTTGCTCATCTCCAGGCTGAGTTGGCCAGGATTGTGGGACCTCCTCTTTCATCCAGGGACCACCAGTGCCACAGCCGTTGCCTCAGAGGTTGCCAAGAAAGAGGGAGCAGTTGGACCACAGTGGGCTCAGGGAGGGTGAGGATTGGTGGAACAGAGGCGCATCCCTCAGTTGTACCTCTCACAATTCCTATGCCATTCTGGCAAAGTGTGGTTCCTCTGGAGGCACCTGCAGTGGAGACCAAGGAGGATGCTGGGAACCTCCACAAAGGAGACCCACAGGAGGGTGGCAGGGGACCCTGCAGGGAAGGAAACAACTCCTGGTGGGGACTCCATTGTTAGGAAGGTAGAACTGGGGAGGAAGGAGGAGGGAGGTAAGGTGCCTGCCTGGCGCCATGGCTTGGAGGGACAGGGGCAGATCCTCAGGTTGCCAGAGCAGCTGCACGGGAGGAGCTGGATGTCATTGTCCACCTAGGGACAAATGACCTGGCTAAGAAAGGGATTAGAGAGTGCAGGAAGAGTTTGTGGAATTGGGGAGGGGCCTTAGTCAAGCAGTACGCATAGTAACCTTCTCAGAGGTGCTGCCCATCTATGGCATAGGAGAGGCTGGGGTGTTCCACACCATGGATTCAATCAGTGGTTGAAAACTGGTGTGGGCTCAGGATTTGGCTTCATTGGGGACTGGGGGTCCACCTGGAGTGATGCAAGCTATACTGGCATGATGGGCTGCATCTGTCCGGAGGAACCAGGATCCTAGGTGATAGGTTTAAATGCTTCATTGGCAAGCTTTTAAACTAGCCAAGAGGGAGGCACTGGAAAGAAACAGGGAAATCCTAGCCCCCCCAAATAATCACGGTAGTAAATGTGGCAAACACCAACATAGAGGTGTCGATAGGGAGAAGGGCAGGGGTAAATGGAGAAAGTGACAAAGGCAAGAAGGACAGGGATGGGGCAAAAGGGAGTAAGGTCATCAGGAAATGGAGGGTAATGAGTACCAATGCCTGTAGTCTGGGCAACAAGCTCCCTGAGCTGGTGGCCTTGATGGAAGAGAGATGCCTGGATATCGTAGCAGTCACAGTAACATGGTACACAGAGAACCATGACTGGGATGTTAACATACCAGGGTACATAACCTACAGGAGAGACAGTCAGGGGAGAAGAGGGGGAAGAGTAGCTCTCTATGTAAAGGAAGGAATAAAAGCAACTGAACAAAATAGTAAACAGGGAGGAGAGGAGGCACTGTGGGTCACCTTGGAGACTGGAAAGGGCACCACAATCCGCACAGGGGTTGTGTACAGACCCCCATGTCAGGGGGAGGGAATGGACAAGGATATGATAGAAGGCATTCTTAGAATGGCAGAGAAAGGAAATACTGTTGATGGGAGACCTGAATATGCCAGATGTTAACTGGAGCACATTTGCAGCCACATCCAAGAGCAGGGCCATTCTTGATGCCCTACAGGTGGCAGGCATTAGACAGCTAGTTTGGAACCCACTCACGAGGGAGCAATCTTAGACCTCATACTCTCAAATGGGGCAGTGAGAGGATCTCAGATCTAGAAGTGGGTTGCCATCTGGGGACAAGTGACCATCAAACAGTGTGGTTCACGTTAAACTCAGCTACAGAGTCAAGCCATACAAAGTGAGGGTACTGGACTTTTAGGAGGCTGAGTTTGGCAAGATGGAGAGTGCCTCAGAAAGCACTAGCAAACAGGCTAGAAGGATGTGGAACAACAATGGGGAATCATCAAAACTGCCATCACAGAGGCAACAAGCCTTTGTGTGAGCAAATAAACAAATCAAAATGAAAGAAAAAGCCACTATGGTTCTCAAAAGAGGTGGCTGTGAAAGTCAGGAAGAAAAGATAGCATTCCAGAAGTATAAGGAAACACAGAAGAAGCAGGACAGAGAGCTGTACCAGTTAAGGCAGAAGGAAGCAGGGAGGGAAGTCAGAAGAAAAAGGCCCAAACTGAGGAAAAGATAGCCAACTCAGTTAAGAAGGGGATAAAACCTTTTATAGGTACATCCAGCGGCGTGAAAGACAAAGGGAGGGATAGTGAGGCTGAATAGAAAGAATGGTGGGTGGGCAGAGGGGGACAGTGAAAAAGCAGGGATACTGAACAAATATTTCTGCTCAGTATCCACAAAAGAGGAGGGGGAAGTGCCTAATCCAATTAACAGAAGCATTCTTGGTAGGGGGGGTCGATCCCAGTCCTTTCACAGAAGAAAGGGTTCTGCAAGAACTCCTAAAACTGAAGGTGGACAAAGCAATGGGTCCTGATGGAATTCACCCAGAATTCTAAAAGAATTAAGGGAGAACTAGTGAAACCACTGGCTACTCTTTTAATAAATCATAGGAGGATGGTGTGGTACCCGAGGACTGGAGGAAGGCGGATGTGATTCCCCTTCACAAAAGTGGGACCAAGACAGAGGCAGGAAACTACAGACCTGTCAGTCTGACCTCTGTGGTAGGGAAAGTGATGGAGTCACTTCTGAAGGAAAGAATAGTTGAGTACCTAGAAGCCAGTGGAGCACAGGACCCAAGGCAGCATGGATTCACAGCGGGATGGTCATGTCAGATGAATCTAATAGATTTCTTTGACTGGGTGACCAAAGTAGTAGACCAGGGAGGGTCTGTGGACATGGCCTACCTAGACTTTAGCAAGGCATTTGACACAGTCCCACACAAAAGATTAATAGTCAAATTAACCAGCCTGGAAGTGGGTCCCAGGGTGGTAGCCTGGGCAAAACATTGGCTGCACAACAGGACACAGAAGGTAATTGTAAATGGAGTCCACTCTGAAGAAAGAGGGGTTACTAGTGGGCACCGCAGGGTTCGGATATTGGTCCAGTCCTTTTAATGTCTTCATCAGTGACATTGCAGAGGGACTGGAAGAAAGTATGCCTTTTGCAGATGACACAAAGATCTGCAACAGGGTTGATACACAAGGAGGCATGGAAAGGATGAAAACGGACTTGCAAGGTTGGAGGAATGGTCAGAAGTATGGCAGCTAGGATTCAAGCAAAGAAGTGCAAATAATGCACCTGGGAAACAAGGACCCAGGGAAGAATATACAATGGGTGGGGAGGTACAACAACAAGAAAGGAAAGGGACGTGGGGTAATCATATCAGATGACCTTAAGGTTAGCAAGCAATGTGAGAAGGCAGTAGGGAGGGCTGGGGGTATACTGGGGTGTATAGGGAGAGGCATCTAGCAGAAAACAGGAAGTTGTTATCCCTCTGTACAGACAGTTGGTGAGATCCCATCTGGAGTACTGTGTCCAGTTCTGGAGACCCCATCTCCGCAAGGACATAGACAGGATGGAGGCAGTCCAGAGGAGGGCAACTAAAATAGTGTGGGGTCTGCAAGAGAAGCCATATGAGGAGAGACTAAAGGAGCTTAATATGTATACCCTTGAGGAAAGGCGGGAGAGAGGGGACATGATAGAAACTTTTAAGTACCTCAGTGGAATCAACAAAGTCCAAGAGGGTAGCATCTTTCAGAAAAGAGACTTGCAAGAACAAGGGACACAATTTAAAGATAGAAGGAGGGAGTTCTAGGGCAATGAGAAGTATTATTTCACAGAGAGGTAGTGGATGCATGGAACAGCCTTCCTGAGGAGGTTGTGGGGTCTAAAACTGTGGGAGAATTCAAGAATGCATGGGACAGACATAAGGCAATTCTTGTGGGGGTAGGAAGAAATGGGCTGTTGGTTAACTAGGATCTGGCCTATCCTGTAGGTAGGAAAATGGGCAGACTAGATGGGCCAAGCGGTCCTTATCTGCCCGTCAAAGTCTATGTTTCTATGTAGCATATGCCTAACTTCATTAGTAAGATTTTTCCGTATTCCAAAGAGAAACCCCAGTCTCTTGTGAAGCTTATTGATTAAATCAATGACATGAGCATCATATGAAAAGTGTGAGTCTAATAACAGGCCAAGATACTTGAATACCCTCACTTGCTCAATTTGATTACCAAAATTGTCACATATTAATAATTCAGATGAAGGACATTTCATAGGACTAGAAAAAAAACATTGTTTTTGTTTTACTGAAATTTAATACTAGTTTATGAGAATCAAATCAAGAATGTAATAGACTGAATTCAGATTGCAATGTGGATTGTAGTGAAGACAAATTTATTTATTTATTTTATTTATAATGCAATCAGTTTACAACCTTTGAGCCAGGGCTCATTTCCAAAGTACTCGTCAACAATGGTAGATAATACAGATAATACAGAAAGCAGGGTACATACAAAAGAAGAGCATGAGTATAAACAGACATGGATAAATGGCACATGGTTACAGCAAACATTGGTAGTGTAATACAGAGCAAAATATGGTATTATTGACAACAGGAGAATAACAGGGTTTAGCAGCATAACGGTATGTCATGGAAGTGTGATAACAGCCAAACAGGTCTACTGTGTCAGATTACAAGGGTAAGGCATGAGACAGGAACAGTACAGGTAAATCGATAAAGCAGTCACACCGATCAGGTATGATAACAGATTACAAGAAGCGTGGGACCTGCAGGACAGGGTAGTACAGAGCGAGGTATGATCCGTATGGAACAGGGTAGTAAATAAGTAAGCATAAAGCAGCATAAGGAATGCAGCGTGGTTCGTTCTAGACAGTAGTGATACAGTAGGCAGCGGGAATCGTGGCAGTAGGAGGTGTTAGAAATAGGGAAGTGAGGGGATGGAGCTGCCCAGAGGGCATTGTCAGTGAAGAGGGGTTTGAGCATCCGTTAGGCACAGGAGCAGCACGCTTGCTGAATAGCTCGCTTTGAGGGCATTTTGAAAGTGGAGATGGTGGGGATTTCAGTGATGGCCCGAGGAAGAGTGTTGTACCAAGCAGGGGCTCTATGGAGAAAGATCTCTGTCCAAGTGAGGTCTAGCACGAGGAACCAGGAAGGTGGCTTTACAGGAGGTCCGGTGCTGACTAGGGGCTGAGCTGGGAGGAGGAGAAGTCAGCCGGGAGAGGAAAGTCCTAGTAGGGTTTTTTAAATGAGGCACGTTTGGTAAAGCAGGTACCCGAGGTCAAGACATTGTTGCAACAGCAGAGTTGGCAGGGTAAGGAGTGAGCCTAGGGCCCCAGAGATTAGCCTGCAAGCCTTATTTAGGAGGAGGCGGATTTTGTTGAGGGCCGTCATGTTGGCAGCACCATAGACAGGTAGCCCATAGTCCACCAGGGATAGTATGGAGGATGTAACTGCAAGCCAGAGGGCTGGGGAGACAGTTTTTGTAGCGGTACAGGATACCGAGTCGGATATTGGTTACAGAAGCGAGTGCGTCGATGTGGGTATGGTAGGAGAGGGCTGAGTCAAATAAGATCCCTAGATACTTATAGGATTGGACTTGCTCCAGTTGTAGTTTAGAGCTGGAGAGGATATGGAGGGGAGTTGGATGATTTGTTTGAGGGTGGGCGAAGAGCATGGTTTTAGATTTTAAGGTTTATGACCAATCTATGCTCTTTAAGCCAAGTTTCAGGCTGCAGTCATATGCCCTTTGTAGGGAGACCTGGAGGAAGTGAGGTTGGGTCAGTGGCAAAGGGCGGTATCATCTCGTGCAAGCAGAATTTTCCCAGGGCACGCACTGGGCAGGGTGTTAAGGTATAGCGAGAAGAGAAGGGGCCCCAGGATGGAGCCCTGTGGAACCCCTGAGAGGATCGAACGTGGGTCAGAAAGAGTCCCACCAATTTTGACTCGTTGGGAGCGGGCGGAAAGGTAGCTGGAGCACCAGGCAAGTGGTCCAGAGGCAAAACCAGCGTGACAGAGGGCTTCCAGTAGTAGGGGGTGGGAGACCGTGTCAAAGGCCTTTGATAGGTCAAGGAACACGGCCCCCGCCAGGGAGCCAGTATCCAGTGAGGAGTGAAGGAAGGTGCTTAATTCAATAAGAGCAGTGCTAGTACTCAGGTTCCGCGCTGGAAGCCGCGCTGTTCAGGGCAGAGTATGTTGTATTTGGTCAGGTATTCAGTTATTTGTGCAGCAACTAGTTTTTCCAGCGCCTTGGAAAGGGGTGGGAGAATGGAGATCGGTTGATAGTTCCCAGCTAAGGACCTGTCACCCCCTTTATGGATTGGAGTAACCGTTGCAGTTTTCCATGAGGAGGGGAATTGTCCCAGGCAGAGGGATTTGTTAAGAAGGCAGGTGAGTAGGGTGAGGACTTGATCCAGGACCAACCAGAGAATTTTGTGATCCAGGGAGACGTCACTGGGACTGTTGTCTTTTAGTGCATGGGTCAGGTGCAGTCTGGCTTCCTGGGTAGTAACCCTCTGAAGGTGGAAGCAAAGAGGCGATGGAGGCAGGGGTAGGATGGGGGTGGCTGATCAAAGAAGTTACTGGGAGGATAGGGCTAACGGTCTGTAAAGGCGGTGTTGAGGAGGTTTGCAATGTCGGTGGGTCTGTGATGGTGGTATTGTTGGTGGTAATCTGGGATGGGGGAGGGCGGGTGTTCCCATTCAGTTGTTGACCTTATCCCAGAGAGTCAGGCGCTCCCAGGAGGCAGTGAGGGTGGCCTGATAGTGGTCGGCCTTGGCTTTCCTGATTGCCCATGTACACTTATTCCATGCAGCACTGTAGGCCTGTCTGTCAGCTGGGCGCCTAGTTTCTATGGCACGGTACCAAGGTTGTCCCTGTGCCTGAGCAGCAG
Organism: Neoceratodus forsteri; assembly: GCA_016271365.2. Classification (NCBI taxonomy): domain Eukaryota; kingdom Metazoa; phylum Chordata; order Ceratodontiformes; family Ceratodontidae; genus Neoceratodus; species Neoceratodus forsteri. The sequence continues at coordinate 522,758,347 of CM057449.1, forward strand.
TGAGAGTGCAGGGGTAATCCAGGGCAGATTAGGTCTTTTAGGCGAGACGGCAGGGGACAAAGAGATCGCAGAGCTTTATTAAAGGTGGAGGTAAAGAAGGCAAGGCGTATCTATGTCAGGTGCATGGAGAATCGGGACCAGTCTTGCAGTTCAAGGTACTGTTTAAGGTTTTTTAGGCCATAAGGTCTGAAACGCCGGTGGGGAAAGCGCTGTGCAGTGGGTCGGGGTAGGGTGGCCAACCAGCGGAAGAGCACCGGGGAGTGGTCACTGAGTGAATCAGGGAGGACTTGGATGTCCAGGATTTTAGGGGCGGTTAGTGATGATGACATCAAGGAGGGTGCTAGTACTCTCTTGGGGTTCACATGTGGGTTGGGAGACTAGTTGGGTTAGATCCAGCTGTGAAGGAGTCCCAGTGGGGGAGGATGAGGACAAAGCCAGTTCACATTGAGGTCCCCAACTATGATGTTGTCAGCATTTGGGGAAGGGTGGCAAGGTAGTCAGTGAGGGATAATAGAGCTGGGTTTTTGAACCTGGGCGGTATATAGGCAGTGGTGAGGTAAAGGGGGGATCTGGCTGGGTCCAGGGTAAGCTTAATGGTGAGGGCTTGGGCCCCATTTACAAGGACTGGTGCAGGGAGGGCGAGACCAGTGAGGGAGCTCCTGGTGTAGATAGTGCAGCCTCCCCCACGTTTGGTTACTCGATCCTCACGATATAGGGTGTAGCCAGGGAGGGTAACAAGGGAGTCAGGGGTGGAATTAGATAGCCACGTTTCCACCAGCGCAGTGATGTCAGGTTCTTGACTGTGAGGACCCAACATTGAGGAAGTCGAATTTTTCAGGGCGCTGCATATATTCATGGAGGCAATCAGCAGTCCGGGAGCCCTCCTGCCGAGGTGGTCCTGGTGGGTCCGGGGTTAGGGTGGATATTGCCAGATAAGAGTGAAGGAGGACAACAGTTCTGGCCAAGGCAGGCGGTATAGATTAAGCCTCTGCCAGGAGGAGTTGGGGGAGGGATCGTGAAGGAGCAGGGAATAGGTAGGGATTTAATGGCAGGGCGGGCAAGGATAGCGGGCTGTCCGAAAAGGGAGGGGAGTGCAAGGGATGGGAGTTGTTGGTCAGTGTGCATGGACATAGTAGTGTGAGTAGGAACTAAGTTGGTGGGAATTAAAGGTGAAATAGCCTGTAACCTAGGGGAGATAAATGGCTGAAGGGAGGGAACCAGGAGGAGGATGGCCGGGAGGGAGTTTAATAGCAGGTGAACTAGCATGGTAAACAAGTGGTAGTGGGTAGGGAGTTAAGATAGCTGTACTGCCTCCTGAGAGTGTGGCTGCCACTTTAGAATAGTGGCAGCGACACGGACTCTGGTGGTCAGGGTACAAGGTTCAAGTCCCAACTAGGGCAGCACAGAATATGCCTGGGAGAGGGTGAGCCGTAGTCTAGGGACAACGTAGGCTGGGAAATGGGCCTCTGCAGGGGTGGTATATAGTGACTCCTAGTGGTCAAATCATATCCTGAACAAAAAAGAACAACATTATCTGCATACAAAATAAGTTCAGTGTGTTTAAATAAATTAGAAAGTGAATTAACAAAAAGAGGAAAAAAGTAAGGGTTCAAGCACCAAGCCCTGTGGTACTCCACAACCTAGAATGGCTTCATTAGATGTTACTCCACCAGTAGAAGTTCTCTGATTCCTGCCAGAGAGGTAGTTTCCAAACCAGGCGACCACATCATCCAAGACACAGACAGCAGAAAGTAATTTCAATAACTCAACATGGTCAAACAGATCGATCACCTTGTTGAGGACCACGAAGGCCAAATCAACAAGTTTTCCTTCATGTATTGCATTAACAATCTGGTCTGTGAACCTCACCAAGGCATTCTCTGTGTTGTGTTGTGTTTAGAACAAAATCCATGCTGTGAGTCCGTCCACAGTCTATATTTCTCTAGATGCTCAGTCACCTGGTTGGAGACAACCCTCTTCAGCACTTTTGACAGTGGAGCCAGAAGTGAAATAGGGTGATAGTTGTTCAAATTTGTCTTATTCCCAGATTTAACAAGCATTTGTCAATGCCGAACGTTTGCTTGCAGGTATTTGCAGTGGTATTTGGCACTTGGACATGGGTTAAAAAAATCAGTGACAAAGAAGTACAAGCATTTGTCAATGCCGAATGTTGCTTGCTTCTATGTGCTGTTTAGGTATCTGGAACTCATTGGAGTGCAAATATTGAAAATTCGCGAACTTACGATCGAGTGTAGGAACTGCTCAACGCACGCTCGTAAAACAGTCATTTTTAGGAATTTTTCACCAAATTTTCAACATAGCCATTTTAAGACTTCTGCTAATGAACAGTGTCACTTCGTGGATTTTCTTTAATGCGTCCCGATACATTGATTTCAAGACACCAACCACGCATTGTGCGCTATATGGGCGGAAACACATTTTGTGGATGTGGAAAATGACAGCTGTACTGCTCATAAGGAGGTGTGGAAAATGGCAATGTTGAAAATCTGGAGTGAAAATATTGAAAAATTGCAGAAACTTACGAGCATGCGTAGGAACTCGCGCAACGACGCTCGTAGAAACAGTCATTTTTTAGGAATTTTCACCAAATTTTCAACATAGCCATTTTAATATCTCTGCTCATGAACAGTGACACTGTGATTTTCTTAATGTGTCCCATACATTGAGTTCACACACCGACTGTGCCATTGTGCGCTACATGGGCGGAAACACGTTTTGGGCAGGATGTGAAGAATGACAGCTGCACTGCTCATAAGAAGTGTGGTAAAATGGCAATGTTGAAAATCTGGATTGAAAATATTGAAATTCGCAAACTTCTGGCGTGCATAATAACTATAGCATACTCACTCAAAAGTCATTTTTAGAATTTTTCCACCAAATTTTCAACATAGCCATTTTAAGACCTCTGCTCATGAACAGTGTCACTGTGATTTTCTTAATGTGTCCCATACATTGAGTTCGCACACCGACTGCGCCATTGTGCGCTACATGGGCAGAAACACATTTTGGGCAGGATGTGGAAAATGACAGCTGTACTGCTCATGAGGAGGTGTGGTAAAATGGCAATGTTGAAAATATGGAGTGAAAATATTGAAAATTCGCAAACGTATGAGCATGAGTAGGAACTGTGCAATGCACGCTCGTAAAACAGTCATTTTTAGGAATTTTTTCACCAAATTTTCAACATAGCCATTTTAAGACCTCTGCTCATGAACAGTGTCACTGTAATTTTCTTAATGTGTCCCATACATTGATTTTGCACACCGACTGCGCCATTGTGCGCTACATGGGCGGAAACACATTTTGGGCAGGATGTGAAAAATGACAGCTGTACTGCTCATAAGGAGGTGTGGTAAAATGGCAATGTTGAAAATCTGGAGGAAAATATTGAAAATTATGAACTTACGAGCGCGGCGTAAGAAACGTCGCTAACGATGCTCGTGAAATAGTCATTTTAGGGAATTTTTCACCAAATTTTCAACATAGCCATTTTAATATCTCTGCTCATGAACAGTGACACTGTGATTTTCTTAATGTGTCCCATACATTGAGTTTGCACACTGACTGTGCCACAGCGCCATATGGCAGAAACACGCTTTGGGCAAGATGTGAAAATGACAGCTGCACTGCTCATAAGGAGGTGTGGTAAATGGCAATGTTGAAAATCTGGAGTGAAAATATTGAAAATTCGCAAACTTACGAGAGTGGAGGAACTGCGCAACGATGCTCGTGAAACAGTCATTTTAGAATTTTTTACCAAATTTTCAACATAGCCATTTTAAGATGTCTGCTCATGAACAGTGTCACTGTGGATTTTCTTAATGTGTCCCATACATTGATTTCTCCACAGACTGGTGCCCATTGTGCGCCATATGGCGGAAACACATTTTGGCAGGATGAAAAATGACAGCTGTACTGCTCATGAGGAGGTGTCATAAAATGGCAAATCTTGAAAATCTGGAGTGAAAATATTGAAAATTCGCAACCCACGAAAGCATGCATAGGAACTGCGCAACGCATGCTCGTAAAACAGTCATTTTTGGGAATTTTTTCTCCAAATTTTCAACATAGCCATTTTAAGATGTCTGCTCATGAACAGTGTCATTGTGATTTTCTTAATGTGTCCCATACATTGATTTCGCACACAGACTGCGCCATTGTGTGCTACATGGGCGGAAACACATTTTGGGTGAGATGTGAAAAATGACAGCTGTACTACTCATAAGAAGGTGTGGTAAAATGGCAATGTTGAAAATCTGGAGTGAAAATATTGAAAATTCGCGAACTTACGAACCTGCGTAGGAACTGCGCAATGCACGCTCATAAAACCGTCATTTTAAGGAATTTTTCCACCAAATTTTCAAAATAGGCTTTTTGAGAGCCCACCTTATGAACGCTGGCACTGTCGTTTCATTAATCAGGCCGGAAAGGTGATTTTGTGCAGTGACTGCGAAATCACCCTTCGAGCTCGAATAACGCATGGCAGTGACAGAATTCATGAGAAGGGGTCCCAAAACCCCATGTTGAAAATTTGGTGCAAAATCAAAAATGCCTAAGATATGCAACAAAGTTGAAAAAACATCTAGCCCATTATACAGCTTACCAGCATTCCTCAGTTGCAGTCGGCTTTGAAGAGTGCAGGCGTGTTCCCGGTCCAGCGATGATCGTCGCGCCTGAGCTCGGAGGTAAGTATGGGGTGAGGGGTGTGTGTGGGGAGGCAGGGTGCACAGTGGGTGGGTGCGGTTGTGGGAGGGGCGGGAGAGTGCATGGGACCGTTTAACTTTACAGGTTTTGTTTTTATAATTGACGACCGGGATGAAGGATGGCTGGGGCGGAGCCGACGGGGATTGGCATCCCTCGGCAGACGCATGGGACGCTTGCCACGCTGGGTGGGCTCCCACACACTACATACAGTAGATGAAAATCAACCACAATAAGATTTATATTTACATGTAAACTTAAAGAAAAAAAAGAATCACATGGCCACACTGATTTTTACAAATATTCAGAATAAAGGGGCTCTATTGTATATCTAAGTTGTCTGTTATGTTCAGCAGATAATTACATCTTATGACCCTTCACTAGGAATGGTCCAGCCACCCTAAGGGAACCATAGTATAGCATAAGTGTGCTTTGTCATCTGAGCTGGGGGATGCCTATTTTTCGTGTACATGCACGTGCATGTGTGCACTCCTGCTTGCTTTTGTTTGTTGGTTTTCTGTTAAGACTTTGATACTGATGACCTGTATGACATGTTTAAACGGTAGTTTCTGTCTGACGTTGTGGACTGCTTCAGCACATTAACTTTTTGTACAGTATCTTGCTGTGTCTGCTCCTTGCCAGGTTTTAATCAAACCTTGAGTGGTGCTTCATTTTCTCATAGAGCTCCTTTATTATGGAACGCACTTTTCAATCCAGTTACTCATTTAGATTCATTGTCCAAGCTAACAAAAAGGAGTTGAGGGTCCACCTGATACATACATATCGCCTTCCATCCAGAATTTAATATTTTCATATGGTTTGATAGGCCTTTTTTGCTGGTGGTGATCTTGCTCCTTTGTTTCTACAAACTTTATTTTCCATTCACCATCATACAATATTATGGACTTCTGCTACACAGTCTGATTTTACTCTACATTCTTTATGTGGGTAGCACCTTTCACTTATACTGCTACCAAACAATACTCTTCACTGATTACATTTATAGGAAGTAAATCCTGACTTTTACCAATTTTGCCACGCCTTCTCTCCCTTTCTTTCAAATAATGCAATACACACCTGCCACATACACCATGCAAGGAAACATTGGCATTAACAGATGCTTATTTTGAGTTATTACTGCAGTACATTAGGGAGGCTCAGACCAGTTCAAGTTACTTTGCCCTGTACTGTAGTGCCAGAGGTTTAATTTTTGCGGAGTTCCCCATGTGTCATATATGCCACAGTAGGGAACATTGCTAAGTACTAAAGATAATGAACCATAATACTACAATATGGGATCAGATCAAATAAAGGAAACCCTAGCAAAGGGTGGACTTCAACAAGATGACAGTGTTGGTCCAGGACAAGTTAGTCAGAGTAGGCAGCAAAAGGAGGTGTGGATGACAGATGGGGGCAATTATGAGGGCCACTCTTGAGGCATCTAAGTTGTGCATAAGAATAGTAACCAAAAAAACAGGTTCAAGAAACCAATAATCTTTTCAGGAAGTGTCAGGGAAGCAGTGAGGGACAAAAAAAAGCCTTTATCAGGTACAACAAAATGTGTGTGTGCGTGTGTGTGTGTGTGTGTGGGGGGGTGAATAGGGAGAATACCAGTTAAGCACAGTTTCTCAAAGACCAGAAACAAGTTACTACTATGATCAACACTGTAAAAAAAAAAAATTGTGAGCCACTTCAGTTACTCAGCAAAGGCCTATGGTCCATTGTCTTGCTTTTTTCCTTATTCATTAATGAGCTCCCTAATAATCGTGGTGGTGTCACAGTCCATCTCTACGTAGATGAAGCTATCATCTATCAATTCTCTTCTGACATTGGGTGGCTTAACCAAATGCTAGCATTTGACTTCCTCACCCTTGAGGACTGGTTTATGCATAAGCAACTGGTCCTTAACACTAAAAAACCCAAGTGCATGCTCTTTACCAACTCTGTATCACATGCACGTTCCCCTCTGGCTATTCAGTTACAATCTGGAGCTGCTCTTGAATCAGTTCAGTCATTCAAATACTTGGGTATCACCTTGGACCCCACCCTTTCGCTGGATGTTCATGTCACAACCCTTACCAAAACTCTCAGTCAGAGACTAGGAGTCCTGTACAGAATCCACCCGTACCTCACCTCAACCTCATGCCACAAGAGAACTAGTGCCACTCTCCTGCCTCTCCTCATGTATGGTGCTCAGCCGCTGCTCTCTTCCTCTTCTTCTGTTCTAGCCTGCCTTTCACAAGTATATCATAGAGTGGATAGGTTTGCCTTGGAAACTTATGCAAGGCATCATCATTGCAATGTACTGTCTACCCTGGGTTGGCTACCCTTTGAGTCTAAGCTTCGATATGCTACTCTAAGTTTATTACACAAGTTTGTCTGTCGCTTCACCCCTCCTTCTCTATCCGAGGTAGTCAACGCAAATGCCCCCAGCATACCCTAAGGTCAGCCTCTCTGCCCCTGCTATAGGTACCTAACTTGAGTCTCTCCTCAGCCCGGAGATTATTTGTCTACTTGGCTGTGTTTCCTGGAAAACTCTGCCTCCACCAATCCTGGCCTGCTCCTGCATTTCTCAGTTTCAAAGCACTCTGCTTACACACCTTGCTGCCTCCACTTGTTCATGCTTTCGGTAATACCCGAGTTTACCAACTTTTCTCTGTCTGCTAATATTAACTCGCAAGATCTACCTTATCACCTCTGTCTCCCCCCACCTATTTTGAGAACTATGTGTAAATAAGTATGTGGCCTGTACATAGTATTATCTGTGCTGTACTGTGCCCTATTACATAATTTGTGTATCTCTGTATGAAGTGTTGTTCTTGTTTGCTGTAGTAGCTTTATCCTGTTGGATTTTTGTATTAACTACTGTGCTCATTTGATGTATGAATTATCCTGTACAACTGTTGTATCAACTGCTGCACTTTCAATTGTGCTGCTCTTCCCGGGTCACCCCTGAAAAAGGGACTGTCATGTCTCAGTGGGCTTACTTAGTTACCAAAATTCAAATAAATTAAACAAAATAAATCTAAGTTGCAGATAATGCGTCACCTTCCCTAACACCAGCCCATTCAGGATATTGCCACTCACTGGAAGTCCACTTTTTATGTTCACCCTTGCGCTTGTGCAAATGAACATATTGGTATGACAGTGGGTTTTAAGAAGTATGTCACTGTTAGTCCAATGAAGGGTAGTCTGCACGTGGCTCAACTGTGTCAGATCAATCAGCAGCCATGCTGATCATGACACTGTTCTGTCCTTGCTGGGCAGAAACTTTTAGGCGAGTGGCAGACACCACCAATTTGGTCGACTTAATGTACCCATTCTATACACAGGCACATTATACATCATTTGAAAGTTTATTGTGTCTACTTTAAGATGAGGCATAATGTAGAGCTGTCAAGTGGTGCTATTACCATAGAAACAGGGCTAAACAATGACACCCTCAACACATTAGAATGACCGCTTTGAAATATTTACAATCATTTCTATTAGTTTAATGATACTATGGCCCAGATATTCAGACTGCACCAGGCAGTAGCACAAGCCTGGGCACAGTGCAACTGGGCTGCGCCGGGGCCAGGACCAGGCGATATTCAATGGGGATGCGCCATGGCATGGGATGCGCCAATGCACAGCACCATTGAATATGGCAGGGACAGCACACATATTGTGCATGGTGCAGTGGCACTGCACCAGCACAAGCCACTGCTAGGGAGCACGGGGATGTGCCAGTGCAAGTGCAGTTGTGCTAGGAGCATCACCTGTGATATTCAGCAGGGGGCATGCAAATGAATCCATAATATATGCAAGGCACAGATGGGGCCATTTACATGTCATTATGGCCCCATTTTCATGCCTTGCGTAGGGCAGCCCGGCAACTTGTGCCTGGTGCTGTGCACAGCATGAAGTGTGCTGTGGGGATCCCAGGCATCCCTCACCCCGTATCTGCGATTGCGCGGTATAAGTATTAAAGGAAACCCTGGTAGTCTAGTGCCCCCCCCAGTCCCAGAAATATATTTTACATGACAATCTATGGTAGTCCAGTGGTCCCCCCTCCCACCCGGCTCCTGATACATGTTACAAAGATCTGCCCTGGTGGTCTAGTGGACCCCCCCACATGTTGCCATGATCGCAGTACATGTATATACAACATTCACTGGTAATCTAGTGGACCCCCTGCCTAAGTCCCCGATTGCGTAAATGCCCACACTGATGTCCCTGGTGATCCAGTGACACCCCCACCCCTCCACCCACCCACACAGGACCCCATGCTCACCCTGCCCCCCATCATTGGCAGGCAGCAGCATCCCACCCGCACACCGCCTGCCACCCGCCAAATGACAGGTACAGTATGGGCTGTAAGCCCATTGGTCCCCTGTGTGGACAAATGAGATTGCAGTGTATACTGTACTAGACAGTACCAAGTATGTGAATGAACCATTCACATATTTGGGACTGTCTAGCACAGTATGCCCTGTGAGCCCATTGGTCCACACAGGGGATCAATGGGCTTACTGCCCATACAGTACCTGAAATTCGGCTGGCGTCCGGGCAGTGTGTGGGGGCAGGATGCTGCTGCCCACCGATGATGGGGGGGCATGGGTCCTGTGTGGGTGGAGGGGTGTGGGTGCCACTGGATCACCAGGGACATCGGTGTGGGCACTTTACTCTGATCGGAGACTCGGGCGGGAGGGGGGTCCACTAGACTACCAGAGAATGTTGTATATACATTTACCATGATCACGGCAACGGGTGGGGGTAGCCAGAAGACCACCAGGGCAGGACATCGTAACATGTATCGGGAACCAGGTAGGAGGGGGGATCACTAGACCACTAGGGATGGTCATGTACAGTATATCTCGGGGACTGTGGGGGCCACTAGTCTACTAGGTTTCTGTCCACGACACATGGATCGTGGATGGGGGGGGCGGTACAGTGAGTGCTTGTGGACGGTGTTCTGGGGGCGGTGGCCACATGGTTGGGCTGCTGTATTGTGCCTGCAATACAGCAGCCCACCTGTGGGTGCTGGGCTTTGCTCCTACTCTGCACAGGCTCAACTTTGAGACCCCCTCTGCAGCGCAGTGCAGGGGTGCACTGGCATATGCGCCACACATCCTGGACTGAATATCGTGTTGTGCTGCATATGCATGGTCACGCCCCCTGCATCTGTGCCACATACAATTACATTGCACCCCGGCACATTGGGACTTGCGCTGCGCCAGGCAGCCTTCTCAATATCCCGCCGAGGCGCAATGTGCAGTTGCGCCGGCTCAACTCTGTTGTGCCAGGTGCAACCCCTTTGAATATCCCAGTCAGTGTATTATTTTAAGACATAAAATAGGATTTCTTTGTGACCTCAAAGCATCACAACAACAATCTAAAGGCTAAAACATAATATAAAAATAAATTTGTACAGGTATCATTGAAATGTAATGGCGCTGGTGACATTTCTAGTCAACATCATTATCATCATCTTGTTCATCATCATGATCTCTGTCGAGTGTGTGAGTTACCACAGTCTTCATTGCCTTGGCAGGTACACAGTTCTGTGCAGGCAAGATTGTTCTGACTACAGACACAGTTGATTGTACAGCGACCGCTACTGGTACAGGCACAAATAAGATCTTGTAGAAGCTCAGATGCCACTGAACCCTTGAAGAATACAGGAAGTAGTTCATCATCCACATTTTTTCATCCATATTGCAATCGTGATCCAATATCTGGTTTACCTATGTGTGAAGACATCCAGATCTTTACTTGCCAAGATGCTCTTTTGACATGCTCTTCATGGGAGGGCTGGGAGGATACTGGGATGTATAGGGAGAGGCATCACCAGCAGAAAACAAGAAGTTGTTATCCCCCTGTACAGACAGTTGGTGAGACCCCATCTGGAGTACTGCATCCAGTTCTGGAGACCCCATCTCCGCAAGGACATAGACAGGATGGAGGCAGTGCAGAGGAGGGCAACTAAAATGGTGTGGGGTCTGCAAGAGAAGCCATATGAGGAGAGACTAAAGGAGCTTAATATGTATACCCTTGAGGAAAGGAGGGAGAGGGGACATGATAGAAACTTTTAAGTATCTCAGTGGAATCAACAAAGTCTAAGAGGGTAGCATCTTTCAGAAAAAGAGATGTGCAAGAACAAGGGGATACAATTTGAAGATAGAGGTGGGACGGCTCAGGGGCAATGTGAAGAAGTATTTTTTCACAGAGATGGTGGTGGACGCATGGAACAGCCCTCCTGAGGAGGTTGTGGGGTCTAAAACTGTGGGAGAATTCAAGAATGCATGGGACAGACACAAGGTAATTCTTGTGGGGAGTAGGAGAAATAGGCTGTTGGTTAACTAGGATCTGCAGCTTATCCTATAGGTAGGGAAATGGGCAGACTAAGTGGGCCAAGCGTTCCTTATTTGCCGTCAAAGTCTATGTTTCTATGTTTCAAAACTGTCTTTACGTGGTGGGAGTTTGGCCAGTGACTTGTCCTTTTTAATGGCTAGATTGTGGCACAAGCAATTCAGGTCTCTGTGGGTCTCCTTTTCTTTCTCACTCCGGTCATACAGCACTGCTACTAACTTCCTTGCTGCAGAGATTGTGACTTATTCATCACTCTCTCCCAGTTTGGCAAGATCTGTGAAGCAATAAGCTCCCTCTGTTTTGACAACATTACACACATATTTTTTTCCCCAATACCAGATAGGGATGACACAGAGTCACATTCTGTTAATGTGTGTACAGCAGGAAGTATGTTGCAGAAGTCAGGAGTGAGTGCATCACAAATTGCATGCACAGGTATGACTCAACGCTTGTCAGTTGTGCTAGTAATGGTGCCAGTTCCTATCCATATGTTTATTTATTTATTTAAAAGTTTTGCCAGGAAGGCATACTGGTCAGGAATACTGCTCGATTCCAGATGCGTCCTGGCGAAAGGGGTAGGTGAGTAGTATAAGGAATACAAGGAAACGGCCTTGAGTAAGGAGCAACCAGTGAACCATGAATACAATTACCGTATATACTCACGTATAAGCTGAATTTTTAATGCCAAAATCTACATGTCCTATAGTACTCTTCGGTTTATACGCGTGTCAGTCGGGAATCGGTTGGTAATTTTCCGGTGATACATACAGCTAGCTCCATTGCCATCATGCCCTTTCATTGATGAAAAAACTGAAGCCAATGATCGTGTTCAAAAGAAAGACCCTTCCCAAATCTGCTGTTTTCCCCAGAAGTGTTCTTGTGTATCCCCACCCAAAGGGATGGATGGATGAAGAGCTTGTTGGTGTGTGGCTTCAGAAAGTATGGGGTAGCAGATCTGGTGCTTTGCACAAAAAGTGATCACTGCTGGTGTGGGATATGTTCCGTGCCCACTTGACTGAATCAGTGAAAACTGCAGCAAAGCGGAATCGCACTGATCTTAGTGCTATTCCGGGGGACTCACATCTTTGCTCCAGCCTTTGGATGTGTACCTGAATAAACCATTCAAGGATCACCTTCGTAGGATGTGGTGCGACCAGAAGATGTCAGGCACAGGCGCGCTCACAAAGGGTGGCAATCTCAAACGGCCGGAAATCGCACTAGTGTGTGAGTGGGTAGAGAAAGCATGGGAGGATATCCCAGCAGAAATGGTTACAAAGGCATTCCTGAAGTGTGGGATTAGCAACAGTCTCGATGGCATGCAGGATGATGCCTTGTTTGAGGAGACAGAGGAGTTGGAAACGGAAGAAGAGGATGATGATGATGACGGCCCATATGCGAATGTTCTCACAGAAGATTTTATGGCACAAAACGAAGCTGGGTTGGGATTCTCTGATTCTGAGTCTGAGGAACTTTAACTGGACTTCAACCAGAACTGCTTAATTTATGGCATAGCACAGCAAGTATGCTAGCACTTTGTGACTGGCAAATATTTCCCTATTTATTCACTGTTTGTACGGTATTTATTTCTGTGGTTATTTCTGTGGTGGTATGCAACAAAATACAAAAAAATAAATGAACTTGGTGACTGTAAAAATGTTCACTAGTATTTTGTGATTAAAAAAATTGGTGTCGTCTTATACGCGGGTCATCAATGTTTCTTAACTTCACATACTGCTAAGGAGGGGGGTCAGCTTATACCCGAATTGGCTTATACACGAGTGTATACGGTAAGTACAGATTGCATAAAAAAATACAGTAGAGAACAAGCACAATGCAAGTTAAGACAGTACAGCAGTTGAAATTTGTGGTGGTCAGTTGGACCATCTAAGCTAATAGCACTCAACAGTTGGACAGTCTAAGCTTAGTTACACTCAAATAACCTAACAGTTTGGGTCAGTGCTAATACAACAAACTAGGAAGAGGAGGGACTGACGACCATAGGAAAGGGCCAGAAAAATTTAGGTGCATGTACAGGAGGGGGAGAATTGTTCTTGGAGTAGGGAATTGAAGTGCTGAGTGGAGGAGACATCTCGAATGCCCTTGGAAAAGGAATTCCACAGTTTAGGCATGCGATATTTGAAGGCTGACTGGCCTGCAGTAGTGGATATTAGTGGCATGGATAGGAGCCTAGCATCATTTCTCCTTAGTGCATAATCTGGAAAGTCAGGGGCAGACAGTAAAGAGGTGAGGTAAACCAGCAGAGACTGGGTCCAGAACTTTGCTGTGGTCCGAGCGCAGTGGGATTGTCTTCGATCCTAGAGGGAGGTGAAGCCCAGGGTCTGATAAAGGGTGCAATGATGGTTGGTGGGTGGACAATCCCCGGTGAAACTGCAGAAGGAGTGGAAGATAGGGTCCAGTCTGGCAAGGGTGGACTTAGGTGTGGCACTGTAGACTACATCCCTGTAGTCGAAGATAGGTAGGATCATCTTCTGTAGAATGGCTTGGCAAGCCCTTAGAGGGATGCAGCCACGATTTCGGTATAGAGCCCCCAACCTTGGGTAAAGCTTTTTGTGGATGGCATTGATGTGTACAGAGAAGTCAAGGTGCTGGTCAAGACAGACCCCGAGGTATCTAAAGAAGGTGCAGGCCTCCAGGGATGTCCCATCCAGGGTGTGGAAACTGGGGGTGGAGGGGAGCCATGAGAGTCTCTGCCTAGTGCCAAAGGTCATGGAGACAGTTTTCTTGGTGTTGAGGGAAAGTTGATTTGCGCAAAACCAGAGCTGAACATTATTGAAGTCCTGCTGCAATCTGGTCGCAATGACAGATGTCGTGGGGCCAGATGTATACAGCACCGTGTTGACTGCATACATGTGAATGGATGTGTGAGGGCAGGCAGAGGGCAGATCATAGAGGAAGATGGAAAATAAGAGTGGTCCTAGGACAGAGTCCTAGGGTACACCAGAAGAGACAGGGAGGGGGGCAGAGGTGGTGTTGCCAACACGTACCGATTGGGATCTACCAACTAGGTAGGAGTGGAACCAGTTGGTAGGTACACAGCCAAGCCCTTCAAGTAACAGCTTTGACAGAAGGAGTGAATGGGAGATGGTGTCGAATTCCTTAGCAAGATCAACAAAAATTGCTGAGGTGATGTGGCCATTGTCCATGCCAGTAAGGATGGAATCTGTGATCCTTAGTAGGGAGGTGACAGTGGAGTGATTCTTCCTTAAACCAGACTGGTAAGATGTGAAAAAGGAAGAGGAGTCAAGGAAGGAGGAGAGTTGTTGGAGGGCCAGGTGTTCCTGAAGTTTGGCCAGTAGGGGGAGGAGGGATATAGGGTGGTAATTTCCTGGGACAGATGGGTCGCCACCTTTAGGAAGACGGATGACAGTGGCATGCTTCTACTCTGATGGGATAGAGGTTAGAGAGAAAGAGAGGTTGAAAATGCAGCCAGAGAGGGGGCAATGGCAGGAGCAGACAGGTAGAGCATTTTGGAATTCAGGGCCAGTGGGGCATTTACCTTTGGACAGGTTTAGTGTGAGCAGCACCTTTAATACTTCTTGGGGAATAACCTGGCAGAAAAAGAATGAGGAAGCTTGTGGAGGGGCTTCAGTTGGGGTTGGGTGGGGTGAGTGGGAATTTGGGGAATATGGGAGGGAGGACAGAAGAGACGCGGTGCAGTTTGTGAAACAGGAGTTGAATTCAGTGGCCACTACAAGAGGGTCAGTTCCAGTGGAACCACCTATGTTTATGGCAAGGGTTGGGGGCTGAGATGGTGGGGTGAAGAGAGAAGTGACCATTTTCTAGAATTTTGCAGGGTGGTTTATGTTCATGGAGAAGGTGTTGTTGAAATACATTGTTTTGCCCACCAGATTAATCTTGTGCAGCCGTTCCTCAGAGCACGATATCGTAGATGATCTGTGGATTGGCCAGAGGCTTTGAAGGACTTCCATGCCTGATCTCTGGCTCTGAGGTGTGACAAGATGTCAGCTGAGATCCAAGGCAGGTGTGCACCCCTCACCCTCACCCGTCGGAGGGGGGCATAGTAGTCCCAGGCTATAGTGAACCTGTTCTTGAAATAATCCAGGGCAGAGTCGATGGACGTAGCCCTAGAGATGCCAGACCAGTCAGTATTTGCTAGGTCGTGAAGAAGAGAGGAGAGGTCCATGGATTTATAGGACCTGGTAAGGAGGGTTTTGGGGGGAGGTGCCTTAGGCCTGAAAATTTTTCTTATTGCAAAAATCATATGATAATCACTTATCGAGTTCGGTAGTAGGCCAGTGGCTACTATACATTGGGGTGGGAGATAAGGGACCAATCAATGAGTGAGTGGTTTGAGGATTTGGGGTTTAGACATGTGGGCTCGGTGATCAATTGGGTCAGGTTGAGAGCAGCCACCTGGCTGCGCAGCTTGGAGTTGGCACTGTTGAGCCAGTTCCAATTGAAATACCTGAGGATATAAAGCTCTCTCCCCGATGCCAGATATTTTAGACTACAGAGGTGTTCCAGGATGTCTGGCATGGTGGCATTTGGTTAGCAGTAGGATCCAGCTTTGAATATGGGTATGGTGTGGGGGGAGGGATAGCTTCAGCAACAAGGTGTCGATGGTCAGCGTGGAGGCGGTTAATGAGACTTTGGTGAATTGAAGCGACGATGCAACATAAATTACTATGCCTCCTCCTCGTTTACTCCCGGGACGATCATGACGAAGGATAGTGTAGCTAGGAATAGTGATTTCATCATCCTTTATATCCTTTATGTGAGGTTTTAGCCAGGTCTCGGTGATAACCATAGTATCAGGGCATCGGGAGAGGGCAAGTGGCGGTAGGAGGGGTAGTTTTTAAAGAAGACTGCAGACATTAAGGTGAACCATCTTTAGGCCCTTGGGGAGTTGAAGGGGAAGGGAGGAAGTAAGCTCTGGGGTAAGGGTTGGGCCAGAGTTTGTCTCAACATCATGTTATCTATTTGTTCCATTTTTGGAAAGTAGTGAACAGCAAGGACAAAAACATCTGTGACCTAATTACGATGGGTCCTTTGACACCAAGAGACCCAAAAGCCATATTGGTACATACAGCATGCAGAAGCATCCTTGTGTCAGCTTCCTCTTAAATACTGTTCAAGTATTGGGCTTCTTCAACACCTCTACTGGTGATGGACTTTGCTACTTCACCATTGGAAAAGCCTCTGGCAAGAAGCAGTGTTTGTGTTGGGTGTGCTCCTGCACTCTCAGGTGCATTTTGAACCATATATTCACAGAGGAATTTTGCAAGTGACTGCTTGTTGGATGCTACATTTAGAAACGTTTTCCATGGAGGCACAGTGTGTCCACCAATCACCTGGTATTGCTTGCATCCAACCTTAGATCCTGTCAAGTGCTGTCTTTCTGCAATTTTTACAGAGTTACTGTCATCATATCTGTCAAAGACTTTGATTACAGAATTAGCTTTGTCAAATCCTTTTAGGTACTGCCTTAATTACGCAGCAGCCAATTCATCGAATGTGTGGAATTTGTCTCCAGCTATCATTTGAATGACAGCCATGGCATCTCTGATGTACACTGTGGTTTGTTTGTTGCATTCTCATAGCCTAGAGATGCTTTCAGCTTGAACTTCAAGTTTATGCCCTAATTCAGCTTTGTCCGTTTTTCTCATTGTTCCATCTGCATGGAAGAGGGACATAGACACAGGTCCTATTGGGTGACTAAGAACAGTTACCATTGAAACATCATCTCTGCATCTTGTTAAGGACAGGGCTCTGTTAAAATCAGTTTCTGGTCTGATAGCTGCTATGATTTTCTTTCCCTTGCCAGACTTAAATTTGGTCTTCTTGGCCATGTCAGCAAGTGTTTTGATGCCAAATTTCTTTATGGGGCTGAAGAAGCTATGGGTCCCATCGGAATCAAGTGCACCTCTCACAGATCTCTCCATTTGTTCTTCACCAACATCTGCTATTTTCAGTGGAGACTTTTGTACATCTGATATTACATGAAGTCCAGTAGATATGTTGATAAGCACCACTGGATGTGATTCAGAGTCAAATGGTTTTGTCATATTGTTGATGACATGGTTGGTAAGGGCTGTAACATGCTCGTCATTCCTCTTCAGTGGAGAGGCAAGGACTTGTTTGTGGACTTTGTCTTCACTACTTGTTGATAGGCCACTTCTTTCTCTCATAGCTTTTGTGTATTCACTCAGGACATGTCTTGTGAGGGTCCATCTGACAAGGGCTGGCTTCTTTCTTGTCAGTCCTACAAGCCCACTGCTGCCCTTTGGATCTATGTCATAAGGGTGAAAACGTAATGGCGATTGGCAGGGCACCAGCTGGACAGAGAATGCAGGAAAGGCAGATGTGCTGGAGAGTGAGAGGCAGCAAGGTGAGTCAGTGCATACTGAGCAGGGCAATGGCACATGGGGACTGTTGAGTGCGGTGCATAGCAGCTGCTGCAAATGACAAAATGGTGACTGTGGGACTTGGAAAAAAAACATTGTCACCAATGCTTATGCAGACAGGGGAATGCACAGAGAAGGGGGGCCATTGGAACAGTAGTACACAATGGACAAGGATGACACTGTGAGGGGGTAGACAGGGGTGCAACGGGGACACTGGATAACAACACAGATGTGGACTAGGGACACCATGAGAGTCAATGCACTGGTGAGGCAGCAAGGGGACGTGCGCCATGCATGCGAGGTGTCATGAAGGCCAGTGGGGATGGCCAGGTAAGATGCGCCATGGGCAGGGTACATTGTACGGTGTGGAAGGACACAGTTGCGGTCAAGGATGGCAGGGGGATGCTAGAACCGGGGTCCCAGGGGCACGGTCTGCAGCACGGCAAGTGCCACACCCACCTACACCTGCAGGTGGAGATTGTAGGCGAGGCCACACAGGTATTCGGGTGTATTCCTTCCACAATACCCTGTGATGAGTACCTCAAGCCACTGCGTGAGGTCACAGAACCGCCGCTTGGTGCACGGGCGCCCTGCACCAGACACCAGCATCTCCACCCGGACACCTGTGAGGCACTCCTCCTGCAGCAGACAGTCCAGGAAGCACCACAGTGTGGGGTGGCTGGCACCAACCCACGGAGAAGACCCTATGCCAGCCCTCCACAGCATTATTGGTCCCGGCATGGCTATCCAGTGTCACCTGGTACATGTTCCAGGTGGACACGGAGAACAGGGGCCTACAGTGAGCCATCCTGCCCACTGGATGGCTGATCCATGTTGCCTCCATGTAGTCCAGGAGTGGGTGCAGGAGGTCATCCTGTAAGGCATAGAAAGAGGTGTCCAGCAGCTCCCTGTACGCTGTCTCCACCGCATCCTCCGGCACATATGTTGGGGCCAGCAGCATTTGGATCTGGAGTGCGAACTCCACATCCGAGGCATAGCGGGTCTGCAGGCCATGTATCTGTTGGAGCTTCCTCCAGACAGGCTGGTAGTGGTGGAAGAAACAGCCCTTTATAGCTGTGCCTACGAATGTTGCCTCAAACGCCTGCCATGCTGCCCGCTCAAAATCCATGAGGGCCGACCCTGGACTCACACACCCCAAAGACCTGAGAGTATGCCCTCTCCCACTTGCCAGGCATGAGGGCATACATCACAGGCAGCATGATGCTCTTGTGCATGCCATGCACTATGTTAAGCTGCCCGAACAGCAGTGGTGCACAGCGGAACGTGCCGTCCATGAACCACTGGTCGCATGCAGCAAGGTACTGCAGCCCCCACTGTGTTGCAAACAGCAGGATGTGGTCCTCTGAGGGGCTGCTATCATGTTGCAGAAAGATGTCCCCGGCACCCGTGATGGCATATTCAGGTGGGACAACCAGGTCCTGCAGTGACGTGGGTGTGGCATGGCCACCCCATACCATCTGGCGCACACACTGCACTGTGCGCCACATATATTGCAGTGCTTATAGCCTGCCAGCCACTGCTGGGAGGATGTCAGTGGTACACTGGACAATGATGGTGCCAATGTTCTCAGCCGTGGTCCTCGCCCGCTCCCTCATCTGTGTGAGGACCTTGCGGGCCCCCTCTTCCCCTGCAGAGGGGACGTGGCTGTGGGCTCTCCCAGTGAATACCACTTTGCCTACTATGGTGTGCATGCATGCAGGACAGCTGGAGCAGTGGTCCTGCATGCAGCACCAATATGTTTTGTTTTTAACCTATTTGTCCCTATGGTAGAAGTATCTGCCATGGGACAGGAGGAGCTTCCCTTTTTGGCTTACAGTCAGCTGCATTTCCACCATGCTGTCTCTCGCCGTTGTTTGGAAGGCCATCCCTGTGGTACTGTGCAGCTTACATGGGGGGGTTCATGTGCCCGCACACCTGTGTGGTTGTGTCCCTGCCCACCCCTGCCCACCATGCATAGAAGTAATGTATTCATAGGTGTGGCCCACTATAGCATGGTGGTGGAGGTGCTCATTGTCTGCCGGTCGGTGGTGGAGGTCGTAGCTGGTGTATGGTTCGCTGGTGGTTCCAGGAGCGATGGTGTGGTTACAGCAGTGGTGCACAGCAAGTGGCACTTGGTAAGTGTGTGTTGACCTTGTTTGTGTCTCTCCTGTGATGGGTTTTGAACCTGTGGCTGCCTAGGCTGTTGTGCTCTCGACAGCAGTGCTGGTCGGTGTGTGCTGTATGGCAAGTCAGGTGCTGCAGCAGATGCAGCATGCCTAGTGTTCCCAGAGCCGTGATGCTCTGGGGGCAGTTTGGGGAGGCAGTCCAGCCAGGGAGGAGGATGACGGTAATACTCCTTGCTACACCAGTGGCCGACTCCTGCTATGGTCACTACTTTGGTGGCCGCCTATTACTGCACTTGCTGTTCTGCTGCTTGCCTTTTTTCCTCTTTGTCCTCAAAGGGGTCACCATTACAGGAGTCGCCCCATCCAGTGAGTGTCGCCCTTCCACCAGTTGCACTTATGGCAGTGCCATCCTTCAGATAGCCCTTGGGAAAATGTCCTTATCATGGGCTACCCTGCCCTTTGAGTCTTTGATGACAGTTTTCTCTGTTCCCATGTCACTCCAAATTCCATTGAAAGAATTAGGAGTCTGATGTATAGCAAATTCCCCAGATTCATAGGCACTGTGTACTTCTTCAGGGAGATTTAGCATATCAAGAATGTAGATTGGAATCCACCTGGCATAGCTGGGCCTGTTTGCAGCAAAGAAGTATGGAACCATGGCATGCTGTGTGTAGGTGAAGTTTTCAATCACTCTCTGGCTCTGCATGGACATTTAGAAGTAGTATCTGCATAGCCTGAAGAAAATGATCCCAGAACTTGAATATAGGAGACTGGGCATGCCCCCATGTCTGAAACTCCTCCAGTAGTGGTAGCATATGCTGAGTTACAGCATCATTAAGCTCTTTAATGACATGTTGTAAGGACTCACATGTCTTCAGATTCAAAAAGCTTTTGAGTGACAGTCAGCATTCGCCAGACAAATACTGGAACTCCATTAGTATCTCCTCCTTGCTCACACCATTTGACAAATGAAGAAAGATTCAGAGCACTTAGGGCCTCAAGTGTCAGAGTCAAGCCATGTGCAGCATGGTTGAATTGCTTACCAGCAAGCATTTGATCTGCAGTACAACCTGTATATACATCAGAATCAACAAGAAGGCCAAGGCCAAGCAATCCTCTGTCTCCCCCAAATTTCCCAATACATACAATAAAACAAGACAGGGTGTGAAAACCACCCTGGCAAATCACATTGGTACCAAGTTCATTTGGGAGAGTTCATTTTTCTTCCTGAGCAACAGCATACAGCTGCTGATCAGTGATCCATGGTCTGAACGGCATGCTGCTGGTCTAGAGCTGCCGACATTTCCTTACATTTCAGCATTGTAGTATAGACTATGGCCATGCCAGCTGGTTTGGCATCCACAATAGGTGCTTATGCAACTGCTGTGTAGATGCTCATCTTTGTGGCAAGCTTGTGGTTGAAACTAGTCCAAAATGGAATCACCTGAGTGTGAACAATATCAATGTCATTTGGTATTTGCAGGACATCGTGAGGCAGTAGTCTTAAAAGACACAAGGAGAGATCTTGGACAGCTTTCACTGGTAGGTGACAGGAGTTTATTTTCTCAAGCACTTTTTCATGGTGAGTCTGTTCTGGATGTGTTCTAGGTTTTTCAAATGCTGCACACTGCATAAGAGACTCTGATTGCCCGGGGAGAGTAAGTGACTTTTCTTTCCCACGCTACAGTGATATTTCTTGTGGTTGCTGGACCCCGAACACTGGATCCTGTCAGTGGGTGAGGGTCCCTGCTGCCCTGCTATGGGGGGTAAGCCATGGGAGTTACATGGGTGATGGCCTGAAGGAGCGGGGGCAATGGCCAGTGGCTGGACAAGGGCCAACCAGGGCCAGGGTGGGGGAGAAATAGAAAGCAAAAAAAAAAATTGTTTTAAATTTAAGGTTGTTAAATTCTCGGATTGCAGACCAATGAGCCGGAGACTCATATACTGTAACTTTCCTGTGGAGGTAAAATTCAAAAAGTATATTGTTAGCATTACCACCACCACTATCAACATTTTTCATTTTGTACAAATATATAGACTTGTGTTAAATTAGATATAAAGTACATCCATATGTTAATATTAAAACTGCCATTTTTGTTTAGTGAGCACTTTGATTGAAGCCCAATATGAAACTGTCTATTGTCATCTCTAACACAGTTACTGACCTGTGCATAAGTGTCACTGAATTAAAAAGCTAGTTTCTAGAATACTTCAATGGCTAGTACTGCATGTATAGGCAATTACAAATCAAAACCTTCTATAAGGCAGACTAGATGCTACATTGTATGTACAAAAGCTTACAAATGGAGAAGCTTTACTTTAGGAATTGCATGTACATTTCTATTTACCCACAATGCAGTACAAACTGTGGGCATACAATCTACTGCTGCTGTTGCACAACCTTCAGTGTGAGACTGATCTGGGCAGCAAATTTCAATTGAAAATATAAAAAACTATTATAATCGCTTGTGAGACACGTTGACAATTAAGAATCTGCGATGTGAAAACTTTTCATTTTAGTATATTGTAAAATGTTGATATTCACCATTTTTGCCACATGCTAATCAGCATCATCATTTCTGAAAAAAAAAATACTAGCCAATGCAAAACCAATAAAAATCTTTCAATACATTGTCATTTGGTAGCTTTGATCAATAAACCCTACATTGAGGTGCTGAAATTAACTTAAACCGTAAAAACTGGAGTCAGTCATGTTGCAGTGGTTCTGGAAGTGTGCAAAAAATGACACTTTCTCATTTTGGGTATCAATGTTTAACCTCGCCTACAGGCTTACAGCTCCACTTGACAGATCCACATCATACTTCATCTAAATGTACATACAGTAAAATAAGCCTTCAAATGATGTATGATGTGTGTGTGTGAGTGTGTGTAGAGTGGGTATATTAAACTCAAAAAATGGCCCTTTTTGGAGAATTGCTGCATGCCTACTTTATTTTTGGAGAACTATTGCAAACAGTGCTTCGTGGGGCATAGTGTGAAATGTGAGCTTGTCTGAAATGGCTCAGCACTTTGTGGACTGGTTGGAGTTGAGTGCCAGGACTTCAGCCAATCGGATTGCAGCAGGAGCTAAGGGGCGTGGGCTCTTCCTGAATTTTAGTGCTTTTTCCTAGCGGTCCTCTGCTGCAGTTGGTATCCAGTGAGTATAGCGACTGAATATGAGCGACTGTCAAACGGCAACTCACATTCAGCGCTATCCCCATGGGCTACCCTGCAAGGGTAGTGACCCTATGTGAAAGCGAGCATACGGAAGGGCGACCGGATAGGGAAGGGGTTTGTAGAGTAGTGGAGAGCCTGCTGCAGTCAAGCTAGATATGTGGTGTGGTGGTGAGGGTGGCTAGCTCTGGCACAGCAGGTACTGAGTTTAGGGCTGGGACAGGGAGACACTATTTTGCCGCTGCCTTAGTATTGTTCAATCTCAATCTTTATTTATTTATAAAACGCTATTCCAATAAGATCATAGTGTTGTACATAAAACATCAGCACTACTAAATAAAGCAAAACAATAGATCATATTACTGCAGGCTTTTTAAATATCAGAAAATGCTTGATGAAATAAATATGTTTTTAAGGCGGATAAAATTTTTTTGCCAGATGTCTTCTCTCTGGCATGTGTATATTGCCAATTTGCTTTTCGGTTATATACATTCACCATAATAGCGATCACTGTTTTGCAGTCACTATTATGACATGGAACCACTGCAGTCCGATCGCTTAAATGCCATAACATAAGGGCATCTTAGAGTCTACCTGGAGTCGCCCATGAGTCAGCTATTTGGCTGGCCACTCTGCTCTCCGGGGCTCAGTAGGATACCTTTCTAGTTTTATATATTTCCTGTTGACTATGTAAGTGTACCAATTCTGTACAACTATTGTCACCTTATATTGTAATATGGTTCATGTTAGTCTACATCTGTTATAATTGCTAGCATTTAATCTATGTTTTCATAGTAAGCTTAGTTTTGTAAATGTATCCTAGTTTTTGTTAGTTATCTAGTGCAGTTAATTTACAGATTATTTCTTTTAATGTTCAATGTTAGCTTGTAACTAAATTAATCCTTAGTTCACAGCAAGGATTACTAAGGGTAATGCAGCTAATTCTGTACTAGGATCAGCTCACATTTGTACTGGGCAGTTGAAAAGTGTGTGTGTGGGGGGTGCTGAAACTATCTAGAGTCAGCTCATATTGTCCTAGATTAGCTAATTATTAATAGCAAAGGGTTGGTTGGGGAATGCAGCTAATCACTTTATAAAACAGCTCATATTTGTACTGGGCATTGAAAAGCAGGACGGGGTGAGGTGAATCAAAGGAAACTTATGAATTCCTGTACACGTCAATAATTGGACTGCATAAGAATATTTTTATCTACATGTTAGGAGGGAATTTGGGGGTTACTATAAATATCATTAGCTGGGTTATACATGGGTAATTCAAATCTTGGGTTCAGAGGAACCAGGGATGGGAGTATGTGGATGAACAGGGGCACATACAGGTATCAGGCTAGTGGGAGGCAGATGGTGTGCTGTAATTGCTGTGGAGTCGCAGTTTTACTGGGGATGATGTGGAATACAAGGGGCTGCCTAGTGTTTAGAAGCCTAGAGCAGCTAAGAGCAGAAGTAAGACAGCTCAGATGGGAGCTGGGAAGGATGGCGTGGAAGGACAGAGGAACAGGGCAGTGGGGGAGAAAGACAAAGGGAAGTTTACATGGGGAGTGAGGGTCTTAGGCAGTGGAAAGGAACAGGTAAGATCACCCAGTATCCAGGGTACCTCTACCTCAAAGAGACAAGGAGCACGGGGGGGGGTAGGGTGGAGGATGGCAAGTGGTACGGGGATGGGGTGGGAGTGCAATGGTTACAACAGGAGTTGGAGCCATTGAAGAGGTGCCTTTAACTAATAGATTTGATCCACTGCCTGAAACAGGAGAGAGGGAAACAGGAGGTGGAGTTAAAACAATGAGGTTGGGGGTAGAAGAGCAAGATGGGAGGTGAGACTCTGCAGGGCAGTAAAGGTGGTCATGGAGGAAGGAACAGGCAAAGTGGAGTGGAGAGTTGGGGGGAGAGTATATGGCAGGGGGAAGGGGTATGATAGAGGCTAGCATGGTTAATTAGGAAGGGAAGGGCGTACATGGTAATATTCAATCACACCATGGTGACACCCAAAGATAGAAAGGAGATAAAAAAAAAAAAATAATCCTAGTGGTAGGAGACTCTATGGTCAGGGGGTTGGAATCAGCAATGGGTGAAGAAATATATGTAGAGAGGGAGGTTAGATGCCTTCCTGGTGCTTCAGCCTATTGTGACATAGAATGCATAGGGAGGATGGTAGAGAAGGCAAATGGAAATTTAAGGTTGCTGGTTTACTTGGGAACTAACGATCTGGCAAACCCGTCAGCTATAACAGTGAAGCTTAGCTTTCAGCAAATGGCAGACCAACTGGCCAAGCACTGTGCTTCCCTGGCCTTCTCAGAGGTTCTCCCTGTGTGGGGCCAAATGGGGAAAGAGAAAAAAATCAGGGTAAAAATAACAGATGAGTTTAATGGGTGACTCAAAGGGTGGCATCAGGATAAAGGCTTTCACTTTGTAGGTTATTGGGGAGACTTCTAGGAAAGGAAGCTGTTCAGAGGAGAGGGATTACACCTGACTAAAGAAGGGGTTAGTACACTAGGACAGAAATTCAACATCCATATTAGACATTTAAATTGACTGCGGGGTGAGTCTAAGGCTAGGGGAACCATCATGAGTGATGAGAGGAAGGGAAACCCAACTAGTACTCCCCCACATCTGGGGCTGGAAATAAAATGACAAGGTGGAATCACACAGTTCAGACCCAAACTGGAGTAGAGCAAGAAGTAACAGAAATGGAGTTCAAAAAGGTTAGTGCAGGTATCACAGAAAAAAAGGGGCCAAGGAGGTGCAAAGGAGGACTCCCAATATGTAACAAAAAGAGCTCAGAGGGTATCTGGAAAGGGGTCTGCTTCAACATAAGAAGCCTAGGTAACATACTGTTTGAGCTACAGGCACTGGTAACAGATAGTAAGATGGACCTTGTTGCCATCACTGAAACATGGGCCACAGGTAACAATGAGTGGGACCTCACAATGGCAGGGGACTTACCTATTCAGAAGGGATAGAAGGGAAAATGAGTGTGTGTAGAGGGAGGGGGTAGCTCTTTATGTCAGGGAAGGTATTGAAGTAATGAAGGATGGGAACATTAAAGAGCTGCTGACACCTCAAAGAAAACTTTGAAAAATATAATAATTAGGTGCAATTCAGCTTGCATTCTGTATTATAAAGATTTCTCCTCCTGGTTATTTATTGATGAGGAAATTTGCATGAATACATGATCTTTATCCCTTAGAGTTCATCTGCCTCTATAGCTTACCCCCTACTTTGGAGTAACTGTGATGTAACAAGCAGTGCATTATGACCTCAGGTAGGGAGAAAGCAGCAGGAATAGATAAACTTTTCAGGTGTAACTATCTTGTTTTCATGCAAATAACTTCAGTGAAAAATAATGGGCAGGAGAAAAACAGAACTAATGTGAAATACAAGTTGAACAGTATCTAACTATTATGTTTTGTTAAAGTTCTCCTGAAGGTGTCAGCTGCTATTTAATTGTGGAATGGAGGAGACTGAGTCACTATGGATGCAGATCACAGTGGCATCAGGCCGGAAGCTATGCCTGGAGATGATGTACAGACCACCAACACATGGAGCAGAGGGTGACAAAGAGCTAGGAGAAGAAATAAAAAGCGGAGTGAGGAAGGGGGAAGTGGTGGTAGTAGGGGATTTAAACCTGCCAGACATAGATTGGGATGTGCTGGTAGCAAAGAGTTCTAGAAGCCAGGCTACGGTGGATGCCTTTCAGGACTGCCTGCAGGTCCATCTGGTAAAGGAACCTACCAGACAAGGATCCATTTTGGATGTGGTTCTCACTAATTCAGAATTAGTAGGTGAAATAAGAGTAGGCGAACCACTAGCAAACAGTGACCATAATTCAGTTTGGTTTGATTTGACCATAGGGGACAAAAACACACAGAAGGAGGGAGGGAGGGAGGTCCTGGACTTTAAGGGGCAGATTTCATAAAACTGAGAAGGCTGGGGTGGGATAAATTAATCAGAGTGGGTGATATAGACGGTGTGGAAGAGATCCGGAGGTAATAAAAGGGGCCATCAAGAAAGCAACACAAATGTGTGTGAGGACAGTAGTTACAAGAAATAAGTACAAGAGACCTATATGGTTCTCTGCGAGGGTAAGGAAAGCAGTTAGAGCCAAAAGAAAGGCCTTCCATAGGTGTAAAAAAAAATAAGGGGAGGGAGAATTGGAGAAATACATTCAGAAAGAGAGGCAAAAAGGGCAGTTAAGGAGGCTAAAGCAGACAGAGCTGTGGAATGCCAAGGTGATCAAATCTGGATAGAAACATTT
Organism: Neoceratodus forsteri; assembly: GCA_016271365.2. NCBI lineage: Eukaryota > Metazoa > Chordata > Ceratodontiformes > Ceratodontidae > Neoceratodus > Neoceratodus forsteri. The sequence goes on from CM057449.1 coordinate 522,785,379, forward strand.
CTTCAAATACATTGAGGAAAAAAAGGAATCAAGGAGGAGGAATTGTTAGGTTGTCAGGTGGGGATAGGGTAATAGAAGAGGATGGGCAAAAGGCAGCTGTTCTAAATGACTACTTTTGCTCTGTTTTCATCAGAGAGGATACTGGTCCCCTACCTGAAAGTTGCATCCAAGCAACCACTAGAAGGATTCCAGAGATGGAAACACCGGTATTTGCCAGAGATATAGGGTTCAGAAAGGGCTGACAGTCCTCAAGATAAGACAAGGCCCCAGGATCAGATGAATTACATCTGAGAGTGTTATGGAAATTGACAGAGGAACTGTTTGACTCACTGACAAAACTATTTAACAGCTCACTGAAGACAGGGGTGGTACCTGGTGATTGGGGAATGGCTGACATGGTTTCACTACATAAAGGGTGAGATAAGGAACAGCCAGGGAACTATAGGTAGGTTAGTCTCACATCTAGTGTAGAACAGCTGATGGAAATTCTTATCACGCAGGATCTCATTGACTACCTGGAAGAAATGGTCTACAGGATAGTAAGCAGCATGATTCTGTAGCAGAGCGATCATGCCAAACCAATTCATTTGTCTTCTTTGACTGAGTAACAAGGGGGTTAGATAGGAGCCATGCAATGGCTCTGTTATACTTCGACTTCAGCAAGGCTTTCAACTCAGTGCCTCATAGACACTTACTGAGGAAAATGGAGAATCTGGGGGCTGCAGATGAATTAGTCAAATGGGTGGGAAACTGGCTCAAGGATAGGCAGCAGAAGGTTGCTGTCAACAGGGTCAAAACAGCTGAGGGGGAAGTCACTAGTGAGGTACCACAGTGATGGATCCTAGGCTATGTCCTTTTTAATATGTTCATTAGTGACATTACTATAGGAACATAGGGCAAGATTGGCCTATTCGCAGATGTCACTAAAGTCTGTGGAAGGTTGGATAGTGTAGAAGAAGTTAGGGATTTACAAAATGACCTCAATAGGCTGGATAGATGGTCAAATGTGTAGCCACTGAAATTCAGTGCTACAAAGTGCAAAGTAATGCATCTGAGAAGAAAGAACCCAAAATAGAGTACTGGTTAATTGGGATTAAACTCAGTACAACAACTGAGGAGCTGGACTTGGGAGTTGTTTTCAGTGACACCCTGAAGCAGTCTAGCCAGTGCACCAAAGCCTACAGAAAAGCAAACAGAATGTTAGGTTGTACAGGGAGGGGCATAGATAGTGGAAGGAAAGAAGTACTACTCCCCCTTTATAGGTCCTTGGTGCGGCCACACCTGGAGTACTTTGTCCAGTTCTGGAGCCCTCACCTCATAAAGGATAAGGACAGACTAGAGGCAATACATTGTAGGGCAAACAAGATGATTCAGGGACTACAGGGGAAGCCTATGAGAAATGTCTAGGGAATTAAACATGTACTCACTAGAAGCCGGGGGGGGGGGTGATATGATAGAGACATTCAAGTTTTTGAAAGGGATTAATAAAGTGAACTGTATGGACTTATTTAATAGGAACTCCAGCTCACTGACACATGGGTATGGATGTAAACTGAAAGCAGGGAATTTGGGGGACTTGATTTTACCGAAAGGGTGAAGGAGCCATGGAACAGCCCACCTGCCAAAGTGGAGGGCACCACAGCTGTGGAAGGCTGAAAGAGTGGGTGGGATAGAATAAGACGAATAATAGAAAGCTCTCCAGTGTGTTCAGGGAGGAGGAAGGATGAGCTGAAGGGAGAGGATAGGTCCCCAGATAGACATAAGTTCCCGTGCGATCCATGGGCAGACTGGATGGACCATTGGTCTTTTTCTGCCGTCATTGTCTATGTTTCTGTACTTCTGTCATTGAAAGCTATCTGCTATTGCTGAAGCTAATACACTGCTGCACTTTAAATACTTATCTTTCTCAGTTAAAGGAGTAGTACAGTCAAAATTTGTAAAAACATGTTGTGCGGAGTGTTTTGATTTGTGTGTGTAGTCCTGGTGTGTCCTTTTGTTTGCTATTAAGAGTTTTTTTTTCTAAATTAGCTTGTTATATAGTAGTTTTATTGTCCATGGGGATCTCCATCTTAGCTAAGTTTATTGCTCTTTTTTTCCTACAATGCCTCCTGTCCCATGTGACAGTGAAGCATCTGGGACCACTGATTCAGCAAGTATTAGAAAAAGGAGCCTGATGTTATAAACCTCCATTAAATAGCTCTAATTCAGTATTTTTGTTTTCTCTGTGTGTGTCAGGTCTAGCCAGCAGGAGTAATTGTTTTCCTTTTAAAACTTTTCATTTCATCAAATTACACACAGCCATAAAAAGCACACAAATCACCCCAGATCATCAGTGCTATAATTAGTAAATACTGTAGCTGGGCTGGCAGTAAAGCCTAGAGGTTAGAGTAACGAGCTGTGAATGAACTTGGTACATCCAGCAGACCAGACCTGGGTTTGATTTTCACAACCTCCACTTGCATACTTTGTGACTCTGAGCAAGTCACTTAACTGCCCAGTGCTCCCAGGTCACCCCTGAAAACAGGCACTTGTGCCTAGTGGGCTTTACCTGGTTACCAAAGTTCTTACAGAATAACTCACTCAGTTAGCTTTCAAGTATTTGCTAAACTGTAAATGTAGCCAGTAGTGCTCACTGGTTAAGGAAAGTTACTTAATATCACAGCTCTGCTGTTGTAACTTGACTCTAAACCAGTGCTTGCTGAATCCATGGTCCCAGATACAACACTGGAACATGGGACAGGATGCATTGTAGGAACAAGAAGAGCAATAAACCATGCTAAGGTGGAGCTCCCCAGGGGCTATAAAACTACTGCAAAATTAACAGGCCAATTTAGAAAAAACTAATAGCGGACAAAGGGAAAGACACACTAGGACAACACACAGAAAGCAAAACACCGCACATCATATATTTTTGCAAATTCTGACTGTACTACTCCTTTAAGTAGCTTCCTTTGATGCCAGTTTGATGCTCTGCTGCTGGAGACACATTGCTGCTTTTTGACAACTTCTTAATGACGTTTTCTCTGATGTCACTTTGGTCTCTGCTGCTGTTGACAGTGCTAGACCTTTGCTGATGTCATCTTTTGTAGTAGCTACTGTTGATGCCACAGTTGCTCTGATTTCTGCCGGCTACTCTTTTACTGTTGCCATCACTGTCCTTTAGTATCCCTCACTTCAGCCTCTCACTGCTAGCTAACTGCTGCCAAAGATCATTCTCTGCCAGTGCCATCATTGACTGATGTCACTCTCTTTGAGCAGCACAGTGCCTATAGGACATATTACAAAGTACAATATATTCTTTTGGGTTGCAATACCCGGTATAGCATTATCAGAAAAAAGCTGCTAGAAGATGCATGCTGAGTGACTGAGGTGCACAGACTCAGTGTATTCAGGTACAACAGTGTAGTCCAGGCAACCCTGGGTTTCAGGAAGGGAAATAACACTTAAGAGGCAAAGATAACGCTCAGATTATACATACATAGTTGCCAGCAAATTAGGCCTAATGGTCTATCTTGTCTGTCTGACTCAGCTCACTGGTAGTGTATAGTAGCTGCTCTACCCCCCTCTATGATAGCAACCCTCATCACAAGGACAGCTACACAGAGAACCACAAACTACAGTACCTCTGGTAACGAACAGCCAGTCACATACATCTTAATAAATAGTTCCTGTTTATTTACAAGATGTAATCCAAAGTAAACAAGGTTAAACAATCCACTCAAGAAACACATTCTGTATGAAAATGAAAGTTTTAAACAGTAAATGCACATACTTAACTTTGCCTTTTTTATTGTAAGTTATTTTTGGTAGGAAAGGCACACTGAGCTGAAGCTCCTATCCAGCTACATCCAGGGAGCACAAGGAAGTAAAGTGACTTGGTAGAAATGTTACATTAGCACATAGGAAATAGGTGGTCAGTTCTGATCACTGGAGTTCAGAATAAAGACATTCCTACTATCCATAAACTCTGGATTATCCTAACCACCTCAGTACTAATTTGCTTTAACATTCTCTTTCCCCGATAGTCTGAGAACTTTAATATCATTGTTTTTCCTTATTCTGTTCAGCAGCAGACTCTGAACCCTTAGACTGAGCTCATTTTATTTGAAGAGATCAAAAGTGTTCACTCAATAAGAGTTACAGCTGCTGGCCCGGTGGCACTGAGGGTTGAGGCACTGAACGCCACACCTAACGCTATGCTGGTGACCTGAGTTCGGGAACGGGCTCGGGCGCTGGTGGGTCGTCAGGGGTGGATTGAGGAAGGAGCGCCCTTGTGGCGCTCTCCTCCCCGGGTGAACAGGTTGGGTTGGCTCAGTATGCCGGCAACCCCCGGTGGAGACCAGGGGTCATTGCAGCAAGCCGGGCAGCATGAAAAATCAGTGTGGCCGATGCAGGCAGGGTTGCCATGCACCAGAGCATTGAGGCGTGCCCACACAGGAGTGGGGAACTTGTGCAGAACAAGGAAAAGACCGACTTCATGGGACAGGTGACGGCACCAGTCCCCCATGCCCTCCGCCGGCTTCTCCTCAGCTGGCCTTCCAGCTCCTCCATCCGGGCCCACCTGCAGTCAGAGTCTGACTTACAAGAAAACCCAAAGAGGCAAGAGCTATCCTCCCCAGGTGCATGAAACTGGGGGTGCTGACTGCGGGGGGGGGGAGAGGAGGTGCAGACTGAGGGATCCACAGGTGGGCAGGATAAGGACTGGATGCCTGAGAGAAGGTCCCACGAGCTGTGACTGGAGCAAAAAAGAGTCGGGGGGGAATAAGAGTTACAGCTGCCTTTGAAGCTAGTATAATTGCTGTCAGACTTCCTATTCCAGTGTCCCCTCATGAGGAAGTGACATATTTTGGGCCCAGGAACCCTTATCATCTTGAAGATCCACAGATTACAATGCATTTGGCCACAATCCAGCTTCTGAATAAAGCTATTAAACAAAGGCACATAACTGGAACTTATGTTTTTGAAAACAAATTATATACATGTATGCCATGCCTCCCTTCCCAAGTCTGATGTCATCTCTTTGTGGCCATACCATACAGCGATCGCAATGTGTGAGAGGGCCTTCTGTTAGCTGAAGTTAACCTTCTCACACATTCTGTCCTGTGCACCATTTTAGGCATTGTTTTTTTGTTAGCTCAGTGAGGGGAAGTGGCAATGGTGCTAAAACTAGTAACAAACCTCCTGTAGTACCTGCAGTCTCCCAAAATGTTTGCACCTATTTCTAGGTTGTGGACTTGGGTCATCCCTTTATAGCCTCTACATCTGCAGGCTCAGGCTAGATGTGTCTTCCCCCCACTCTATCTCCTAAATACAGTATTTCTGCCATGCCCACCCGACAGCTTGCTGATTTGACCATCAGCGGTTCAGCTTGCAGTCTTATGAGTATCTCTCTCATGTGGTTTTTGAGCCTCTCATGGACTCTAAAGCCATACACCTTCATATGTGTCTGAGTTGCTGTGTCCACCTGGTGCGTGAATGGGGTGTACCCCAAGCTTGCTGAAAGTAAGGTGCCAATAGAATTATTTAAATTTTTGTGATCGGGTAAGCACCCTCTTCATTCGTGTCACCTATGTAGGTATCTGCTGCTCCGAGAGTATAACAAAGAACTGATATTTTCTCTCTACTCTCCTCCAATAGGTTTAACAGTGGCTACTCTCCTCCCTCATCTACATGGTAGTAAACCATCTTGACCATTATTGCCCCGTTATGACACGGTTTCATCATGTTGACATGTTAAACCTTGTGTTTGCACCTCTTCTTTGGGCAGTTTCACCACATCCACCTGTCTCATCACTACAGATGGCCCTTTCACTGCTGCCTGCAGCTTAATCTGTCAGACAGGGAGATGCTCTCTCACCTTCCATCTGACCTTGTATATCCTGTCTCTGGCTGTACGGTCATACCAGGTTATCTGCTTCTGCTATGCAATGGCCAGGTTATCAGGGCTAAGACTATAAATCCATTTAACCTTTCCCTGAGTCCCAGGACATAATCTATCACTGATTTCACTGGAGTGGCAAGCTTGCTCTCCCCCACTCATCCTGCATGCAATCTAGGGGTCTCCCAATATTGACCTCTCCTATTATGAAGAGCATCTCCATTATGGATATGGGCATTAAAGCTCCCTTTTTCTTTTTCCCTTGTTTTCCCACTCTCTGACATTTGTCAAGAGTGTGATAGTACTCTGCCACATCCTTGTAAATGCCAGACCAATAGACATTTTGGGGTAACTTCTGCTTTATCTGTCCCACCTCAGTGTGTCTGGCAAAAGTAATGTCATATGTAATGCTGAGCAGCTGCTTTCTATATTGCCTAGGACCTACCAGCTGTTTGCATCTGTGCCACCCCACCTCTGTTAGGTACTAACTCCTTGTAGAGTAAGTCCTCCTCCCCTGAACTGCCCCTCTTCCTAAGGGTCCAGGTATACATTGGCTTTCAGCTTCCTCAACTCCTCCAAAAATTCATACCACTGAAAGGCTTGTCTAAAATTGGTACTGTTTATTAATCTTGGATGGGAATCTTCAGGTGATGTCATGGACTGTCTAGAAGCCTAAGGGAGAAGCTTCTGCCTCCCAATATGCTCCCCCCCCAAAGAAGCATCTTATTTTACCAGACTTTTGTGATGAAATGCCAGGGGGAAGTAGAGGTGAAAACAGATGCAAGAACTCCCACTTGAAAAAGACACCCTTGGGACAGGATGAGGTTAGATCGTGGTGTTGGAATGCAGATGGCAGTCAGAGCCTGTCTCCAGCAAGCTACCACAGACCTGACTAAGTATACTGATGCAGAAACAGAGAAACTTAACCCACAGGAATTTTGAAATTCTTTTGAAGGTAATTAAGGTGTTGATGGAGGAAAATAAAGACTTATCGATGGTTGCACCAGAAACCCCATAGGGTCAAAAAGAGAGAGTAGATGAGACTGAGGAGAGGGTTGACCTGGTTGGGGATGGGGCGCTGCAACTAGGGGAAACTGTGGAGATCTTCTTCTGGCATAAAAAAGCACTACAGGATAAATGTCTGGTTCGGGAGGGGCACTCCAGAGGTGGCGACTTGAGGTTTTATAGACTGCCAAGAGAAGCAGAAGTGAGGAACATGGCAGATCTCTAGAATATATTTTGCAGGACATTCTTGCCCTCCATCTCATTGTAACACCCTCCCCCCCCGTAGGGTTGGATGTACTTAATTTACCCTGTTTAGGTTCATCAGGGCTTCATTAATTAGTTATTCTGGCCTCCGACCACTGGAGGGGACTCCATGGGTCAGAGGTCACCAATGACATGTGCAATCATAAATGGGGGATGGTTTGGTGTGGGGGGGCGCGCCATGAGTCAGTGCGGTGGTGGGAGTGTGGGAGCAGGAGTGATTGCTTGCTCTTGCCTGAGTAATTTTGTTTGTTGGGTGGTCAGGGTTTGGGTAGTGACAGTCTGACATGGTGGCAGCTATGGCTGGGGGTGGTGGGTTGGCTAGGGGGAGCCTTGAACTCTCGGCCCTTTGAAGCTGTGGGAGGTCAGTACAGCAGTGGAGCAGGTATGGCACCCTGGGATTGGCAGTGGGAGCTAGTTTGGATCGCAACCACCAATCTGGATGCAGCTGCTGTGAGGCTGTAGAGGAGTCCAGCCTGTGGGTATTGGAGAGAGGAGCCAGCAGCAGATCAGAATGGTCAGCTTGGTGGTGCCTGCAGGTGGGGACGTCTGCCCCGCACAGAACTGGGGGGGGGGTTGCTCTGCACTGGAAATGGGGGAGAGCTCGAGGAGGAGTGAGAGTGCTCATGGAGCCTTGAATGGTGACGACTTCCCTCAGCTTGCCACCTCAGACTTTTGTACAGAAGAAGTGCGAGCAGCACTGTAATGAAGGAGAGAGGCAGCCCAATCTGAGAAAGCTGCCTCCGTGGCTTTCCAGCTTAAGTGAGTGAGTTTTGTGGGGACAGTATTGGGAACAGATGCTGCTGTCTATTTTTTAGGGGTCACCCGGCCCATCCGAGTTAGAGCTGTTGCCCAGAAACCCAAAAGAGGCCACTCAGCCCAGGGGATAGGTGTACTTTAGTGGGGGTCAGCTCGATCATGATAGACCCACCATGTTACTCCACTGTGGACTCCCGGACTGGACTCCCAGGTCTAGAGGATTACAGCTGTAATTATAGTATGGGATCATGGTTTTGATTTTATCCATGTGTGGACCTTCTGTTATTTGGAACTGTTCAGTTGCTTAATCAGAAAGTTCCCTTTGCAGCTCAGCATCAAAGATGGCACCCTTCTGGCATTAAAGGACCCATCAGTGTAGCCAGATACTAATAAGAACTGTTACAAATGACCTGCACAGTGTTTCTACTGTTATGGCCCCTCTCCCTGATTTTGCTATCTGGTATACCCCTAGACATGGGGATGGGGGCTTGCACCACTATGAGCATGTGTATCAAACATGTACATTGGACACTTAAGTAGAAACCAATGGATCTGCAGGCCTGCTCTTAGATGTTCAGATCAATCCAACAGACTATAGCTGATTATTTTATTATGAGTGACTGAACCCATCCAAAATGTCCAATCACTTAAGTTTCGTATTTTTGGGGATTTCAAATTACAGTTTATTTGTGCAACCCACTGTCTGCAAAGTTTTCCAGATTTTGATGGTATCAGATGGGTTTTCTGAAGAAACGCTATATTAATAATGTCTTTTGAGGTAATTCAGGAATTTTTTATCCCTTTTTAACGAGGAACCCACACCTTGCACGTTCCAAGCTGCGAATTTCAAATTGCTCATTATGAAAGATAGACAGTAAAAGAATTAGCTATACTATGAAAAACGGTACTATCTACTAGTAAAATTAAAGAGTAACAGTATAAAACAGAAGCTTCTATAACAATTCTGAGAAGAGAGCAGCCTTCAGGACATATGAAAGGACTGGAAAGGAGGCAGATAGGGAGGAACGTGTTGTAGGATCTAGGGAGGTGACCAGGATTGTGAGAGCAGCAAAGGCTTTGAAAGAACTGAGACTCACACAGGGGATTAGGAAAGGCGAGAAATAATTGTTTTAGGTATAGCAGGGTGAAAAGAAATGTAAGGCAGCAGATAACTAGAATCAGGAATGGAGGAGGGTGGGCAGAAAAGGGCGCTGAACAGGCTGAGGTACTAAATGAGTACTTCTGTTCAGTTTTTACAAGGGAAAGTGATGGACCAACCCCACAGACAAAGGGAAGGATAGTGGGGAAGAAGGGGAAGAGATAACTGATTGTGAGATCCCAGTAGATAGGGTATTCAAGAACCTGAAATCAATATGGATAGATAAGGCACCTGGGCCAGATGAATTATACCCTAGGATGCTGAGGGAGCTTGCAGAAATACTGGCAATACCCCTGACTAATGTTTTCAACACCTCACTTAGGGCATGATGTGTTCTGATGGATTGGAGGAAGACTCATGTGGTACAAATTTATAAGAGTGGGCTTAGAGATGAACCAGGGAATTATAGGCCAATCAGCCTCACATCCATTGTGTCTAAATTGATGGAGACCATCATAAAAGAGAGGTTAGTAACATTCATGCAGGAGAACGGTCTACAGGATGACCAGCAGCATGGGTTCATCCAAGGGAGATCCTGCCAGACAAACCTTATAGGTTTCTTCGATTGGGTCACTAGGGCACTGGATGGAGGTCAGGCAGTTGATGTCCTGTACCTGGACTTCAGCAAGGCCTTTGACTCGGTATTGCATGGAAGGCTGGTGGGCAAATTGGGGTCCCTGGGGGCTGGGAAAAAGTTGACTGGATGGATAGCAAGCTGGCTGAAGAACAGGCAACAGAGAGTGGTGGTCAGAGGAGAACTCTCGACATTACATACAGTCATAAGTCAGGTACCACAAGGCTCAGTTTTGGGGCCAGTACTCTTTAACACCTTCATTGTTGATATAGCAGAGGGGGTTGAGAGCAAGTTGAGCCTGTTTATGGATGATACTAAAATTGGTTCAGTAGTGAATGGGGGGGAAGCTGAAGGTGCTCCGAAAAGATTTGGACACACTGGAAAAGTGGTCAAAAACATGGCAGCTGGGATTCAATGTGGGACAATGCAAAGTCATGCACTTGGGGTCAAAGAACCCCAGGTGCAGCTACCATTTAGCAGTGAAAGGTTGAAGGTCACCGAGGAAGAAAAGGATCTTGGGGTAATGGCAACAAGGAACATGAATCACTCAGTTCAGTGCAGAAGGGCAGCTGCTTAGGCAAACAAGTTGTTGGGGTGTATAGGAAGAAGAATCACCTCAAGGAAAGAGGAAGTGATCCTGCTACTGTACAGATCACTGGTGAGACCGCACTTGGAGTACTGCATGCAGTTTTGGCATCCCTGTTTGAAGAGAGACATCAAACTCCTTGAGGGGGTCCAGAGAAGGGCAGGACAGTAGTGTGGTGGGTAGGTAACTGGCTGGGCGGCAGGACACAGAGGGTGGTGGTAAATGGCTGTCACTCCACAAAGGGAAGAGTGACCAGTGGGGTACCACAGGGATCAGTGCTGGGACCGGTCTTATTCAACATCTTCATCAGTGATATTGCGCAGGACCTAGAAGGCAGAATTTCGCTGTTCGCTGATGACACAAAGCTCTGTAACAGAGTAGACACACCAGAGGGTGTAGACAGAATTAGAAGGGACCTGCAGAAACTTGAAGAATGGTCAGGGATTTGGCAGTTGAAATTCAATGCAAAGAGGTGCAAGATAATGCATATGGGGCACAAAAACCCTGGCACAATATATCAGTTGGGGGGTGAGGATATAGCATGCACCAAGCAGGAAAGGGATCTTGGGGTTATCATCTCTGATGACCTCAAGGTAGGGAAACAGTGTGACAAGGCAGCAGGTAAAGCAAATAGAATGCTGGGATGCATAGGCAGAGGGCATCACCAGCAGGAAAAGGAGGTCATAATTCCACTATACAAGACACTAGTGAGGCCCCACCTGGAGTACAGTGTACAGTTCTGGAGACCTTACCACGTGAAGGACATAGACAGGGTAGAGAAGGTTCAGAGGAGGCAACAAAGATGGTGCATGGATTGCATCACAAGTCCTATGAGGACAGGTTGAAGGAACTGAACATGTACTCCCTGGAGGAGAGAAGGGAAAGAGGGGATATGATAGAGACATACAAGTATCTTACGGGAGGAACAGGGTGCAGGAATACACTATTTTTAAGCAAAAAAGATGTTCCAGGGCTAGAGGGCATGGGATGAGGTTGGAGGGAGGATGATTCAGAGGAAACGTGAGGAAGAATTTCTTCACAGAACGGGTGGTGGACAAGTGGAACACTCTACCAGAGGAAGTGGTGGGGGCTGAAACAATCACGGGATTTAAGAATGCATGGGATAGACATAAAGGAATTCTGGAGGTCAGGGGTAAGGGGCAACAGACTTCTAGGAAAACATAAACTGAACTTACAAGCTCAAATGGGCAGACTGGGTGGGCCATAGGCCCTTATCTGCCGATACTGTCTATGTATCTATGTATCTATGTAGCCAAAATGATTAATGGGATGAAGGAGAAGATGTACAAGAATAAGCTGAGTGAGCTTAACATGTACTCCATGGAGGACAGACAGGACTGGGGAGATATGAGTGAGACATTTAAATACCTAAGAGGCATAAATACTAATGGTACAAAGGGCATGTTCCGGCTAAAAGGGGAGGGGGTCACAAGGGGGCACAGTATGAAATTGGGGGGGGTTCAGAAGGGAGATGAGGAGGCACTACTTCACTGAGTGAGTGGTTGCAGCATGGAATGTACTCCCTGAGAAGCTGATCTCTCAGAAGACGGTGGACGGCTTCAAAAGGGGTTGGGAATAAAGTCAAGGGCAAACTAACCGTAGGTAGTGCCTTGACTCAAGGGGAGAGCTCAACCCAGATAAGGAAAATGAGCAGAGGTGGGGGGAGGGGTGGCAACAGTGAAATAAACCATGCTGCAATTTTGAGCAGATGAGACAGACCATTTTGGCCTGTATCTCCTGGCTTCTTTCGTATGTTTCTATGTTCGTATGTTCATAATTGCACTCCATAGTAAATGTAAATTTATTCAGGTAACAGTAAGCCTACAGCTATAGCAGAAGGAACTATCAGGCACTCCACCAAGACAATGTCCAAAGGTAGCACCTCTCAACTGCTGTAGTACCTAAAACATTAACAATCTCACACTAAAATCTATATCAGTGTAAAACAAGTACAGTTAAGGGGTGACAGCACGACGTTATGACTGGGCACCATTTTGAGATTATGCCAGTGATGCTTAATAGTGGAGAAAAAAAAAACAAGTAACAATACAACATATTGAGTAGTATAATTTTATTTTTGTACTTTCTTTTTTCTCGCATCACTACGGGGAACTCTCTCAGGCATCCACTGCACCCGTGAGCTCTACCTCCTGCCTGAAGCTCCCCCTCCACTCCCGCACCAGCTAGGCAGACCCCCCCCCCAGCTGTGCACCCCCCAAAGTGGGGCCGTCCTATCTGCCCAGGGCGCTCTACCTATAATCTAAAGTACCTGGCTGGGCGGTCCGGCCCTGGTGGAGAGAGAAGCCCGGAGATGGAGTGTGGCTCAGCGAAGCATGGTGCCATCGCCTATCCCTGAGGACGAGGACTTTCACTTGTTTTTTCCTCCCCTGGGAGTGCAGTGTGCAATGCGCACGGCTGCTCTGCTGGTTTCTGCCGCACTCCCGCCCCTTACGTTGGTTGGTGTTTCTGCATTACCATTGATCTCCATCGGGGGCCACCAGGACACCGAGGAACCCTGGATCCCTCTCCAGGGAGAGGAGAACTGTCCTTCGGATGCTCCATCCTCTCCCTCCCCTGCTGACACACGGGTCACCAGTGTGGTGCGAGGGGTGGCGTCCAGCACCTCAACCCTCAGCACCACCGGGCTGATACTCAGTAATATAATTAACAGAGAAATTTTCAGACACACAAAAAGGCTTGCACAAGGAGGGGGTGATCTTGGTAAAATTCAATATCGTATTACTTGTAAACCAGGCACTCACCCACCACCAGAAAAAATCACTAACGCTGCAGTAAAATAAAGTAAAAAAAACATTTATTTTAAAATGATACGACTGTCTAACGCATTTCTGGTCACCATGACCCTTTCTCAAAGACTTTGAGAAAGAGTCATGGCCACCAGAAACATGTTAGACAGTCGTATCATTTTTAAATAAAGGTTTTTCTACTTTAATTTACTGCAGCATCAGTGATTTTTTTCTGGCGTTGGGTGAGTGCTTGGTTTACAAGTAATTTGAAATTAACAGAGAAACTATACTATAGCACAGAAATAACATGCATTTGCATTGTAGGGTTCACATTAAGGAGATGTCCTGCTAAAGTTATTGTATTACTGAGGCCCTGTAGACAGCCCATGCAGAGAGCAGAATAAAAAGTGGTGCAGTGTAGATCCAACATGAATATCCTGAGATAAAAAGGATACTTTTCAATTAATTTTCAGAAACAGATTGCTGATAATAGCCACAATTCACGAAGGGGTGGATTGGCTATATGCCACGTATAAGAGGTGTGTAGGCAACCCTAAGTGGTAAAGCCATGCAGTGGAACCCCATGTGGCATTCACCTCGGGTGTGCTAGCACCCTATGCAATGGATCCCCTGGGTGCCCTAGCAGCTACGTGCCAGTGGCAGGCTGGTGGTGTGCCAAAGGGAGCATCCCATGCTGCACCATGCACAACAGCACAGCGTGCGGCGTAGGGACTGCAACACATCCACGAGGGGAACCTGGCATACCTCCATATGTGCCCCCCACATGTCAACAGTACAGTGTGTCGGCCACGGGAACCCACTGCACACAGTTGTTATATCTGTCTCGCCAACTAGGAGGGCCAGGGTGGCCATTTGAGCATGTGTTTGCTGGTTAAACACTGAATGGTGCACTCCGTCCCAGCCCCCCTGCCCACACACACTGTTGGGGATCCACTCTGGGACCCAGGACAGGCATTCAATTGGATGCCAACCTACTTCCACCGCTCCGCACCAGTATGCCCCCCCTAGTGACCATGCACTCTGGGGGAGGGGTGGTGGACAGGTGGCTGGCATTGGTGACTGCAGCCGGTACACACCTGTCCACAGTTGTGGAACTGTGTGGTCATTTTATATGCATTTTACATGCATTTCACTTGCACCATAGTGAATCATGGTCATTCTGAGCTTCAGCATTGTTGTACCAAATCATGTCTTACCCTGAGTAAGCTAAACTAAATTGTTCATAGGAGAGTAGTTTGTAAGAGACTCCTACTGAGTCTGCGCTCTGACCCATGGTCAGCAAGGCCAATGTGACTTCCCAGGATTCCTTACCGGAGCACTGCAGTACATGTTGCACGCTGCAACCTTGCTGAGCACGTGATCACTGCAGCTTTCAATGCCCATTTCAGAGGCAACAGTTCAGAGCACCCATAACTGCAGGCACACACACCACCCAATGTCAATAATTTAAGGTTGTTTATTTCAGACAAAAGACATACTGGTAGGCAGACGGTGTAAATATAGTAATCTCCCAAATGGAGCATGCCACAAAAGTGCACTAACATTTCACCTTGCCAAGCTTCCTCAGAGTGATCTGATGAACTGGAACTAGTGCCTAAAATGTATACAGAGAGCTGGCACTTCTAATTAACAATTCTATAATCAGTGTCCCCAGTGTCGGGGTATACATCAATTAAAATCGAGATTAAAACCAGTCATGGTACAGCATGAGTTTTCCAATAGTTTGGCTGTGTCTGTGGGGTGGGGAGCCATTACAAAAAGTGATAATTATCAAAAAAGCCCACTAGTTAATAAGGCAAAAATGTGAAAAGCCCCATAATGAGCTCACTGCTTAAAACATCAAATGTTATGCTGAGGCTAGGCACTCTCTTAATCCAATTAAAAAGATCAAAGCCTGCAAACTTGATGGCAGGTTTTGTGTTTTTTTGTTACTATAGAGTAGTATAGGGTACCTCAGAAATCGACGTCTAAATTTGTTTAAAAGGCTATTGAGTCTATACTTTCATTTAAACCCTCTCTGTCCCTCGCTCCAAAATCGTAGCTCCAGAGACTCTCCCTCTTTCCAATCAGTTTCTCTTATGTCCACCCCCCCTCCCCGGGCTGCCAGCTTTGACTCACTCAGTGTCTATGAAGTGTATGTTGTGTGCCAGGTTGGGTGCCCCCTGACGTGTCTCACTATAGTGTAGGATTCGTCACCATGCTGTAGAGCTTGTATGTGCTTGCCAGTCCACAGTTTAAACTTCTTAAATGTCTTGCAGGGCTTTATGTATCTGCAGTACATGCACATAGGGACAGGTAAGTCTGTCCAATGCATGTACTGCAGAAACATGAAACCCTGCAAGACATTTAAGCATCCCAGAATTAATAAGGATATGCAGATGAAACATTTTATCAACTGCAACAGCCAAGGTATAGTATACCTACTATCTTGCAGTTGCGGATCATTTTACGTGGGCCATACAATTTGACAGTTCAAACTGCAGATTGGTGAGTACTTACGAGCCCTACAGCATGGTGACGAATCCTATGCTATAGTGAGACACGTTAGGGGGCACCCAACCTGGCACACAGCATACACTTTGTAGGCATTAAGTTAGTCAGAGTTAGCAGCTGGTGGTGGTGGTGGTGGGGGGGAGACATAGAGAAACTGATTTGAAAGAGGGAGAGTTTTTGGAGCTACAATTTTGGAGCGAGGGATGGAGAGGCTTTAAATGAAAGTATAGACTTAATAATAATCTTTTTAAACAAATTTAGATGTTGATATCTGAGGTACCCTATACTGCTCTATAGTAACATAAAAACACATCATGTGATGTATATGAATGATAAAGGGACCTACCATCAGGTTCGCAGGGTCTGATCTTTTTAATTGGATTAAGAGAGTGCCTGCCTTCAGCATAATGTTTTTCACTTGGCATTTTAAGCAGTGAGCACATTATGGGGCTTTTCACATTTTTGCCTTATTAACTAGTGGGCTTTTTTGATAATTACCACTTTTTATAATGGTGCGCTACCTCAAGGACACAGCCAATCTAGTGGAAAACTTGTTTTGTACTATAACTGGTTCTAATCTTGATTTTAATTGATGTATACCCCAACACTGGGGACACTGATTGTAGAATTGTTAATTAGGGGTGCCAGCTCTATGTATAAATGTTGTGCACTAGTTCCAGTTCCTCAGATCGCTCTGAGGAAGCCTGGCAGCCAGCCAGGTGAAATGTTAGTGTGCTTTTGTGGCGTGCTCCCTTTGGAAGATTGCTATATTTACACCATGTGCCTAACAGTATGTCTTTTGTCTAAAATAAATTACCTCAAATTACTGACATTGGTTGGTGTGTTTTCCTGCAGTTATGTGTACTCTGAACTGTTGCCTCTGAATACTGCTTTTTTACTAAGCACCATAACCATTCATCCTGGTGCTCTTTTGCCACTTTCTATTAGCTTTCAATGACTCTTACTTACTGTCATGGTATTTACACACATTAGAGTGGCTTATAGTCTTAGGAGCTTATATGCCTGAGGAGCCAGTATAGCGTAGTGCTTAAGGGCACTGAGATGCAAACCTGGATACCTGGGCTTGAATCCCATCAGCCCCCACTTGCATACTATGTGACCCTGAGCAAGTGACTTAACTTCTTTGTGCTCCCAGGTCACGCCTGGAAACAAGCTCTGGCTTAGTGTGCCTTTCCCTGTTAAACAAGTTCCCCTTTCCCCTAATTCAGAGTTCTAACCTATCATCCTCATCTTGTTTGGCATTGAGGAAATTAACTCAATTCCAAAGAAGAAAAGTAATGTGAGTAATCAAATAAAGAGTACAAGCGGAGATGCATATTGGATTCAATTCCACCCTCCCTTCCCCCATGTGTATTGTCTAGAGGCGTATAGCAATTGCATAAGAATTGAGTCAGCACCTGTAGTATAAACATTCCATTTAAACAGGAAGCTGTTGTTGCCACCCAGATAGTACATCTATATACACCACCCCATTTAGGCAGCAGTTGTCATCTGCGTAGGTGCAGCTGCAGAGAAGGAAGTTTGTGAAGTCTTGTGGCAAAGTCGTGATTATAATAGACTTCCACTAGTTTTAATGAGTTAGTAGGAATGTGGACATGCCACATACAGTGCCCGGTGGTCACAGTACAAAGTTCAAAGGAATCAGTAACAGGCTTGCCGATCCAAAACAGAATCTTGCAATGTGGTAAACATTGTGCAGATTGTTAGATGCAGTGAGGGATGTTAAAGATGATTTTAGGTAAAAGGTACAGTCAGACTACATCTAATGGTAGCAATTATATTTGCATATCAGTGTAATCTGTGGGTTCAGAGTTCTCTTCCACATTTTTCTTTGATGAGTGTTATGAAGAATTGGTAGCGGAATTAATTCTTACATCACTCCTGCTCAGACATCTGTTTTACTTCCTACTGAGTGCTTTGACATTGAGGCCTCCAACTTGATTCTTGTTTTTATACAGAGTTTTTTTTTTTAAGTTTGTTTAACCAGGAGTAGCACACTAAGCTGAAAGCTTTTTTACAGGTGCAACCTGGGAACACAGGGAAGTTAAGTGACTTGCTCAGGGTCACACAGTATGCAAGTGGAAGCTGTGGGATTCAAACCCATGTCTGGTCTGCTGAATGTCACCAGATTTGTAGCTCAGAGCCTTACACCACTGCGCTATACTGCTCTCCTACTTATTTTAGTGGACCAACACTGGTTCTATGTAAAAGTTTTAGGGTGCAGTTTGGCCTTTTCAGTCTAAGAGAAAGGAGGTTTAAGATGTGCAGGCATGCTTGATATATTACTAGCAGGCATCTGTGATACAGCTGCTCTTTCAGAATGATTCAGCTCTAAATTGCCTCGTGCAACAGTTTTTTTTTGGGGGGACACAGTTTGAGTCAGAATTCTGAGAGGAATGGTCATTGCTGTTTCTTTTCGGATTGATTGTGAAGCCATTACCAAAACAAGGCCAGGATTATTCAACAAAGCCCCATGTCTCATCTGGCATGTGAAACTCGTGATAAGTATGGCAAGCCGTTAAGGACATAATTCATAATCTCTGGCTGTATAGTAAAACACATACACTATATGGTGAAATACATACATCATCTAGTGAAATATATACATTATATAGTGAAATACATACACAGTGTAGTGAACCACATACAGTATGAACTGAAATACATACATCATATAGTGAAATACATATACTGTATATTGAAATACATATATTATATAGTGAAACCCATATGCTATATAGTGAAATGCTTACATTGTATAGTGAAATACATACACTATCTACTGAAATCCACATACTGAGTACTGAAAATCCACATACACTATATACTGAAACAAATGTACTATTTATTGAAACATATACACTATCTATTGAGATACATACACTACAGACTGAAACATCCACATAAACTATCTACTGAAACAAATACTCTGTAGATTGTAACAGATACATTATATATTGAAAAAAATCTTCATACATTATATACTAAAACAAAGACATTATATATTGAAATACATACACTATCTACTGAAATGCATACGCTACACACTGAAAAAAGCACATACACTATATACTGAAACAAATACACTACATGGTGAAACACATACACTATCTATTGAAATACATACACTGTAGACTGAAAAATTCACATACACTATATACTGAAACAAATAAACTATATACTGAAGTGGACTATGTTCTGAAACTAGCCATCCCCCTGCCCCTCCCCCTAGAATGGCCTGGAGCTGAACTGCTTGTCTGCTGCATTCAGTTAGCTGCTAGCTTGAGAGGATGTTTAAAACTGCAGAGCAGGTAAACAGAACAGGGCTATCTCTTATTCTACTTCTTTATGAGATTTTACATCTTGCTTTGCTTGCACACCTTTAATCAAATTTCAGAACATTGTGATGTGACAAGAAACTTTAAGAACTAATTTGAAATGCTCTAGTTTATTCTTTTAAATAAGTGCTGCCTTCATTTACTGTTAGACAACACATTTGTATAGGAAGCTAATACAGGATATTCTTAACATACCTGTATACATAGGGGGCTGCATCATGCATGCATTTTTCCAAGTTAAATTGTTGATTGGTTTTATGTGTAATTAATTACTGTGTAAGTCCAGCAACTTATCTGAGCTGAATGCTTGAGAAGCACTTCAGGCGCTGTGGAAATGTAAGCCAAAAACGTTCCTAGTTTGTACTCTATGGACTATGTTTTGATTAAGTTTTTATTTTAAAGTTTTGTTTAATAAACGTTTCTTGGTTAAGAAACAATTTTTGCTGCAATCCCTCAGTTTTCAATTCTCATCAAGAGTTTAGCTGGCATATGCATATAATTTGCATTGTTTTACTAAATAACTTTACTGTGATGCCTCACTAGAGGTATGCACAGCCTGTTTTGGGGTTTGAGCTTCTCAAACTGTGTTTTATTTCTTTTTTTTCCATAGAGATTTTTATCTCCTTTGTCACCCTGCTACCCCTTTGCCCACTGACATCTCCAGCCCAATCACTTACCATCCACAGGACATACTTTCTCTAAGATCCCCCACACACACATATCCCCTGTGTTGGGGCCAGAAAGGGGAGGGCCAGGGCCACTGACAAGGAGACACATATTAAGACAGGAGCAGAGCCTGGTTAGCAGTGCAGAATCTGCATCAGGTTGTTGGATCATTCTGCCATTGGGAGTTTTCTACCTTTGGTTTCATCCCCTGGGCAGCCAAGCATGCAATGAAGCAATTGCATATAAAGACACATACTTGCTTTGTGCCTGCCTGAGCCCTCCCACTTATGCAACTCCACTGCCCTGCTAGCCCTCCTCAGCTAGGTGGATGTTGAAGAGCGGGGTTGTCAGACTTTCCCTCGTTGAGAGGAGAGCATTCCCTGAGATGCTCAATCATATCTCCCCCCAGCTAACCCCTGTGCAACCCAGGTCCACCCCCAAAAGTGGGCCACTGGCATGGGAGGCAGTGCAATCACCGCCTCACCACCAAGCTGCTAGGCCAGCCCACCAGACTGTGTTTTTATAAGTACTGTAAATAAAGACAGCATATAGGTAAAAGAAGAAAAAAAAATGTATTTTAACTAGTCTGTTATAAACATTTTAAGTCACATCACAATGTTTTGAAATCGGATAAAGGTTTTGCAAGCAAAATATGATAAAACAATACATAAACAGATAAGATAACCCTTTTATGTTTACCTTCTGCATCTTAAGAGGCATCGGCCAGGATTTTTAGTCAATTAGGGCCCCATTTTCAGAAGATTAGTGTGCAGAGCTAAACATTACACCGTGGGAACAACATGGTTGGATCGGTGTTGTATTCAGCATCACTTGATGCTACCCTGATCATGTGCATGTGCATATATACTATTACGGCCATGTAAATGAGCAATCCTCTCCTGCGTACAGAGCACAGTGCTGTATAAAAGGTTTCTGTAGTGACCATAAGTACCTCCCCCTACATTTTATACTCAGCCTCTAGGCTTCTAGTCCCTAGATGCTTGATTTTGTACTT
The DNA here is from genome assembly GCA_016271365.2 of Neoceratodus forsteri. Classification (NCBI taxonomy): domain Eukaryota; kingdom Metazoa; phylum Chordata; order Ceratodontiformes; family Ceratodontidae; genus Neoceratodus; species Neoceratodus forsteri. The sequence goes on from CM057449.1 coordinate 522,805,923, forward strand.
TTTGGCATTGAACCCGAGTTGCCATGTCCATAGCACTCTAAGTTATCCAAGGTCCCCACTCATTCTCTCCATCTGCACCTATCAACGCTATTACAGATTGTGGTGTCATCCGCAAAAAGGCACATCTTCTCCTCCAGTTCTTCTGTTATGCCACTTATAAAGACACTAAAGAGGACATGTCCCATTACTGAGCCCTCCGGCACCCTACTGGTCACTCTCTCCTCACTGGAGGGAGTGCCATTTACCACCACCTTCTGTGGCTGTGTGCTATCTCAGGTGCAGCACTTAAGGAGTGCACAACACTAATCTGAAAATGGGGGCCCACATACCACTGTAACAGAATTAGCACTGCATTGTGATAAGCATAGCTGGTACTATTTTAAAAAGCATTCTTCTGTGCAGTGCTAACCTGTTAATGTGGCACTATATATATATTTTTTTTGCACAGGATTACTAACTGCAACCAGGTGCTCATACAACTGGGGGTTACTCTAATGCATATAAGGCGTACAGGTATATTAAATGCTTTCTTAACCCACTGCGTGGCTAGTGCTAGTTAATGATTCTGGGAATCGTGTTTTAACTGCACAAAGGCAACCTGTCAGCAACCCCCCCATACACATACACACACTGTCAGTTCTGGACACAATAAAAAAATAATTCTTTAGTAGTCTGGTAGTCCCCCACTCACCTAATCCAGGTAGAATTAGAGCAATTATTCCTCATTCCTGCTGCTGTTATACTACACATATTTCTCAGCTTGTCTGGTGCTGGGGAAAACAAGTTTCAGCATTAACGACTGGCTAGAAAATAACTAAAAATGCTAAACTGTTTGTTGGGCCATCAGAGGGAAGAGGCTACTAAAGAGTAGAACTTCAGTGAAGACTCTTGGGGGGGAAAAATACTGGGGACAGTCAGCAACCAATGAGGTGTTGCGGGAACCTTGTACATATTAATTTTGGTTGACAGTTGCTTCTGCCAATAGGGAGCTGCCAGAAAGCTCCCAAGGGGGAAGAACTTTGGCTTCAAAGTTCAGTTTGGTGGGAGCCCCTCCACAGGGAGGGGGTCTCCAGCCCCTAGGGAGAAGGTGGGGTTGTGGGGCTGTGAGGGGGGCTGCCAGCCATCTGTCCCCCAGAGCTGGTTGTGCCTTTCCCCATCTAGAGAGAAAAGAGAGGATTTTCTGGGCAGCTCTGCAAAGAGGGAGATCTGCAGTATTTTGTTGCTGCCAGAGAAGTTGCACCACAGCGATTAAATTGTTCAGAGTACAGGTTAAATGGATTGAGAAAAAGGATTAAGAAAATGGATTTGTGTCAAGAGGATTGGGTGAAAGCCTCTTCAGTTTTATCTGCGCCACATCGGTGAGACACGGATGATCAAAGATTTTTGATGAGAGAAGAAAAAGTGTAAAAGGTTCTGTCTGACCCTGGCAATGACAAGACGTCAACAGGAAAAGGGAAAGACAAGGTTAAAAGACTGTTTTTTTGCAGAAAAAATGGATTGTAGAAAATGGACATGAAAACTGGATTTGAACCTAGGTTTTAAGAAGCTGACAAGACAGCCTCTTCTGTCTGGAGTTGACTAGCACCAGCATGGTGAGAAATGGGACTTTCTTGATGTATTTTGGAAAAAGAGTTGTTGAGCTTGTGTGTGAGCCAGAGCACAAGAGTGGCCACTGTGTTGGAGTTGAAAGACTGTTGGGGGGGCAGGGGGATGAGCGGGTGCTGTCTGGGTGGGTGTCTGCTGTCTGCTCCTGAGATGCAGCAAGATAGGAGACTTGTGTTAAATCCCTGGAATTTCAGACTCTGCACAGTGCCCCCAGAGCCTGATATTCGAGAAGGTAGCTGAGACTGCTTGACTACACAGAGTAGCAGGTAACTGAGGAAAGAATGGAAATGATCTGAAGAATCAATCCTAAATGTGCTAGGTGGGGAGCTCGCTGACCCCTATCAAGTGGGGCTGCTCGCGGTAAGGGTTTGTGCCCGGGTGCTGGGGTGCTCTGACCTGTGGGGAGCCAGACCGTGGGCATGATCCCATGTCTGGGTCCCTTGTGGCTGTTGGGTCTTGTGTGATGCCCTGCAGTGGGCCTCTGTGGGTCTGGGGGGCAGGGCTGCAAGACCTTGGGTTGCACTGAAGATCCACGCTGCTGCTTCTACACCTTCAAGTGTTAAGCATAAGTCCTGATTCTGCGTCTGCTCATCCATCCTCCCCAGGACTTCAGTTATGTGTGCCATCCTAGGACTAATACAGCAGAGCTGTGAGTGAGGGCAGGAATTGCCCTGCACCTGGGGAATATTATATTTATTTATCTGTGCTCAAGTCCACTGGCGCTGAAAGCCAGTTCCAGATTTAAAGACATCAAGGGAAACATGTTGGGGGGTTGTTTGGTTCAGGTGGGTGTGCCAATGCCAGTCAACCAGCTGCACCTCAGGCCTGCCTCTTGGCATTTAGGTATTCAGGGACAAAATTCATGGGGTGTCTTTTTTGAACTGATACCAATGGGTTTGGTAATACCTGCAGCAGTTAGATAGTCAGGTAGTTTGGTGGCTGCACTATCAAAAGGTGATTTGAGTTCAAATCAAAAGGGGGAATGCTGTTTGGGAAATTTTTTTTTTCTTTTTTTACCAACTCTTTTTTCCTCTGATCACCGGAGATGTGTGCTCTCTCAGGCATCATCCCCAGTTCTCTCCCACCCAACCTGCCCCCATGCCCACACTCTGGGTCCCCTCTCGAGGCTCCGCTACTGCCTACCTCCGCTTGGCGAGACACCTCCCTGGCTTATCCATAGGGCAGGACTGCCACTTCTTCTGGCACCCAAGACATCCAGTATCATCCAGGCAGAGGAGGCACGCAGAGGCTTGGGACCCAGGTGGGTGGAGTCCGGCAGTGGGTATGAGGCCAAGGTGCACCGTCACCAACCATAACTCCGGGGTGTTTCCTTGTTCATTTAACAGAGTTACAATGGTTTTAAAAAGCCCTAAGGCAGAATATTCAAGCTTTTTTGCAAGTGTTAGACAGGTTATCAACTTGCTAATCCCAATTTGCACCTCTAAAGCAGGATAGTACTGCACAGGGTCATATGACTGCTTGGTTACCAAGTCACTAGCCCATTTGTAAGTGGCCCTAATTCATCCTTGTGCATAGGCACATCGGCATGTTGAGAGGGTTGGGGAGATGTAGCTATCCATTAATGCAACACTAGTTACTGGTTCCCCAAACCAGGTGTTATGGACTGTGCATTCATACACTCCCAACACCTGTCCATGTCAGGCTACCACTAGCCCTGATCCCTCCACTGGTACATGGCATAACTGTCCCGGTGTCCAGTGCCCCACCCTCCCAAATTGCATGCCTGTGTAATAAAATATCTGTCCCCATGTGTCCAGCAGACAGCAGACCCCCCACCACTGATCAACTGGGCCCAAATCAGACACTTGATAAGATCAGTTATTCCTCAGTACCATTTGCCTGATATCCAGACCAGGGTTCCTCACATGTCCCAATTAGTAGTCTGGCAAGAGCTGTAATTCTTCCATACCAGATCCTAGGTGTTGAGTGATTCCCCTGCCCCATAAGTATAATATCTACCCCCACCAGCCCACCCAGTACCTACCACACTGCCCCCACTTGCCCCCAACCTATGGTGTACGGCGACCAGCACAGACCCTCCACTCACATCCAAAGCAGCCACCAACTGAATGACAGTTCACAATCAGAGGCCTACTGTAGTAAAAGCTGTTTCTATAGTAGGTGTGCAATCATAAACACAGACACACTGAACTTGTCATCAGAAAAGGACCACTTGGCCTACCTAGTCTGCCTAGATGTTTCCTGCCTCATCTTCCTCCTCACATGCTGTCTGATCTCCATTGACCCTCCCACCTCTTCTGTAATATACCGCTATGTCTATGCCACACATGCTTGAAGCCTGCCTACTATTTTAGCCTCCTTCATGTCAGCTGGTAATCTGTTCCAGGCATCTACCAATATTTTCTCACATCTCTCTCTTGCCCGCCCCCAGCTTCATTGCATTCCCCCTGGTCCTGGTGCTCTTTCACATTTGAAAGTGACTCTCCAGACCCTGTTCACTCCTGTAAGATACTTTTAGGCCTGTATCATGTCACTTTTCTCTTTCCTCTCTTCTAGGGTGTACATGCTGAGATCCCTCTGTCTCTCCTCTTAGGGTTTCCCATGTAAATCCTGCACCATTTTAGTTTCCTTCCAGTTGACTTCCTCCACCCTGTCTATATTTTTTCTGAGGTTTGTTCTCCAAAATTACATTGCACTCCAGGTAGGGTCTGGCAATACCACCTCCATCCTCCTGATGGAGATACCTTCCCTGCACACCCCAGCATCCCACTAGCCCTACTCACTGCTTTGCAACAGTGCCACCTTGAGGTCCTCAGACATAAAAAACCCAAGATCCCTTTCCTGTTTATTGACTGTCAATAACCCCCCCCCATCCTGTACTCAACTCTTGGTTTCTATGCCCTAGGTGCATGATTTTGCACTTTTTAGCATTGAATCCAACTGCCATGCTTTTTACCACTCCTCAAAATTCACAAGATCCCTGATCATTCTCTTCATCACTCCTCGGTATCTACTCTATTGCAAGTGTTGATATCATCTGAAAAAAGGCATATCTTCCCTTCAGTTGTTCTGCAGTGTCCCTATGTTCAGAAGGATTGGTCCCAGTACTGAGCCCTGTGGTACCCCACTGATCACTCTCCCATCATTAGAGTGAGTGCCGTTAACCACCACCCTCTGTTTCTTATCCATTTACTAGCTACTGTACTAATTGGAAGGCTACAGTCTGTAGTTTAAGGGGGTGGTGCAACCGGACACATTCCCATTCAGCCCATTTAAGGGCTGCTCTCCTCACTCCACACACAAGTATTTTTTCCTTGCCTCTTCATCCACCCTCCTTCTCCAGCAGCATGTCTTTCTTTCCCATGGGCTTCTTCTTAAGGTACCATTAGCCAAGGGAATCACTCCTTTGGCACCTCAAGGGGTGGAACCCTCCTCTATGGTTCCTACCCTTCATACCCATACAGGGTGGTATATCCCATGGATAGAGAGGTGGACAGCCAAAGATTATCTATGTTACACAAGCACAAAACCAGTTGCACAGGCACACTGAACCCAATTAACCATTTTGGATCCTACCCCTAGGCCATTCAGTTTCTTTATCAGCCTCCTGTGTGGCAGTGCTGAAGGCCTAGCTAAACTCTGGCTCAATCATGTCCACTGCTCTCCCCTTATCTATTTCCCTGGTCATCCAGTCAAAGAAATCTACCAGATTCATTTGGCATGACCTTTTCCCTGTGAATCTGTGCTACCTGTGATCTTGCAGCCCATTGGATTCAAAATACTCTTAATAGTCTCTCTTTTAGTATGGATTCCATTAATTTCCCCATGACTCAGGTAAGACAGACCTGGCTATATTTGCTAGCCTGTTCCCTCCTGATGCTCTTACAAAATGGGACTATGTCTGCTCTCCTCTAATCCTCTGGACCCACTCCTGTTTCCAGTGAGTTGCTGAATAAGGCCATGAGTAGAACAGCAAGCACCTCCCTGCCTAGTTCCCTTAATACCCTTGGATGTATCCATACGGTCCTATGGCCTTGTCCACCCTAAAATCTGAAGTCCCTTCAATAATACTTTTTCCTTTGAAAATGGACTTGTGTCCACTTCCCCCTACAGTGTTCATGCTGCTGCTTGGTGAACTGTCCCTGTCTCTCTCCTCTGTGAAAACTGTAGAAGTACCTCTTCAGGATGTATACTTTTTACTAATCCCCTCTGTGCAGTCTCCCTTTGTCATCCTCCTTATCCTTAGAATCCTTCCCCTTGCCTTTTTCTCCTTGCTTATGTACCTGAAGAAAGTCTGGTCTTCTTTTGATACCCTTTAGCTATGCTTTCTTCTATCTGAGCCGTTGGTCCCTTCATTACCTTACCTGCTTCCCTCTGTTTTACCTGATACACCTCTCTATTCTCATTCTTCTGTGTTTCATCATACCTCCTGAATGCCACCCTTTTATAAGCTTCTAAAGAAGGCTATTCAGATGTATCTCCCCATGTCAGTGAAGCCTGCCTTCTTGAAATCCAAAATGTTTGCTGTCGTGTGACTGGACTGGGTCCTGGGTTCCATGCTAAACTACACTATGTGGTGGTTGCTGGATCCCAGTTGTCCCTCCACACAGATATCTGAATTTTGTCCCCATTGGTCAGTATCAGGTCAAGAATGGCCTTTTATCTGGATCAAGCACAAGCTGCCTTAGACCTGCCCCCTGTAGGGAATCCAGGATGCTTCCGCCTCTGGCTGAAGCAGCTGCCTGGGTGGACCAATCCACATCTGGCATACTGAAATCCCCCAGCAGCAGGACTTCACCTTTCATTGCCATATTGTGTATTCCATCTGCAAGCTCCCTGTCCACTTCTTCCCCCTGTGCTGAAGGCCTGAAGAGCACCTCCGTTCATATTGCTGAGCCTTTGCCACGTTCAAGGATGACCCACAGTGCCTCAGCCTCCCCCTGTCTACCCTGCACCTCTGTCGCCTTTATAGCCTCACTGTCATACAGGGCCACACTCCCTCCTTTTTTACCCTCCATCCCTCCTGAACAGAGCATAACCTGGTACATTAATGTCCCATGATTAACAGTATACCATGTCTCAGATATTGCTACTATGTCCAGGTCTTCCTCTACTATCAATGCTTCCAGGTCTGAGATTTTATTTTCCAGGCTGCGGTCATTTGTTACAATGCCTTCCATGTTTTGCATCCTATCCCCCTCCTTCTCTTTGCCACTGATCTCCTGCTTCCTTCCCCTTCCCCATCTCTGCTTCATCCCCCCTCCCCAGCTGTCTTTCTTATGTGGCCTACAATTCATTGCTTCCCACTCTGCTTCTGCTCTCAGTGTCCCAGACTTCAACTAATTTTACTGCATGTGCCCAGGGGGGTGATACTAAGTTGCCTGACCTTCCTGACTCCTCCCCCCGGCCATTTTAAATGCTTGTCACTGAAGCATTCACACTTCTTACTTAGGTCACGTTCCCTAATGAATGCAGGCCATTATCTTTATACAGGCTTACGTTCGCCCAAGTGGGGTCCCAGTCCCCCATAAAGCCATAACCCTCCATTCCATGCCATTCCTTCAACCAGGAGTTGAATTACTGGATGTGGAGTGCCCTAGCCTTTCCCCTGCCATAGACAGGTGGCACCTCCGAGAAGGAGATGGAGTGTTGTTTTTTTTTACCAGGAGAGACACGCCACGCTGAAGCTTGTTTACAGGTGACCTGGGAGCACAAGGATTAAGTGACTTGCTCAGGGGTCACACAGTATGCAAATGGGGGCTGTGGGATTCAAACCCAGGTCTCCAGGTTTGCAGCTCAGAGTCTTAAACCACTGTGCTACACTGCCTCATTGAAGTGTTCTACCTGCTTCAGACTCCCCCAACTTCCTAAAATCCTTTTGGATTCTAACTACTTCCACTTTGTCTCCTGCCAAGTCATTCATGCCCAGGTGGACGATAACATCCAGTTCCTCCCTCCTTGCCATTACCCTTGTGATCCTGTTGATCCACCTTCTCATCCCACCATGCAGTGCCTTCTGAAATGCACTTTACCTCCCTGTCCTTCCAGCTGGGTTCCCTTAACTTCACTCCTTGGGCAACTGAGTCCCCCACCAAGAGAAGCTTCCTCCTCCTCTGGGATTTTCTTTCCCTTCCTGGTGCTGCATCACTGAGGATTTGTCCCTCCACCTTAGTCTCAGCTGTGGGTGCCACTGTAGGGCCAGCCCACTCCTCTAAAACAGTGAGGGAATTACTTAACCAGACTGGTTGGGGGATGTCCTTCAGACACCTTCATGGCAACTTCCCTACTGTACCATAATGGTCCTTTTTATGTTGTCTTGTGTACACAGTGCAGACAACGTATAGTGGTAGCAGGTTTTGGAGGTGCGGTTGTGGCCAAAGGCACCACTACTTTTTCGGGCTGGGCTCTGTGGCACAAATGAAACAGCAAGCTGTCTATGACAGCACTGCAAAAGCGTGCCACCAACTTGAAACAATTTCACTGCTGCAATGAGGGTGCTCCCCATCATTGCAGGGCGTGCCTTGCCTGGTGTAACATTTCAATGAACATGGTTGAGGCTGTTGCCATCTGCCTCTCATAATCCCCAGCAAGCCGACTTTGGGGTGCCCAATCCCCCTGTTGGCATAGTTAACCCTCAAAGATTGTGTGGCACACTGGGAGCCCACCCCAGTGTGCCTCTGTGTTCAAAAGCTGATTGCGTCAGCATTTGCCCCTGCCCACCACAGTGTGGCTAACATCACACCACACAGTCATGGGACACACTGGGAACCCACCCCAGCTGCCCAACATTTTCCTTGCACCTGTAAAAAAAAAAAAAAAAAAATGGTCCTCGGCGTTCTTTCTTTTATTTTTATTATAACCTGAAACAAAGAAAATGGTCCTTTGCCATTGGGTCCCCTCCCCCAGCCTGCACCCACCTTCTGCACACCCCACACTCCAACCCCCCCACCCCATACTTACCTCCAGAGTCCAGCGCTGTGATCTTCGTTGGAGCAGGAACACGTCTGCACTCTTCAAAACTGACCATGAACTGAAGAAATGCTGGTAAGCTGTTTAATGGCATCAATGGTGTGGGGTCAACTTAAGTGGATATCTCATCCACTCTTGTGACTTTTGGCTCCAAATTTTCAACATGGGGTTCTTGGGACCCCACCTTATGAACTCAGTCACTGACAGTTCATTATTCGATCCTGAAAGGTGATTTCACGGTTACTGCACAGAATCACCTTTCGGGACCGATTAATGAAATGACAGTGTCACTGTTCATAAGATGGGTTCCCAAAATGCCTATGCTGAAAATTTGGAGAACAAAGTCCACAAAATGACTGTGTTATGAACGTGCATTGTGCAGTTTCCATACACACTTGTAACTTTGAGAACTTTTAATATTTTCACTCCAGATTTTTCCAATATTGCCATTTCTTCACACATCCTTATGAACAGTACAGCTGTCATTTTTCACATCCTATCCAAAATGTGTTCCCTTACATCTGGTGCAGAATGCCACAGTTGCTATGGGACATCAATGTTCAGGATATATTAACAAAATCACAGTGCCACTGTTCATGAGCAGAGGTCCCAAATGCCTTCATGAGGTGGGGTCACAAAAAGCCCATGTTGAAAATTTGGAGTGTAAATACCAACAAACACCCGGGGCATTAAGATTTCTAACCATAATACCCCACCCTGTATAGACTGACTGGTATCAAGGGGGTGACTTTGGATTGTTGGCTGTAGTGGTCACACCATTCCACCCCACTCCCACCCTGCAGCCAGTGACAGGCATCAAGGTGTGCCTTGGACTTTTTGGCCCCAAAGTTCACCCCATTCTCCTATACTGCACCCATCTCAATGTATTTTGTTATGGAATGGGGTGAGCATAAGGCCCAATGGCCCCAAGGCACAACGTGACACTTGTCGGAGTCTGTAGGGTAGGATGAGGTAAAATGGCATGAGCGTTATGGTCGACGATCCAAAGGCACACCTCAATGCCTGTCAGTCTCTGCAGGGTGGTGTGGGGTTGGCGTCACTTCCATACTTCACTGCCATTCCTATTATGCATCTCTCTAACTCCTGCACTACCACTGCCAATGCCAGCAGTACAACATTCAGCAGTGACAAATGCTTGTTTTCTCCTGCTTTTGCTCACTCCTTCATGCAGATGCTGGTTGCCTTCCCTATGCCTTTACTTAATTTCTCCATTGTTCCTCTACCCCTCTCTGAAAATCCTCCCCTGCTAGGCTGCTTCTGAAGAAGTCTCCAATTTCTTTAAAATCCAACCTACTAAAGTCCAGGACAATTGTCTTTTTGTGGCTTGCCTCTGCACCCATCGTAATATTGAACTACACTGTACAGTTTTTTAAAAAAGTATACTCGTTTAAGTATTTTTAGATTACTTTTTTTTTTAACTTGGCAGCATTTATGAAATACTTCACATACTAAAAAGAGCAATTTGTTACAGACTGTAATAATTTATAATGTCTGCATGTAAGATGAAGAAGTTGGCATAAGGAACTGTAATTAATGTATGGAAGTTGAATCAACTTTAACTGCCAATAAAACAAAGTTTAAAAAAAAAAGAACCACACTGTACAGTCATCACTGGTTCCCATTGGATAGCCCACTATGGCATGACTAGGCACTATCACAGCCTCCAGTAAGTCATGGATTCTGAGGAACAAATGGAGAAAGCATGTCCCAAATAGGATAGCGCCTTTACCCCATGAGTCATTTTCAACTCTCAGCATGCTAAGTCCATAGGGCAGGAAAGGTGTTAGTGGGACATTTGCTGGCCTTTGTGGGCTAACTAACATTTCCGCACAATGCCTCTGTGCATGACTGTATGGAGGAATTATAGAGAGCAGTGCCAGCCCCCACCTCCTCATCACAATTCAGATGCCCCTGATGTAATAAAATGATCCCTGGCATCTAGAATTTCCCCACCCCAATCACCATTCAGATGCACCTGATTAGTATATTAAGAGGATTCCTGGCATATAGATCACCGTGATTGCAAGTGTGAGCCCCCTCTCAATTCCACCTATTAATGTCCTTCCACCCCTCTCCCCATGGTGGCTCATAAATTACCCCAGCTGCCAGTCCCTCCCACTTCAACATTGACAGGTCCAGCCCCTCTGCTCGCCACTTCGGCTGGCCACTTTCTGAGTGACATGAAATGAGCACACACCTACTATAGAAACAGATGTTCTACAGTAGGCATGCACTCACTCCCTTTCACTCAGACAGTGATCAGTCAAGGTAATAAACTAAGATGCTGTACCGATCACAGTCACAGGGAAGTGGCTACAATCTTGGGTAAATGGGGGCCAATGGGCAAGGGGTGGAGGGACCTGGCTGGATGGCTTTAAGAGGGGGCTCAGATTTGCACCTGGCAGGTAGGGCTACTAGATGTCAGGGATCATGGAAATATAGAAACACAGAAACAGATGATGGCAGAAAAAAATAGTACATCCTGTCTGCCCCTATTAAACCTCAGAACCTACTGTCCATACAGGGTATTAGCCTTCATTATCCATTCCCTTGTTCCCCTCCCTACTACTATCAGCCTGAGTAACCATTATACCCTTCACTTTTTCACAGCCATGCTTGAAACCATTTATGGTTTTGGTGCCTGCCATCTCAGTTGGCAGACTATTCCACATTTCCACCACCATCTCTGGAAAATAAACCTTTCCAATATCCCTCTTGAACCTCCCTCCCATCAGTTTCTACTTGTGTCCCCATGCCCTTGAACTGTTACTCATGCTAAGTAGTTCTTCTCCATTCACCTTGTTTATTCCTTACAGGAACTTGAAGGTCTCTATCATATCATTCCTCTCTTGTCTGGTCTCCAGTGAAGACATGTTCAGTGCCTTGAGCAGATCCTCATATGATCTGTCCTGTCAGCTCTGAATCATCCTGATCACCCCTTGTCCTTATCTTTTCTGAGGTGAGGTCTCTTGTAGTTCAGAACTCTGAACAGTATACCAGGTGCAGCCTCACAATGATCAATAAAGAGGCAGTAAACCCTTTTCTTCTACTATCAGAACCTCTTCTGGCACATCCTAGTATCCTATTTGCCTTACTAGATGCCTCACTGTACTAGCTTGATTGTTTAAGGAGTCACTAATGATGAATACTAGTCCCTTTCCTCAGCTGTAGTGGTCAACTCTACCCCTCCTATCCGGTACTCTGTCCTGGGTTCTTGTCCCTAGGTGAATCACTTGCACTTTTTGGCATTGAATTTCAACTGCCAAACCTGAGGCCACCTCTCTAATCTTTACATGTCACTCTGCAGTTTCCTACTTCCCCTGTCACTACTCTCCCGTGAGCTTGGTGTAATCATCAAAGAGAAACAAACCCAGATTCATTCTCAAATGTTGTTAATGAGCATACAAGAGTCAGGATGGATCCCTGTGGCATTCCACTCTTGACTTCCCTCTCTTATGATTTGACACCATAATCACAACCTTCTGCTGCCTCTCATTCATCTAAAGCCCCTTTATCCCCACCAAATCACTGCTCATATTTTCCTTCAAATCCCTGGACCTCACCCCCTTGCGCCGTGACCTAAGCCGCTCTGATTGGTCCCCATCTCATTGGTCTGCTCCACTGAATCCATGCTAATATATTTCAAAACAAAATTCCTCAACATATGGGACTGCCATGCCCCCCCAGAGCAGGACATGAGAAAAGGTACCCCACCTCCCCTAGATCATGGCTGAGCTCATAGCTTACTTGCAAGTGCATGATTTGGCCTGGTCAGAAAATAAACATAATCCATCCCCCCATGGCTTCCAGAGGTATGATCACCTCCTCAGTACCTGTACCACAGCAATAAGCTTACCAAAGGTGAGTATTTTACATCTAACTTCAGTACCAACATTGGTTGCCTGTCTAAATTTTGGAAGGCTGTCACAATCTCTTCTCCACTCCCACTCCTTTGCCTGTCCTCAAAGTCAGTGACACCTCTATCTCTAACCTCTCCTTCATCACCATAGAGATGTAATTCCTTGTCATCACCTGCACCTCCTCTCTCCTCTCCTCCCTTTCCCTTTCCTCACCTCCCTCTCACCTCTGCCAGCCTACATGATTGTCATCTCCTTCCTTCCCCTATTGTTTTTTTTCTGTCCAGTAACTCCATCCTTTATCACCGACACATTTCCCGCCCTTAATCCTTCCAAGGGTAAGAGCCCAGATGGCCTGGATAGCAAGCTCCTCCATCTCTCTGCTTCTGCAATCTCCTCCCCATTGGCTGACCTCCCTAACTTCTCTTTCTGGTGTTCCTCCATCCCTGCTGACTGGAAGACTGTCAATGCTACTCCTCCTCCAAAAGGTAGTGACCCATCTGGTACTAACAGCTATGGACTCATTTCTCTCCTCCCTCCAAAGTACAGGAACAAATTATCTTGTCAGAACTCTCTCCCTTTCTGGACTCTTCTTCCTTCTTCACACAGCACAAGTCTGGCTTCTGAAGAAATCACTCCGCCACCAGCATCTCCCTTCTCAGGGTCACCAAATCCATCCATAATGGTATGGATCACAGCCTCTGCTATCTTCGTCAATCTAGCCAAAGCATTCAACCCTGTCTACCACCCCAATTATTAGCCTAACTCCAGGCTGCAGGCCTCTCTGACTTAGCCATCAACTGTTCCACTCCTACCACAGGGGTAGGTCCAAGCAATCAAGATTGGTGACCCCCTCTCTCCTCCCTGCCTGTGTCCACTTGGGTCCCACAAGGATCTATGTTAGGCCCACTACTTTTCTCCATTTCCCTTAATGATCTCCCCTCTGTATGCTAGTCTGCATCCATTCACATGTACATGGATGACACGGTCCTCTTCACAGCAGGCCCACAGACACAAGCTGGACTTTGATCAAGTTCAGCCCTGACCACACACAAATCAGCTTTCCCTCAATGCCAAGAAGACTGTCTCCATGTCCTTTGGCACAAGGCACAGACTATCTATGATCCCTCCCCTTCCTACTTTCCATACCCTGGATGGCTCCCCTGTGGAGGATGTTACCATCTTTAGTTATCTTGGTATCTGGCTAGACCAGCACCTAAACTTTTCTGAACAAGTGGATGCTATAGTCAAAAAGCTGCACCCCAATTTGATGCACTTTACAGGAACTGTGACTGTATCCCACCTTCAGCATACTGTGCTATTATCCAGAGAATGATCCTCCAAATCTCTGACTACGGTGATGTGGTCTACAGCATAGCCCCAGTCACTACCCTTGCCAGTCTGGACACACTCTTCAACAATTCTGCCATTACACTCTCGACTATCCTTCTTGGACTCACCACTGTTCTATTTATAAATCTCTCTCCTTTTCTTTTCTTGTGGACAGACACCATGCCCACTGTGCCAGCTTTGTGGGCAAATCTGGTTCATTTCTCACCCTTCTATCTCTGACATCCCCACAGCCATACCAACAGAAGCTGAAATATTCAAACCCTAGCAGTCCCTTCAATTTCCACAACCATCAACAAAGCACGTTCAGCCGCTTCCCTAAACTCTGGAACCTCACCCCAGCCATTCATCAATCTCCCTCTCTTGGGTTCTTTTCAAACCACTTCAGTGATCTCACCTCTCTCCTGCACTTGCTCTAGTTTTCCTCCTGCCTCCTATGACTTGTTTCCAGTGTAGGTACAGCTATAATTTGCCCTTATGCTTCCACTCTAGGCATTATACACAAATGTTTATAGCCAGCGTTGATTTAAACTGCTCTGTATTTGATCGCCAGCATATGTTTGCGGCTCCTGACTGCACTGTATATGCATTGTTGATTGATTGGTTATCACTCAAGTTCTCATGTCTTGCATGTATTATTCCCAATGTAATTTGCGGTTGTGTACCACTCTGCTCCATGTATGTTATGTATTTTGAAATTTTGTGCTACTTAAGGCCCAACTGTACAAGTTCCCCTTCCCCCAGGATGCACCTAGAAATGAGCTCCCAGCTTAGTATGCCTGGGTGGGGGGCACTAGACACCAAGGATCATTTTACTATAATAACTGGACCACTTAAACTGCAATCAGGGGTGTAGAACCTTTACATGCCAAGGATCATTTTGGAATACTACTTGGGAGCATCATAATGGTGACCAGAGGTAGGGTAACAATATGCACCACTGTGTGCTCAAATGAGGGCGGGATTTTTGGAAGCAGTAAACAGTATTGCAATTTCAGTTGTTAAGCACCTTCAAAACCTTTTATATAGCATTGTGCTCTGTACGCAGGAGGGGATCCCTCATTTGCAAGGCTTTAGTAGCACATGTGCATATGCACATGATCAGGTTAGTATCTGGGGCTGCTAAATATATGGTACCTGTTCAACCATGCTGTTCTCCCATATGGCACAGTGCTTAGATGTTTATTGTTCTGCTAACCTTCTGAAAATGGGACCCTAATTGACTAAAAATCGCCTGCCAATGCCTCTTAAGATGCAGAAAGTAAACAAAAATGATTAGCTTATTCTACATCTTTATGTATTATTTTATGTTATTTTCCTTGGAAAACCTTTAATCAGTTTCAAAACATTGTGATGTGTCTTAAATATTTATAACAATTGTAGCTAAAATACAATTTCTTCTTTCATCCGAGTGCTGTTTTTATTTACTTATAAAAATACGGTCTGATTTAGTGGTTTAGTTTAGGCTTAATGGTAACTGTACTGCTTCCCATGCCAGTGGCCCAGTTTCAGGGGAGGACCTGGGTCAGACAGACATTAACTGACAGGAGAGATGACTGAGCATCTCTGGGACTGCTCTCCTCTCAGGGAGGGGGAGTCTGACCACCCCGCTCTTTAACAGCCACCTAGGTGAGGAACGTTGGCAGGGCTCAGGCAGGCAGGCACAAAGCAGTATTTGCCTTTAATTGGATTGGCATCATTGCATGCTTGACGGCCCAGGGGATAAGCCAAAAGTAGAAAACCTCCAATGGAAAAATAATCCGCCAACCTGCCACATGCTTTACATTACTAACCAGGCTCTGCTCCTGAATATGTGGCTCCTTGTGAATGGCCCTCTCCCTCCTGGTCCCAAAACAAGGAGGAGGGCATCAAAGCTCTCAGAGCAGGTAAGTCCCGGTGATTTTGAGTGATGTGGATAGACAGGCCAGTGCACAAGGGGGTCAGTGGGTGACCTAGAAGACAAACATCTCATTTGAAAAAGAAATAAAACACAGTTTGGGAATCTCAGACTCAATAACACAGTCATACCATATAAACAGCATAATTATGCACTATAAGACTAGACCAGGGCAGGTTTATTAGTGGAGACCAAGTGCCTGGCAAAGCTCTGTTCACCTTGCAATGCTCTGCAGATATGTAATGGGGAGGTTAGGAGCTGTGAGAGCCACCAGTGAGGCATCACAGTGAAGTTATTCAGAACTGAAAGTGCAAATTATGCATATGTCAGTTGAGCTCCTGATGAGAATTGGGCCCTGCGATTGCTGCAATATATATATTTTTTTTCTTAACCAAGAACCTTTATTAAACAAAACATTCAAATAAAAACAAAAACTAAATCAAAACTAACTCAGTAGAGTACAAACTACAAAAGCACTTGACTTACACTTTCACAGCTCCTGCAGCACACTTCCCAAGCATTCAGCTCAGATAAGTTGCTGGACTTACACAGTAATTAATTACACATAAAACCAATCAACAATTTAACTTGGAAAAATGTATGCAGCCCCCCTATGTATACAGGTATGTTAGGAATATCCTGTATTAGCTTCCTATACAAATGTGTTGTCTAACAGTAAATGAAGACAGCACTTTTTTAAAAGAATAAAATACAGCATTTTAAATTAGTTCTAAAAGTTTCTTGTTGCATCACAATGTTCTGAAATTTGATTAAAGGTGTGCAAGCAAAACAAGATGTAAAATCCCATAAAGAAGTAGAATAAGAGATAGCCCTGTTCTGTTTACCTGCTCTGCAGTTTTAAACATCCTCTCAAGCTAGCAGCTAACTGAATGCAGCAGACAAGCAGTTCAGCTCCAGGCCATTCAAGGGGAAGGGGCAGGGGGATGGGTAGTTTCAGAACATAGTCCACTTCAGTATATAGTTTATTTGTTTCAGTATATAGTGTATGTGAATTTTTCAGTCTACAGTGTATGTGTTTCAATAAATAGTGTATGTGTTTCACCATGTAGTGTATTTGTTTCTGTATATAGTGTATGCAGATTTTTCAGTGCATAGTGTATTTATTTCAATGGATAGTGTATGCATTTCAATATATAGTTTGTTTCGGTATATAGTGTATGTGAATTTTTCAGACTACAGTGTATGTGTTTCAATAGATAGTGTATGTGTTTCACCATGTAGTGTATTTGTTTCAGTATATAGTGTATGCAGGTTTTTCAGTGCATAGTGTATTTATTTCAATAGATAGTGTATGTATTTCAATATAAAGTGTATTTGTTTCAATATATAGTGTATTTGTTTCAGTATATAGTGTATGCGCTTTTTTCAGTGTGTAGTATATGCATTTCAATAGATAGTGAATGTATTTCAATATATAATGTATTTGTTTCAATATATAATTTCTGAAGATTTTTTTCAATATATAGTGTATGTGTTACAATCTAGAGAGTATTTGTTTCAGCAGATAGTTTATTTGGATGTTTCAGTCTGTAGTGTATGGATCTCAATACATAGTGTATATGTTTCAGTACATAGTACATTTGTTTCAGTATATAGTGTATGTGGATTTTCAGTACTCAGTATGTGGATTTCAGTAGATAGTGTATGTATTTCACTATACAATGTAAGCATTTCACTATATAGCATATGGGTTTCACTATATAATATATGTATTTCAGTATACAGTATATGTATTTCACTATATGATGTATATAGTTCAGTACATACTGTATGTGGTTCACTACATTGTGTATGTATTTCACTATATAATGTATATATTTCACTAGATGATGTATGTATTTCACCATATAGTGTATGTGTTTTACTATACAGCCAGAGATTATGAATTATGTCCTTAACGGCTTGCCATATGATAAGCACCTCCTTTATTACTCATTAGAATTGCTGGAACTTTAATGAAATACTGCACACCTGGTTTCTGAAGCACTCCACTAAGTTCTGTGAATGCTTTCCTCTAGTCAACAACATTTTGAGAGAAATCCTGAAAGAGATGGATTTTGTATCTGCCCCATATGAGTGTTTTGCTGTCCTTGGCCGCTTTAAGAATCTCCTCCTTTCTGTTAAAGTGTAAAAATCTTGCTGTTATTGGTCTTAGTCTTTTACCAGTTGTGCCTGCTTGATCTGAAACAGCCAGGATCATTTGTAATTTAATAATGCAGGTAGAACATTTTGAAAAACCCAACATGTCATTATCTTCATGCCCCTCTGGTACCCCAATTATTCTTAAATTATTTTGCCACCCTTGAGTCTCCAAATTATCAACTTCAGTGAATGAAGAGTCCTGGTAACTTGAGTGAGACACAGCAGTGTCTTCAATTCTTGAAAGATTCTTCCAAATATGCTAATCTTTCCTCAAATTCATCCAGTCTTACATTAATTTCAGTAGACCTCTATTTTTTCTTTTGTGGAATTCTCTCTGAGCTGTGAAATGTTACTTTTTCTTGATAATAGCATCTCCTTAATGCCTACCAAGTTGAGTTTACCTGAGGAGGATTTCATCAGCATCACAGAGGCTTCACTCTAGCTGCTGGAAGTATCTACTTCATGTTTGCTGGATTCTGTTGCCATGATGTGAGGAGACCTGCTGATTTTTTTAATCATAAGTTAAAAACAATGAACAGTAGAAACACAGCAGTTTCATGCTTTTTTATTATGCCAAAATGGCCTCTAATGAAATTTCAGTAGAAAACCTCCACAAATACAACTTTAGAACTGATTTTTTTCTCAGAAATCATGTATGCGGCAAGAGTGCAACACACCTAGGCAGTCACCCTTCTCGGCACCAACATACAGCCCCTATTACATAGAAACATAGAATTTGACGGCAGATAAGGACCACTTGGCCCACTCAGTCTGCCCATTTCCCTACCTACTGGATAAGCTGCAGATCCTAGTTAACCAGCAGCCTACTTCTTCCTACCCCAACCCCCTAGAATTGCCTTATGACTGTCCCATGCATGCTTGAATTCCACCACTGATTTTGACTCCACAACCTCCTCCGGAAGGCCGTTCCATGCATCCACAACCCTCTCTGTGAAAAAATACTTCCTTAAATTACCTCTGAGCCACCCCCCTATCTTCAAATTGTGCCCTCTTGTTCTTGCACACCTCTTTTTTTGAAAGATGCTACCCTCTTGGACTTTGTTGATTCCCTTGAGGTACTTGAACATTTCTATCATGTCCCCCCTCTCCCTCCTTTCCTCGAGGCTATACATATTAAGCTCCTTTAGTCTCTCTTCATATGTCTTCCGTGCAGACCCTGCACCATTTTAGTTGCCCTCCTCTGGACAGCTTCCATCCTGTCTATGTCTTTGTGGAGATTGGGTCTCCAGAACTGCACACAGTACTCCAGATGGGGTCTCACCAGCTGTCTGTACAGAGGATAATAACTTCCTGTTTCTACTGGTGATGCCTCTCCTATGCATCCCAGTATCCCGCCAGCCTTGCTGCCCTCTCACATTGCTTGCCCACCTTTAGGTCATCTGATATGACTACCCCCAGGTCCCTTTCCATTTTTGTTGTTGTTAGTATCTCACCCCCCATTGTGTACTCTTCCCCTGGGTTTTTGTTTCCCAGGTGCATTACCTTGCACTTCTTAGCATTGAATCTAAGCTGCCATACCTTTGACCATTCCTCTAACCTTGCCAAGTCCCTTCTCATCCTTTCCACCCCACCCTGTGCATCAACTCTGTAGCAGATCTTTGTGTCACAATGCGCTGTTGTTTTTAGGCTCTGTGATATCATTACCCAGGTCCTTTTCCTCTGTATTTCTTTCCACCATCAATCAACTATCTCTTACTGCTGTCTTGGGTTCCTCTTCCCAATGTGCATCACTTTACATTTTTTTTGCATTGAATCCCATTTTCCAGATCTTTGATCAGCCCTCCAATCTGTCCAGTTCCTCCCTGAGTTCCCTTATCACTTGCTCCATGTCCACCCTTGTGCAGATCTTTGTGTCATCTGGGATGAGGCAAACCTTGGCATTGATGTCTTTCCCTATGTAACAAAGGAAATCATTGAAAAGGAATGGGCACAGCACCGATTCCTGAGGTACTCTACTTGTTACTTCCTTTACCTCTGAAAACTCCACACTAACTACTACCCTTAGTGTTTTTCCTATCAGCCTGTTCTCCACCCAAGTTGCCAGTTTTTCACCACCCCCAAGTCCCTTATCTTTTGACCAGCCTCCTGTGGGGGACTGAGTCATAGGCCTTGCTGAAATCCAAGTATTCCACAACTACTGCCTGTCCTTTATCTGCTGCCCTGCTCAGCTAGTCAAGGAAGCTGACCAAATATTTCTGGCAAGACCTTCTCCCCCCTGAATACATGTTGTCTAGGATCCTGTAGCCTATTTCCCTCCAGGAAGTTCACCAGTTCCTCCCTTAGTAAAGACTCCATAACTTTTCTCACTACAGACCTCAAGCTGGCTGGTCTATAGTTCCCTGGTGCATCCTTCCTTCTGTTCTTGTGTAGAGGGACCACATCTGATTTCCTCCAGTCATGGTCCCTAGGGACCACCTCCATGGCCAGCGAGCAGTTGAATTTGTCTGCAAGTGGCCTTGCTACCACTTCTGCTACCTCCTCTGGCATCCTTGGGTGTGAGCCATTAGGTCTCACAGATTTATCTACTTTCAACCCTGCAAGCTTTTCCAGCACACATTTTTCTCCATTTTTTTGCCCATGCTACTCGAGCCCTTGTTCTCCTTTCCTTCCCTCATAACCCCACATTCTGGCAGTGGCTCATCATTTTCCCTACTAAATATGGAACAAAAATATTTGTCTGTATCTCTGCTTTCCCTTTGTCCCCCTCCACCCCATCCTTCCTCATTCCTCAGTCTCATAATACCCTCTTTGACATTGCGCATCTCTTGGATATACCTGAATAATGCCTTTTACCCTTGCTTCACTTCCTTTCTGTCTCTGTCTTGGCCTTATTCACCTTCCTGCTGGCTACCTTTTTTGCCTCCAGGTACTCCTCCTTATCCTCCTCTTGATGGTTGCTCTTAATCTTCAAGAATGCCCTTCTTTTGGCTCTTGCCACTTTGGCCATGAACCACATTAGACACCTTGCCCTTTCTCTCTTTGATACCTTCACAACCGAGTTTTCTGCTGCTTTTATTATTGCTTTTTTTAATTCTTCCCATTTTTCTTCTGCCCCCTCTACCTGCCCTAAACTCCTTGTGCTTTTTTTCAGCTCTTCTCTCATTTTGCTGAAATCAGCTTTTTGAAGTCCCATACCTTTACTGTGTTTGCCCTGTTGGTGGTCCCTACCTGAGCCTACAGCATCACTGTTCTTTGGTCACTGGAATGGAGTGTTTCCAGGACTGCTACAGTTTAGATCTTCTCACTGTTCAGTGAATACAAGATCCAGTAGAGCCCTCTCCTTTGTCAGGCCCTGAACTAGCTGAACTAGAAATGCCTCTTGGCATGCATCTGCCCAGGCACCGATTTTTAGTGCTTGCCACAATTGGCACTTTCCAGTTCACATCTGGCATATTTTAAAGTACCTTATTACTGCCAACTCTGTAAGCTGGTTGCAATGATTACAAATGGAGCACCCAACAGTGCGGGAGTGGGAAAATTTGATATTTCCAATACAGAAGGTGGAAAGGACCACTTTTTTGTCCAGCAGCATATGCCTACCTGTATTAATAAATGGACCAGGCAGGAGATACTCCATGAGAGTGATGAAGAAGTGGGGGAAGGGGGATGAATAAATGGGATTGCATTACTTTTGATTTGTTAAGGAACAACTAGGCTAATTGTTACAGAGTGAACGTGAAGTGGACCTGAAACTTTTCTGAGACTGGTAAGAAGGAGAGGGTGGGAGAATACAACATGAAACACAGCAACAATAACAGCTTTATATTCTAGACCAGAGAAATATGGCTCCGGATTCATTGTTGGATGTTTTCTAACATTTGGTGTACAGTGCAATTGGAGGGTACCTAGTTGTTTATAACAGGTTGTTTGGTTTATTTGTTAATCTGTAAATTAGTTGATTTTCTTTTAATCAGTAATGACACATTGTTTCTCTGTCACATGAATGTCATCAGCTTTTATATTTACAATACAGGAAGTATAAAAAAAATCTTGGAGTGACAGTGCCCTCCACTGGGGTTTCCTCTAAGCAGTTGTCAGCTGTTTCAGAGATTAACTGGTGAGAAATCTCTGGCTCACTGATTGCTGCAGTATAAGACTGTGACACAGCCAGCTCAGGGTAAACTGATTTGATATCTGTAGCCCTGCTGTCAGCTGCATCAGACTTCGGTCTGATGTTTGACTTAGTAAGTGCAGACACTGTATCACCCCTGCATTTCAGGTCATTCTCTGAAAGCAAATCACATCCAGATCATCCCCTACTCCCAACTTTTCCATTCCTTGGCCCCCCCCTCCCAATTTAGGAATACTCATGCTAACTGAACCGGCACCTTTGGTCTTACTGCACACTTTATTTGGGCAGATTTATCAGGTAGAACCTGTTGAGGCTTAACTAGATTGTGATGCGCTACAGAGAGGGTAGCTCCTGTATCTCTCCAGGCCTATGTAAGCTTCCTATTGATTTCAACAGGGTGCTTGTATTTAGCTGAATGGGTGTTTACTCACCTGGTAAAGGTGATTGTGTTGGTTGACATCCATGGCACTCCAGACATTACCTCATGGGTTTTAGCCCACCTGATAGGCTAGTGATGCACATGACCTAGGCTCACATTTCTAGTCCCCAGGTCCCAGAAGCCCCTGCTTTCCAGGTCAAATCTTCCATAGCTGAAAATAAGGTTAATAATACCACAATATGCTTTTAGCTAACAACACACACTGAGACACCTTCTGAAACATGGCCGGAAGGGCCCCCTTTTATTCACCTATTGATACAATACTAATACTAGGCCTCCTAAACAGCCGACGACTGTCATCCTGGATGACTAAAAAGGAGAGAGAATACCCCTTGCCATGTCCCTCTATGTTCCCCTTTGCAACTGTTAGGGATATACTTCTAGTCACTCTGATCACTCTGTGGGGGGGGGCCGTGGAGTGCCATGGATGTCAACCAACACAATCACCATTACCAGGTGAGTAAACACCCATTGTGTTGGGTTGCCATCCATGGCACTCCAGACATTACCTCATGGGTTGATAAACAGCAGTACAGTACCCAATCGAGAGGGACAGAGCGATCAAGAGTGAGAGGAGTAGGAGCTGGCTGCCGAGAGAACCTGAGTGCAAAAGGAGTTTGTGATTCATACAAGTAGTCCAGTCTATAATGTCTGGCAAAAGTATGGATGGAGGTCCAAGTGGCTGCCCTACAAATGTCCTCTGTAGACACATTAGCCTCCTCCGCCCAGGAAGCAGACACTGCCCTGGTCGAATGGGGCCTAATACCTTTTGGTGGCATTAGGTTCTTTGCCTTGTAGGCTTCTAGGATGGTTCTTTTGAGTCAGCTCGCTATCGCGGTCTTGGATGCTGCCCTACCCTGTCGTTGTTCTTTTGACACAATGAACAGTCTCTCTGTCTTGCGTATGGGCTTAGTTCACAATGTGAATGTGGCTAGGGTGCCTCCCACATCCAAGTGGTGTGGTATCCTTGTGTTCTCCAACTGTAATTTGTTGGAGAAGGCTGGCAACTCAATGAGCTGCTCCCTATGGAAAGCGGACGCAACCTTGGGCTGAAAGGCTGGGACTGTCCATAGTAGTACCCCTTGAGAGGTAAATATGGTGTAGGGCTCCCTACATGAGAGAGCCCCCAGTTCACTAATCCTCTGAGTGGAACATATGGCCATGAGGAAGCAGGCTTTTAGTCCTGCCCAAAATAGGTTCACCTCAGGCAGCGGCTTGAAGAGTGCTGTGCTGAGGGAGTCTAGGACTAGGGTCAGGTCCCACAAGGTGATCAGAGTCCGTACCCTGGGGCGTAGTACCTCTACTGCTCTGAGGAACTGTATTGTGTATGGGTGAGACCCTGGGCTATGTTGGCCTGTGGGATCAATGGTGGCACCAGTGGTAGACAGTTGCATCTGGAGAGGTGAATGGGACAGGCCCTTATCCACGCCCTGCTGCAGGTATAACAGAATGGTCGACATATTGGCTTGTTCTGGTTCTATGCCCTTGTCTCTGCACCATGTGGTGAAGACAGACCATTGCCTGCCATAAGTGGAGTTGGTGGAAGGTCTTCTAGACTGCAGTAACGTGGCTATGACCAAAGCGTGGTACCCTGCCCTCAGCAGTCTCTGCCTCTCAGAAGCCAGGCCATTAGCTTCAGTGTCCCTAGAGAGGGGTAGACCGTGGGCCTCTGTGTCAGCATGTCTGGCTGGTATGGGAGTCTGCGCTTGTCCAAAGCCATGGCTACCACTGCTGAGAACTAGGCTTTCTGTGGCCAATAAGGCACCACTAAACAATGGTTCTCTGAGATTGCCAAATCTTGGATAGGACTTGAGGTAGTAGACGGACTGGGGGAAGACAGATGCCTGATCCTGTGACCAGGTCTGGGACAGAGCGTTGGTCCCCTGGGAATGACATTCCCTGCATCTTGAAAAGAACCTCTTCACTTGAGTGTTCTCTGCTGTTGCCATGAGGTCCATGGAAATGTGACCCCAAGTTTCCTGTAACAGTTAAAACAAGTCATGGTGCAGGTGCCACTCTCCGGGTGCACCTGTTGGCAGCTGAGCCAGTCAGCTCGTATGTTGAGCTTTCCCACCAGATGGACCGCGCCAATGTGTGCGAGGTTGGCCTGAGCCCAGGTCAACACCCTGGTCACTTCTCTCTGCATGGCTCTGCTCCAGATGCCCCCCGTTTGGAGATGTATGCCACTGCCACTTGATTGTCGGAACGAATTATAACCGACTGCCCGGCTATAGCTGACTGGAAGGATCTGAGGGCATGGTACACTGCCCTCATCTCTAGTACATTGATGGACAGTCTGGCCTCTGGGGTTGTCCAGCAGCTCTGTGCTGATAGGTGGCCCAATCATGCTCCCCAGCCTAGGAGGCTTGCATCCATTTCAATGGTGATATCGTAGCTTGCCTCTAGTGGGACTCCCCCATGTGAGGGCCTGGCTCGCAGTCCACCATACTAGAGTGTGCCGTACTGTGTCTGGTAAGGGTATCCTGACCTTCAAGTTCCTCTTGTTCAGGGATCCCAGGGTTAGCATGTAGTTCTGTAGTGGTCTCATGTGCCACCTGGCCCATGGAACCAGGTTGATACATGATGCCATGCAGCCCAGCATTTGAGCTACTTGTCCGATGGTTGGCAGGCTGTTGGTCCTCAGCTGGAGAGCTAAAGCTCTCATGGTTTCCACCCTTTTTGGAATGGGTCTGGCCCACCCCTGAGCCATGTCTATTTCCACCCCCAGGTGTTCTATCTGTTGTGTGACCACCAGGTAGCTTTTGGCTTGGTTCAATACCCAGCCGTGCTCTTTGAGAGCCCATAATGCCATCTGGGTAACCTTCTGTGACTGTTCCTTGGAACGAGCTCAGATCAGCCAGTCATCCAGATATGGAATAATATCCACACCTCGTTCTCTCAGTCTGGCAACAAGAACTACGGACACCTTAGTGAACACCCTTGGAGCTGAGGTAAGACCAAAGGGTAGAGCCTGGTATTGAAAATGCTGTCCTAAGATATGGAACCGCAGGTACTTCCTGTGGCTTGGCCTGATTGGGATGCGAAGGTATGCATCCTTCAGGTCTATAGGAGTCAGGTAGTCACCTACCTGAATGCTGCGGAGAGTCAACCTTCAGGTCTCCATTTTGAACTTCTGAGTGACTGCGTGTTTATTGAGGTGCTTGAGGTCTAGGATGGGGCGAAGTTCCCCTGTCTTTTTGGGCACAAGAAAGAAGATGGAGTACACTCTGTTCTCGTTTGTGTGGGGGCACTAGTTGGACCGCCCTGTTCTGCTTTGGGTTCTGCAAGATATGCTGTACCTGATGAGTGGATGCCTTTCTTTTTGAGATAGGGGAGCTTACAAATCTGTTTGGTACAGGTGAATGGGACAGTTCTATAGAGTATTCCCTGGACACTACCTCTAGTACCCATCTGTCTGAGGTTGTACCCTGCCACCTGTGTTGAAATAGCATTAGTCTCATGTCCACTGATGGGCAACATCCCCATTCGGGTGGAGTCCTTAGAGTAGGGGACCAGTAGTCATTGTTTGTTCCTGTTCCCTCTTCCTCTGCCTCCAAACTTGGAACCTTGACCTTGGAAGGTGGAGGGTTGGTAATTGGAGTTGAAATAACTACGGAATCCTCCTTGCGCTCCTCTACCTCAAAAGGAATTGTTCTGGTAGTGGTTGTCTTTACGTGTCTGTTGGGATCTGTTTCTCCCTCGAAATCTCCGTCTGCCTGATGGCAGGTAGGAAGGTCTGCCTTTGTTCTTGAGGAGATCCTTCCCTTCCTCCTTCTGTTTTAGATATTCCTGTAGCCCTTCTTCGAAAATGTGCTTGCCCTTCATAGGTAAGTTTTGTAACAGCGCCTTAGATTCGTTATCTGCCTCCCACAGCTTGAGCCACAGTGCTCTCCTGGCACGGCTGGTTAGGGCCATGGCCCTGACATTTAATTTCAGGGTGTCCACTGCCATGTCTGCCAAGTATTTTGCAGCATCAAGCATGCATTCCAACAGTTCAGCCTTCTTGGTCTTGGGATCTGCCTTGTCAAGGAGCTCCTTGAGTCATCGAATTTGGGCACAAGCGGTGTAGACGGCTATGGTGGATGCCTTGGTTGCTGTGCCCTCTATTTCAAACAACTTTTTCAACTCTGTGGGATCCTTCAAGCATGTGGCCCCGCATGGTAGTAGCATCTTCTTGCTGAGTGCCGCTACCTGGGGGTGACTAGTGGGGGCTATGCAGCAGGTGCCAGCCTTGTCCTCCTGGACCAGGTACATGTGGTCAAGATTTATCTTGTCCGACATCCTGCCAGCTTCTGTTGACTCCCATTCTTTAGTGAAGACGTCGTTGATCACTGGACAGACAGGGAAAGTCTCCTTGGTGGCCTTCCTTTGTTGGATCATGGGATCGAGCCTCGATTCACGCTGGCTCTCTTTGAGGTCAAACCCCATAGTGGTCTTAATGATCCTCATAAGGCCTGGGATCAGGTCGAAGGAGAACAGTTTGGAAGTGAGAGATGGCACAGACTGTGTTTCCATCTCTTCTTCTTCTTCGTCAGACCAGTAGTCCTCCCCATCGTCGGAGACTTCCTTATCCCCTAGATTGTCCCTTGTGTCAGGTGCTGGGGTGTTCGGGGGTGGTTCAACTGTATCCGGATGGGCTGGAGTCTCTGGTTCTGGTTTCAGGGTTGGTGGAATCTTGGGCTGCGACATAGCCTCCAGTCTCTCCAGGATTTGTAGCATGAAGTTTTGTAGACTCTCCATCATGGCCGGCATCACCTGTTGGTTCTGTAAGAGGATGGCCCCCCGGATCCATCCAATTAGCTTCGCTGGGCCCTGGAGTGTCAGATCCCATCACTGGAGATTGCTCCAGAGACAGATCATCTTCATCGTGGTGGCATGCGGGGCATTGAGGTCCCATGTTGTGGGGCATCAGACTGGTGCTACATGTAGTACATTTCTTTGCCTTCACCATCTGTGGAGAGAGAAGACAAATGGGAGGATCGTTAGGGATGGAACCATAGTGGGCTTCCAGCGTAAAGGCTGGATGCCCCAACAGACGGCAGTTACTGCCTCTACTGACTGAACTTCTACTGTGACTATGCCAACAATCTTGAACAGTCTCTTGAAAGAGGAGTAGCCCCACTGGGGAGGAACTCATCCCCCCAAAGGTGTAGGAAGAAACCCTTTTTCCAAGGTCGCTCCCCCCCGCACAACCAACTGGGGTTGGGCAGTAGAGGAGGCACAGACCCTTACAAAATGGAGGCCATCATTTGCAAAATGGCAGACAGGACCCTGTCCCAGCCAGTCGTGGAGGCGATGTGTCCTCCTCCCCGGCCGGAGGGTCGCTGTGGATAGGTGCCTCCAGGTGAAAGGGGAAGAGCGCAGGGAGCGCCCCACCAGGCTGGCCACTGAGAGAAAGAAAGAGGCCTAGGCTTGGGGAGTAAGGGCCCAAGTAGGCCAGCCACTGGGAGAGGGGCCTAGCCCTGAAATGCTGTCCTCCCTACCTACGGTCCTCGTGGTCTCCGCTTGGGAGGGGAGACTACTGAGACCCTGTAGGATCAGTTTTAATTATGCGCTGAGGAGCAAAGCCTCCTATTTGTTGTTTGTTCTGCTGTCCTCCCCACCTACAGTCCTCGTGGTCTTTGCTTGGGAAGGAAGACCACTGAGACCCTGTAGGATCGGTTTTGATTATGCCCTGAGGAGCAAAGCCTATTTGCTGTTTGTTCCATGACCTGCTGACTTCCCTTGCAGGTCCAGTCTTCTGCCTAAGGAATCCCGAGTCCCGCTGGCCACAACCTGACAGCTTGAGCTGAGCCCTCCTCGATTCTCTCCCCCACTGCAAGTAATACTGGACAAAGAGGCAGGTTGTCCCCAGTGAAGCTGTGAGATGTGGGCACCAGATAGGGAGAAGGAGGGAGAAATCGAGGTGGAGAGCGATATGCAGAGCCATGCGATGCCTGGAAGGCCGCTCCTGTGTCAGACGCCAAGAAGAAGAATGCAGACTCCTCGCACAGCACACATGGTGCTGGCCTTCACTCCACCACCATAAAATAAATGGTGATTCCTCTTGCTGGCTCCAGAAATCTTTCTCCACCCTCAAACTGACTCTGAGAGAGTCACGGGCCATAGGCCTTGGGGGGGTGGAGGAAGGGCGTGGAGACACGCAAGACTCAGTGTGGTGCCGAATTTTAGCTACATGGGGATTTCAGTTCCCCTGACCACAGTAAAATTCTGCACAGCGTCGTGAGCAGTAATGGTACCACAGAGAAAACAAGGAGATGCAAGCTGCACCTGTGGGACTACGAGGTGGTGGGGACAGCCAAGCCAGAGCCTCCTCTACTCCTCCTCAAGCCAACTTCGATCAATTTCACCAATTAAGTAAAAATTTAAAAATAAAGGCAGTAACATCGCGCTAATTACAATGGAGCAGCAAATCTGCTCCAAACACATCAGAGCTTTTCTCTGCTCATACAAAGCAAACGACAATCTAGACAATGCTTGGGCAACCAAGTCCAAAAGCTGGCAAATTGACTAGGCAAAAACACAGCAGATATCCATTGCAGTATCATGTAGGCAGGCTGAGTTGAAAACATCTTTCTAAAGACAAAAAAATACTAGTTTTCTGTAGAATCCACAGGCCTACCTTTCTGGCACAATACAGGGCCTCCTGGGGTGCTTGTAGTCTGATCAGATGCACAATTTAAACTGGAGAGCAGGGGCTTCTTGGACCTGGGGACTAGAAATTTGATCCTAGGTCATGTGCATCACTAGCCTATCAGGTGGGCTAAAACCCATGATGTCATGTCTGGAGTGCCATGGATGGCAACCCAACACAATTAGGATTTTATCGCCTGCCGACACAGTTAACATTATGATAACCTAAGGCAATATGGTTTGCTTCCCCTACTTTTGGTATGTTTGCCTTTTGTTCTGTGCAGTGATATGAGATGTGCTTCTCTTGCTGGCACACTTAGCATGTCTGCTCCCCTTGTTATGACTGTACAGTGAGAGCTATACTGATGTAGGGCAAATAGAGGAAGGAATACAAGGGGTCTGGAAGGGTGTGATCAGATCCCAATCACATCCTAAATGTTTGCTGTACATAGTGGAGTTGAAGCACATGATGAGTATGCATGAATCAATGCACTCCCTCTCTTTCTCTGCCAAGTATCCCAACTACCTCCTGATTGCCCCCTCTGTAAAAATAAGCACTCTCCCATTACCTAGTATCCCCCCAGCTCCTGATCTTTTCCAGTGCCCTGTCCATAAAATAAAACACCCTCCCACTGCCAAGTATCTCACCCACCACCCCATCCTTATCTGTGCCCCATCCATAGAAACTACACCCTCCCACAGATAAGTGCCACCCCACCTCTTAATTCTTCCCCTGTGCCTGTCTGTACACCTGTAAGACAAGAAAATAGTCCAGTAATAATTTCTGTCCCCACCCGAACTCCCCATTTCAGCACCTCCTCACCCCACACACCCCCACCCCATAGTTACCTATTTGGTCCAGTGCTGCTGATTCTCAAACATCTTGCTTCTTCTGAGCTCCACCAAGAAGTGGCTGAAAACAAGGTACATTCAGTTAATGGCTTTTTAACATGTTTTTAACTTTTACTCATAACTTTGTTAGTTCTTAGTATTTTTACCCTAAATTTTCAACATGTCCTTTTTAACCCTACCTCATGAACCAGGAAGGTGATTTTTTTTAAATCCCCAGAAACATGGTTTCACAGTCACCCTGTGAAATCACTTTTTGGACAGGATTTGAAAAAAATCACCTGCCTTGATCATAAGGTGGAGTAATAAAAAGTTGGGGTCACAATCTCAAAAAACAACAAAGTTATGAAGCAACATTGAAATTCAATGTTTACTCATAACTTTACTATTTTTCCAGATTTTGGACACTAAATTTTCAACATGGCCTTTTTTTATTCCACCACATGAACAAGGTAGATTTCAAATCCCTTCCAAAACATACTTTTGCAGTCTGTCTGAGAAATCAAACTCCATTTGTCTTGAATAGAAGGTAGGGTAATAAAAAGACTATGTTGAAGATCTGGGGTCAAACTCTCATAAAACAACAAAGTTATGAATAGCATTCAAATTCTTCAATGTTTTCTTATAACGTTGCTATTTTTCTAGATTTTGTACCCAGTTTTTCAACATAGCTTTTTTTTATCCCCCATCTCATGAACAAGGCAGGTGTAATTTTTCAAATCCCTATCAAAACATGTTTTTGCAGTAACTCTCCGAAATCACCTTTCAGAAGGAATATGAAAAATTCCACTTGTCTTAATGATAAGGTGTAGACATAGTAACACTATGTTGAAATGTTTGGGTCAACAAATTTTTTAAATGACAAAGTTATAAAGAAACATTGAAATTCTTCAGTATTTACTCCTAGCTTTGCTATTTTACCAGATGGTGACCCCACATCTTCAACATAGCCATTTTTGTACCCCACATCATGAACATGACATGTGCCATTTTTCAAATCCTGACCAAAATGTCCATTCACACTTGTGCCGCAAAATCACATTTTGGACAGGATTTTATAAATGAGGCCTGTCATGTTCATAAGGTGTTGTAATAAAAAGATTACAGTACAAATCACATTAAACTGTTCTGCCAATGAATTGCTTTAGCATTTCTGAGTTGCATAACTGTTGCTGGATTCAATACAAAGCCTTGTACAAATTGTTTCTTAAGAGTTACATCTCAGTTCTATATTGCATTGTGTTTGGACTTCAGTTGCATTCCAACTGAGTAGCAAAAATATTTTATAAACATTGCTCCTGAGCCGGTTAATTTTTAAAACAATGCAGTATGAGTTGCCAGTGCATTGCCAACTGTGAAAAAACAAACAGTGCTAGACCAACTAATTGGTGGGACAATTTAATGTGACTTGTACTGTATGCTGAACATCTGGGATCAGAACTGAAGAAAAAACAAAAAAAAGTTTTGAACAAACGTTGACATTATTCAACATTTACTCATAACTTTGCAACATTTTTATTTTTGAACCCACATTTTCAACATACAGTACTTGTGTTTTTTACCCCCATCTAGCGAACATAGCAGATGTCATTATCAAATTCCCTTACAAAACCTGTTTTTGTGGTCATTCCACAAATCAGTATTTTGGGTTGCATTTTATAAATGATACCTGTCATGTTCATATGTTGCAGCAAAAAAAAAAAAATTACAAAAAAAACTAGTATTTTGAAAAATTTTGAAAATTCGAGGTCACAATCTAAGAAAATGACAGTGTTTTGGTTGAACCTCTTTATTTCCCAATCATGCAGATTTCACTATTATTTATTTATTTATTTAGTTAAACATCAGTTTAGAAACCTTTGAGACAGAGGCTCATTTACAAAGGTACCTCGTCACAAAGAGGACATCAGAACAGTAGTACAAGGGACACAGTACTTACAAACAAAAAAGTTACAGTTCAATTACAATTTTGTTACAATAGAATACAATCTCCAACGAAGCAAAAGATAACAAAAGTGCAAAACTTATGGTCGGGGAGAGCTGGTGGGGTAGAAGGAGGGAGATGGGGAGGAGGAATAAGTAGGGAAAGGAAGGGGGGCACTAGTGAGCATTGTGAAACATATATATATTTTTTTTTACACTAGGCTAGCAGCAGTTGCATTTACGAGAGCTAAGCAGGAAGTTTCTGAGCCTGGGCTTAAAGCAAGCTAAGGTTAGTGAGTTTGAGACACTGGCAGGGAGGGAGTTATACCAGTGGGGTGCACGGTAGGGGAATGCCCTCTGACCTTGAGAGGTCCTGGCTCGGAATAACTAGGGAAGTTTCTTGGACAAGCTGCACGTGATCAGGGCCGGTGCAGTACGGGTGAATGGAGTTGGATAGGCCTATGGGGATAGGCCACATTAGGCTTTAAAGGTGAGCTGGCATGTCTCATACATGAGTCGCTTCTTCCAGGTGAGTAGGGTAGCTAGGGTGTACAGCCTCTATGTGAGTGAGTCTGAAGCACCAGTGATAAGTCTGCAGGCCTTATTAACTGTGAGGCGAACCTTGTTGAGGGCAGTCTGATCTGCTGAGCCATAGACTGGAAGGCCATAGTCAATGAGAGACATGACAGAGGAGGTGACAGCCAGGCGGAGGGCATCAGAGGGAGGTACTTTGTGCCGTAAAGAATGCCTAGCCGTGAGTTACGACAGAATTTAGGCAGATATATGTCCATGGAATGAAAGCAGGGTCAAAGGTTATACCAAGATATTTATAGGACTGCACCTGGTCAATGACGAGATTGGGTGTGGAGTGGACAGCTAAGGAAACTTGCTGTACTTATTTTGGGGGGGGAGAAGAGCATCGCTTTTGTTTTCTTAAGGTTGATAACAAGTCGGTGCTCAGTGAACCAGGTAGCTGCAGAGTCAAAGACTAGTTGGAAGGAGTTCTGTAGCAGCATGGGGTCATTGTGGGAGGCAACGAGAACAGCATCATCAGCATAGAGAAGCATCTTACCCGTACAACTGCTGGGTAGGGAGTTAAGAAAGAGTGAGAAAAGTAGGGGTCCAAGAATTGAGCCCTGCGGCACCCCAGAGTGAATAGGGCATGTTTCAGAGAGAGTACCGTTGACTTTCACACATTGGGAGCAGGCGGAGAGATAGCTGGTGCACCAGGAAACAGGTCCTGAGGCAAAGCCTATTAGGTCAAGGGTGGAGAGCAAAAGAGGATGCGAAACGGTATCGAATGCTTTAGACAGGTCGATGAATATAGCACCAGCCAGGGCACCAGAGTCCAAGGAGGCATGGAGAAAGTTGGAAAATTCCAGGAGTGCTGTATTGGTACTATGACCTGCTCTGAACCAGTGTTGTTCAGGGCAGAGAACATTGTACTTACAGAGGTAGTCAGAGACTTGGGACGCCACAATTTTCTCTAACGCCTTAGAGAGGGGGAAGAGGATTGAGATGGGTCGGTAGTTACCTGGAAGAGTCCTGTCACCACCTTTATGGACAGGGGTAACTGTGGCAGTCTTCCAGGCAGAGGAGAATTGTCGAGACAGAGTGATTTGTTGAAAATGCACGTAAGGGTGAGAGGACCTGATCCAGGACCTGACGTAAAGGCAGGGATCAAGTGAGTCATTACCGATGGTGTTACCTTTTAGGGCTTTTAGCAAGTAAGGCCTAGCTTCTTGCATGTGCAGACACGACGAGGTGGAAAGAGGGGCGGCAATGGGTGGTGGTACAGATGGAGGAGGTGGACTGAAAAGTTGCCAGGAAGTACTGAGCTATCGGTAAAGGAGTTATTGAGGTGGGTGGCAATGAGGGCAGGGTCAGAGGAGATGGTACCATTGATGTTGAGAAGAGAAGGAGAGGGGACTGGGAGTGACCATTCAGTTGCTTGATGTTGTCCCAGAAGCACCTGGGGTTCCCCAGGAGGAGGTAAAGAGGCTTGGTAGTATTCCCGCTTTGCTTTGGATGGCCCAGGTACACTGGTTGGAGGCAGCAGCATAGGACTGTCTGTCAGCTGAACAGCCAGTAGCAACACAAGTGCCAAGGATTGTCGCGTTGCTTAAGTTGCCACAGTAGGGCAGGGTGATCCATGGGGCATGTTTCACTTTGGACCTCCTAGCAGTTATGGGAGCAAAGATATCACAGGCAAAGTTGAAAGTGCTTACAAAGAAGGCCAGGGCCAAGTCAATGTTGGTTGCCCTCGCCAGAGGGGACCAATCAGTGGGCAAGGAAGCGCTTAAGGCCTATGAGTCCCAGGCCTAAGCCGCCTTCGAGAGGTGGTTTTGACCAGGGATGAGGGCTGAGGGGTTTCCCAGTTGAAAAGCACAGGGGAGTGGTCACTGAGGCAGTCAGGGAGGATTTAGATGTTGTGGATGCGGATTGGCCTGTTGGTGAGGACCACATCCAGGAGGGTGCTTGTCCCCCCCCTAGGGTTTTTTCTAGTAGGCTGTGTGACCAGTTGAGTTAGGTCAATTGAATTGAAAGCCTCATGGTGGGAGGAGGACGAGGGGCAGAACCAGTTTATATTCAAGTCACCCACCAAGATTTGGTCCGACGAGTTGGGTAGGGAGGTGAGGTAGTCAATTAGTGGGCCCAGGGCCTGGGATTGGTTCTTGGGGGGTATGTAGGCTACGGTTAGGAATAATGGGCCTCTAGCTGGGTCAGGGGACAGCTTTAGAGTAAGTGTCTGGGCCTTATGGTCGAGGTCAGGTGGGGGGAGTGGTAGCCCCATGAGAGAATCCTTCAAATAGAAGACACAGCCCCCACCTCTCCTGCCGACACGGTCCAACCGGTGGAGAGTGTAGCCGGGGAGAGAGACATGAGAGTTAGGAGTGGAGGGAGACAGCCAGGTTTCAACCAGGGCAACAACATCAGGTTTATGAAGCGTCACCCAGCAGTGTAGAGAGTCCATTTTTTTAGGAGGCTACAGATGTTCATAGAAGCAATGCGCAACCCAGGAGATTTCAGGGGGAGGACCAGTGCTGCCAGGCTTGGGATTGGGGTGGACATTGCCTGACAGGAGCAGGAGGAGGAGGGCTGATCTGGGGAGTGCACAATGGCGGGATAGTTTTCGACGATTGGAGAGGGGGTGATGAGGGAGTGATGAGGGGGTGATCACCAAGTGAAAACAGCTACTAGACAGCAGTAAAATGTGACAAGTGAGGTATTGGGAGCAAATTGTTCAAACTTAATCAGGCTCCCTCTAGTGGCAAAACAATATAAGGAGCTAATGGAGAAAAAAGATCAAGGTAGAAATTACCTGGTGTGTCTCATGTGCAGTGACTCTCAGTTTTTAAATACAGTTACAGGCAAATGCAAATAGTTTTAGCTGGTTCAAATGGGCTGTGGGCAATCAGGTACTATTGTGATTCAAAAAAGAAGGTGATTACTAGCAGGGCAAACTGAAATTTTGCACACTGGAAATGCACTTAGAAGTTAAACAGTCCCCAAATGAGTTTTGGGGTAATTCAGTTACAACTGGAAATGCACTTTACAAATTAACAAACAGTCCCCAGTGAGATTTGCACAGGGGGATTTCAGATAGAACACAGGTCCTGGGCTTGCAGTGACTCTAAGCTTTTAAATACAGTTACAGGCAAATGCAAATAGTTTTAGCTGGTTCATTTTAAAAGTTTCAAAAATCAAGCACAAAAGTAACAGTTCTGCTCCGTTTGAGCCTGGGCAGCAACTCAAGGTGCTACTCTGGCCGGGATTCATGCGCTGAGCAGGGGAGCTTGTAGCCGTTTCAGAAAAGGCGCCAGATAGCCAACGATGGTGGCAGCAGCCTGGATCAAGGTAGAAATTACCTGGTGTGTCTCGGGTTCGGGGCTTCTGCGGGCAGGAAGAGCTTCAGAGCAGGCCCTCGTGACCTCCGGTCTCCTCAGGGGAGGGGGGTGGTCTCTGGTGTGTCTCGGGTTCGGGGCTTCTGCGGGCAGGGAGGGCTTCAGAGCAGGCCCTTGCGACCTCCGGTCTCCTCAGGGGAGAGGGGTGGTCTCTGGTGTGTCTCGGGTTCGGGGTTTCTGCGGGCAGGGAGGGCTTCATTATAATTCAAGTTATTAATTTGTTAATCTGTGTCTCTGCACTATTGACAATTGCTTGTTTTATTCCTATTGTGCATAGGCATTGATCAGTTCAACGGTTATCTTTCCCATCTCCCGTATCCTGCTCCTGTAACTATCTGTCCTTTATGAGTATTTCTGACCCCCTTTCTTCTTGTTCTTCTCCCAGTCTCATAGCAATCTATTCATGTAATTACTTTCCCACATATAAAACAACTTTCTAACTTATACCATGTGTCCTCTGACTATTCATTACAATCCAAGCCAAACGTTAATTCTGTAGCCCCTAACAGGTTAATGCATAGCAGCTACCTCTGCTCTGATTTCTCAGGATCCTCCTTCTCACTCAGCTCCCCCTCCTCATGGATGTAATTGACTAATTCAGGAGACCCACTCCTGGCCATTTTTGTGACCCATGGTATCCTGCTGCTCCTAATCCTTTTTTGACTTGGTTCTCTATGAACTGTTTCTGTTCAGAAACTCATAGATAATGTCTCCGCTGCTGTGCAGGTCACACAGCTGCTCCAGTTTGAGCTTGTTGTAATCTATTGTCATTTTTGCTAGACTGAACTAACCACTCACTGGACCTGAAAATAAAGGTAAAAATAATCAGAAGAAAAATATTTTTCCTGTGCTCCTTCTTTTGTGGTTGTTTAGGTATTTTCTGCAAACTCTGAGGATTTGCTTTAACTGTTTGTGTATTCTACACAAGCACCTTTCAAGTCACCTCCAAATACAGGCTACTGGTTAATATTTGCATACAGTACCTCACACAGATCCCACTGTTACCACCAGAAGTCACAGTACACATGTCTGCAAACCCACCAGTGTCTCTCACATACCAGCTTGTCATAGACCTCCACTGTACTTTGTCCCGTTCTCTGTCTTGTGCCCACACTCACCCCTTTGCATAGTCGGCACACCCCAGACATCAGGACACATAAACTTAATCACCAGTCTCCTTGGATCAAGCCAAGTCAGATGGCTCAAACCTCAGGAAGTGTGTGGTCTTCTTTTCCACTCTTTACCTTTTGCTACCCAGTATAAGGAATTAGCTAGGACAGCGTATCTCTTTGAATATGTATAGCCTCAAGAAAAGGAGGGAGAGGGGAGGCATGATAGAAATTTTCAAGTACCTCAGGGGAATCAACAAAGTCCAAGAGGGTAATATCTTTCAGAAAAACAGGTGTGCAAGAAAAAGGGGGCACAATTTGAAGATTGAGGGGGGACGGCGCAGAGGTAATGTGAGGAAGTATTTTTCACAGAGATGGTTGTAGATGCATGGAACAGCCTTCCTAAGGAGGTTGTGGAGTCAAAAACAATGGTGGATTTCAAGAATGCATGGTACAGTCATAAGGCAATTCTAGGGGGATGGGGGTAGGAAGAAGTAGGCTGTTGGTTAACTAGGATCTGCAGCTTTTTCATTAGGTAGGGAAATGGGCAGACTGGGTGGACCAAGCGGTCCTTATCTGCTGTCAAATTCTATGTTTCTATGTTATGTTTCTATACCACAGAGCACCACAAAATACCCCTTTTAAACTGAACAGCCAGTCACTTTTATCTAAAAAATAGTTGGCGTTTATGTACAAGATTTAACCAGATGAATGAGGTTAAAAAGTGCAGTCATGAAAAAAACACATGAAAATAAAGATTTTAAGCAGTAAACAGATGTACTTATATCTTAACTGATTTAGACTAAAACTTTGAGGCAGAAATGTTACATTAGCAAATAGGAAATAGGTGATAAGCTCTTACTACAAGAGTGCTGAATAAAAACTTTTTTTCTACTATCCGCGTACTCTAAATTAGACCGACAACTTCAGAGCTAATCCCCTCTGACTTCTTCCTCTCTCTCTCTACCAAGTTAGCTTGGGAACTTCAGTACTATCATCCTTTTTCTTCTGTTCCCTGACAGCCCCTAAGCTACTTTTATTAGCAGAGAACACAAGGGGTCCCTCTGTCAGAGTTAAGATTGCCTTTGAAGCTAGTATAGTTGCCATTAGACTTCCTCTTCTAAGGCCTCTGGTGAGGCAAGGACGCCTTTTGGTCTTGGGAATCCTTGTCACATTGCAGAGCCACAAACTGCAAGACATTTGGGGCCAGATATTCAAAACTTTGTGCTGGGTGCAAACCATTTGCACAGGTTTAGCACCGGGTTAAGCCTTGGTACGCTATATTCAAAAGGGTCAAATAGCGCGCACAAACTGCATTAGCGCTGGGCAGACTCATAATGTATGCAAGGGTCTAACTGAGAGGGCGTGTCAGCACAATGCTATATTCAGTGCATGTTGCTGCGCAAAAGGGTTTTGCATGACATTAGTGCAACACATTGCGCGGTGCAGATTACCATCCAGGAAAAGGTAGTCTTAACCCTGGGCAAACCAGCTTTGCACGTCTGTGGCTTTGCACCGCATTTGTCTAACTTTTGCGTGGCTTTGCGCAACCCTAACCAATAAGTATGACACATAGAAATAAGCCCGACTTAGAGGAAACATGCTGCTCACTGATGGTATCACTATGATGCCATCAACTGCCACCAGTCCCAGCCATGCCGGCAGTACATGGTGACCCAGCTGTCAGTGGACACCATGGCAGTGCGGCCAAACAGCACACACCTGCAGACAGGGGAGGGTGTACAAGTGGCCGGGCTGCACCACAGACTGGGTGTGGCCACAAGGCTGGGACACATCACGCAGTGCACATGGGCCAGTGTTGGGAATACCCCAACACCAGTGTGCCTCTCTGATCGTATGTGCCCCCCCAGCCACATACCGCACATCAGTACAGACACCACAGCACACACAGCCACTGTGCATATGTCACTGTGAGCATCCTATGCCAGTGGTACGGCATCTCTGGGTCGCACAACAGCATAACAGTAATGTCCACTGTCAGTAAACACCTGCAAGTTGAGCCTGTCATTGTGTACAGTGCAGTGGCCATCACTGCCCTGCACACTATAGGCACTGCTGTGCCCCTCACATCACACTACTGCCCCACTTGCTACTGTAGTGTCTGCAGTGCACTGTAGCATGACCTACAGTTTGACAGTTGCATACAGCACCACCACCTGTGCCTGTGCTGTGTAGTCCCCTGGGGCACGATATGCTATGCTGTACTGTTTAAATGTAACCTGCAGCTACCACCATGCACTCCAAGACTGACCTATAAGTAGAGCTATGGGCAGACCCAGCCAGCCTCTGTACTTCCAGACTGACCTACAGGTGGAGCTTTGGGACCCTGCAGTAACGCTGGGCAAACTGCATACAAACAGGTTATAATGAGATGCTAATCTGGATGTTTGCCCAGAGACTACCTAAGTAGGCTCATTTGCATGTCACGTTTGAATATAGCAAAGTTTAGCTCTGGTCAAACGTGTTAGCACCACGCAAATGTTTTGGAACTATTGTACATTTTTGCACAATGTACTTTCACATGCGCTGCTGCTTGCAGCTGCACTGAGACCATGCATTTGCTGGCACACACATTGGCCACATAGTTTGCCTCTACCTTCCTTCACGTCGCTGTGAACTTGGCTGCTGTTGTGGTGTGCACTTCCTGGTTGCTATATTCAGAGCTGTCTTATTCCTGGGCTATATTTGCACTGCAATCCCAGACCAGATTGCCCGGCTTCCTTAGCATGCTATATTCAGCAGGTTTAGCACTGGGACTATCCCTTTTGAATATAACGGGATATTGGGTCCAGGCTAATTTAACATGCCAGGCAATGCTAATTTAGCCCTGGGGCAAAGTTTTGAATATAGGGCCCCTGACCACTACTCCAGTGGTAACTGGAATTTGTTTTAATAAAAATTATACATGTATGCCACAATCAGTGAGATCTACTCCTGCTAATTCTGATAAATATACTTTACTAGATTGAACTTCTACAAATACTCATAGGTACAACTCTAATGTTTTTAGTTCAGACATCAGTAACCACTGCTCTGTGGTTTGTGTACGTCATCATACTAAGACCAAACAATCTGTCAGGCTATAATTTCAAAGCAGTTAGAAATCATTCAAGAGTGAAGCATTTATTAGGGACCTTACTCACATGGATTGGTGCCAAATTTGTCACTACCCTGTGGTCACCACTCTAGAGCTCTCTTCTCCAAGTAACAAACAGCATACTTCTTTAATTGTAGTAGAGCATTAGTTCTCAGACTTTGTGATAGCGAGCCTCCCCCAAGCCACGGAAAAGATTTCAAGTCTCCCTCAAATTTGGAAAAAATCTTGAGCCTCCCCACAGAAAAACATATACTTTGCACAGTACACCAGGAATAAACTGAAACTAATTAAGTTGACTGAGTATATTCTTATTTTATTCAACTTATTATTCACCACCCCCAACCACACACCCCAGGTTTTCCTTGTCACTCCACTTTTCTGACTCTTGGGACCTTGGTTACTCTGCTTCCTCTCTGTCTGGAACAACTAACCTGGTCACTTCATCTCTCCTCCTCTTACCCTGTTATTAAGCAACTTCCTGTACCCTCACCTCAGGTCACACCTGAAAACAAGCATTGGCTAGTTATGTCTTTCCCAGTCACAAATTTACATTATAGTGGTGCGGTAGTGCCACTGTAGTTAGGGTTGAGTGGTCACTTCTGTGTTAAACTCAAAGGTTTGCACTTTAATAACTTTGCAACTTTAAGCAATTCAATGAAATTTTGCATGCACCATCAGGGTCCATAGCTCTCTTGATGTGTCAGGTTTCATTCTGGTCAGATGTATGAGTGCGGAGAGAC
Source organism: Neoceratodus forsteri (assembly GCA_016271365.2). Lineage (NCBI taxonomy): Eukaryota > Metazoa > Chordata > Ceratodontiformes > Ceratodontidae > Neoceratodus > Neoceratodus forsteri. Next base: position 522,846,576 of record CM057449.1, read on the forward strand.
GGGAAGGGGGGTGTCAAAATGTAACATTTACCATTTTGTTAAAATTCTTTGTCATGCTGCTGCATGAAAACGGTGTGAAATTTTGGTCTTAAAATTTTAGGGTATCTAGGTCTTGGGTCACAGTGGTGCCTTTTGAAGTTTGGTGAAAAAATATTAATCCATTCAAAAGTTATTAAATTTCTAAGTTTTCCATTATTTCCTATGGGATCAGATAGATGTCCCACTTGACAAAGGGTTCTTTATCGCGAATGCAGAATCCTTCGCCACAAATGCATAATCCTTTGCCGAAAATGTGGAATCCTTTGCTATGCTGCCACCATCTTGTTTTCAGTTAGTAGTGGCCAAAAACATAAACTCAAAAAATACCTGGATTTAGAATGTGGCAACAGCTGTGTTTACCTAACTTGGGCCCAAAGACCTCGATTCTGGGGTCAGTTTTTTCAATTCTGTGCCTTGAAATGTTTTTTTTTTAAAATGATGAAATCTTTTGCTGCAAATCGCAGAAAAACATGTTGCAAAAAAGGATCCTTTTTTGTGATTTGTGAAAAACAGATTCATCCTTTGCTGCAAATTGCAATAAAGGAAGCATGAAAAGGATCCTTTTTTTGCAATTAGAGGATTCTTTAGACTGCATTTTCTTTGTCACTTCATAGTTAACTAACGGTCTGGGATTTTGACCTGAAATTTTCAGGGTACAGAGGGCTTTGCTCATAGATGTGCCTTTTGCTGGTTTGGTGAAAAAAAAAAATACTTTGCTCTGGGCCTTTGTGGATTTAAATTTTGCCTTGTTTCCCATAGGAGAACATTGCAATGTGAGATGTACCCAATCGTTTCTTTGTCACTCTGCTGTGAAGAAATGGTTTGCAATTGTTCTGCAAAATTTTCAGGGTGAAAAGGGCTTGCTCCACTGACGTGCCTTTTGCTGGTTTCCTGAAAATATATTAGTTTGGTGTGCAGTTATAAAGGTTTCAAATTTTGCTGTATTTTCTATAGGCTAATATTGCAATATGAGGAGTTTCTTTGGCACTGCATGCTTTCTCCTACTCTGTACCCATCTCAACCTCTTTACTCAAGGAATGGGGTGAGCATTAGGGCTGACAACCGCAAGGTGCACCCCCAATGCCTGTTGGTGCATGCAGGTTGGGGCTGGGATGTTAGGGTTGGAAACCCTAACACCAGATTTCCCAACTGATGTCGGTGGAACCCTAACTGATGCATTAACAAAGTTTTTTTGCAACTAACAGAAAGAAACACCTACTGCAGAAACAAACCTTGACTCAGTGTACCTTTCCCAGTCACCAATTTACATATAAACACCTACTGTAGAAACAAGCCTTGACTCAGCATGCCTTTCTCAGTCACCAATTTACACATAAACACCTACTGTAGAAACAAGCTTTGACTCAGAGTGCCTTTCACAGTCATTAATTTACATAGAAATGAACACCTACTGTAGAAACAAACCTTGCCTCACTGTGCCTTTCTCAGTCACCAATTTACATATAAACACCTACTGTAGAAGCAAGCTTTGACTCTGCATGCCTTTCCAAGTAATCAATTTACATATAAATAAACACCTATAAACAAACTGTGGCTCAATGGGCCCTTCCTAGTCACAAATTTGAACATAAGTAAAGAAATTCACCTGCAGTTATTATTTGCTTCATCCTTTCACACAAAACAGCCAATAGTTAAAATGTCAATATAGTGCATTCTCAGACTTGACTGGGACTCCCTTGGAACAGTCTGGGGCCTCCCTTGGAAGGCTGGCCTCACCATTTGAGAGCCACTGCACTAAAGCTTATACTAATATCTGTCCATCATTCAAAAATACTGTCTCCGTTGCCATAAATAACACTCTGTTCACAATCCTTGTAAGGCAGCTTAAAAGTGAGTATTTTTGACATTATTTTTCTAATGCTTCCTTCAGTCCCCATAAGTTTTGACAAGCTATAAAGGGTGAATGGGTGCTACCACTGAAGGCCTTCCAACATGCCTTCATGTTAATTCTGTCATGCTAATGGATAAGCACCACCAAGTCTCAGCTTTCAATCAACAGTTTGCTAGGGCAGGACTAGCTTTTGACTTAGCATACTCGATCTTAAACCATCTGCTTTAAATATCTCACCATTTTTCCTCATTCTCAACCTTTATATTCTATTAAAACATTTCTTGAACAAGAGGTGTTTTAGGTAACATGCTTCATTGCAATAAAAGTTCAGGTCTTGATTCTGTTATACTGTACTTTTATTTAAAGCTTGGAGCTTCCATTTTATCAAGGCACCAAATTTTACATGATCTATTTAACCACTCTGATTTCCCCTAAACTAGAAGGCTGTTTATGTTGGAATAGGTAGGGAAAACTAGGCAGACTGGATGGGCCTACTGAGTTTTTCTGCCGAACAAATTCTGTTTCCATGCTTTTCCTACTTTATTTCAAAGGTTTCACCAGGAAAGTCATACTGAGCAGGTACCAGCTAGTTTCCAGATGTGTCTGGGGTAGGGGGAAGAGAACATGTATAAAAATAATACAGCAATATGGAAATAAATAAAATACTGTATATACAAATTAAAAGAAAACACTTTAGAATAAAAATTGCCATACAGCGAATTACCATACAGTGAATTTTGAAACAAGCAAAAAAACATTATACTGAGAGCAACAAAACAAAAATATGAGTAGAGAGTAATGACTGATTATTTGGGGGGAGGGGGGAGGAGAGATAGGCTAGTGTCAATGATGGGAGAAAGTCTGGTGAAATAAGTGCACTCCAGTATCAGAAAGCAGCTCCAGAAGTGAACAGAGAAATCACAGAGGAGAGATTTCACAGTAAGAAGAGAAGGAGCACAGCGAATGGAAGGAGGGAGAGAGACCCGGATTTTAAGGAAGCAGAACGAGAATGCAGCTTGGCCAGCAGTAGATTTCACTGGTGGGAGAGCAACAGAATGAATGCAAAGGAAGTAAGAGGTGGGGGGGGGGCAGAAGAGAAGAAAGATAGGTGGGGAGAAAGCCAAAACAAAATCTGAAGATAAATGAGGCACAGTGGGAAAAGTGCCTGGCATCAAGAGAGGGGAGGGAGAGAGAGAGTATGAAAAGAACAGTGGTGAGAATGCTGGGGTTTATCAAGGACAAATCAATAAAAGAAGTAAAAGAGGGGGTCCAGTCTAGCTAAAGTGGACTTTGGGGGCAGCACTGTAAAGAATGTCTCCATAGTTAAAAACGAGGAGAATCATCAGGGATGGCCCCTCCTCCGTCATGGTCCTGTGCTATTCTTTTGGTGATCCCGAAACCAGGTCGTGACCCTCAACTTCCAGCCTCTTACACTTAGTACCTCAGCCTGCTCCCCGGGTCTTGTGCCCATCCCTCCCCTGTTTTAATCCTGCTAATCTGCCCCTTCACCCTTCGTTTTTCCCTAATGTATCTAAAGAACCCCTTGTTCCATCTCCTACTTTCCCTGGCCAGGTTCTGCTCCTTTCTTGCCTTAGCCACCCTCACCACCCTAGTGACCCTTCTGGCCATCAGCTCATACTCCCCTCGGTCCCTATCACTCCTTGAGCACTTGAATTGCCTATAGGCTGCCTTCTTTCCCCTCACCACCTCCTGAACCTCCCTGGTCCACCAGCAGGATTTTCGGGCCCTACCACATTTTCATCTTACTCTCGCGCAGGTGCTGGTAGCATCCTGCACCCCCTTCCTGATGATTTCCCACCTATTGTCAGTGTCCATGTCTAGCCCAATACCATCCAAGTGCTCCTTAAGGATCCTTCCCATTCTGATTTGTTACATTTTTTTTAGTTCATGTTTATTTTACTTCAGTCAGGATGAGCTTGGGAGATATTCTGCTTGAGCCAAGGTGCCCTTATGTGTGTGTGTGTGTGTGTTGTGGGGGGGGGTATTCCACTGTGGATTAACTGCTGATGTGGCAAAAAAAAATTGTGTATGTATAACTTACTTCCAGTTCATGTACAGTTCTGATTCATCTGCAAACAGTGATGTTGGATTAGATCGTATTGGTGAAGGGCGCAGGAGTGTGAGAGTGATTTTCTGAGTAACTTCCGTCATTTAAACTTTTCTGAGAGTCTGCCATGGCTGCATGTTTGTATTTGTATTGCGGCACCATCGCCCTGACACATTTACAGAGTTTAAGTATTTTATTTCTTTGAATTATTATGCTCACTGACCTGCCCTTGCTATTTTGTTGAATCAGCAAATTGTGAGACACACAAGTGAGTCAGGTGTTCAGTTCATGCACCTTGACCCAGGAAGTAGTGACTGCAGGTGCTGATAAACGTGTGGGCATAACAGATGTGAGTGGAGAATATATAGTGCCTCAGAATGGGGGAACAGCATGTGTTTTTACAATGATACCCCCTCTCTGGTCCTTGCTGCAAATCTATGACTTTTGATACAGGCGGCAGCGAGAAAGTCATCGACCGATAGCCACAACACCAGGCTGTGAGTCGGTGTGTGGGGTCTCCAGGTTTCCTGAACTGTTCAAGTAGATAGGGAATAAGCTGCCTTGCCATGGGGCCTGGCCAGCCTGAATCCATAGGGTGTCCGTGTTTGAGTGAGGAGTCAGAGGGAGTGACACAGGCAGACAGAGTCAATCTGAGGAGCTCAGAGCATCCACCTGAGCCAGGTAGTGAGCGAACAATAAATGTTCTTTGTGGGCTGATCACCTTTCTGGGGGGAGGGGGGTTTGTTGGCCTACTCGGAGACTCGGACTGCCTCTGTCCATAATTCCAGTTCTCCTCACTGCACTAATACTATGTTAGGCAGGGCCAGGGAGGAACTTAATCAGAAGGCATCTGCTTTGGGGGGGGGACTGACTGACTGGGAGGGAGAGTGCACTGCTACAGCCTGCAGTCTGAGTGAGGATGAGCCAGGGGCCTGGCTGATGGGCAGAGACGGAAGTTGAGGCATGATTCTGAGATGTTCCTGGGTTCAATATCCACTGTGAGGCAGAAACAGTATTATTAGGGGCACAGAGGACTGTAAGCTTCAAAAAGCTCTTTACAGAGGGAGCAAAAATGGTGGCCTCCTTTGAACATGAAGTTCCAAGAGAAGCAAGACCTTATGACTTAGTAGCCCATTAGGACTGGGGGAACTAATCTTGATTAGAGGAAGGGTATCAATCTGTAATCCTGGTGAGGACAGTGGGGCAAGTATGATTGTCAACTCTGTGTGGGAGATGAGGTGATGGAGTCAGCCAAGTAGAGTATGGAAACTAGAAGCCTCCCTATGAGGGGCACTAGGAGGGAGCCTCTATGCATGATAAGACTGTAGGGAGCTGATGATAGACAGTGACTTCATCCAGCGTAGGTAGGGCAACCTAATTATAATACTTTCAAATGTATCTTACCTGGTCAACCCAGATATGGGGGAGCGGGGAACGGGCCAGGCCTGCCTGCGGAGTGACTGACTGGGAGGGAGAGTGCACTGCTACAGACTGCAGTCTGAGTGAGGATGAGCCGGGGGCCTTGCTGGTTGACAAGGACTGAAGCTGAGGCATGATTCTAAGATGACTGTTACATATAAACTTAGGAGCTTAGGAATTGTGTCGGCAGATGGGACCGCATGATTCATCTAGTCTGCCTGTGTTTCTGCCCCTTCCCTATTTAGACTGCATCCTAATGTGTTCACAATGTCTGTCCCATGTGAGTTTGAACTCGTGTACTGTCTTGGATTCCATCACTTTCTGAGCCAGGCTGTTCCATGAGTCTATGACCCTTTCTGTAAAGAAGTACTTCCTGAGGTTGCTTTTGAACTTGCCTCTCACCAGATGCAAGTTGTGCCCCCTTGTGTGTACATCCTTGTTTTGCTGGAAGAGATTTCCTGCTTGTGTTGTGTTGGTTCCCTTAACGTACTTAAAGTTTTGATCATGTCCCCTCTGTTTCTTCTCTGCTCAAGGGTGTACAGATTTAGTTCTCTGAGCCTTGCTTTATATGGCTCATGATGCAGTCCATTCACCATCTTTGTAGCCCTTCTCTATACTGTCTCTAGACGGTTTATGTCTTTTTTGAGGTGGGGCCTCCAAAACTGACCGCAGTACTCTAAATGCGGTCTCACCAAAGACCTGTAGAGAGGTATGATAACCTTGCTTTTTCTACTTGTAATTCCCCTACCAATGCATCCAAGGATGCCACTTGCCCTCTGAGCTGCTTTTTCACACTGTTTTCCAGCCTTTACGTCATCCACGGTAACTACTCCGAGGTCTCTTTCTGTCTTTGTCTCTTTTAAGTGATGCCCCCCCCAGTGTGTGCTTTATTCCTGGGTTTCTTTTTTCTGTATACTTAAACTTGCACTTCTTGGCATTAAACTTCAACTGCCAGTCCCTGGACCATTCCTCGAGTTTTTTCAGATCTGCTTCCATACCTTTCACTCCGTCCTGCGTGTCTACTCTGCTGCAGAGTTTTGTGTCATCTGCAAACAGGCAAACCTTCCCCTTCAAGTCATTTTAAATATCCCCAATAAATATGTTAAAGAGGATAAGTCCCAGCATAGACCCCTGTGGAATGCCACTGGTCACTTTGCCTTCCCTTGATAACGGTCCATTGACAAGCGCTCTCTGTGTCCTGTCTTGCAGCCAGTTGGTGATCCAGTTCAATATCTTATGACTGACTCCTGTATGCTCTAATGTGTTAGCTAGCCTTCTGTGGGGGGCAGTGTCGAAGGCTTTGCTGAAGTCCAGGTACACCATGTCCACTGCTCCTCCCTGGTCAACTGCTCTGGTGACCTAGTCGAAAAAGTTGATCAAATTGGCTTGATGAGAGTGTCCTGCTGTGAAGCCATGGTGCCTGGGGTCAGTCTTTCTGCTATCCTCCAGGTACTTCACTATCCTCTCCTTTAGCAATGGCTCCATAATTTTTCCTACCACTGAGGTCAAACTGACTAGTGAGCAGTTTTCTGAATTTTACCTGCTTCCGCTCTTGTGTAAAGGTACTACTGCTGCCTTTTCCAGTCCTGAGTTATTATTCCGCTTTCCAGTGACTTGCTGAAAAGCTCAGCCAGTGGTGTGGTGAGTTCTTCCCCGAAGCTCCTTCAGTACCCTAGGGTGGATGCCATCTAGTCACATTGCTTTATCTACCTTGAGCCTATTCAGCTCTTCTAGGACCCTTTCCCTTGTGAAGGGTTTTGTGAAGGGTCTTGTGTCTGCATACTGAGAATAATGAACCATCCCTGCCTCAAGGCCGAACTCATTTGCTAGCAGGTTGAGATGTTTACATAGGTAGTTTTCAAACCTGTATGGCCTACCAAGAGTGCAGTGGAGTCAGAGACTGAGGTGGGGATGTTGTTCTTGGGTTCAATATCCCCTGCAAGGCAGAAACAGTATTATTATTGGGGCACATAGGACTGTAGGCTTCAAAAAGCTCTTTACAGAGGGATGAGGAGCAGATCAACAGGATTGCAATGGCAATAGCAAGGAGGGAGGGAGGAACTACATGTGATTGTCCACCTGTGAGCAGTAATACCTGTCCATTGGTGTCTGTTATTGAGATAAGAGTCGAACCACCATATGGCAGGAGGGGTGAGCCCTGTGTCTTCGAGTGTATTCAGAAGGGGGTGGGATACTGAGTTGAAGGATTTAGCCAGATCTGTGAAGACTGTGGCAGTGAGGTGACCTTTATCGGCAGCTGATGGAATGTGGCCCATGACACGAAGGAAGGAGGTTATGGTATAGTGTTTTTTTCTAAAACCAGACTGGTAGGGAGATAGGAAGTTGGCAGCGTTAAGGAAATCAGTCAGTCTGGATTGTACAAGGCATTCCTGAAGTTTTGCTAAGGTGGGGATAAGGGAGATGGTGCAGTAGTTTCCAGTTGTGGAGGGATCACCACCTTTGTGGAGAAGGATAACACATGCTGATTTCCAGGCTTTCGGAACTATGCCCGAGGAGAAGGACATATTAATGATGAAGGTGAGGGGGAAGCAATGGCAGGGGCAGAGAGGCATAGGAGACTAGGGTGTAAGCCATCGGGGCTAGGTTTGGATGTGCTGAGGGATAGAAGGACAAGCAGTGCTTCATTCATGGAAGCAGTGGCTAGAAGGAATTTTTCATTTGTCATATGATTTGGAGAGGATTTGGAGGCAGGTGGCAGGGGTGTGGTAAGGTCTGGAGAAGTACAAGTAGTGAAGAATGTGTGGAGCATATCTGTGACTTGGATGGGGTCTGTTATTTCAGTGCCATTGTGCTTTAGAGTAGGGGTGCTGGATTGTGGAGAAGGGTCAACAATGGAGTGTACTACATTCCAGAATGAGGAGGCGTGTGCTGCGTTGAGTCAGTGTTTGAAGTAGTCTGCCTTAGCATGGTAAATGGCCTTGGTGCAAGCATTTCTCACAGTGTTATATGCTTGTCCTGAGTTTGGGGTTGGCGAGGCTTTGAAGGTGGACCAGGCTTTGTCACGGGTTTTGCAGAGAGCAACAATAGGGACAGTAATCCAGGGGTGGTGGTGCTTCTTGATGCTGGCTTTTCTAAGGGTGGGGTGTGTCGGTCCCAGACGCTAATGAAAATACTAGTGAACTGAGCTAGGGCAGTATCAACAGTGGAAGCAGAGTGAACTGATACCCAATTGGCATAATGTAAATCAGAGAGGAGGGAATTAGTGTCAATTGAACTTAGAGGGTGTGTTTCAATGTACTTTGGTGCAGATTTGGGTAGGTGAGTTTTTCTAATGCAATAGGTAATGCAGTGGTCACTTAGGGTGGGATCGAGTACTCCAGCTGTGGATATCTGATGAGCATGGGGCAAGAGAATCCAATCTATGAGGGAGTGATTAGAGGAATAGGGGTTGTAGCGGGTAGGTTCAGTGATTAGCCGAGAGAGGTTTAGAGATTCTAATTTGGATACTGCAGATTTAGATGAAGGGGACAGCTAGACAAAGTTGTAGTCCCCGAGAAGTATAAGTTTGCCTGAGTGAGCCAAATGGGGGGAGAGCAGAGATGCGTGCTGTGAGAGCATCTTGACTGAGTTGTGTGGACACACAGATAACCCCTATGAAGGTGGAGAGAGTTTGGGGAAAGGAGAATTTGGTTAGAATCAGCTCAGGGGATCCGATGCAGGATTCTTTTTTTTGACACCCAATAAGAAAGGTGTTATTTTATGATCATAGCTACACCACCTCCTCTTTTGCCACAGTCTTGTCGGATGACATGGTTGCCTGGGAAGGAGGTAGATGAGTCAGAGGTTTTGGCAGATAGCCAGGTTTCAGAGAGGCATAGGATATCTCTGCTGAAACTAGTTGTATTACTGCCTGTAACTTCAAGTCGTTTGTATTATTTTTGTACGTACTCCTATATCCCCCTCCTCCAGGTCGCACCTGGAAACAAGTCTTGGCTCAGTGTGCTTATCCTGGTCAACAAAAGTTTAAATAAAAATAAATAAATAAAATATCGGGGGCATTCTGGGTTATCCAGCAGTTCAGAAGGTCCAGTTTCAGGAGGAGACTCCTTGTGTTGATGTGTATGACCTTTAGGCCTTTGTGAGAGAATGGTAGTTTTGGGGGCGTAGGGGGGCCAGGGTTCCTTTTTATATCTCCAGCTAATAGCAAGAGGAGAAAGAGCACAGAGAAAGTAGCCATAAGCTTTTGCTCCTTTATGGTATTGAGGGCATAGGGTTTGCGCCTGGAGAACTGGATTAGAGTGATGCAGCAGCTTATATGTGGAGGAAGAAAGTTTGGAGAAATCAATTGAATGGATGGAATGGGAAAGGGAATCAAAATGGGTAAGGCGGGGGTAAGATGGTGATGCAAGAGTACAGGTGCAGAAGAGGCAGGAGGGTGGGAGGGATAGGTGCAACCGTGTGATTGGTGAGGGGTGGAGGAGGAGAGAAAATAGAAAAGGAAGCACAGAAGAAGGAGAAAGGAGGATGAGTGCATGTTTGCACTAGGGGGGTTTGCAGATGCATTTGTGAGCAGAGGTCTCCAGGTTTAGGTATGATCTCTTAGAGGTAGAAATGAAAGAACTAAGGTCCCTCTAGTGGCAGATCTTTATAATCTGCTAATGGGAAACTGGAAATTGGAAAAAGGAAATTGACAAACAGCTATCATGTCACGGGAGTCTTTGTTGGCTGGAGAGCATGAGCGATGGCTTCAGCAGAGCCGGCCGCACCGCAGAGGAGAAGAGAGCCAAGTGGGTCAGGCTGTGGAGGGAGCACCTGGTGAGGGGCCTCTGCTGGGGAAGGAGTAGGAAGGCACAAGTTAATATAGGCTGAAATCAGTGGGCATAGGGCCAGACAAGTAGAGGAGACACAAGAGCAGTGGAGGGTGTAGGCAGGATGGAGAGAGATTTAGGAGAAATTAGCAACAGAAAGGAAAAGCGCAGACACAGTGTCTTGACTAGGCAGGTTTTTCACACTACACAGTTAGGCAGTATTAGCAATGTAAAATAGCTCTAAATAGTAACTAACAGCGGCAATATTTACTACACAGCAGGTAACCACTTAGCCAGAAAGTAAAATAATAAAATATCTCTTTGTAACCTAGAGAAAAAGGAAAGGAAAATGCGGCATAGAACCGCCAGTAGCTGCAGTTTCTAGTGAGGCCAATGGGACAGAGGTAGCAGGGAGAAGCAGCCAACCAGGAGCAGGCAGTGTAGGGCATCAAAATTCAATCGGCCGCTCAGTATGGTCGTACCTTACCTGGATCCTAGGGCGTCTTTGCTGGCTGGAGAGTGTGGGCGATGGCTTTAGCAGAGCCAGCTATACCGCAAAGAAACATAGAAACATAGAATTTGATGGCAGATAAGGACCGCTTGGCCCACCCAGTCTGCCCATTTCCCTACCTACTGGATAAGCTGCAGATCCTAGTTAACCAGCAGCCTACTTCTTCCTACATCCACCCCCTAGAATTGCCTTATGACTGTCCCATGCATGCTTGAATTCCACCGATTTTGACTCCACAACCTCCTCCGGAAGGCCGTTCCATGCATCCACAACCCTCTCTGTGAAAAAATACTTCCTTAAATTACCTCTGAGCCCCCCCTCTATCTTCAAATTGTGCCCTCTTGTTCTTGCACACCCCTTTTTTTGAAAGATGCTACCCTCTTGGGCTTTGTTGATTCCCTTGAGGTACTTGAATGTTTCTATCATGTCCCCTCTCCTCCTTTCCTCGAGGCTATACATATTAAGCTCCTTTCGTCTCTCTTCATATGTCTTCCGTGCAGACCCTGCACCATTTTAGTTGCCCTCCTCTGGACAGCTTCCATCCTATCTATGTCTTTGCGGAGATTGGGTCTCCAGAACTGCACACAGTACTCCAGATGGGATTTCACCAGCTGTCTGTACAGAGGGATAATAACTTCCTGTTTTCTACTGGTGATGCCTCTCCCTATGCATCCCAGTATCCCCCCAGCCCTCCTTGCTGTCCTCTCACATTGCTTGCCCACCTTTAGGTCATCTGATATGACTACCCCCAGGTCCCTTTCCATTTTTGTTGTTAGTATCTCACCCCCCATTGTGTACTCTTCCCCTGGGTTTTTGTTTCCCAGGTGCATTACCTTGCACTTCTTAGCATTGAATCTAAGCTGCCATACATTTGACCACACCTCTAACCTTGCCAAGTCCCTTCTCATCCTTTCCACCCCACCCTGTGCACCAACTCTGTTGCAGATCTTTGTGTCATCTGCAAAGAGACATACTTTTCCTTCCAGTCCTTCTGCAATGTGCTTATAAAGACATTGAAGAGGACCAGTCCTAATACTGAACCTCATGTACCCCACTAGTAACCCACTTTCTTCTGAGTGGACTCCATTTACTATTACTCTCTGTGTCCTATTCTCCAGCCATTCTTTACCCAGGCTGTCATCTTGGGACCCACTCTCAGGCTGGCTAACTTGTATATTAATCTTTTGTGTGGGACTGTGTCAAATGCCTTGCTAAAGTCTAGGTAGGCCATGTCCACAGCCACTCCCTGATCTACTACTTTGGTCACCCAGTCAAAGAAATCTATCAGATTCGTCTGACATGACCTTCCCGCTGTGAATCCATGCTGCCTAGGGTCCTGTGCCCCTCTGGCCTCTAGATACTCAACAATTCTTTCCTTCAGAAGTGATTCCATTATTTTCCCTATCACTGAGATTAAACTAACAGGTCTGTAGTTTCCTGCTTCTGCCTTGCCCCCACTTTTGTGAAGGGGAATCACATCTGCCCTCCTCCAGTCCTCGGGTACCACCCCATACTCCCATGATTTGTTAAAAGGGTAGTCAGTGGTGTCACTAGTTCTACCCTTAGTTCTTTAGAATTCTGGGATGAATCCATCAGGCCCCATTGCTTTGTCCACCTTCAGTTTTAAGAGTTCTTTAAGAATCCTTTCTTCTGTAAATGGGCTGGTATCAACTCTGTATCCAGAGTGTTTCTACTGTTTGTTTTATGTACCTCCGCTCTTCATTTGTAAATACTGAGCAAAAATATTTGTTTAGTATCTCTGCCTTTTCACAGTCTCCCTCCGCCCACCCTCCCTCCCCTTTATTAAGCCTCACTATCCTCCTTGGTCTTCCTTCGCCCCTGATGTACCTATAAAGGTTTTATCCCCTTCTTAACTGAGTTGGCTATCTTTTCCTCAGTTTGAGCCTTTGCTGTTCTGACTGCCTTCCCAGCCTCCTTTGCTTTAACTGATACAGTTCTCTGTCCTGCTCCTTCTACGATTCCTTGTACTTCCTGAATGCTTTTTTTTCTTGAATCTTCACTGCCACTTCCTTTGAGAACCATAGTGGTTTCTTACATCGTTTTGTTTTGTTTATTTGTGTCACACAAGGCTCGTTACCTCTGTGATGGCAGTTTTATTATTCCCATTGTTCTTCCACCCTCCTTCCTGCCCATTTGCTAGTGCATTCCTTAGGCACTCACCCATTTTGGCAAAGTCAGCCCTCCTAAAGTCCAGTACTTTTGTCTTTGTATGGCTTGACTCTATTGCTGTGTTTATTGTGAACCATACTGTTCGATAGTCACTAGTTCCCAAATGGCTACCCACTTCTACATCTGTGATCCTCTCTCCATCTCCATTTGAGAGAATCAAGTCTAGTATTGCTCCCTCTCGAGTGGGCTCCAGTACTAGTTGTCTAAGGCATGCCCCCTGTAGGGCATCTAGAATAACTCCAGTCTTCGAAGTGGCAGCTGCAACTGCACTCCAGTTAACATCTGGCATATTCAAATCACCCATCAGCAATATCTCCCCTTTTTCTGCCATTCTAAGTATACTTTCTATCATTTCCTTGTCCATTTCCTCCCCCTGAGAAGGGGGTCTGTATACAACCCCTGTGCGGATTGTGGTGCCATTGCCTGTCTCCAAATTTACCCACAGTGCTTCTTCTCCTCCCTGTTTACCCTTTTGTTCTGTTGCTTTTATTCCTTCCCTTATGTAAAGAGCTACTCCTCTCCTCTTTTACCCTCCCTGTCCCTCCTGTAGATAGTGTATCCTGGTATGTTTATGTCCCAGTCATGGTTTTGTGTGTACCATGTTTCTGTGACTGCCACGATATCCAGATGTTCCTCCTCCATCAAGGCCACTAATTCAGGAAGCTTGTTACCCAGACTACGGGCATTGGTACTCATTGCTCTCCATTTTTTGATGGCTTTACCTTCTGTTGCAGCATCCCCCACTGACCATTCTACCTCGGTCTTTTTCTCATTTAGTACCCTGTTTTGTAGGGAGAGGCTGGGATTTTCCTGCTGCTTGTCAGTGCCTCCCCCTTTGACTAGTTTAAAAGCTTGCCAATGAAGCATTTAAACTGATTGCTCAAAAGACTTGTTCCCTTCCTGGACAGATGCAGACCATCCTGCCAGTATAGGCTGGTGTCCTTCCAGGTGGAACCCCAGTCCCAATGAAGCCAAACCCTGTGCTCCACACCATTTTTCAACCATTCATTAAACTGCATGGTGCTAATTACCCTCACCTCCCCATGCCTTTGACAGGCAGCACCTCTGAGAAGGATACTGTGTGTGCTACTTATCTTAGCCCCCCAACTCTGCAATGTCCTCCTGCACTGCTCTAATCTCATGATGAGCCAAGTCATTTGTCCCTAGGTGGACAATTACGTCCAGCTCAGACTCCCTTGCAGCTGTTCTCGTGATCCTGAGGATGCGCTTCCTGTCCCTCCAAGCCATGGCACCAGGCAGGCACCTTACTTCCGATTTCCCAGCTCCCCCCAGTTCTATACCCCTAATAATTGAGTCCCCCACCAGGAGCTGCTTCCTTTCCCTGCGAGCGAGGAGAAGAGTGCGAGGTGGGTCATGCTGTGGAGGGAGCACCCGGTCTGGGGCCTCTGCTTGCCTGGATACGAGGGAGTCTTTGCTGGCTGGAGAGCGTGGGTGATGGCTTTAGCACAGCTGGCTGAACTGCAGAGGAGAAGTGAGCAAGGTGGATCAGGCTGTAGAGGGAGCACCTAGTCAGGGGCCTCCATTTTCCTGCATCCGAGGGAGTCTTTGCTGGCCAGAAAGCATGGGTGACAGCTTTGGCAGAGATGGCCACACAGTGGAGGAGAAGAGAGCAAGGCAGGTCAGGCAGTGGAGGGAGCACCTGGTCAGGGGCCTCTGCTTGCCTGGATCTGAGGGAGTCTTTGCTGGCTGGAGAGCATGGGCGACAGCTTTAGCAGAGCTGGCTGCACCATGGAGGAGAAGCGAGTGAGGCGGCTCAGGCTGTGGAGGGAGCACCCAGTCAGGGACCTCCGCTTGCCTGGATCCAAGGGAGTCTTTGCTGGCTGGAGAGTGCGAGCGTCGGTTGTAGCAGAGCCGGCAGCACCACGGAGGAGAAGAGATCAAGGTGGGTCAGGCTGTGGAGGGAGCACCCAATCAGGGACCTATGCATGCCTGGATCCAAGGAAGTCTTTGCTGGCTGGAGAGCACAAGCAATGGCTTTAGCAGAGCTGGCTGCACCATGGAGGAGAAGAAAACGAGGCAGGTCAGAGTGTAGAGGGAGCACCCGGTCAGTGGCCTCGCTTGCCTGGATCCAAGGGAGTCTTTGCTGGCTGGAGAGCTTGGGCGATGGGTTTAACAGAGCTGGCTGCACTGTGGAGGAAAAGAGAGCAAGGCAGGTCAGGCTGCGGAGGGAGCACCCGGATGAACATTTACATCTAAGAAAAAGTTACTTTAATGATAGATACGGAATTATAACGCCCTCACAGTCTACTTATATAAGACAAATTGTTACAAAGGTAACATTTCTAAGCATGTTTGATTTGACTCTCTGACAGTATCAATGGTTCCTGCAATTATAAACAAGTCAGTAATAGGGAACACCAGTGTGTTTGATACCAGGTGACATGTGTTAATCCATAACAATTGTGTTTACTGTAGAACAATTCATTGTGCAATATTTTTAGGAGGCACAGTTAAAATTTTCACTATGCCAGTAAGTATACTACAGGCTTGTATACATAGTGATCACATTGTTATTGTTCAGCTATGAGGACCAGTATGAGTATGCATAAGTTACTATACTCTTGATCATACGCCATGTTATCAATACTACATGGTTTGGTGTTTGTATGACTGACATACACACACATCAAGATGGAGTTTGAATCACAAAGTCAAAGACAGCGTGCATTCTGCATCTTGTTCTGTGGGTATCTTATTACAACCAATACCAAGCCTAGTCCTATTGATAACATACACAATGGTCCATATACAACTTTTTTTTTTAAATACATTGCTAAATATGTCAAAATCCGTTTGGACTGAGGTATCTTGTGAGTGTAAGTATCATTAAAGTAATCACTAAACTGTTTTGTAAGTAATCTAAATTTTTAAAGGTCTGCTTTATATTTTTGTATAGTTGTCAGTGAACTGTGTTAGTTGTGTAAGCAATAAGACATGACAGGGTGTGCATTATGGTGAAATAATCGCATGCCTCAGGTGCATTGTTAGGCACAAGGTGCAGCTGAGTGCCATTAAATGCACCTGAGAAGTGTGATGTTTTTCCCCCATAATGGCACAACCCTGGAATGTCTTATTGCTCTTATAAAATGGCATTTAAATATATGACTTAAAATGAATGGAAATAAGAAAAAAGTATTTTAAAAAGATAACTTTTGGACCTTTTATTGAAATATACTTTCATTTTAACTCTGACTACAAAAATAGTCCCCATTCTGGTAACTGTGGGGTTAGCTAAAAACTTAAAAACATAATGAAAACTGTGTGTGGCACACATTTTTATAAGAAAAAAATGTTACCTTGCATTTTAAATCAATACAAGTACTGTTTCTTAATGGAAATGTGTACAAAACTTTAAACCTGCCAGATTGTCTTTTTTTGGTGTGGGGGTGATAGACTTCACCTAAAAATACCCAGGTATGATTCAAATGCACGTGCTTTTATAAACTTCAGGAAAGTATTTCAGCAGTTTGGATCTGCCTCTGCCTATGTAACTGTGTTTACCACTTTTGCTCTTTGTTTATGACGTAATAATAACTGGTGACCCCCGATATCAACCTGTTTTCGAGTACTGTAGAAAGTCGTATCAACCCACAGGTTGATACCGAAAATTGAATCAACCCGCTGGTTGATATTGAAAGTCAAATCAACCCACAAGTTGATACGGCTTCTACAGTCTCACGCCAAGTTGTCTCTGGTAGTGTAGCCCAATGAAACAGTCTGAGGCTGCATGAGATGGTTCTCCAATGGGCAGTCCTCACTGACAGTATTACTTGGGCATAAACGTACAGCTTGTCCCCTTGCTGAGGTACACTAATTTCACTGTTCATAGATGCAATAAAATAAAAGCAAACACAATGGAGAACCATTTCATGGCTGCCTGGAGAAATTCATAGTGAAACAGCAGAACCAGAATACTGCTAGAAAAACAGTAAGCGCTAGCCTTGTGTTAAGGTCTTTTTCGCTCTTGAGGTTTCTATATCATCACACACCTTGGGTATGTAAAAAACTACATATCACACACCTACACATGCATTATTCTCTTTATTGCCTACTTTCTTCATCCTGTTTTTTTTCCCCTCTGTCTTTCCCCACATTCAAGATATGGAATGTTTACCATGGAATACAGGGATTCAAAATTCTGCTCATTTCCACTGGCAGCATGTTCTTCTCCTAACATACTGTACACATACACACAACAAAGGCCTTTTCTAGAACCACAGACTCAATTGTCTCACTGTTAGGGAAAGAAGAAATTTCCCTAATAAGCAGTAAAAGACAGAAGGAGGATTTTTCATTGTCAGCAAAGAAACAGTTGTAATGGAAATTATGAACAATACTTAATGTTTCTAATTTGTTTGTGTGTGTAAGTAGTATGTGATAATCAGGGAAACAACATTTAATTAATTTGTTTTATTTTTGATTTAAGGTAGTTTTATTTTTAGGGCCTAGTTGAAGGTTTTTTACTCTGTAAAAGTAGCAGCCATGTTTGTGATGGAAGATCAACTCTGGTTGTAGGGGGACTGATGAAAGATAGCTCTGGTTGTAGGAGGACTGGTTTGTTCATTGTGTGATGTGGTTTAGGACCAGGATGACAATGCATTATGCACTAATATTGAATGGTTACCTAAATGATGTTAACCAATTAAAGTTCTTTGATTTTTAGACCCATTTCATAAAATTTGACAGTGCTACATTTCATTTGCAATCTAATGAGTACATGTTTTCTTACTATCAACAGAGTTAAATGCAACGCAGTCTGTGAATCAGATGGACACTGTCTTGAGCATTGAATAAACTGGAACAAACCTTTCAGATAAGTACATCCCTCTAATGTGATGCATATGTGTATTTATTTTAAAAATTGGTGAACTTTATATCCTTTGTGAATGTATTCTGTCTCCTTATCTTTTCAGATTCTTATGCAAAGCACATTTGGATATTTAGGATCAAAGCAAGTCCTGCATTTGAGCGTGGTAAGTAAGCAATAATACCTGACAGGGTGGGCATTATTGGGAAATACCGGACCGCCCAGGGGCATGATGAGGCCCGACGCCGCAGGCGGAGGGCCTTATAGCCCCTGGAAGGTCCGGTATTTCCCAATAATCCCCACCCTGGAGGGTATTATTGCACTTATAAAATGGTTTTCTTATTAAGCTTTAATGAAGAGAGGAAGAGGAAATTATTATAAAAAAATTAATAATATTAGCAGAAACAAAAGTATTATAAAAATAGTCCATGTTTCTTTAAGGCTGTTCCAGGTTGTGTTGCTCCTTCCTACAGCTATCAACCCCCCCACCACCCTCTTCTCGACAGAGACACATCCACCTGAAGAATTGGTAAATATGCAGAAGCAGTCTGTGGGCATCGTTGTGTCATGTTTGTTTAACATTTTTTTTCTTTTAATTGGGCTGCAGTTGTACATTGAGTCTGTTAAGCTGGGACCTGTGTGAATGGATTGTTTCACTTCGGTTTAGCGCGGTGCTGCGATAGTGCAGTCGGAGAGTGCAGCGTGAGAAAAAAGATTTGGGCACTCTTCGACTGCAGAATATGTGGAGTGTCTTTTCTTCTTTTGAACAGGGAGCGATGTTATAGCTAAGGAGCGACTGTGCGTGTGGCGGGGTTCCGCTTGTCTCTAATGAAGAGAAAAACATGGCGGGATTTTAAATGTTAGCTGGTGGTTTCAGCCAATGAGTAAGCAGGGTGAGCACCCCTGCACAAGGGTATGTGGTAAGGTGGCACTCAGGCCGGTACTAATTTCTTGCTGGGCATTTATTGAAAACTAAATGCCCAGCTTGGAGGTGGTATTAGCCAATCAGCAGTGAGAATCCATTCTTGCCATTTTATAAGTAGTAATATGACTTGGGCAATAAACCAGTCTAGGTTGTGGGATATGCTGGGATTTACCCATGCCTGATGTGGTCTGGTCATGAGGCCATACGCCAAGTGACCAAATCCACACCAGAAGTGGGTAAATCCCAGCATAACACATACCCTGGAGTGGTTTATTGCAATTATACAATGTCCCCGCTCACTTTTGGTAACAAAAATTAAAGTTTATACAATGTGCTCTAAAATGTAAACTTTCTGAGGTGACACTTTATAACATGGGGTAATTTTGGAAAAACCACCACATAAAGTACCAGCAGACCGCATGTTAATAAAATCATTCCATGCAGAATGCTAGACGATCCAATACGCTTGCAAAGCTGCCATTTCTTTCTTCCAATAACTGCCCCATTTCGCAAAATCAAAAGGCATTAGTAAAAATATAAAATATATGATCTATCCTGCAGTTTCGGAAGAGGGAGACAACTGTGGGTTAACAGCACTATTTTCAGTTTAAAATCACTATCTTATAACACTTATCTCACTCACCTGGCTGCCAGCTGTCTTCAGGGGCATGAAAGGGCTATTTTGCATAGTGGGGAAGGACATATTATTAAAATTGGCATATAAACAATGAAACAAAAAGCTTTTCCTTCATGCTTTTGTTACTCTCATATTTACAAATTGCATAATTGGAATAATCACCCATCGCGTGTGGGTTAGGCCAACAAGTTGGTACAGTGCTTTTGCAGTTTTACCTGTGGTTTAGTGGGGAAAAGAAGATGGTGGGTTGGAATTTTTTGCTTTGGGGGTGGTTGATTTCTCTTTGTGGTGCTGCTGAATGGCACCTTTTTCTATTGGTTATGGCAAGATTTACCACGGGTTAAAAGGTGCCAGTTAGCCAATCAGATTCACAAATTCTCGCAACCCATTGTATAACATTGTCTGTACACCTGCCATACCTTTTGTTTATCATTTTTTATTTCATCCACAGATCTGCATTGAGTGGTCAATAACTAAGTTCATGATAGTTAGATGCATTCCAGAAACCATGTATTGATCATATAAATTACAACCTTTTTGAAACTATTTAAATATCAAACAATTGAAGATGTAACAATAATCTTTGTAATAGACTTCCATACCAAACGTTATACAACAGATACTGTTAACAACACTAACATGTGTAAAAAGCAAGCAATAATGCAAGACAGGGTGGGCAGTATTGGGCACTACCGGACCACCCAGGGATGTAATGAGGCCTGACACCTCAGGCGGAGGGCCTTATAGCTCCTGGAAGGTCCAGTACTGCCCATACCACATACCCTGGAGGGTATTATTGTGCTTAGAAAATGGGCTATATGTGCCACATTTAAGTAATATTAGAAAAAAACATTTTTTTCCCAGAAATTAGTAAAAATCCATTGACACATAATGTCCATGCAAAGTAGTCCCTTCACTGGTATACTTACCAATAGAGGGTACTAGTCTGTCTAATAGCATTTTCAGGTGACCATGCCTTCTGATGCCCCCCCAAAAAAAACTCACACAACTGGCCCTTATTTACACAAGTGCTGTATTTTTTTTTATATTATCTATTTAAGCCCACTCTGGCTAGGGCTCGGTGGCGATGAACCACTATCCGGGGCTCCTTCTCCCCAATCGGGGATCACTCTGCTCAGTCATGGGGCAAGATTTTTTTTTTCATAGCTACACTGTCCTGTCCCCACCCCTGAGGATGTCAGCAAACAGGACCAGAGTCCAAGTGGTAAGCCATGGTGAGGCACGGCTTCTGCCACTCACCTAACAATGCCCTCCCCTCCCAACACTGCCCTCTAGTTGGCATGGTACCTGACCCACCCCAGGAGAGGAGAGTTGCCAATCGGCAACTCAATCCAGCTCCTCCTCCTCCCCAAGCTGGTCCCTGGCATCCCAAGCTTGTTCCTGAACCCGAGTTGCCATTGTAGTTTGAGGTATGGCGTCCAGCACCTCAACCATCAGTGCCACTGGGCCAGATAGAAGTGATGCATTCGTTATTGTTTTTTTTTACCTGACACTCAATGGAGATCGGAGTGCGATCAAGAATGGAGTCAGGACTGTGACGGAATCAGGCAGGGGTGCTGAGGATGATCGGAGGGCAGCAGGGCTGAGCATGGGAGCCAAGAGAGAGAAAACAAGACAGTCATAGTACATTCAGAGTTTAACATGCAGGAAAATAACGCCAGGTAGCTTTTTACCTAATAAAAAAGACATAAAGAAGTAGATTACTGGAAGTTTTGGTTGACAGGTGCTGGAAGCACGGTGTGTTGGAACGAACTTCAGAGAATTTAGTGCACCAGTAGCGCAGAGCACATGATGTACTAATGCTACTAATTTGAAACAAACAAAAAAAATTACTTTTTTCGTTTTACTGGCTGAAGCCTGGTATAGCCATACCTCTCAACTGTCCCTGATTTTACCTCAAAAATTTACTCTGTCCCTCCTAAAATTTCTGTTTCAGTGACTAAACTGTGGGGATTGTAAGCACAAATCAATGTCAAACATTAATGTTGCAGACTTGCTCTAATTTAGAAATTGCATTTTACACTAAGCCCCTTATTCTACTGGCTTCCTAAGTGGATATCATTAATTTTGAAAAATGTGTCCCTGATTTTTTCAAGCCTTGTCCCTGATTTATGAGGCGGAAGGTTGAGAGGTATGGGTATATCATAGACAGAATGTGTGCCATGTTGTGTTTTGTGTGAGTGGTCTCGCTCGCTAATGGAGGGAAAAATGGGGCCATTAATTTTCGGAGTGAGTGGGCAGCTTACTGGAGGAGGGAGGAGAGAGATCACGGTCGGGTGAGAGTTGCACTATGGATGATGATGGGGCATGGGAGAAGAGACTACTGTTAATAAAAACCAAAAAAAAATAGTGAGAAATGAGCCCAGCAGTTTGTATGGCAGCTGGCAGTGAATCACTGTACAGAGTCTTGGGGGTTAGTATCTCTCGCTAAGCGAGAGAAAAAATGGCATCAGTTTCACATTTATTTGGGTGCTTTTAGCCAATGAGCAAGGAGGGTGGGCATAAGGATATTTACACGGGTGAAGGGGCAATTGGGCTGGTACTTTCAATAGCCGGGCTCTGTTGTCTGATAGACACCCACCTTACTGAGGCTACCAGCCAATCAGAGCTCAGGAATGTCTAAGACCATTTTCTAAGTTTAGCATCATCTACCACTTCACTTTTGTAAACTTGATAGCTTTTAAATGTCTACTGTTTTAGTACTATTGTGGTTGTAACCACCAGTACTTCTGCTGTCTGCACAACCACCCGCAAATGGCGCTGCCTCTGATATAATGGTTGACGCATGGGTTTGCTGTTAGAAATGGAATAGTAAATGGGGGGGGGGAGATACTGTTGTCCTCGCTAGGCAGCATAAAAACATCATGGAGAATTAGCCAATTTGAAAGTTCTAATTTGCATTAAATATTACAATTAAATGAAGCAACAGTGATCGAGTTGTTTCACAGTCTCTGTTGTCTCATACACACCCTGCTGACTGGTGCTTTCAGCAAATCCAGATACAATTTTCAATTTGCCCATTTTCTAATGTTTTTTCTCCCCCTATGAGTACCAGTTCTAAATGATCTGATAAGCATATCTCTCAAGTTCAGAGTGAAGCAGAACCCTTTTGTGGCAGATCGCGCCGGTTGTATTTAGAAAATCTTCCTTTATTATATACATAGTACATGTTCACTGTTTCTTCCATCCCATTTTTCTGAAACTAAGGAAACCTCTCATTCTTGTCTTGGTTAGCATGCATGAAGATGGAAAAAGTACAATGAATGGAGCACAGAACAAAAGTGGAGGTCTGTGAATCTAGACATCACGTGAAAACTTGTGACTGGAAAGTAAGTCCATTACCCAGTCATTTTTTTAATTTCAAATTGCTACTGGTTAGTTTTTTTTCACTCGCAAGGTTTATGAGACTTCACACACCTCAGGAGAGAAAAAAATACATAACACACACTTGCCTGTCCATTATTCTATTATATAATGTGGGTGCAAATGCACAGATTTCCCTGTTTTTCAATTGGGTAATTGTGATACTAACATGGACATTGCAAGCTTCACTGCCGATGTCTAGATGGTGGTATCATAAGAACCCAACTGAAACACAGGTTTATTAGGTATGGATATCCTTAAATTAATTCTTATTCACTATGCATTGTAGTTTTCATAATACAGTACCAGTTTAGTCAGGAAAAATATGTATTGGCAACCATATTCCTGATTGCACTATTTTCATTTTGGAAATCAAAATGTACTTCATTCTGTTATCAAGTCTGCACCATCAGGTCTGACTCCCACTCTCGAGTGGTGCCCGGCTCACTAGGTGGCCCTCCTCCTCGGCACCTGCGGTCGCTGACCAACCTCCGAGAGCTTCCTGACTCCCTACTGGTTCCCACCCCCCAACACCGCTAGCAAGGAACATTCCCATGCCCGAGCACCACCTGGCTCACTAGGCGGCCCTCCTCGGCACCCGTGGCCACCACCCAACCTCCAAGAGCTTCCTAACACCCTCCTGGTTCCCACTCCCGAACACTACAAGCACTGAACATTCCCGCACCCGAGCGGCACCCAGCTCACTAGGCGGCCCTCCTCCTCGGCACCCATGGCCGCCGCCCAACCTCCGAGAGCTTCCCGCCACCCTCCTGGTTCCCACTCTCGGACACCACAAGCAAGGTACAGCTGCTGATTTCTGCTCAGTCCCCTGTAGCTCCGGCCATCTCCTGATTGGTGTAGTGCTTGTCTACTGGGCCCTGATTGGTCCAACCGTCTCCAATACCTCTCCTGATTGGAGCGCTTTTTTCGCCTATGTTTTTGCTAGTGTAGCGCTCCTAGCAGTCTGAACTTGATAGAATTTTCTGCATTTTGTACTTTATACCCTGTAGTTCTATTTAAATTGAGTAAGCTTTTACAGTCTTTAATTGTAGTGTAGCCTGCTCGTTCTAAGCTTTGGAAGATATTGTTTTCATTTCCTCTGCCTCTGTATCTGCACCTCTGATTGACTACGCTCCCTCTGCTTTTTCTATCCCTCATCGTCTTGTTTTGTGATTAATCCTATACCTCCACGTTGTTGCCTCCGACTAAGCCCCTCACCTAGCTCATCTCTAACTCCTGGTCTCACGACTTTTTTCCCTCGCGCTCTACCCTTGCACCTGTAACCCTCCCTCCTTTTTCTCTCTTAACTATTCCTGTGACCTCATCCTTTGTCTATCTCTAATCTTCACCTAGCTTTTCTCCCCTTCCTTTCAGTGCTAGGAACTTAATCACCCCCCACCCCCAATGACTGTCTGCCGCCAGCATCCTGCCCCTTTCCACTTGCTTAGATATGACTCTTCTCTCTATCTCCCCCCAGGAACATTCCCACACCCAAGCAGCACCCAGCTCACTAGGCAGCCCTCCTCCTCGGCACCCGCGGTGCCGTCCGACCACCGAGAGCTTCCTGACTCCCTACTGGTTCCCACTCCCCAACACCGCTAGCAAGGAACATTCCCATGCCCGAGCACCACCCAGCTCACTAGGCGGCCCTCCTCAGCACCCATGGCCACCACCCGACCTCCGAGAGCTTCCTAACACCCTCCTGGTTCCCACTCCCGAACACTACACGCACGGAACATTCCCATGCCCGAGTGGCACCCGGCCGCCATCCTCCTTGGCACCCACGGCGGCCGCCCGACCTCCAAGAGCTTCCTAACACCCACCTGGTTCCCACTCCCGGACATCGCAAGCAAGGAACATTCCCGCACCCAAGCGGCACCCAGCTCACTAGGCGGCCCTCCTCCTCTGCACCCACGGCCTCCGCCCAACCTCCGAGAGCTTCCTGCCGCCCTCCTGGTTCCCACTCCCGGACACCGCAAACAAGGTACAGCTGCTGATTTCTGCTCAGTCCCCTGTAGCTCTGGCCATCTCCTGATTGGTGTAGTGCTTGTCTACTGGGCCCTGATTGGTCCAACCGTCTCCAAGACCTCTCCTGATTGGAGTGCTTTTTTCGCCTATGTTTTTGCTAGTGTAGCGCTCCTAGCAGTCTGAACTTGATAGAATTTTCTGCATTTTGTACTTTATACCCTGTAGTTCTATTTAAATTGAGTAAGCTTTTACAGTCTTTAATTGTAGTGTAGCCTGCTCGTTCTAAGCTTTGGAAGATATTGTTTTCATTTCCTCTGCCTCTGTATCTGCACCTCTGATTGACTATGCTCCCTCTGCCTTTTCTATCCCTCATCGTCTTGTTTTGTGATTAATCCTATACCTCCACGTTGTTGCCTCCGACTAAGCCCCCTCACCTAGCTCATCTCTAACTCCTGGTCTCACGACTTTTTTCTCTCGCGCTCTATCCTTGCACCTGTAACCCTCCTTCCCCTTTCTCTCTTAACTATTCCTGTGACCTTATCCTTTGTCTATCTCTAATCTTCACCCTAGCTTTTCTCACCATTTATCCCCTTTCCTTTTCAGTGCTATAGAACTTAATCACCCCCGCCCCCCGCTGACTGTCTGCCGCCAGCATCCTGCCCCTTTCCACTTGCTTAGATATGACTCTCCTCTCTATCTCCCCCCAGGAACATTCCCACACCCAAGCAGCGCCCAGCTCACTAGGCAGCCCTCCTCCTCGGCACCCGCGGTGCCGTCCGACCTCCAAGAGCTTCCTGCCACCCTCTTGGTTCCCACTCCCGGACACTGCAAGCAAGGTATGGCCGCTGATTTCTGCTCAGTCTCCTGTAGCTCTAGCCGTCTCCTGATTGGTGTGGTACTTGGCTAATGGGCCCTGAGTAGTCCAACCATCTCAGAGACCACTCCTGATTGGACCTATTTTGTCTATGTTCTTCCTAGTCTAGCACTCCTAGCAGGGTGAAATTGGTAGAATTTTCTGTATTTTGTACTTTTAAACCCTGTACTTCTATTTAAATTGAGTAAGCTTTTACAGTATTTTATTGTAGTATAGCCTGCTCATTCTAAGCTGTGGATGATATTGTTTTAATTTGCCTCTGCCTCTGTATCTGCACCTCTGCCTGACTACTGTCCCCCTACTTTTTCCATCCCTCATCATCTCGTTTTGTGATTAATCCTATACCTCCATGTTGTTGCCTCTGACTAACCCCATCACCTACCTCATCTCTAACTCCCGGTCTCACGACTTTTTTCTCTGTCGTTCTCTCCTTGCACCCGTAACCCCACCCCCCCTTTCTCTCTTAACTACTCCTGTGACCTCATCCTTTGTCTAGCTCTAATCTTAACCCTGGGTTTTCTCACCATTTATCCCCTTTTGATTCAGTGCTATAGAACTTAATCACCCCCGCCCCCACTGAAGGTCTGCCACCAGCCTCCTGCCCTTTCCACTTGCTTAGATATAACTTTCCTCTCTTTCTCCCCCAGGAACATTCCCGCACTTGAGCGGTGACCAGCTCACTAGGCGGCCCTCCTGCTTGACACCCGCGGCCACCACACAACCTCTGAGAGCTTCCTGCACTGCTCCTGGTTCCCACTCCCAGACACGGTAAGCAAGGTATGGCCGCTGATTTCTGCTCAGTCCCCTGTAGCTCCGGCCATCTCTTGATTGGTGTTGCACTTGGCTACTCGGCCCTGGTTGGTCCAACCGTCTTCGAGACCCCTCCTGATTGGAGCGCCTATTTCGCTTATGTTTTTCCTAGTCTAGCGCTCCTAGCAGTGTGAAATTGGTAGAATTTTCTGTATTTTGAACTTTAAAACCCTGTACTTCTATTTAAATTGAGTAAGCTTTTACAGTCTTTCATTGTAGTGTAGCCTGCTCGTTCTAAGCTTTGGATGATATTGTTTTAATTTCCTCTGCCTCTGTATCTGCACTTCTGCCTGACTACGCTCCCCCTGCTTTTTCTGTCCCGCATCATCTTGGTTTGTGATTAATCCTATACCTCCATGTTGTTGCCTCCAACTAAGCCCCCTCACTTAGCTCATCTGTAACTCCTGATCTCATGACTTTTTTCTCTGTCACTCTCTCCTTGCATCTGTAACCCCCCCCCTTCTCTCTTAACTATTTTTGGTTAACCCCCAGGCTGTGAGAGGACCTGTGGGTTAATTCAATAAGTTAGATTTTGTGTTAGGGAGTTGGTTTAGTTTCATTTTTATTTTAGTCGGTCTTATAATTTGTAGTTGTATAATTTTAGCCGTAGGAAGTTTGCAGGTAGTTTAGGATTGGTGGTGTTCTTGTAATTTTATTATATTTATTGTTTTTAAATTGAGCAGCTAGATGTGCCTGCTTGCGCCTCCTGTCTTATGCTATTCGGTCTCCGCTCTCCATGCCCTCTGCCCCTTCTCTTCACCCCCCCGCCTGTATATTTATCATCATTGTCGGGCGCTGGGGATTGCTCAAAAGGGGGTCAGGGTGGGTGGGGGTTGTGGACAGCAGAGTGAGCGGGCCTTCCATAGGGGTGGTCAGGCCAGAAGACACCCTGGGGTAAAATGGCTGCTAGAACGTGATGACTCTGTTCTGGTTCTCATGCCCAGGGCACCTCCAGTTTGGGAGGGCAAGAGGTTGGGACAACTTCGCCAGCCTCGTCCAACTCAGGCGTTGTTGTACGTGCCAGATCTGTCTGCAACAAGACTGGTCTTATTGCAGATTTTGTTACAGGGCAGATCTGGCTTGCATTACCGAGACCTGGTTGGATGGGAATACGGCCCCTTTTTTAGAGGCCGCTGTTCCCACCGGGTACTCGGTTATACATCGCCCGAGATTGGATCGCGGGGGAGGTGGGGTGGCAGTCTGTTTCAAGCCGAATTGGGCCTAACTGGTGTACCAGTTGAGGAGGCCAGGTCATTTGAGTGTATTGTGGTAGCTGGTGTAGGGTGCAGGATTGCCCTTATTTATCATCCACCAGGTGATGAGAAGCTTTTTCTGCAGGAAATAGCAGATTTTGCCTCCGACATGGCCTTGCTGTCACCCAGACTGATGGTTCTGGGCGACTTCAATGCTTGGGTCGACGATGAATCTTCGCTTTTTGGTCAACATTTCCTCCAGGAGATGACATCTCTGGGCTTTACACAGGTTGTTTCCTCAGCTACACACAAGGGAGGTCACTCTCTTGACCTGGTCTTCCTCCTGGGGATCGAAGCTTCCGATTTGGTGGTGGAACCAGTCGGTTGGTCCGATCACTACTCAGTTGGGTTCAATTTTGAGGCCCCCCTGGGTAGGTCAGCCCCTGTGGAGTTGGTCAGGTACCGCCCATTGCGGGACGTGGTCCCTGAAGACCAGATGGTGGTTATTGACCTCTCGTTGTTGGACGAGTTTTGCACTGATCCTGAGCAGCTGGTAGTGGCATATAATAGGGCCATATCGGTAGCACTCGATCAGATTGCGCCAGTCCGTGTTCGCCCCCTTCCATGTCGTCCCACTGCCCCATGGCTTGATGGGGCTCTGAGAGGGTTGCGGAGGATGGGGCATAGGTTGGAGCGTCATTGGAGGAAGACCACCACTGATGCTGACCACCTTATTTTGCTAGAGCATTATAAACTCTACCAAACAGCAATTTCCCATAAGAAGGCAGAATTCCTGTCCAGGGAAATTTCTGTCACACGGAATCGACCAGCTCAGCTCTTCAGAACTGTTGACAGACTGTGCAGCCCAGCCTGTCTGCAGATCCGTCGAGTTTTTACTCAAACTGATTGTGAGGAGATCGCTCGATTCTTTGCGAATAAGGTTGAAGACATCAGGAGGGAGTGCCTCCAACCTCATTCTAAGGATGTTACAGTTGATCGGTGTCCTGTCGCAGAGCCTGTAGTTTCCTGGAGTGCCTTTGACCTGCCAAACCTCGTAGACACTATGAGGATTGTCCATGAGATGCATCCCACATGTTGTAGTTTAGATCCTGGCCCTATCTCCCTGATTTTGGGTTGTAGCGAGATCATGGGCCCGGTCTTAGCTCGGATTATCTGGTGTTCTTTAGATATGGGAGTTTTTCCTAGCTCTCTGAAGGAAGGGGTGGTGACCCCCCTTCTGAAGAAAGCATCTTTAGAACCGGATGACCTAGCAAACTACAGGCCAATCTCTAACCTCCCTTTTGTGGGGAAGGTTATTGAGAAAGTTGTGGCGGCTCAGTTGGATAACCATTTGACCATCCATAGTTTATACGAACCTCTCCAGCCTGGTTTTCACAAGAGGCATAGTACAGAGACTGCTCTGGTTCAGGTGCTCAATGATCTCCTGATGGCGAGAGATCGGAGACACCATTCTATCTTGGTTCTCCTTGATCTATCATCAGCTTTTGATACTGTGGATCATGGGGTTCTGCTCGAATGCCTGAGGTCCATTTGTGGGCTGTCGAGTACAGTCCTCAGATGGTTTTCATCATTCCTCAAAGGGAGAATGCAGAGAGTGGTCTTGGGTTTGTTTTCATCCGGCGCCTTCTCTCTGCCATGCGGGGTGCCTCAGGGCTCGGTGCTTCTCCCATGCTATTCGCAGTGTATATGCTACCCCTCGGAGACATTGTAAGACGGTATGAGCTGAGGTTTCACTGCTATGCTGATGATACCCAGCTCTACCTGTCTTTTGAACCTGACCAGGTTAGTGCTACCTCGGTACTGAACAACTGCCTCGCAGACATCCAAGACTGGATGAATTCCAGTGGTTTAAAGTTGAACCCAGGAAAGACTGAGGTTATGGTTGTGGACCCGGGTCGCAGGGTAGAGGGATTGAGGACTGGTCTCCCCTCTGGATTAATCCTGGGGGTGGACCAGATCCTCACCTCTGAACGGGTGCGTAACCTGGGAGTGGAGCTTGATGCTGGTTTGACCCGCCGTCATCAGGTGTCTGCAGTTGTCAAGCTGGCCCTTTTCCATCTTAGGAACATTGCACTTGCCAGGATTAGACGTCTTGTTTCACCCAGTGACCTGCCGGTCTTGGTCCATGCCTTTGTGACATCTCACCTTGATTACTGTAACTCCCTTTACCTAGGACTTCCTGGGGTTGATATCCACTGCTTGCAGCTAGTGCAGAACGCGGCAGCACATTTGTTCACAGGGGCTTCTAGAAGTTCTCATATTACCCCTGTGCTGCGCGCTCTGCACTGGCTGCCAATACAGTGGTGGATCACCTTTAAAGTGGGTCTTTAGACCTACAAAGCCCTACATGGTCTGGGTCCCAACTACTTGAAAGAGCTCCTGGTGCCTTACACCCCTCTGTGACAGCTCCGCTTGGCTGACGAGGGGTTGCTGGAGATTCTGAGGGTAAATTTGAAGTCATCTGGTGCCCATGCATTTGGATTTGCTGCACCTACCCTCTGGAATTCTCTGCCCCGTCAGCTCCGGGAGTGTAGGATGGTGGGGAGTTTTAAGCAGGCACTAAAGACTTTCTTATGGGACAAGGCGTTTCCTTCTTTGTTCTGATTTTATACTGTTGTATTGGAATATATGTTTATATTTGATTTTATTGAATGTATTGAATATGTTTTTATGTTTGTTCTTGCTGTACAGCGCCTTGAAATCTTGAAAGGCACTCAATTAAATAAATTTTATTATTATTATTATTAACTATTCTCGTGACCTCATCCTTTGTCTGTCTCTAATTTAACCCTAAGTTTTCTCACCATTTATCCCCTTTTGTTTCAGTGCTATAGAACTTAATCACCCTGCTCCCCACTGACGGTCTGGTGCCAGCCTTCTGCCCTTTCAGTTGTGATATAACTCTCTCTCTTTCTCCCCAGGAACATTCCCGCACCCAGAGGTGACCGGCTCTAGGCGGCCCTCCTGCTTGGCACACACGGCCACCACCCGACCTCCGAGAGCTTCCTGCCATGCTCCTGATTCCCACTCCCGGACACTGCAAGCAAGGTATGGCTGCTGATTTCTGCTCAGTTCTCTGTAGCTCTGGCCATCTCCTGATTGGTGTGGCGCTTGGCTACTCAGCCCTGATTGGTCCAACCATCTCCAAGAACTCTCCTGATTGGAGTGCCTTTTCGCCTAAGTTTTTGCTAGTCTAGCGCTCCTAACAGTGTGAAATTGGTAGAATTTTCAGTATTTTGTACTTTTAAACCCTGTACTTCTATTTAAATTGAGTACGCTTTTACAATCTTTTATTGTAGTGTAGCCTGCTCAATCTAAGCTTTGGATGATATTGTTTTAATTTCCTCTGCCTCTGTATCTGCATCTCTGCCTGACTACTCTCCCCCTGCTTTTTTCTATCCCTCATCATCTTGTTTTGTGATTAATCCTATAACTCCATGTTGTTGCCTCCGACTAAGCCCCCTCACCTAGCTCATCTCTAACTCCTGGTCTCACGCCTTTTTTCTCTCTTGCTCTTTCCTTGCACCTGCAACACCCCCCCCTTCTCTCTTAACTACTCTTGTGACATCATCCTTTGTCTATCTCTAATCTTAACCCTAGCTTTTCTCACCATTTACCCCCTTTCCTTTCAGTGCTATAGAACTTAATCTCCCCGGCCCCCCACTGACAATCTGCTGCCAGCATCCTGCCCCTTTCCACTTGCTTAGATACAACTCTCCTCTCTTTCTCCCCCAGGAACATTCCCACACCCGCGCAGCGCCCAGATCACTCGGCGGCCCACCTTCTCAGCACCAGCGGCTGCTGCCCGACCTCCGAGAGCTTCCTGCCGCCCTCCTGGTTCCCACTCCCGGACACCACAAGCAAGGTATGGCCGCTGATTTCATCTCAGTCCCCTGTAGCTCCAGCCATCTCCTGATTGGTGTGGTGCTTGGCTACTGGGCCCTGATTGGTCCAAACATCTCCGAGACCTCTCCTGATTGGAGTGCCTTTCTCACCTATGTTTTTTCTAGCGCTCCTAGCAGTGTGAAATTGGTAGAATATTCTGTATTTTGTACTTTTAAATCCTGCACTTCTATTTAAATTGAGTAAGTTTTTACAGTCTTTTATTGTAGTGTACCCTGCTTGCTCTAAGCTTTGGATGATATTATTTTAATTTGCTCTGCCTCTATATCTGCACCTCTGCCTGACTACGCTCCCCCTGCTTTTTCAATCCCTCATCATCTTGTTTTGTGATTAATCCTGTACCTCCATGTTGTTGCCTCTGACTAGGCCCCCTCACCTAGCTCATCTCTAACTCCTGGTCTCATGACTTTTTTCTCTCGCGCCCTATTCTTACACCCCTAACCCTCCCTCCCCTTTTTTCTCTTAACTATTCCTGTGACCTCATCCTTCATCTATCTCTAATCTTCAGCCTAGCTTTTCTCACCATTTATCCCCTTTTCTTTCAGTGCTATAGAATATAATCTCCCCCACCCCCACTGACATCTGCTGCCAGCATCCTGCCCTTTCCACTTGCTTAGATATAACTCTCCTCTCTTTCTCCCCCAGGAAAATTCCCTACACCCAGCGTTGCCACCAGCTCACAAAGAGCAGCCCTACTCTGCACCCAGGGCCGTCCAACCTCCAAGAGCTTCCTGTCGCCTCCTGGTTCCCACTCGGACACAGCAAGCAAGGTATGGCCACTGTTTTCTGCTCAGTCTCCTGTAGCTCCAGCCGTCTCCTGATTGGTGTGGTGTCATTACTTGGCCCTGATTGGTCCAACCATCTCCAAGACCTCTCCTGATTGGGAGCCCTTTTCCTATGTTTTTCCTAGTCTAGCGTTCCTAGCAGTGTGAAATTGGTAGAATTTTCAGTATTTTGTACTTTTAAACCCTGTACTTCTATTTAAATTGAGTAGGCTTTTACAGTCTTTTACTGTAGTGTAGCCTGCTCATTCTAAGCTTTGGATGATATCGTTTTAATTTGCTTCTGCCTCTGTATCTGCACCTCTGCATGACTACGCTCCCACTGCTTTTTCTATCCCTCATCATCTCATTTTGTGATTAATCCTATACCTCCATGTTATTGCCTCCGACTAAGCCCCCTCACCTAGCTCATCTCTAACTCCCGGTCTCATGACTTTTTTCTCTCTCGTTCTCTCCTTGCACCCGTAACCCCACCCCCCTTTTTCTCTTAACTACTCCTGTGACCTCATCCTTTGTCTGTCTCTAATCTTAACCCTGGGTTTTCTCACCATTTATCCCCTTTTGTTTCAGTGCTATAGAACTTAATCACCACCGCCCCCCGCTAATGGTCAGCCGCCAGCCTCCTGCCCTTTCCACTTGCTAAGATATAACTCTCCTCTCTTTCTCCCCCAGGAACATTCCCGTACCCGAACGGTGACCGGCTCACTAGGCGGCCCTCCTGCTTGACACCCACGGCCGCCAGCCGACCTCTGAGAGCTTCCTGCCAAGCTCCTGGTTCCGGGGTTTTAAATAATTGATTAGCATTTTTTTTCTTGGGACAATACTAACTGCACAGAAAGCATTTATATAGGTTTTCTAGAAGTGTTAAGTTTGTTAAACACAGTGAGGCAAGTGCTATGCATTTTCACAATGTTTTAGAACTTTTATGAGCAAAACGCTAATCAATTTTTAGAGTTAAATAAAACCCTGTGGTTCCCACTCCCGGACACCGCAAACAAGGTATGGCCGCTGATTTCTGCTCAGTCCCCTGTAGCTCCGGCCATCTCCTGATTGGTGTGGCGCTTGGCTACTCGGCCCTGATTTGTCCAACCGTCTCTGAGACCTCTCCTGATTGGAGCGCCTTTTTCGCCTATCTTTTTGCTAGTTTAGCACTCCTAGCAGTGTGAAATTGGTAGAATTTTGTGTATTTTGCACTTTTAAACCCTGTACTTCTATTTAAATTGAGTAAGCTTTTACAGCCTTTTATTGTAGTGTAGCCTGCTTGTTCTCAGCTTTGGATGATATTGTTTTAATTTCCTCTGCCTCTGTATCTGCACCTCTGCCTGACTACGCTCCCCTGCTTTTTCTATCCCTCATCACCTTGTTTTGAGATTAATCCTATACCTCCATGTTGTTGCCTCTGACTAGGCCCCATCACCTAGCTCATCTCTAACTCCTGGTCTTATGACATTTTTCTCTCTGGCTCTCTCCTTGCACCCATAACCACCCCCTTCCTCTCTTAACTACTCCTGTGACCTCATTCTTTGTCTATCTCTAATCTTCACCCTAGCTTTTCTCACAATTTATCCCCTTTTGTTTTAGTGCTATAGAACTTAATTAACCCCGACCACTGCTGAAGGTCTGCTGCCAGCCTCCTGCCCGTTCCACTTGCTTAGATATAACTCTCCTCTCTTTCTCCCCCAGGAACATTCCCGCACCCAAGCAGTGACCGGCTCACTAGGCAGCCCTCCAGATTGACACCCACGGCCGCCACCCGACCTCCGAGAGCTTCCTGCCACGCTCCTGGCTCCCACTCCCAGACACCGCAAGCAAGGTATGGCTGCTGATTTCTGCTCAGTCCCCTGTAGCTCCAGCCAGCTCCTGATTGGTGTGATGTTTGGCTACTGGGCCCTGATTGGTCCAACCATCTCCGAGAGCTCTCCTTATTGGAGCGTCTTTTTCGCCTATCTTTTTGCGAGTCTAGCACTCCTAACTGAGTGAAATTAGTAGAATTTTCTGTATTTTGTTCTTTTAAACCCTGTACTTCTATTTAAATTGAGTAAGCTTTTACAGTCTTTTATTGTAGTGTAGCCTGCTTGTTCTCAGCTTTGGATGATATTGTTTTAATTTCCTCTGCCTCTGTATCTGCACCTCTGCCTGACTACGCTCCCCTGCTTTTTCTATCCCTCATCACCTTGTTTTGAGATTAATCCTATACCTCCATGTTGTTGCCTCTGACTAAGCCCCATCACCTAGCTCATCTCTAACTCCTGGTCTTATGACATTTTTCTCTCTTGCTCTCTCCTTGCACCCATAACCACCCCCTTCCTCTCTTAACTACTCCTGTGACCTCATTCTTTGTCTATCTCTAATCTTCACCCTAGCTTTTCTCACAATTTATCCCTTTTTGTTTCAGTGCTATAGAACTTAATCACCCCTGCCTCCAGCTGATGGTCTGCCACCAGCCTCCTGCACTTTCCACTTGCTTACATATAATTCTCCTCTCTTTCTCCCCAGGAACATTGCCACGCCTGAGCAGTGCCCCGCTCACTAGGCGGCCATTCTCCTTGGCACCCGCGGCCGCCATCCGACCACTGAGAGCTTCCTGCCTCTCTCCTGGTTCCCACTCCCGGACACCGCAAGCAAGGTATGGCCGCTGAATTCTGCTCAGTCCCCTGTAGCTACAGCCATCTCCTGATTGGTGTGGTGCTTAGCTACTTGGCCCTGATTGGTCCAACCATCTCCAAGACCTCTCCTGATTGGAGCACCTTTTTCGCCTATGTTTTTCAAGTCTAGCACTCCTAGCAGTGTGAAATTGGTAGAATTTTCTGTATTTTGTACTTTTAAACCCTGTACTTCTATTTAAATTGAGTACGATTTTACAGTCTTTTATTGTAGTGTAGCCTGCTCGTTCTAAGCTTTTGGTGATATTGTTTTAATTTCCTCTGCCTCTGTATCTGCACCTCTGCCTGACTACGCTCCCCCTGCTTTTTATATCCCTCATCATCTTGTTTTGTGATTAATCCTACACCTCCATGTTGTTGTCTCCAACTAAGCCCCCTCACCTAGCTCATCTCTAACTCCTGGTCTCATGACTTTTCTCTCTCTTGCTCTCTCTTTGCACCCGTAACCCCCCCTTTCTCTCTTAACTACTCCTGTGACCTCATTCTTTGTCTATCTCTAATCTTCACCCTAATTTTTCTCACCATTTATCCCCTTTTGTTTCAGTGCTATAGAACATAATCAACCCCGCCCCCGCTGATGGTCTGCTGCCAGCCTCCTGCCCTTTTCCACTTGCTTAGATATAACTCTCCTCTCTTTCTCCCCCAGGAACATTCCTGCACCCGAGCGGCACCCAGCTCACTAGGTGGCCCTCCTCCTCGGCACCCGTGGCCGCCGTCTGACCTTCGAGACCTTCCTGCCACCCTCCTGGTTCCCATTCCTGGACACTGCAAGCAAGGTACTGTCGCTGATTTCTGCTCAGTCTGCTGTACCTCCGTCCATCTCCTGATCGTTGTGGCAACTGGCTAATGGGCTCTGCTTGGTCCAACTGTCTCCAAGACCTCTCCTGATTGGAACACCTATTTCTCTTATGTTTTTGCTAGTTTAGCACTCCTAGCAGAGTGAAATCGGTAGAATTTTCTGTATTTTGTATTTTTAAACCCTGTACTTCTATTTAAATTGAGTAAGGTTTTACAATCTTTCATTGTAGTGCAGCCTGCTCGTTCTAATCTTTGGATGACATTGATTTAATTTCCTCTGCCTCTGTATCTGCACCTCTGCCTGACTACGCTCCCACTGCTTTTTCAATCCCTCATCATCTTGTTTTGTGATTAATCCTATACCTCCATGTTGTTGCCTCTGACTAAGTCCCCTCACCAAGCTCATCTCTAATTTATTGTATTGATTTATTTATTTATTGAAAATGTTTCACCAGGAAAGACACGCTGAGCAACAAGCTGCTCATCTCCCAGTGCGACCTGGGGGGAGGAGGAATAGGGGACAGGATAACTCGCAGGTTATCAAGTGAGATACAATTAACATAGATATTCAGCGAGAGGAGGATTACATTCAGTATATCTTACATGGGTTGCTGTAGGCACAATACCACCTAGGTGAAAAACATTTGATGCATTTAATACGAGGAAACAAATCGAGCAAATGACAGGACAGAAGACGAAACAATAAGTGCAGAGGTTGATGCAATTAGCCAGCATCCAAAGCATAAGCTAGGTGCTGATGGTCAGGCAATGGGGGGGGAATGGGGGGACTCAGGTGCGCACGAGCAGGTATCACATGCAGGAACAATTTACCATGAGGTAATTTGCCAGGGCAGTAGATAGGGAGTGGGCAGAGGAAGAGAGGCGGATTTGAGGGGGAAGCTTATTCCAGAGTAGAGGGAAGCAGTATGAGAATGCTGCTTGGCCGGAGTAGGTCCTCTGCAGAGGGATTAATATTTGGCGGGAGTCAAGGGATCTAAGGGCATGGGTGGGAGTGGGCGGTGAGGCTAGTATGTCTGTAAGGTAGGATGGGAGTGCACCAAGTCAGAATTTTGAGACAAATTTTGAGCAGTGCAGTAAGTGACGATTTTCAAGGGATATGAAACCAAGGGATCAGTAGAGGACACAGTGGTGGATGCGGGAGGGGACACTGACAGCAAAAGGGTAGAAAGCATGGAAGAGAGGGTCCAGTTTGGATAGGGTAGACTTGGGAGCGGCACTGTAGACTATGTCGCAGTAGTCAAGGAAGGAAGTATCATCTTCTGGACTAGATCACGCCTCATGGGGAGTGGGAGGCTACTACAATTCCTGTAGAGAGCAACGAGCATAGTGACTTTTATTTTTGTATTGAGGGAGAGCTGGTGAGAACTGAACCAGAGCTGAACTTTGTTGAAATCAGCCTGAAGGGTAGTTTCGACCTCTTCCGGGGATCAGCCGGTGGAAAACAGGACAGTGTCGTCAGCATACATTTGGATGGATGCAGATGAGCAGGTATGAGGCAGGTTGTTAAGTAGAATGGAGAACAGAATTGGTCCATGTACCAACCCCTGCGGGACTCCGGTAGTCATGGGGAGGGTGGATGATAAGGCGTCAGCTATTTTACCTGATTGCATTCACCCTGTGAGGTAGGCACTGAACCAGTTGGTGTCGGCATCAGAGAGGCAAGATAACAGTAAGGGGTGGGAGCCCATGTCAAATGCTTTAGCAAGGTCGATGAAGATGGCCGAGGTAAACTGCTATCCATTTCAGAGAGGATGGTGTCAGTGAGCCTTAACAAGGAGGAGTCTGTAGAGTGACCCTTCCTGAAACCTGACTGGAAAGGCGTAAAGAAATTTGAGTCCATGAGAAAGGAGGTAAGTTGTGCAAGTACAAGGTGTTCTTGAAGTTTAGCAAGACTTGGGAGGAGAGAGATAGGGCGGTAGTTAGAAGTGGAGGTGGAGGCACCCCCTTTGGGGAGGGGGATGACGATGACATGTTTCCATGTTTGGGGGACAACTGAGGTGGCAAAAATTGGTTTAGGAGGTTTGCAAGTGGGGTTGCTATGGTGGGGGAGGATAGGCAGAGGAGTTTGGGGTCCAAACCATTAGGAGATTTGCCTTTCGATGGGTTGATCTGAATATGCCAGATGTTAACTGGAGTGCAGTTGCAGCTGCCACTTCGAAGAGTGCAGTTATTCTAGATGCCCTACAGGGGGCATGCCTTAGACAACTAGTACTGGAGCCCACTCAAGAGGGAGCAATATTAGACTTGATTCTCTCAAATGGAGATGGAGAGAGGATCACAGATGTAGAAGTGGGTAGCCATCTGGGAACTAGCCACCATCGAACAGTATGGTTCACAATAAACACAGCAATAGAGTCAAGCCATACAAAGACAAAAAGTACTGGACTTTAGGAGGGCTGACTTTGCTAAATGGGTGAGTGCCTAAGGAATGCACTAGCAAATGGGCAGGAAGGAGGGGTGGAAGAACAATGGGAATAATAAAACTGCCATCACAGAGGTAATGAGCCTTGTGTGAAGCAAATAAACAAAACAAAATGATGTAAGAAACCACTATGGTTCCTCAAA
This sequence comes from Neoceratodus forsteri, assembly GCA_016271365.2. NCBI lineage: Eukaryota > Metazoa > Chordata > Ceratodontiformes > Ceratodontidae > Neoceratodus > Neoceratodus forsteri. The sequence goes on from CM057449.1 coordinate 522,884,796, forward strand.
GGAAGTGAGTGAAGGTTCAAGAGAAAAAAGCATTCAGGAAGTACAAGGAATCGAGAAGAAGCAGGACAGAGAACTGTATCAGTTAAAGCAAAAGAAGGCTGGGAAGGCAGTCAGAACAGCAAAGGCCCAAACCGAGGAAAAGATAGCCAACTCAGTTAAGAAGGGGGATAAAACCTTTTATAGGTACATCAGGGAGCAAAGGAAGACCAAGGGAGGGATAGTGAGGCTTAATAAAGTTGAGGGAGGGTGGGCAGAGGGAGACTGTGAAAAGGCAGAGATACTCAACAAATATTTTTGCTCAGTATTTACAAATGAAGAGCGGGAGGTACATAAAACAAACAGTAGTAACACTCTGGATACAGAAGTTGATACCAGCCCATTTACAGAAGAAAGGGTTCTGAAAGAACTCTTAAAACTGAAGGTGGACAAAGCAATGGGGCCTGATGGGTTCATCCCAGAATTCTAAAAGAGCTAAGGTAGAACTAGTGACACCACTGACTACCCTTTTAACAAATCATGGGAGGATGGGGTGGTACCTGAGGACTGGAGGAGGGCAGATGTGATTCCTTCACAAAGGTGGGAGCAAGGCAGAAGCAGGAAACTACAGACCTGTTAGTTTAACCTCAGTGATAGGGAAAATGATGGAATCACTTGAAGGAAAGAATTGTCGAGTATCTAGAGGCCAGAGGGGCACAGGACCCTAGGCAGCATGGATTCACAGTGGGAAGGTCATGCCAGACAAATCTGATAGATTTCTTGACTGGGTGACCAAAGCAGTAGATCAGGAGGGGCTGTGGACATGGCCTACCTAGACTTTAGCAAGGCATTTGACACAGTCCCACACAAAAGATTAATATACGTTAGCTAGCCTGGGAGTGGGTCCCAAGATGACAGCCTGGGTAAAGAATTGGCTAGAGAATAGGACACAGAGAGAATAGTAAATGGAGTCCACTCAGAAGAAAGGAGGGTTACTAGTGGGGCACCGAGGGTTCAGTATTAGACTGGTCCTCTTCAATGTCTTTATAGTTGACATTAAGGAAGGACTGGAAGGAAAAGTATGTCTCTTTGCAGATGACACTAAGATCTGCAACAGAGTTGATGGACAGAGTGGGGTGGAAAGGATGAGAAGGGACTTGGCAAGGTTAGAGGAATGGTCAAATGTATGGCAGCTTAGATTCAATGCTAAGAAGTGCAGGTAATGCACCTGGGAAACAAAACCCAGGGAAGAGTACACAATGGGGGTGAGATACTAACAACAACAAAATGGAAAGGGACCTGGGGTAGTCATATCAGATGACCTAAAGGTGGGCAAGCAATGTGAGAGGACAGCAAGGAGGGTTGGGGGATACTGGGATGCATAGGAGAGCATCACCAGTAGAAAACTAGTTATTATCCCTTTGTACAGACAGCTGGTGAGACCCCATCTGGAGTACTGTGCAGTTCTGGAGACCCAGTCTCCAGCAAAGACATAGACAGGATGGAAGCTGTCCAGAGGAGGGCACTAAATGGTGCAGGGTCTGAACTGAAGACAAATGAAGAGAGACTTAAGGAGCTTAATATGTATGGCCTCGAGGAAAGGAGGGAGAGGGGGGACATGATAGAAACTTTCAAGTACCTCAAGGGAATCAACAAAGTCCAAGAGGGTAGCATCTTTCAAAAAAAGAGGTGTGCAAGAACAAGAGGGCACAATTTGAAGATAGAGGGAGGGCAGCTCAGAGGTAATTTAAGGAAGTATTTTTTCACAGAGAGGGTTGTGGATGCATGGAACGGCCTTCCGGAGGAGGTTGTGGAGTCAAAAACAGTGGTGGAATTCAAGCATGCATGGGACAGTCATAAGGCAATTCTAGGGGGTGGGGGTAGGAAGAAGTAGGCTGCTGGTTAACTAGGATCTGCAGCTTATCCAGTAGGTAGGGAAATGGGCAGACTGGGTGGGTCAAGCGGTCCTTATGTGCCATCAAATTCTATGTTTCTATGTTTCTAAGTAGAGCATCTAGGGCTTCAGCTGGTGTGATGTCTTTGAAGGAGAAAGAGTAAGGCCCAAGTGTTTTCTTTGTTCCTGTGGGGGGTCCCTGGGGTGCAGGGGTTGGCAAGGAAGAGTGGAGAGATGCCACACATGTTGTGAAATATGTGTTGATCTCGGTGGCAACTGAATGGGGATCCGAGAGAAGGGTGTTGTTGACAAGCAGGAGAGGATCGGGGTTTGGCGGCTTGAGGGGGAGAAGAGGGAATGAATGACCTTCCAGAATTTGGATGGACTATTTAAGTTTGACTGCAGGGAGGAGGTGAAGTAATCTGCTTTAGCTAGACGAGTTTCTCTGGTGCACTTGTTGCGCAGCATGCGGTATGTGGAGAGGTCTTGAGGAAGGCGTGAAGATTTGTGAGTTCTCGATGCTTTGTCGTGGGCGTTTTGACATTCTATAAGTTATTGGGTGATCTATGGCAGGTGCTTGCTGCATACCCTTGTACAATGTAGTGGGGCATAAGTATCCCAGACATTTAGGAATGTGGTTTGGAAGTGTAGGAGGGCATCATCAATGGAGCAGTTTATAAGTGAGGAGACCCAGTTTACGAGGGCAAGGTCGTCTAATAAGGGGCAAGGTTAAGGGATTTGTAGGATCATTGAAACAGAAATTTTGGGGGAGATTTAGGGTGGTGAATTTTGCGGACTTGGTATATAATATGGTGGTCACTCAGGACATCGGGGAGTAGTCCCCCGTCAATAACATGATGAAGGTGGGTAGTCAGGGCCCAGTCTATTAACAAGTGGTTGCCAGATTTGAGGTTGAGGCGGGTGGGCTCAGAGATGATTTGGGTAAGATTTAGTGCAGAGATTTCTGTCTGCATTTTATTAAGAGTTGATGCTCGCCAATTGTGGTTGAAATCTCCCATAATGTATAGTTCTCCTGTATGGGTTAGGGGGGGAGATTTGTGCAAGTAGGTCGCTGAGAGAAGAAGCTGGGGTGCTGGGTTAGCAGTATGTACCAGCAATGTAGATTGGGAGAGAAAAGGGGAGAGCCCATTGTACCAAGAGCAGTTCGTAGGCGTTTGGTTCAGTCTTAGCTAGGAATACAGAGTAGTGCAGGTCCGAGCTTAGGTATATGGCCACTCCTGGTCTAACGACTTTTTTCTTTCTCGCTCTCTCTCTCCTTGCTCCCGTAACCCCCCTTTCTCTCTTAATTACTCCTGTGACCTCATCCTGTGTCTGTCTCTAATCTTCACCCTAGCTTTTCTCACCATTTATCCCCTTTTGTTTCAGTGCTGTAGAACTTAATCACCCCCGCCTCCGCTGACGGTCTGCCACCAGCCTCCTGCCCCTTTCCACTTGCTTAGATATAACTCTCCTCTCTTTCTCCCCCAGGAACATTCCCATGCCCGTGCGACGCCCGGCTCACTAGGCGCCCTCCTCCTTGGCACCCACAGTCGCCACCTGACCTCAGAGAGCTTCCTGCTGCCCTCCTGGTTCCCGCTCCCGGACACCACAAGCAAGGTACGGCTGCTGATTTATGCTCAGTCCCCTGTAGCTCCAGCTGTCTCCTGATTGGTGTGGCACTTGGCTACTGGGCCCTAATTGGTCCAACCGTCTCCAAGACCTCTCCTGATTGGAGTGCCTTTTTCGCCTATGTTTTTGCTAGTCTAGCGCTCCTAGCAGTGTGAAATTGGTAGAATTTTCTCCTGCCCCCCCACCCCCACCTAGGCCTCTTTTAAATTCATACTAGCTCCTCCCTCCTTGGTGCCCCATCTCCCTATTGGTCAGCTTCTTTTTCCTGCAGGTGCTAAGTGTCCTAAATACTGCTGGTTTCTCACTTCCTCTGTTTGCCAAATCTGCTCCCTGTCACCTAATTGCTCAGTGCTACCAGGGAACAACTCGCCCTCCAAGTCTTCCTCTTCCCACAAGCTAAACTTCTGTTTCAATATTTTAACCTCTCTCCCAGTGGCACTGGCTTACCACGCTGTGGCCTCTTGCTAAATTACAGAGGTAGACAACAAATAGGTCTGCCTGTTCAACCATCTACAATCCTGAGCTCACCCCTACAACAAACTCGGGCAGTCCACAAATCACTGCCTCAGCTCAACTACAGGCCTTTGACTCCTATCTTATCTGGGACCCATACTAAGGGTTCCTATCCTGACAATCCAATCTCTAGTTGACCTCTGGCTGGTCCAGTCACAATCTTACGTTATTTCCCCTGGTTGACAACAGGGTCACTTGTCTACTGTCTGTCCATAAGTCAACCAAAAATGAACCAGCTTATGTTATTTCTTCTTCTTGTGTCTACCCTGCATCTGCTCTACCTATCTATGCTTATAGTACCCCAAGCTGAATCTGCTCTCCCTCATTATATGCCTCATGGTTATTTCTACTCAAACCTCCTACAGCTTCCCACCTTCCACTGTGACCCCACTCCAATATTACTAAGTAGGGTCTGGATCCACATGGTTGTTTATGTTCAAAATAAATGTCACTTGTATTTATATACCCTCTGGCCCTTCTTGCGTCACAAGCTATGATATCTCTCGCTACTTGCTATTCTGGTCTCTGGTGATGTGCAACTAAATCCTGAGCCAACAAGCACTATACCTGACTTAGTCAGTAATGCTAAAGGTCTTATTGTAGCACATCCCAACATCGGGAGCCTTGCTCACAATCTAGAGGAACTTGAATCCAGGACCTCCCTCTATAAGCCAGATATCATATGCCTCACTGAGACCTGGCTAAAACAAACCATGCCTGACTCTTTATGCCACCTTCCATCATACAATCTCTTGAGACTTGATACAGCTGGACCCAAAAGAGGTGGTGGTACAGCTGTTTATTTTAAAGATCATCTCTATGTCACTCCCATCAAATCATCCCACCTGGTCCACTGTGAGGCACTTCATGTCCTTCTCACCCTCACTGCTAAAAAGCTACATGTTGTATGTGCCTACAATCCCCCATTCAATGGCATGAAATGACTTAATGAGTTGATGGAGCAAATCTCATGCCTTGCTGGGAGGAATGAGGTCCTTATACTAGTGCATCTAAACATAAACTGGCTAGGTAGTACCCAATCCACAACAATGACCAAACTGCTGAGCTACAACTTACAGCAGCTGATATGTGAACCCATCAGAATCACTCCTCACTCAAACACGAGCACTCTTCTAGACTGGATAATGACCAACCACTCTGAAAATGTGATGGCCTCTGGTGTACTACCTGATGCCATCACTGATCACTCTCCAACCTACTGTGTATGGGGCAAAACCTGACCCACCCCAGCTGGGCCTCGCTTAATTATCTTCCGTGACTATGCGAATTTCGACTCACAACTCTCTACATGACATAGCTGCCACTGATTGGTCCTCCCTTCTCATTACTAATGATGCTCAGTCAGCTCTTAATATATTTCTGACCCACTTCCTAGCACTCCAGGATAAGCACTGCAAACTTGTGACTCCCCAGCTTAAAAATAGGCAAACACATTGTCTAAAATCTGACCTTCTATCTAAACTAAAACAAAGGGACAAAAGTTGGCTCCATTACAAGAGATCAGGGCTATCCTCTGACCTTAATGCTTACAGGGCTCTGCGCAATTCATGTAAAAAGGATATCAAAAACACCAAGAACTCTTATTGCAAAGATCTATTAACCAACTCCTATGGCAATTCTGAAAAATTCTGGTCCCATACTAAGTTCTTTCTTGGTTCAAATCCATCACCCACCCCTAATGACATGTCACTTAATGGTATTCACTGCAAAAATCCTAGAACCACTGCAAACTTTTTTAATTACAAATTCTCTGACTTACTAACATACTAACACACTAAAATGCCAGCAGAATGGGCCTAATGGTCTCTCGAGTCTGCTCAATTTTCAGCACCCGCACTGAGGGCCAATTTTGGTGTCCCCCCCTCCCCCTTGGGTTATACTGTCCCCAGTCCCAGATGTTCCACCTGTATTGTGCCTGGTCAGATTTACCTTCCCCCTGTACCTGTCCCATCCCCTCTTAAACCCGTTCACAGTCTCCATCTCTACCAGCTCCCTGGGCAGTGTATTCCATGGCTCCACCACCCTTTCAGTGAAATAACATCTCCTCCTCTCCCCTCTGAGCCTGCCCCCTTCCAGCTTACACCCATGACCTCTTGTTACCCAACCCTCCTTCCTTTGGAGTACCCTGACTAGGCCTCCTTTATTGATCCCTTTCATGTACTTAAAGACCTCTATTATGTCCCCCTGTCCCTCTCTCCTCCAGGGTGTACATGTCGAGCTCCTTGAGCCTCTCCTCATAGGTCCTCTCCCCCAGGCCCCAGATCATTTTGGTTGCCCTCCTTTGGACCCTCTCTAGGAGTGTAACGTCCCTCTTTAAATAAGGTCTCCAAAATTGTACACAATACTCAAGATGTGGCCTAACCAAGCAGTTGTACAGTGGAAGGATCACTTCCGCCTTTCTGGAGGTAATTCCCCAGGTGATGCATCCCAGCAGCCTACTTGCCCTTGCTGCTGCCCTCCTACAGATCTCAGAGTTATTCATTTTGACATTTACCACTACCCCCAGGTCCCTCTCACCCTCCATGACTTGAATCATGTCTCCTCCCAGGGTATATCCCTGGCCTGGATTTCTGACTCCCAGGTGCAGAACCTTGCACTTCCCCACATTGAATTTTAGTTTCCATTTTCCCGACCACCTTTCCAGAGCCTCCAGGTCCTCCTGCAAGGCCACCTTCCCCTCCTCCCCATCCACCACTGCACCTAGCTTTGAGTCATCTGCAACGAGACTCATCTCACTCCTGATCCCCCTCTTGATGTCTGAGATATAGGCGTTGAACAGGAGTGGCCCCAGCACTGACCCCTAGGGGAACCCCACTAGTAACCCACCTTTGGGATGAGGCTAACCCTCCAACCACCACCTTCTGAGTATGCTCAGAGAGCCAATTTCCTATCTATCTTAACAACTGTCTCCCTACCCTCATTTCCTTCAGCTTAGCCAGCAGGCCACTGTGGGATACTGAATCAAACGCCTTGCTAAAATCCAGAAAGAGGACGTCCACTGTCCTACCCTGGTCCAGGGCCCTCGTCACCCAGTCATAGAACTCAACAAGATTTGTCTGGCACGATCTTCCTGTGACAAAGCCATGCTGCCTGTCGTCCAAGTACCCAGTTTGCTGCAGTTACCCCCCCAAGCCTTCCTTTGACAATACCCTCCATCACCTTGCTGGACACCGATGTCATACTAACGGGCCTGTAATTTCCTGCCTCCTCTCTTGATTCCCCCTTGTGGATCGGCATGACATGGGCCACCTTCCAGTCTTAGGGCACCCACCCAGTACTCAAAGAGATGTTGAAAAGCTCTGCTAGAGGGACTGCCAGGACATCTGCCAGTTCCCTCAGCACCCTGGGATGTATCTCATCTGGCCCTGGTGCTTTCTCCATCTGAAGGGACCTGAGGGTTTCCCTTACTCTCTCTACTGGGATTTCAGTCTTGTCTTTCCACTTTTCACCATGTACTGCTGGGCCTCCACCTGTCTGTGGTGGCCACTCCCTTTCCCCAGACCCATCAGAGCCCTTGGTCTCTACTGGTCTCCCCCTTGCTCCGTTTTGCCCCCCACTTACCTCGCAAGACATAGCCCCTCCATCCCCCACTGGTATAAACTGAGGCAAAGTACTCATTTAGGACTTCTGCCTGTTCCCCCGCCTCCTGTGCCCAACCATCCCCTACCCTTATCTTGCTGATCTGGCCCCTTACTTTCCTTTTTTCCCCTATGTATCTAAAGAACCCCTTGCCCCCCCTCCAGATCCCACTGGCCAAGGACTGCTCCTTTTTTGCCTTAGGTGCTCTCACCACCCTGGTGACTCTCTTGGCTGTCAGCTCATATTCCTCCTGATCCCTTTCACTCCTTGACCACTTGAATCGCCTATAGGCCGCCTTCTTTTCCCTCACCACCTCCTGTACCTTCCAGGTCCACCAGCAGGGTTTTCTGGCCTTACCAAACTTACACCTTTCCCTTGTGGAGGATCTGGTAACCTCCTGTATTCCCCTCCTAATGATCCCCAACCTGCTGTCAGCATCCATATCTGGCCTTATCCTGTCTAGATGATCTTTAAGGATCCTTCCCATCTCCCTGAAGTCTGCACCCCTAAAGTCGGTTACTACCGTCCTTGTTTGACTTTCCTCCCCGCCAGGTCCAGGAAGAACCAAGAAAAGAGAGGATATCGCTAGAGTTGAAAGTGTACAGTGCAGGGCCACCAAATCAGTAACTGAATTGAAAAATTTATCATATGAGGAGAGACTGACTAAACTCAAATTGTATTTGTTGCATTATAGAAGATTAAGGGGTGACCTATGCATGATGTTTAGAATATCTAAAGACACTGCATTAAGAGAAGATCTCAGAATATCTTACAAACCAGGGTGGACCAGCGCTAGAAGGCACGGTATGCAGTTGGATTTGCCAAAGTGGAACACAAACTTAAGGAAACACTGGTTTACAGTCAGGGTGGTGACTGCATGGAATAGCTTACAACAAATGTGGTGGAGAGCACAAACATGGATACGTTTAAAAATAGACTCGACAACTTGCTCTGTGACAAAACTACTATGTTCTAACAATAGGATTAGCAAACATTATGGACGCAAGTCCCATAGCTTGAATCTACTTATGAAATACTTATGAAACTTATGAAATCAGACTGTGGAGTGATCACTCCCAGCCAACGGGTCCTTCACCTCTAGGCTCCTAATCTGATCGCTGTCCGCCAGGACCACGTCCAGTGTCCGGGCCTCCCTAGTTGGCTCACCCACCTAGTTACACCTCCTCTTTCCCTGTCCAACCAAACACATCCACTCCATCGGTTATCAATTATCCTCATTTTTTCTTCAAGGCAGTCTCTAGAAGTGATGTGTTTAGATTACTTAACAAAATCTCTGACTACACTGCAGCAGGAGCTGATAATCTAGAACCCAAGCTCCTAAAGCTAGCTGCCCCTTACATTGCTGCTCCCCTAGCCAAAATATTCACGCTCTCCTTGTGCCAGAGCTACATCCCTGATATGGACAGCAGCAAGGGTTACCCGTTTTCAAAAAAGGAGATCGCAAAGATCCCTCTAACTACAGGCCCATAGGCATCCTTGTAGTCCTCACTAAAATTCTGGAGAAACTGGTTGCCTCCCAAACCATTGATTTCCTCCAGAAACATGAACTACTTACCCCTGCCCAGTATGGTTTTTGCAAGGGCCATAGCACTACTACTGTCCTTCTCAAATTTATGTACGATACCCTAGTGGCTATGGATGCTGGTCTTCTCACTGGGACAGTTTTCATCGACATGACCAAGGCGTTTGACCTAGTTGATCACTCCATCCTCTTAGCCTCCCTTAGATCACTAGGCTTCTCAGCTAACGTCATAAGATAGTTTGGTAGCTACCTGTCTGATAGGACTCAAACTGTGAAATTCAACTCTACCCTCTCGGGTGAGACCACTATAAACATTGGGGTACCACAAGGTTCCATTCTTGGGCCTCTGCTTTTTTCCATCTTCATAAATAGCATCATATCTAACCTCCATAGGACAGCCTCCCTGTTATATGCAGATGACATTGTGCTATACACTAGCTCTAAGAGCACTGCCAATATAAATCAGCAACTCTCTCTCTCTCTTGATTTTCATCTAATCCAGCAGTGGCTATCTAGTCACAAGCTTGTCCTAAATGAGTCCAAAACCCAGGCTATGCTCTTTGGATCAAGCACCAAACTCAAACTCACCCACCTAAATTTCAAAATCTCCTCCATAAATGGTTCAACAGTTGGGGTGGTAAATTCCTTTAAATATCTGGGTGTCACACTAGACCCATCACTAAATGTTGACCTTCACATCCAACAGACCTGCAAACTGGTCAACTGTAAACTGGGAATATCCTACCGAACCAGCTATGCCCTCAACTGGGCTTACCATTGCCCGTGGCATACTCTTGCCCTCACTTACCTATGGTGTCACTACATATACCTCTGCATGCAAAACTAGCCTTCAGAAGTGGGATATCACTTATAATAACATATGTCGCTATGCATCCTCCTCCCATTGGCTGAAACACCACTGTCTTCTCTATTTAGACCTGGGTTGACTTCCTCTCCCTGAGTTAAGGCTTTATGCCTATGGCTCTGTCACTGACAACATTATCCGACAACAAATACCCAAACCTCTAGCTGACCTCTTCCAAAACTGAACACCTTGTTATGGGCCGCAGTCAAAACCCCCGTCTTCATCCTCAGACATAACATCTCCAAAGGTGCTAGCACTTTCACCTGTCATGCCCCCAAATACTGGAACACCCTCCCACTTTCCCTATGCCTATCCACATTCCACATGTCTTTTAAGAAAGGGTTGCGTAACCATCTCAGCACTTCCAGCAAGTGCTCCTGTTTCAAACCACCCTAGCTCATAGGTCCCTTCTATCCTCATCTCACATTCCTACTTCTTATTTTGCCCTACTAAATGCAAAGCACTTTTTCCTCTACCTTTTTTGCCCTACACCCCACCTTGACTCATCCTCAACCCTATTCTGGCCTCTTACTTCTACCTCCCTTAATTATCTATTGCAATCCTAATTTGATACTATAATACGTACAACTGTTTCCTTGTTTTTCCTCAATTCAATTATTGTGATCTAGCCTTGAAAATTAACTAATTTTCTGCATATCTTTTTCCTACACTGTTAATGTATCTACCTTGTCAGTAACTACGTTTTCTGTATTATATTAACAACATTGCCAAATCTATATTGTAATGTTTCCCTATATTGTTGTACCGTACCCTCCCAGGTCGTGCCTGAAAATAGTCATTGCTATGGCTAGCACACCTACCCAGTAAACAAAAACTAAATAAATAAACAAATCTGGGATTCTTCTCATCCTGTAGATAATATTAATTTAGAGGGCTGCGAATAATTGCAGTTGTATTTATAAGTACATAATCCAATTACGCAAATTAAGTTAAATAAGTACTATACATTCCTTTGTTTTGAAAAAATAGGCATTAGCAACTGTTATAAATAAAATGAAATAGATAATCTTCTGGCAGGTCTTGATGGCAGCTAAATCATTAGTAGTATTGTATTTGTAACTCATAACATATCAATTCATTTCAAGGTTTACAAGTAGAAAAGCAAAAGGAGAAGCGAGTGGTTGGTTCTTGGCATAATCAGTAATGATGGAGCATGAAAACAGTCAGAAGGTAGTAAAGGATTGAGCAGTAGTGTAAACAAGCAGAGAGCGATGCTAGACTTAGGTTTTAAACTTGAGAAAGAAAATAAAAGTAAACATAGAAGTCTAGAGGTGAGTATGTTATGCAGGAGGAGCAACTATGGATGAGGACACTGAGGCAGCTTAATGCACATGTTGGCAGTCTCTGTATTACTTGCATCTGGGAACACCATATTCGACATTCTCTCTAAAGACGCTGAGATAATCCCATTCATACTGTGTTCAGCTGTAGGCTCAAGAATGCACCATGAAGAAACCGAGCTAGTCAAAAAGGGGTTTTACACTGTGACTATTCATTTCAAGGTTTGCTGTGACTTCAAAGTTGAATAGTTATTTCATTCAGTGCTACACTTATGTTTCAGAAAATACTTCCAAATTCCTAAACAGAACCCAATCCATAACCACAGTAAGACATGACAGATAGTGCATTATGATGTGCGAATGGGCCTTCTCTGGGGGTGGTAGCACCTGACTTTGCATCATGTATCCTCCAACCCCAGACTGGCCATTATAACACCACAATGCACTGCCTATCATGCCTTATTGTGTAATTAAATATAATGTTGCTCGTACTATAGATTCATATATTGACAGAAGTGTTACATTATGAGCTCTGTATGTGGAGGACCGGGAAGGTGAGAAGCGGACTTACCTAGTTGCAGGATCTCAACAGGACGGGAAGTCTGTGAAAGCACATGCATGTGTGTGGGGGGGGAGGGGGTTCTGACTGGTGTTTTGGGCCATATCTGGGATTACATTACAACATGACATCGATAGGGAGAAGAACAGGGTTAAATGGAGAAAAAGGCAAAGGTAGTAAGGACAGGGATGGGGCAAAAAGGGGTAAAGCCATCAAAAAATGGAGGGTAATGAGTACCAATGCCCATAGTCTAGGTAACAAGCTCCCTGAACTGGTGGCCTTGATGAAAGAGGGATGCCTGGATATTGTGACAGTCACAGAAACATGGTACACAGAGAACCATGACTGGGACGGCAACATACCAGGGTACACAATCTACAGGAGGGACAGGGAGGAAAGAAGAGGAGGAGGAGTAGCTCTATGTAAGGGAAGGGATCAAAGCAATGGAACAAAAGGGTAAACAGGGAGGAGAGGAGGCACTGTGGGTCACCCTGGAGACTGGAAATGGCACCACAATCCGCACAAGGGTTGTATACAGACCCCCGTCTCAGGGGGAGAAAATGGACAAGGAAATGACAGATGGCAGAGAAAGGGGATATATTGTTGACGGGGCACCTGAATATGCCAGATGTTAACTGGAGCACCTTTGCTGCAGCCATATCCAAGAGCAGGGCCATTCTCGATGCCCTACAGGGGGCATGCCTTAGACAGCTAGTGTTAGAACCCACTCAAGAGAGAGCAATCTTAGACCTGGTATTCCCAAATGGGGACGGAGAGAGGATCTCAGATCTAGAAGTGGATAGCCATCAGGGGACAAGTGACCACCAAACAGTGTGGTTCACGATAAACTCAGCTGCAGAGTCAATCCATACAAAAGTGAGGGTACTGGACTTCAGGAGAGCTGACTTTGGCAAAATGAGAGAGTGTCTCAAAAAAGTACTAGCAAACAGGCAAGAAGGAGCGGTGGAGCAACTATGGGGAAACATCAAAACTGCCATCACAGAGGCAACAAGCCATTGTGTGAAGCAAATAAACAAATAAAACCAAAAAAAAACACTATGGTTCTCAAAAGAGGTGGCGGGGAAGGTTAGGGAGAATAAGATAGCATTTAGGAAGTATAAGGAAACACAGAAGTAGCAGGACAGAGAACTGTACCAGTTAAAGCAGAAGGAAGCAGGGAAGGCAGTCAGAATAGCAAAGGCCCAAACCGAGGAAAAGATAGCCAGCTCAGTTAAGAAGGGGGATAAAACCTTTTACTGGTACATTAGGGAGTGAAGAAAGACAAAGGGAGGGATAGTGAGGCTGACTAAATGGGACAGTGGGTGGACAGAGAGGGACAGTCAAAAAGCAGGGATACTGAATGAATACTTCTGCTCAGTATTCACAAAAGAAGATGAGGGGGAAGTACCTAACTCAATCAATAGAAACACGCTGGATAGATGGATAGATCCCAGTCCTTTCACAGAAGAAAGGGTTCTGAAAGAACTCCTAAAACTGAAGGTGGACAAAGCAATAGGGTCTGATGGGATTCACCTCATAATTATTTATTTATTTATTCAATCTCGGATTAAAACACCTTTGAGCGCAAGGCGCTCATTTACAAAGGATCCACGTCAGTGGGGAGGGGTGAACAAATATACAGAGGCGGTAATACAAAGACTAAGTTTAAAAAACAGTAAAGTACATACTTTAATTATCTAGAATTAATAACTTTAGTGGAGGAGAAGAAAGGAGTTTGGCGGGAGGGGTAATAAGAGAGAAGAAGAGAGGTAAGCAGTCAGAAGGCCTTGTCAGTAGGAGTAGAAAGAGTGGCGGTGTGGTGTAGGTAGGTAGGAGGGGGGTGGGGTGGGGTGGGAGAGTCGGGAGGTAGGAGGATATAGCAAGGGTTGGAAAGGTAAAGCTTTGGGGTGTAAAGGGGGAACTGGAGTGTGCACAGGTGGTAGTATCATTAGGTGAAGCAGTCACAGGAACTATTTGTCATAAGATGCTGACAGAGCCTGTACTTGAAAGGACCTAATCTTGGTATGGATAGGATTTCATTGGGAAGTGCACTGAACCTGAGTGGGGCTCTGTAAGCAAATGACCGCTGCCTTTAAGATGTCCTCACCTAGGAATCTTCAGAGATTGATGGGCTGAGCTTCGAGTGTGCTGGGAGCTGGAGTGAGGGCTAAGGAGACTCGCAGTTCCAGGGGGCAAAAGTCTGAGAAGTGTTTTTTTAGATAACAGGTATGTCTGGTACTGTAGCCTTCTGCTTAGTTGAAGCCATCCAGACTGGGCATATAGGTCGCATGTGTGGGTAAGACGTGCAGCACCGGTGAGGAGTCTGCGCACCTTATTCTAAAAGAACTAAGGTGAGGACTAGTGACACCACTGACTACCCTTTTTAATAGATCATGGGAGGATGGTGTGGTACCTGAGGACTGGAAGAGGGCAGATGTGATTCCCCTTCACAAAAGTGGGAGCAAGACAGAAGCAAAAAACTACAGACCTGTCAGTTTGACCTCAGTGGTAGGGAAAATGGTGGAATCACTTCTGAAGGAAAGAATTGTTGAGTACCTAGAGGTCAGTGGGGCACAGAAACATAGAAACATACATAGAAACAGACTTTGACGGCGGATAAGGACCACTTGGCCCACCCAGTCTGCCCATTTCCCTACCTGTTGGATAAGCTGCAGATTCTAGTTAACCAACAGCCTACTTCCTGCAACCCCCCACTATAATTGCCTTTTGTCTGTCCCATGCATGTTTGAATTCCCCCACTGTTTTAGAACCCACAACCTCTCCAGGAAGGTGGTTCCATGTGTCCACCACTCTCTCCATGAAAAAGAATTTCCTCACATTACCCCTGAGCCGTCCCCCCTCTAACTTTAAATTGTGCCCCCTTGTTCTTACACATCTCTTTGTCTGAAAGATGCTACCCTCCTGGACTTTGCTGATTCCCTTGAGGTACTTAAAAGTTTCTATCATGTCCCCCGTCCCTCCTTTCATCAAGGGTATACATATTAAGCTCTCTCAGTCTCTCTTCATATGGTTTCTGATGTAGACCCTGCACCATTTTAGGTGCCCTCCTCTGGACTGCTTCCATCCTGTCTGTGTCCTTGCATAGATGTACTCCAGATGGGGTCTCACCAACTGTCTGTAGAGAGGGATAACCACTTCCCTTTTTACGTTCGCTTGCGAGCATGCGCAAGGAACGTCTTGGGAGACTGGGACACTTTGGAGGTGTGCCCCTCCTCTGCAATCCCCTGCTCTACTGAGCAGGAGTGGCAGTCCTGCCATCGGAGTGGTGCTGTATGTGTGACAGCGGTGGTCTTCTCTTCAAAAGAAAACCACCGCTGTCGCCTACAACTACCGATCACCCGCCAAATCTTTGCTTGCCATGCTGGGAGGCCCACCCAGCATGGCAAACATCCTGCTGCTGCCTGTGACGGGTGCCCAATCCCCTTGCTCCACGCTGCCCCCCAGCGATCGTCTCTGCCACGCTGGGAGTTTACCCCAGCGTGGCAAACGCCCCACGTCGTTTTTTTTTTTTTGAAAACCTGTAAATGAAAACGGTCCCACCGCGCTTCTCCCAGCCCCTCCCACAACCCGCACCCAACCACTGCGCACCCTGCCTCCCACACCCCTCACCCAATACTTACCTCCAGAGCTCGGCGCGATGATCATCGTGGACCGAACACGCCTTCACTCTTCAAAGCCGACTCACTAACTGAGGAAATGCCGTAAGCTGTATAATGGGCTAGATAGGGGGTTTTCAACTTTATTGCATAGTTCTCAGTATTTTTTATTTTTTCATTAATAGAGTTTTGATCTTTTTCATGAATGAGAAACACTGTCATGGCGTTATTGCCTCGGCGGTGATTTCGCAGTCACCGCGCCAAATCACCCTTTGGGCCTGAATAACACCATGACAGTGAATCATTCATGAGAAGGGGTCCCAAACCCATGTTGAAAATTTGGTGCAAAATTCAAAAATGACTGTTTTACGAAAGCATGCTATGCAGTTCCTATGCAGGCTCAGAAGTTCACAAATTTTCAATATTTTTACTCCAGATTTTCAACATTGCCATTTTACCACACCTCCTTATGAGCAGTACAGCTGTTATTTTTCACATCCTGCCCAAAATGTGTTTCCTACCATGTAGCTATAATGGCTAGTCGGTGTGCTAAATCAATGTATGGGACACATTAAGAAAATCACAGTGACACTGTTCATTAGCAGAAGTCTTAAAATGGCTATGTTGAAAATTTGGTGAAAAATTCCAAAATTACTGTTTTACTTAGCTATATGCAGTTCCTACGCACGGTCGAGGTTTGCGAATTTCAATATTTCCACTCCAGATTTTCAACATTGCCATTTTACCACACCTTCTTATGAGTAGTACAGCTGTCATTTTCACATCTCACCCAAAAGCGATGCTTCCCATATGTAGCTAATGGCACAGTTGGTGTCTGAAATCAATGTATGGGACACATTAAGAAAATCACAGTGACACTGTTCATGAGCAGAGGTCTTAAAATGGCTATGTTGAAAATTTGGTGAAAAAATTCTAAAATGACTGACTGTTTCTGGCGTGCGTTGTGCAGTTCCTACATGCGCTCATACGTTATGCAATTTTAAATATTTTCATTCCAGATTTTCAACATTGCCATTTTACCACACCTCCTCATGAGCAGTACAGCTGTCATTTTTCACATCCTGCCCAAAATGTGTTTCTGCTCATGAAGCTTATTACCATGCAGTCGGTGTGAAATCAATGTATGGGACACATTAAGAAAATCACAGTGACACTGTTCATTAGCAGAGGTCTTAAAATGGCTATGTTGAAAATTTGGTGAAAAAATTCCTAAAAATGACTGTTTTACGAGCGTGCGTTGCGCAGTTCCTACGCAGGCTCATAAGTTCACAAATTTTCAATATTTTCACTCCAGATTTTCAACATTGCCATTTTACCACACCTCCTTATGAGCAGTACAGCTGTCATTTTCACATCCTGCCCAAAACGTGTTTCCTCCATGTAGCTTATAAATGGCACAGTTGGTGTGCGAAATCAATGTATGGGACACATTAAGAAAATCACAGTGACACTGTTCATGAGCAGAGGTCTTAAAATGGCTATGTTGAAAATTTGGTGAAAAAATTCCTAAAAATGACTGTTTTACAAGCGTGCGTTACGCAGTTCCTACGCACGCTCGTAGGTTCGTGAATTTTTAATATTTGCACTCCAATGACTTCCAAATACCTAAACAGCACATACAAGCAAGCAATATTCAGCATTGACAAATGCTTGTACTTCTTTGTCACTGATTTTTTTAAGCCATGTCCAAGTGCCAAATACCACTGCAAATACCTGCAAGCGAACGTTTGGCATTGACAAATGCTTGTTCTACCTGTGATGCCCCTCCCTGTGCATCCCAGTATCCCCCTGGCTCTCCTTACTGACTTCTCACATTGCTTACCCACCTTTAGGTCATCTGATATGACTACACCTAGATCCCTTTCCATTATTGTTGTCGTTAGTACCTCCCGTGCTATTGTGTACTCTTCTCCTGGATTTTTATTTCCCAGGTGCATTACTTTGTAGAATGGATTCACAGTGGGGAGGTCATGTCAGACGAATCTGTTAGATTTCTTTGACTGGGTGACCAAAGTAGTAGACCAGGGAGGGGCTGTGGACATGGCCTACCTAGACTTTAGCAAGGCATTTGACACAGTCCCACACAAAAGATTAATGAACAAATTAGCTAACCTGGGAGTGGGTCCCAGGGTGGTAGCCTGGCTAAAACACTGGCTGGACAACAGGACACAGAAGGTAATAGTAAACGGAGTCCACTCTGAAGAAAGGGGGGCTACTAGTGGGATATCGCTGTGTTCAGTACTGGGTCCAGTCCTTTTTAATGTCTATACCAGTGACATTGCAGAGGGACTGGAAGGAAAAGTATGCCTCTTTGCAGACGACACAAAGATCTGCAACAGAGTTGATACACAAGGGGGGAGTGTGTGGAAAGGATGAGAAGGGACTTGGCAATATTGGAGGAATGGTCAGAAGTATGGCAGCTTGGATTCAATGCAAAGAAGTGCAAAGTAATGCACCTGGGAAACAAAAATCCAGGGGAAGAGTACACAATTGGGGGGGGGAGGGAGTAACAACAACAACAGAAATGGAAAGAGATCTGGGGGTAATCATATCAGATAACTTAAAGGTTAGCAAGCAATGTGAGAAGGCAGTAGGGATGGCTGTGGGGATACTGGGATGTAGAGGGAGAGGCATCACCAGTAGAAAACAGGAAGTTGTTATGCCTCTGTACAGACAGTTGGTGAGACCCTATCTGGAATACTGTGTCCAGTTCTGGAGACCCCATCTCCGCAAGGACATAGACAGGATGGAGGCAGTCCAGAAGAGG
This sequence comes from Neoceratodus forsteri, assembly GCA_016271365.2. Lineage (NCBI taxonomy): Eukaryota > Metazoa > Chordata > Ceratodontiformes > Ceratodontidae > Neoceratodus > Neoceratodus forsteri. The sequence continues at coordinate 522,903,081 of CM057449.1, forward strand.
GCAACTAAAATGGTGTAGGGTGTACAACAGAAGCCATACGAGGAGAGACTAAAGGAGCTTAATATGTATACCCTTGAGGAAAGGATGGAGAGGGGGGACATGATAGAAATTTTGAAGTACCTCAAGGGAATCAACAAAGTCCAAGAGGGTAGCATCTTTCAGAAAAAGAGATGTGCAAGAACAAGGAGACACAATTTGAAGATAGAGGGGAGACGGCTCAGGGGCAATGTGAGGAAGTATTTTTTCATAGAAAGGGTGGTGGACGCATGGAACAGCCTTCCTGAGGAAGTTGTGTGGTCAAAAGCAGTGGGGGAATTCTAGAATGCATGGGACAGACATAAGGCAATTCTTGCGGGGGCAGGATGAAATAGGCTGTTGGTTAACTAGGATCTGCAACTTAGCCAGTAGATAGGGAAATGGGCAGACTTGGTGGGCCAAGCGGTCCTTATCTGCCATCAAAGTCTATGTTTCTATGTTCCTATGACACATTTCTTTAGAAGGTGAAAGGGTCAGAATTCATAGTCTGGACTGCAATATCACCAGATTGAAGGATATGTAAAGTAGGTGTCAACTGGAGCTATTCATAACTGTCCTTGAGGTTAGATGAAAATGGCGCCAGGATAGGGCACAATTCAGCAAGTAGATGTTGTTACCATCAAACAAAATTAAGCTTAAGATTATAATTTTATTTTTTAAATGACATGAATGGGCTGACATGAAGCATACCCAAATCTGTTTTCAGGTTTGATGGGGATGGGGAAGACTTCTCCATCAGGTTAGCAGCATGCCTGTCGTCTGACCGATTCTTAAGTTATTTATTCATTTGTTTACCGGGTAGATGTGGTGATCCAAGATCAATTTTCAGACAAGACAAGGGCCACAGAGGATGGCAGAGATGTACAACAAGTTTCAAAGCAGGATTGAGCCAGGCACAGAGTCGTGAAATAGACAGTGATTACATACAGGGTAATATACTGGATATTTACATGAATACATAAATAAAGCCGCAGCACAAAAGATAAATACAATTTCCGACAGTAGCAGGTAGCAGTCAAGATTTAATAAACATTAGGCGTTTTAGAAGATGGTGAGGGAAGAAAGGTGTCAAGGCACTATTACATAGAAACATAGAATTTGACGGCAGATAAGGACCGCTTGGCCCAACCAGTCTGCCCATTTCCCTACCTGATGGATAAGCTGCAGATCCTAGTCAACCAGCAGCCTACTTCTTCATACCCCCACCCCCTAGAATTGCCTTATGACTGTCCCATGCATGCTTGAATTCTACCACTGTTTTTGACTCCACAACCTCCTCTGGAAGGCCGTATTGTAACAGACCAAGAAGATAACATTAGGTGAAGGGGAGTATAAGTAAGGAGGACAGAAGCATGGAGTGATGGACAGAAGATGAGAGCTAAGGTGAAAGAGGAAGATTCCAGGAGAGTCAATGATTGTAAGCAAGGGGTAGGTGGCAGGTAGTTCAAGAGGGAAGGGACTGCGACTAGAAAACCCATGTACCCATACAGGTGGAAACTAGGGGGTAACCAAGCAAGGAGACAAAAACAAGGTGAAGTTCCCGAACAAACTCTTTTTGCAGAATGAGGTGGGAGAACAGAGAGGTAGCATGTCTTTGAATGTCATTATTTAGTGTGCTGACCAGGAGCTGGATCCATCAGGTTGATGGGGGTGGAGCCAACCCATGGACTGGTACAGCAAACTTAACTTGTGGGGTGGTTGGATGCTTAAGAAGTTAAAAGGAGAGCACAGGGAGCTGACTACTGTCAAAGCAGGACTGGTTTGTGGTGGGCTGCAACAGAAGTTAAAGAGCGAGCACAGGGAGACGATGGCAGTTGAAGCTGAAATTGAGGTGGGTGAGCCACTGTAGAACCTAAAGAGTGAACACAGGGAACAGATGGCAGTTGAAGCAGAAGATGTGTGTTGTGGGCTGCTGCAGAAGTTTGAGAGAGAGACAGATCTACTGCCACCGGTTTAATGTTTGGAACAAGAGCGGAAGCGCAGATTGGTATAGTCTGCGAGTGGTTGGTTTTTGGCATAATCAGTTCTGCTGGAGCGTGGAAACAGTTAGAAGGTAGTAAAGAATTGAGCAGTAGTGTAAACAAGCAGAGAGGGATGCTAGACTTAGGGTTTAAACTTGAGAAAGAAAATAAAGGTAAACATAGAAGTCTAGAGGTGAGTATGTTATGCAGGGGGAGCAACTATGGATGAGGACACTGAGGCAGTTTAGTGCAGATGCAACATATGGTGGCTTGCTGTGATACTGGAGAAATTAGATCAAAATGCAGCTAGCACTTGCTGAACCTAGATAGAGTCAAAGAGAGGACAAGGACTGAGGACAGGAAATATGATTGGCTGACTGGCACACTTGGAGCAGGTAAAATCATGCCATCACATACGTCAAATGTACCTATCTAACACATGAGTAGACCACAGTGTTTACAATTACACTTAACACCCACATCGAATGCATAGGTCAGCCATATTTGACTACCAGCTTAGCTATATTAAACACCCAACACTGAACACAAACTTCCTATTTGAAATTTTCATGTTTAGATACATACTGTAGATACATAGATGTTGTCAGCAGATAAGGACCTTGTGGCCTATCCAGTCTACCCTATCCATCTTTCTAATGCTTAAGGTACCCTAGATGCTGCAAGTCCCACCCCTCACCCTAGCATGATAATTCCCATGTGCCTATCCCATGCATTCTTGAATCCATGAACTGTGGCCACCCCCCCCAACTTCTTGGTGGAGACTGATCCATTTCTCCACCACCCTTTGATGAAGTAGAATTTCCTCAAGTTCCCTCTAAGTTTTTTCCTTTTTATTCTCATGCTATGCCCCCTTGTTCTGCTATTTTCCTTCATGTGAAAGATCCCCTCTGGTACCCTTTTGATCCCCTTTAGATACTTGAAGGTCTCTATCATGTCCCCCCTCTCTCTCCTTTCCTCAATGGAGTACATATTGAGAGTTCTGAGTCTCTCCTCATATGACTTATGCATCCCGGACACCATTTTTCTCGCCCTCCTCTGTATCGTCTCCATCCTGTCTGTCTTTTTGGAGATGGGGGCTCCAGAACTGAACACAGTACTCCAGATGAGGCCTTACTAAGGAGTTGTACAATGGTACCACCACTTCCCTCCTTCTATTTGTTATACCCCTCCTATGCACCCTAGTATTTTGTTAGCCTTTCCAACTGCTTTGTCACACTGTTTAGCTACTTTGAGGTTGTCTTCTACGACTTCCCCTAGATTCCCTTCCTCTGTGGTGACCTCCAGTGTTACCCTATCTAGTTCATACTCGACCCAGGATTCCCTCTCCCTAGGTGCATAATCTTGCACTTTTTTACATTGAAACACAACTGCCATTCCTTGGACCAGTTTTCTAGCCTCTTCAGATCTTTCTTCATTTTTTCTGTACCTTCCTGTGTATCTACCCTGTTACATAGCTTTGTATCGCCTGTGAACAGGCTAACCCTTCCTTCAAGACCCTCTGCAATATCGCTTATGAAGACACTGAAGAGCACTGGTCCCAGCACTGATCCTTGGGGTATGCCACTTGTTGCCCATTCCTCCTGTAAGCTAACCCCATTTACCACAATTCATTGTGTTCTGTTACTCAACCAGTTTCTAACCCAAGTGACCACCTCTGTCCCCACCCCCAGATTTGCCAGCTTGTGGATTAATCTTCTGTGTGGGACTATGTCAAAGGCCTTCCTGAAGTCCAGATAGGCCACAGCTATCACTCTGCCCTGGTCTATTACCTTAGTCACCCACTCGAAGAAATCAATCATGTTGGTCTGGTATGACCTCCCTGCCTTGAATCCATGTTGCTTTGGGTCCGGCAGCCCCCTTGTTTCCAGGTAGTCCACCAGCCTTTCCTTAAGCAGGGTTTCCATCCTTTTACCTACTATCAAGGTCAAACTGACCGGGCGGTAGTTTCCTGCCTCCTCCTTGCTACCACTTTTGCGCTGGGATACCACTTGTGCCCTCCTCCACTTCTGTTTCCAGTGATCCACTGAACAGCTTTGCCAGAGGTTTAGCCAGTTCCTCCCAGAGCTCCTTTAGGATCCTTGGGTGTGTCCCATCGGGCCCCATAGCTTTATCCACCCTAAGCCATTCTAGTGCTCTTTTTACTCTGTCCTCTGAAAAATATCTAAATGTCCACCCCTTCTCCCTGCTTGCCCTTCTCCATTAATGGGGGACCATCCCCATTGTCTTCTTCTGTGAATATGGAGCAGAAGTATTTGTTGAGGATGGTCGCCTTGTCAATGTCTTTCTCCACTACCCTGCCTCCCTCTTCCCTAAGTCTCACAATCACCCCCTCGTCTTCCTCCTCTCGCTAATATACCCAAAGAATGCCTTCCTTCCTTCCTTCACTGATTTAGCTAGATTTTCCTCAGTTTCAGCCTTTGCTGCCTTACTGCCTTGTTCACTTTCCTTCATTTTTCCAAGTATTCTTGCCTGTGCTCCTTGCTTTGTGTTGCCTTGTACCTCAGAAATGCCATCTTTTTTCCTCTTACTAGTTCTGCTACTCCCCTCGAGAACCACAGTGGTTTTCTCTTTCTTTTGCCCTTGCCACAGGGCCTGGTGAAATGGTTTGCTACTAGGTGCAGGGCTTCCCTTACCTTATCCTACTGTTCCACCACTCCCCTTATGTTATCATATCCCTGCACAGCCTTCCTGAATTTGTCCTTCATCATACCGAAGTCTGACCTCCTTAAACCTAGGATTCTACTCCTTGTGTGGCTAGCCTCCTGCAGCATCCTTATGGTAAACCCCACAGCTCAATGATCACGAGTCCCGAGGCTCTCCCCCACTGTGACTTCCTTTTTCATGTCCCCATTGCTTAGGACAAGATCCAGAATTGCATTCTTCCTTGTGGGCTCCCTCACTAGCTGTGTGATCCCTGCCCCTTGCAGGGACTGCAGGAATACCTTACTCCTGGCTGAGGCTGCCGGTGGGATGCTCCAGTCCGCATCTGGCAAGTTGAAGTCACCCATCAGCAGCAATTTACCCTTTATTGCCATGTTCTCTATAGTCTCCAGCAGTTCTCTCTCTACATCCTCAGCCTGCCCTGTGGGCCTATATATCACTGCCATTCTAAGTACTGTTCCTCTCCCCACCTCCAGGGTTACCCACAGTACCTCTGCTTCCCCCCTTGTCTTGTGGGACTGTCACTTTTAACCCTTTCCTGATGTACAATGCCATCCCTCCCCCCTTCTTGCCTTCCCTGTTCTGTCTATGCAGCATGTACCCTGGAATGGTTAGCTCCCAGGTATGGTTGCTGTTGGACCATATCTCTGTGACTGCCATGATATCCAGGTCTTCAGAGGTCATTAATGCCACAAATTCCAGGATTTTGTTACCCATGCTGTGGGCATTAGTGCACATAGCCTTCCAATCATGGCTTTCCCGCTATGCTATAACCCCAGTACCATCCCCCCTTAACTGTGTCTGCCCCTCCTGTACTTTACATGAGTTCCCTCCTTTTTTACCTATGGCCACTCCTTGCTCATAGCCATGCCTGTTTCCTTTAGTCTAATGTTGGGGGTTCCCTTCCATTTGCCGATCCCCTTACCTTTGTATCTTTCTGCTATGTCCTCATTTAGATCTTCTTCTCTGTGCTGGAGACATCCCAGTTTAAACCCTCCATGAAGACCTCCAACTTCTGCTTTAGCGCTCTCACTCCTTCTCTGGTGAGATGCAGACCATCATGCTTGAAGAGCTTCCTGTCTCAGAAGGTCCCCCAGACTCCAATGTAGTGCATTCTGTTATCTGTGCACCAACCCTGGAACCACCCATTGAATTCCCTGATCTCTTTGTTTTTGATCTCGTCCTCACTTCCGCCCTTCCTCCAAACCGGCAACACCTCCAAGAAGACCATATATGTTGTGTACTCCTTTAGGCTCTTCCCTAAGTTCTCCATGCCTGCCTTGGCTTCTTCCACAGTCCTATTTGCTATGTCATTTGTTCCAAGGTGGACAATGATCCCTGCAAAATCCTGATTTCTTCTCACCAGCCGTCCTATTCTGTCCTTAGCTCTCCTTGCAGATGCTCCTGGCATGCATTTCACTGTGGTTTCAGCTCCCTTCGCATGATGAACTGTGCCTCCACTTCTCACAACATAGAGTCTCCCATGATCAGAATCCTTCTATTGCTCTGTGTACTCTTCCTCTCCTTCCTTGTACCTCCTTCCTGCTTTCTTGTACCAGATTTGTCCTGCATGATTCTTCTTTTTTCCTCACCTGGTTTCTGGCCCCTGGCTAGGGGGGGCAAAACAATTCTGTGTGTGGATAGCATGTGGCTGGTGGTGCCCATCTTAGCTCTAGGTGTCCTGCTGCCCCCTCCCACAACCCTCCATCCGCCAAGACCCATAGACCTTTGGGGAGTGGGTGGGTAAGGGGGGGTGGTGGGCATCCCCAATCTAGTCTCCACGGCAGCCTCATGATCTCTTCTCTTGTCTGCCATAGCTCCCTCCATAGTTCTGCAACTGTCCTGCAGAAGGGGCACCCCAGTCCCCAGAGTGTCTGTCTCGCTATTGACCCTCCGCAGCTCTGGCAGATATAGATGTCCATGTCTGTTTCCATCCTGACTTGTAGGTGTCACTGTTTCTTTCTCACTTTACTGCATCTTCTCTGTCCTATCTTCCTGTTCTCACTGGTTTCTTCTTTGGGAGCCCTGCAGGAAGTTCCCTTGGGCTTCTATAACTGAAAGAACCTAGGTGGTTGGGTGGGTAGTACTATTACCCCCCTTAGCAGTGACTGTTAGCAGTTAAGTAATGGGGGAAGGGGAAGATTTAGCTGATTCCCCTCTTCCTCTCCAAAATGAGATACTCTTAATAGCAAATGCTAGCTCACTTTTAGTTGCTAACTTCCCTCTCCAAAATGAGGTGCTTTTAAAAGTAAATGCTAGCTCCCTTTCAGCTGCTAGCTGCTGCTTCTAAAAGCTGAAGCAAAAGTAAATGCTAGCTCCCATTCAGTTGCTTGCTTCTGCTTCTAAAAGTTGAAGCAAAATAGAGCTGGGGCACAACTGACTCTGCTATTCACAGGTCACAGGCCCCTCCCACTTAGCAGTAGCTGTTAGCAGTTAAATGATGATGGGGAAGGGGGAGATTTAGCTGATTTCCCTCTTCGTCTCCAAAATGAGATACTTTTAAAATCAAATGCTAGCTCCCTTTTAGTTGCTAGCTTCCCACTCCAAAATGAGGTGCTTTTAAAAGTAAATGCTAGCTCCCTTTCAGATGCTAGCTGCTGCTTATAAAAGCTGAAGCAAAAGCATCAGTATTTCTTTTTTGGGTTTCGCTACATTGGGACACAATACAGCTTCAAAAAAGCACAATATGGTGAGGTTATGCTGGGATTTACACACTTGTGGTTTGGTTACTTGCAATATGGCCTCGTGACTAAACCAAACAAGGTGTTGATGGCCCCCATCAGGAACCCAGTTGTGTATTTAATTAAAATTGGAACACCTGTAACCTCTGAGGGCATAGTTGCACCCAAATAGCCATGGGATTTAAATACATTTCACAGTTTCACACAATACATGAACAGCATACAATTAATACTAGCAAAAAATCCCCACCTGGAACAATTCAATGTAACAGGTCTACCTGGAATGGAGGAGGAGGCCACCATTTTCAAGTTTGCATAGGTGCACCATGTACAGGATGCCCGGCAATGGGGCCAGTGCATGTTAGTTAGACCAACCAGGTTAACTATGAGAACATATTGGGTGGTGGAAGGGGGGGCTCTTGGTGGGGGTCTAGTCAGTTAAGGAAGGTGTTTCACTACATATGGACATGGTACAATGTGGCAAACCCTCTTTATAATTGTTAGACCTGTCACATGTAATGAATAGCTAGTATCCATATAAAGTGTTCTGAATAAAAAAAATTGGAAAAAAGTAGGATTTACAGATATTCCAGATATTGGCAATCCACACTTACCTTGCATCATTATACAACGATGCTTTTGCGCTCACAATTGCACACACTTTGTCGGGAGCCATCCGGATCTCACCATGCAATACGTGGAAGTGCCATTTAAGTACTCCTATGCACCTCTCAAGTGTATTTCTGGTATGGATGTGTGCACACTGAACTTCTCCTGGGCTGCTGTTTGAGGGTTAAGATATTGTGTGAGGAGACATGGCTTAACCAGATATCTGCTATCCCTGAGGAGGAAACCCTGGATCCTGCCTTCCTCAAAATCCTGCCCAATTTTGTTATTCATTAGAATTCTTGAGTCATGCGTGCTACCAGGCCACATGGCAACAGTATTTGTGATGAGTAGTCCGGCATCACATATAATCTGTACATTGACTGAATGGTACCCTTTTCTGTTCACATAAATGCTCTCCTGCTGACAAGGAGCCTGTATCCATACGTGGGTGCCATCAACACCACCCACTACTTTGGGAAACCCAGCTAGCTCAAAAAACTTAATTTTGGTTTGTCTCAGAATGTTAGGATCAGTACGGAATTTAACAAATACACTTAGTTTAGCTACAAGTGCTGCAGTGACTCTTTGTATTATTCTTGATGCAGAGGATTTATGAATCCCAATAAAATCACCGACCATATTCAGGAAGATCCCGTAGCAAAAAATCTTAAGGTCAGGTAAACCTGTAGTAAGGCTGGTATGCTACAGCTATGATGAATCTGAGGTTAGATTTCTACCTTTACCAAATCTGCAGTTTCAATTATACCCGTATGAAATCGCATTTGTTCAAATATTCCAACATTGGTATACATTTCAAGTGGATTAGATCTATCCCTGAATACCCTTTCTCTTCTCAGGGCACTCTCATGGAAACAGGCTCCTAATAAAATCCTTCTATCAGCCATCTCAAAATTTCAAAACACAGAACTGTTACATAACTATGACAACATAAGACCACCTCACACTAAACTTAAGACTAGTAATGAGTCTTATTTAGGGCTAGACTAACTTGTTGCAACAGACTTATTCTGAGTTAGCCAAAGTCCACAAAATAAGACCAAAAAACAGACAAACACAAGATTACATCTTTTGTGCAACCGGCCACAGTACCTTGGTGCCTGGCCTTAGAAAAGTTGACTTTGTCAAGATGGTGGGATGAATAAAGATAGGTTGAAGGACATACAGTAAATGGGATAGTAGGGGTGGAGAACAAATGAGCAGCAAAACAAGGTATAGTACTGGTGGTTTCCCAGGAATGCCATCATATTTGTCAATGAAGGATAAAACACAGGAGACCTATGCGGCTTGATGAGCAGAACAGGGCAACAATCAGAGACAAGAAGAGGGGGTTTAGGACTGACAAAGTGGAACAAATGAAGACTAATAAGGCAGTATATGAGGAAAAGCTTAAATTAACCAAAATATTGTTTATCAGAGTGCAAAGGCAACACACAGAATTACAAACAACAGAGAGGGGTAAAGGAAAACAACAAAATATTCTTCAGACATGTCAGAGAAAAAAGGCAGGCAAAGGACAGCACAATGAGGGTTCAGAAAAATGGGGAGGGTGTATGAGACCTATATGGGTGGCAGTGTAATGTCAATGATACAATAATGGTATTGGAGGATAACTCCAGTTCAGGAGGAGAAGAAGTCTTTCTTTTTATTTTATTCTTTTGTTATTTTATTTTTTTGTTAACTGGGTAAGGCCCACTAGGCACAAGTGCCTGTTTTCAAGGGTGATCCGGGAGCACTGGGTCAGTCAAGTGACTTGCTCAGAGTATGTAAGTGGATGTTATGGGACTCAAACCCAGTTCTGCTGGATGTATCAAGCTCATTCACAGCTCGTTACTCTAACCACTAGGCTGTGCTACCATCCCAGTAGGAAGTAGAGACACTATGGCTTCAGGTGACAGAGAAAGGGGTAAAAGTCTTACAGTACAAGTAGTTTACAGACCATAGAATCAGGCAACATACAAGGATCAGATGTTGAAAAGGAAAATCTGGAAGGCAGCAAGGCAGGGTAAACTTACATGAGATTTTACTCTCTCAGATGCAGACTGGGATATGCAGGAAGCCAAGAGTCAGAGGTTTGTGGAAGCAACACAGGACCGCTTTCTCAGCCAATGGATGAAGGGGGCAATTAGGTGAAATATATTCTTGGTTCTCGTAATGTCCAACTGATATATTATCAGCAATATTAAGGCAGACAATCCTATAAATCAAAGTGATTACTGTACCGTGAAATTTAACATTGCACTGGAAGCACAACACCTTAACTCTGGTACCTTGGCCCTTGACACTAAAAAAAGTTGACTTTGGCAAGATGGTGGGAGTACATAATGATATGCTGATGAACATAAATGTGACTGTAGGAGTGGAGAACAACTAGGCTCTAGAGAAATTTCCTGCCTGACTGCCTTCCTGCAGTACAACAGTAGGGTCATCAGAGAGAATCACTCTGGAAACATTGCTCAATATCTGGAAATATCTGGAAAACTTGAATGCTAAAACTGTTGGAGCTTGTAAAACAAGGTGAGTGACCAGGGTTTAGGGTAATAGGTAACTAGATGGATAGAGAACTGGTTGTTAGGTAGGCCCCAAAGGTCGTTCCTAAACTTTAAATTTTATGGGGTGAAGGAAGTGGCAAGTGTGGTCCACCAAGGGTCCATTTTGGAACTGATTCATATTAACAACATTCTCTGGTGTTTCAAAATTCCACTTTTCTGATGCATTTAAAAAGACTTTTATGGTTGTTTTCTGGCTCAAGTACATTCTTAAATACACGGAAGCATTATTAGAATAATGATTTATCTTATTATGTCATGTCCATCTAAGAATATATACAGGATGGCAGCAAGGAAATTAGCTCCCACAACTGCAGCTGTTGGTATCATTCAAGGTGGTTTACCTACATATCTGTCTGTCATTGGTTACACTGTTTATTTTATGTTAAAGTCCTTGCCATTCTGCATGTAGTTTTGAATTCTTTGAATAGCTTTCTTTCAAGTTTAATTTTTTATTGGGATGTTTCAATTATTTTTGTCCTGAGCCAACCACCTCTGAAACTACAACTTTGACGACAGATATAACCAAAAAAGCATGGCAACCCCTATATTTCTTTCTTATTCTATATTCATAACTAAATTCTACATCTATCAAAGACATTGTATGGAAACTACATGGGTTTTAAATGGTTTTATGTATAAAAACATACAAAGATTTACCCCTTTTTGGGGAAATGTCAGTTCAAGTGGGTGTCATGGTATTGGTAATTTACTCTTTATGTTTGCATTTATAGAACAAATGAAACAAGCATCATAACAAATAATGTGTTCTTGTTTCACTTTTTCTTTCACACTCATGTTAACATCTAAAGTATTGATGCTATAACCACGTAAAACAATCTGACCCCTTCAAGATTTTTTTTCATATAGAGAATTAAGTCTCACCAATGTAAGTTAAAAATAAGCATGGCAACCCATGATTTTTGTTGTGGATTTAAAATTATTTATTTATTTAGTTTTTGTTGACCGTGTAAGTGCATTAGACAAATTTTGACTATTTTCAGGCATGACCCAGGGAAGGGGGATACAGATGAGTGCCAACTGACCTTGAATCAGATTAAGCTGGTCCTCTGGGTTGCGCCTGGAAATGAGGCTTGGCTCAGTGTGCCTATCCCGGTCAACAGATGTTTAACTAAATAAATAGATAAATAAAAATAAATAATAAAAGCTGTTGGTGGTATTTGTAGTGAACAGGGGGAAATTTGACCAATTCTCCTACTTGTCAGTAGGGGGAAGCCTTGGCCCGCTATCCCAGATGGCCACTCTACAAGAGTCCAAGGAAAGGATGGACATTACGGAGGTAGGGGAGTGTCAGAACAAAGGCTTATATCACTCTTTATGATGATGCACTTGGATTCACCTCGGGCCTTACCCAAAAATTATTTCATAAATTACCAAAAATAATAATCACATGTGATATTATCCTATGCTCTCCAGATTCAAAAATGGCGGTGAGAAACACTGTTGCCACACTTTGAATTATATAAGAGATAAACATATTTTGTTCACATATGTACAAGTTCTAAATATTCATAACTTGCATAACTATCAAGCATAATACAAATTATGTAAACATAAACTGTAATGTAAACAAAACAGATTTTAGAAAATTAAGTAAATCATATAAAACAAATAAAACAAATTTCAGTAATAAGCAATGTAAATAAACAAGCAATATTCAGCATAATAAATGACAGTTTATACTATTTCTTTAGCATACTTATGAATAGCATGACTTTTCTTTTTTTCTATGAAAACTTGCAATGCATTACACTAGTGTTTCAGATTATCTTGGTATAATACCTGTTTAAACTTTATAGTATGAAAAAGGTATTTTCTTTAAATTTAAATTCAAGCTTAACCATAAACCCAAGGTTTGGAGCTAAAATGCACTAAGTTATCACTCCAGATAGCCAAATAAGTATTAATAGTAAGATAAAGAAATACTTATGTTTTAGTTATCTGTAGATGTGGTCTTCTACTTTTTAGCTTTCAAAGTCTTGGTAAGAACTTTTGGTTTTGGATGACAAATGTCCTTGGTGGTGAGTTTGGCTTTACTCTGCTGTCTTTTCCCCTTAAACCTGAAACTGTAGAGTCTTTTGACACCAATAAAGCAATGCAGGCTGAATCCTTCTCGCTTAATGTCACAAATCATCAAAAGTCACTTCAGGATTTAGTAGGAAAAATCAGACAAGATTTTAGCAGTTCAGCACAGTCTGTAGAAAGATCTCTCCCTGTGGACAGCAATGTTGTTTTGTGTAACTGGACTCGGTGACTCTTTTCTGTTTCAGTTCATTTCTGCTTTTGAACCTACAACTCTGGACTCACTGCTATTTAACAGCACTGCAAACTTGCTGGCTGGTAAATTCCAAACTCAGTCTCTTGTTCAGGCTTTTAACAGAAATTCCAAAACATTACTTTTAGTCCAAATTCTCAGAATGCAAAACATAGGCCTTGCTTAATCCAATACTGGAAGAAAGTCCTTTCTGTAGCAGTCAGTTGCAGCATCCGGTTTAGCACCCCCTTGCGGTGGCAATGTCAAAACCCAAATAATGTTCCAAGCAGGTGTGGCTTCAGGTTTCTGGTACAAATCCAAGCTCATCCAAAATTGTCAAGACAGTCAACACAGGGCTTCACACACCAAAGAATTAAGCAGATCTGGGCTGGCTTTGCCAGCATCCCATTTATGTCCCCCTTACTGGGCGACATCACCATCAAGTTATGACTGGTCTGAGCACTCTTTGAGGGTGTTACTGTTAGCCCCTCCTAAGCCACTTTTTCCAATATGACCTCATCCTAAAAAACTATTTTTGATATAAAACAACTTTTCTTTCTTGCATCTACGTGCACCTTTGTACATATATAAGACTCACATTTTTAGATGCAACTAAAGGAGAAGATTCATTTGAGACCAAACATGATGGTGTCAATTCTAATATAAAATCTATAACTTATAAAAGCATTATACAATGTTTTCCTTTATAGATGTCTAAAAAGTATTTACAGATTTCAGAAGTACATTTTTTCCTGTTTAAAATGATGTTACTTTGTCATACCTGCTATAATTAGGAACTGTATAAATTTAGCAAACTTCTTTAAGACAGGGATTTCCTTTGTTCTTTTCTTAAAGACATCAATCACTGTCAGAAAAGTTAATTCACTATAAACTTTTAGACAGTCTTTCTCTCTATAGCAACAAACTACAGATTTAATATTCATCTTGTTAGACTTCCTAAGATATGAGCTATCACAGGATTCTAGACTTGTCTAGTTTTCTAATAAGAAAATTATATTAAATAAATGATATTCATAACTTTTGAATGCTTCATTCTGCAACTATAAAACTTGGTAAGCTTATTTATCATACTATTGTCCTATAACTTTCTAGTTTTCATAGCGACAGTACATTGCATCTTTAAACCATGAATAAAACTTTTTATTTCTATACAGGGTAATGGGACTTTCAAAGTCTAAACTTTTTTTTCTTGGTGCTACCCATCACATGATCTCTTATCTTGATAGTGGTCATAAATACTTAGCTTTAGCTAAGACTTTTCTATAAATTTACCTATAAATCTGTCATGCAAGGCTTGGACACAACAGAGATGGTACTGGAATGTGGCAGGCCCCCTTAGGACAACATTGCACTACATGCTTAGCCTGGAAGGTGTCCACTTATATCATAGCTTAAAAACAAAATGGAGTTTCATCTCTATTCCTTTAGACCTCCTCTAGCATATGACAAAGTGCTGCTTATGGAACAGAAATATTTTTCTTTAAAGCATTAAAGCCAGATACCTTGTCTTAAGGTTTAAATAACTAACACTTTTTGTTTTCTTGTAGGAATCTATGCACATAGTACTCTTAACCAGAAATTGGTCCCATATAAAAATCAGATAAAATAATTAAAAATCAATTCTTGAAGATAAAAATAAAATATTTTTTCCATCAAGGGTTTTGTCTCTACATTCCCCCTTTTGAATTAAAATGCACCCCAAAAATGCATTTGCAATTCAAAATGATAATTTTACTATATATGGGTATATAGGTTTAAGCTTTGCAGGGAAAATAAAACATAAAAGACAAAGTTGCATTATCATACAGTAACTTATGACATTGTTAGCACATTACATCATTACATGTGACATCATAGGATGTGACATCATAGATGTAACATCACTAGATGACATTAGTGGAGACATACTGTTTTGCATAGATTGGTGTACAGTACTACATGAACTAACATGATTAAACATGATTACAACTATGAACACTTTTAAAATAACATTATTTACATTGTTTAACATTTTAATACAACAAATTTTGTTTGTTTATTAACTTAAAAATCAGCATTTCAATTGACATTTTAGCCAGACTCTAATTCCTGATCACCACTCATTGATTTATTTAGAACATATTGTTATGTTTTATTGCATTTACAATATTGCCTAAACTGATTAATATGAACCCATTTAGGTACTACCTCTCCAGTGCTTTTATGCTTTAATTCAATTTGGTAGGCTACAGGTAAGATTTTGTCAGTGATTACAAAGGGTCCATGTCAACTCTGAAAAACTTTTTGACCTTGGCTTTATTTTTACTGTAGTTAAAGTAAAACACTTTATCACCAATTTGATACTCATTTGGACTAGTTTTCCTGTCATAATATGACTTAGAAGCTTCAGCCCTTTTTTTTAAGTTTCTCTGAGCAAATGCAAATGTTTTTTGCAAGTGCTGTTTTAAATTGGTTACATATTTATGTGCGGTAGTGGCACGTGCTGAATTTACATTTCCTGTGGTATACAGGAGATGTAAAGGTAACACCATTTGTTTTTCTGTTATTATTTCAAAAGGAGGAACACCTGTAGACTTATTAGGAGTAGTCCGTATGGCCATTAATACCAGTGGTAACTTTACATCTCAATTTGTTTCTGAAGAACTGATATATTTTTTTAGTATAGAAACATAGAAACATAGATTTTGACGGCAGATAAGGACCGCTTGGCCCACCCAGTCTGCCCATTTCCCTACCTAATGGATAAGCTGCAGATCCTAGTTAACCAGCAGCCTACTTCTTCCTACCCCCACCTCCTAGAATTGCCTTATGACTGTCCCATGCATGCTTGAATTCCACCACTGTTTTTGACTCCACACTCTTCTCGGAAGGCTGCTCCATGCATCCACAACCTCTCTGTGAAAAAATTCCTTACATTACCTCTGAGCCGCCCCCATCTTCAAATTGTGCCCCTTGTTCTTTCACACCTCTTTTTGAAAGATGCTACCCTCTTGGACTTTGTTGATTCCCTTGAGGTACTTGAAAGTTTCTATCATGTCCCCTCTCCCTCCTTTCCTCGAGGCTATACATATTCAGCTCCTTAAGTCTCTCTTCATATGTCTTCCGTGCAGACCCTGCACCATTTTAGCTGCCTTCTCTGAACATCTCCATCCTGTCTATGTCTTTGCGGAGATTGGGTCTCCAGAACTGCACGCAGTACTCAGATGGGGTCTCACCAACTGTCTGTACAGAGGATAATAACTTCCTGTTTTCTACTGGTGATGCCTCTCCTATGCATCCCAGTATCCCCCAGCCCTCCTTGCTGCCCTCTCTCACATTGCTTGCCCACCTTTAGGTCATCTGATATGACTACCCCAGGCCCCTTTCCATTTTTGTTGTTGTTAGTATCTCACTCCCATTGTGTACTCTTCCCTGGTTTTGTTTCCAGGTGCATTACCTTTCACTTCTTAGCATTGAATCTAAGCTGCCATACATTTGACCATTCCTTTAACCTTGCCAAGTCCTTCTCATCCTTTCCACCCCACCTTGTGCATCAACTCTGTCGCAGATCTTGTGTCATCTGCAAAGAGACATATTTTCCTTCCAGTCCCTCTGCAATGTCAGCTATAAAGACATTGAAGAGGACCGGTCCTAATACTGAACCTGCGGTACCCCACTAGTAACCTCCTTTCTTCAGAGTGACCCATTTACTATTACCTCTGTGTCCTATTCCTCGGCCAATTTTACCCAGGCTCTCATCTTGGGACACACTCCCAGGCTGGCTAACTTGTATGTTAATCTTTTGTGTGGGACTGTGTCCAAATGCTTCTAAAGTCTAGGTAGGCCATGTCCACAGCCCCTCCTGATCTAACTACTTTGGTCACCCAGTCAAAGAAATCTATCAGATTTGTCTGGCATGACCTTCCCACTGTGAATCCATGCTGCCTTGGGTCCTGAGCTCTCTGGCCTCTAGATACTCAACAATTCTTTCCTTCAGAAGTGATTCCATCATTTCCCTACCACTGAGGTTAAACCAACAGGTCTGTAGTTTTCTGCTTCTGCCTTGCTCCCACTTTTTATGAAGGGAATCACATCTACCCTTCTCCAGTCATCAGGTACCACCCCATCCTCCCATGATTTGTTAAAGAGGGTAGTCAGTGGTGTCACTAGTTCTACCTTAGTTCTTTTAGAATTCTGGGATGAATCCCATCAGGCCCATTGCTTGTCCACCTTCAGTTTTAAGAGTTCTTTCAGAACCCTTTCTTCTGTAAATGGGCTGGTATCAACTTCTGTATCCAGAGTGTTTCTACTGTTTGTTTTAGGTACCTCCCACACTTCCTTTGTAAATACTTAGCGAAAAAATATTTGTTTAGTATCTCTGCCTTTCACAGTCACCTCTGCCCACCCCTCCTCCTCTTTATTAAGCCTCACTAACCCTCCCTTGGTCTTCCTTCACTCCCTGATGTACCTATAAAAAGTTTTATCCCCCTTCTTATTTGAGTTGGCTATCTTTTCCTCGGTTTGGGCCTTTGCTGTTCTGACTGCCTTCCCAGCTTCCTTTTGCTTTAACTGATACAGTTCTTTGTCCTGCTCCTTCTATGAGTCCTTGTACTTCCTGAATGCTTTCTTTTTCTCTTGAACCTTCACTGCCACTTCCTTTGAGAACCATAGTGGTTTCTTACATCATTTCATTTTGTTTATTTGCTTCACACAAAGGCTTGTTACCTCTGTGATGGCAGTTTTTATTTTTCCCCATTGTTCTTCCACACCTCCTTCCTGCCCATTTGCTAGTGCATTCCTTAGGCACTCACCCATTTTGGCAAAGTCAGCCCTCCTAAAGTCCAGTACTTTTGCCTTTGTATGGCTTGACACTATTGCTGCATTTATTATGAACCATATTGTTCGGTGGCCGCTAGTTCCCCAGATGGCTACCCACTTCACATCTGTGATCCTCTTCATCTCCATTTGAGAGAACCAGGTCTAAGATTGCTCCCTCTCAAGTGGGCTCCAATACTAGTTGTCTAAGGCCTGCCCCCTGTAGGGCATCTAGAATAACCCCACTCTTTGAAATGGCTGCTGCAACTGCACTCCAGTTAACATCTGGCATATTCAGATCACCCATCAGCAATATCTCCCCTTTTTCTGCCATTCTAAGTATTCTTTCTATCATTTCCTTGTCCATTTCCTCCCCCTGAGAAGGGAGTCTGTATACAAGCCCTGTGCGGATTGTGGTGCCATTGCCGGTCTCCAAATTTATCCACAGTGCTTCTTCACCTCCTGTTTTCCCTTTGTTCTGTTGCTTTGATTCCTTCCTTATGTAAAGAGCTACTTCTTTCCTCTTTTACCCTCCCTGTCCCTCCTGTAGATAGTGTATCCTGGTATGTTTATGTCCCAGTCATGGTGTTGTGTGTACCATGTTTCTGTGACTGCCACGATATCCAGATGTTCCTCCTCCATCAAGGCCACTAATTCAGAAAGCTTGTTACTCAGACTACGGGCATTGGTACGCATTGCTCTCCATTTTTTGATGGCTTTACCTTCTTTTGCAGCATCCCCCACTGACCTGTCTACCTCGGTCTTTTTCTCATTTAGTACCCTGTTTTGTAGGAGAGGCTGGGATTTTCCTGCTTATCAGTGCTCCCCTTGACTAGTTTAAAAGCTTGCCAATGAAGCATTTAAACCGATTGCTCAAAAGACTTGTTCCCTCCTGGACAGATGCAGACCATCCTGCCAGTATAGGTTGGTGTCCTCCAGGTGGAACCCCAGTCCCCAATGAAGCCAAACCTGTGCTCCACACCATTTTTCTAACCATTCATTAAACTGCATGGTGCAAAGTACCCGCCTCACTCATGCCATTGACAGGCAGCACCTCAGAGAAGGATATTGTGTGTGCTACTTGTCTTGGCCCCTCCCCAATTCTAAAAAGTCCTTCTGCACTGCTCTAATCTCATGATTAGCTGTCATTTGTCCCTAGGTGGACAATGACATCCAGCTCAGACTCCCATGCAACTGTTCTCGTGATCCTGAGGATGCACTTCCTGTCTCCAAGCCATGGCACCAGGCAGGCACCTTACTTCAATTTTCCCTGCTCCCCCCAGTTCTATCCCCCTAATAATTGAGTCCCCACCAGGAGCTGCTTCCTTTCCTTGTGGTGTCCTCTGCCTTCTTCCTGTGGGCCTTCCTTGTGACAGTTGTCCTCAGCCTCCTTATTCTCCTTCGCGGGTGCATCCATAGGTGTATATATAGTGGGCGGATATTCAAACTGTGCCAAAAAGTGCGCAACAGCAGGAGCAAGCACAAGTCAATTGCATGTCGCAGTAATACACGCGATATTCAAACATGGAGAAGACAATTCAGCAACCAGCCAACGCCTGAATATCGGCATAACCCGCGCCATAGCGCAACCAGGAAGGGGAAGCTGAGCAGAGATGATGCGCCATAGCGCAACAAAGGCAAGCCCAGCTGGAGCAGTCCAGAGGTGCCATAGTGCAAGCAAAGAGACCCCCAGCAGCAGAGCAATGGAACTGCACAACCAGGGAGGTAGGCAGGGGCCCACCACCCATGCCACAGATGGGCACAGGGACACACTGCAGAACCAACAATGTACCCCCACATCCTAAGCACAGCATAACTGGGAGAGGGATGGAACAGCCACTGGACCATAGGGACAAGCAAAGAAAGCACATCCCAGCTGTGTTACTTCAGCACACCCACTGGCAAGCTTGAGAGTGTACACGCGGGGTGGACCACCCCAGTGTCCAGCAGCCCTCTGTGCACAGCACACCCAGCACTGTGATCCCAAGACACTACCCATGTGCAGTGACCAGCACTGCAGGAATCCCAGGCCCCCGGCACACTGCAACCCTCGTGAACCACAAACTATACAAGCCAAACCCACCAAGAGCACTCCAGCAGTGGGTGCCAGCACACAGCAATACTGGAGTGAAGCCACACCCACACCAGAGACACCACCCGCCACACTACGCACACAATATCCATGACCATACCTCGCCCAGATGCCATGCACACCACTGCAACTGAGCACCTATAGCCAGCTGCAAATCAGAGACCACCACGGTATTCATATCAAAATATAAATGTAATGAAGAAGAATAACAAGAGCAACAAAGCAACTATGTACATATATACAAAGCAGGGGCGGGGTATGGAGTATAGGAGTAGGGGGTAGGGTAGGTGAACCAGGAGAGGGAAGGTGGGTGTGGTGATGGGCAGCTACCAGCCGGCAGCCTGACCTCTTCTGCCTGATGCTGTGCCTGGGCCTTCTTCGGTGCCGTATCCTGCCGCTGCATGTCCAGAAGGATGGCGGTGGCGAACCATGGCCACCTGTGTGAGCTCTGCACTGCTCTCGCCGATGCGACATGCAGGATCTGGATACCTAGGACAAGGGATCAGAGTAAATGACTGTGACTGTCCACATCCCTGAATCCCACCCATCATGCATGGCATACAGCCAAGTGCCCTGCTCCTGTGATAGACTGCACCCACCCACAGTGACTGTGCACAAGACATGCCCAACCAGGCAGCAACAGCCATGTGTACCACTGCACTCACACATCGCCCATGTCCATCACAGCACAACCAAGGCTGCCCAGTGACGTGGCTTCATGGTGGGATGCTAGTGCCACAGCCATGTGCCCAGTGCATGCAGGGACCACCAGTGACGCACACACACACATGTAGTGCCACTGGACAGTGATGACTGTCACATGTTACGTGCATGGTAGTGTAGTCCATGGACGGTGGCTGTTCCCCCTCCCCAGCATGCAATAGCATCCATGATGTAATGACACTCACCCTCATCTAGCTGCTGCTGCTGGTGCGGCTGTGGCTGCTGCTGCTGTGGCTGTGGCTGCTGCTGCTGTGGCTGTGGCTGCTGCTGCAGCACACCACCTCTGCCAGCCACCCCGGCACCGCCATCCCATGCCTCAGCCTGGGCCCGCCTCCGCTCCTCCACGTCTGTGGGAGACAAATGAAGAGAAACACATCAGTGAGATCCCAAAGCAGACAGCCCCTTGCCCCATTGAGTGTGCCTGCCCACACAACCAGACCCAAACAGCACACACCTGCAAACACCTTCACAGCAAACCATAGCCCAACTCCCACCCCATGCGCAGGTCACATTATCCAGTGTCACCCATGCGACAATACTGTGCATACACAGCACACCCACCTGGCCTAGGCACAATGCCCCTCCTGGCATGAGACCTGAGGCGCTCCAGCAGAGCACACTCCTCCTTTGTAGGTCACTATAGCAGTGCCTGCACTGCTCAGGAGTCCTCCTCCGCCCAGTGGCCTGCTCTAGGGCAGTTGCCACCTGCTGCCACACATGGGTGCGTACATCTGCAGGGCACTCCCCAAACAGTGTCCCATGGTGAGGCCCACCACAACCACCAGGTTTGCTAGCTCCAAGGCCCCCCACTGTCGAGCTCTCCTGCGTGCCATTCTCACAGTTATACAGTGGCAATATGGCGCCGCAGCGTAACCTTACGGAAATGTTGGCACAGTAATTCCATGAGTCCCTATCGCAGCTGTTCCATACAGCTGTCGGTCCACATCGCGGCTGTCACCGGTCAGCATAATAGAGCTGCATATTATGCCAGGACGTATAGCGCCAGGGGGCAAAGGTCAGGCACAAGGTCTATGGGTCAGTGGCGCACACGCGACAGCGCCATCGGACATCTGCATGTCCTGCACGATCGGTCACCCGCGTGTCAGTGCCTACAGTGACTATTACGGCGAGTTCAAGCCACAGCCGCCATTTGCTGACCAGCGCCAGCGCCACTGGCACACACAGTGGCCGCGGTCCGGAATTGCTGATCACGCACAGCACGCCATCAGCGGCAGACTCCCGCGTAGTTACCTGGGTATGCGCACGCGTACCACAGTCACAGAAATGCGCCATTGGCTCAGCCGTCAATCAGACAGTAAATCCCGCAGCAGCGCTGATTAATGCCGGGTACATGCAACCATCTGATCAGCTATTCAAAGGTTCAGTGGCGCTTGACGGTATCTCTCATTACAGTTGCTCCACTTAATTTGCATGCATTACGCTATAAATATGCGACAGTGACCGCTGCCACAGATTCGGGTACTGCAGGTGAGAGGAGTTGCAAGCTGTGTGATGTTCTGGGCAATGGTCATGGGATAACGCCTGTAGACTGCACAGTGACAGGTGTCCACTTCCACCCATACAGACCGACATGACCGAGCAAAGACCAGGTGAGGCATGAAGATGGTGGGCTAAAGAGGAGGCCCAACTTCACCAAGTCAGAGATAGAGGCACCCTTCCAGGCCTACCTGGAAGAGGAGCAACTACTGAGTGGATGGCGGGCATCTCAGGCCCATGCTGCTGCATGGGAGGGGAAGCCCATGGGAACCTGCACTGAAGCCACCAGCCCGCAGGAATGCAAAAAAGATGGGACAGACCAGAGACGGGTCAAAGAGAAGGTGGCAGCCCTCAGGGCGGCACGCACACTGCCACAGGCGGTGGCCAGGTGGAGGCAGAGCTGACCCCGTGGAGGACCATCTGGCTGATCAATGCAGTGTAGTGCTACAGAGGGCGCATTGGGAGGTGGATTCCAGACCGGGAAGCTCCATCACTGCACAGTATGACAAGGTGGTGGTTTGGGGGAGGTTAATCACATTCACTAACATGTTCTCACTTTCTGTTACAGATCCTGTTCATCTGCAGGGGACGTGGTGGTGGGGATCTCATGCAGTGTGGAAGACCTGCCAGTGTTGGGTGGAGGGTCCATCCACTCTGCTGCCAGCCGCAGGCGTACTGCACCAGCATGCACGCCTGGCTGCCACCTCTGTTGTTGGTGAGTCAGGTGGGGGTGCACAGCCTGTGTCTCAGCAGTCTGACATGCAAGCATGCCAGCATGCTGTGACTGTGGCTGTTGCATGAACCTGCACCATTGATGATGCAAGACTGCAATGGGCAGTGACACGGTGTGTCTCATAACAGACACACAGCAGGCTAGCACGCGTCCTTGGACCCAGCTGGTTCCAACGTGTGTGTCCAGCATGTCAGCACAGTCCCAGGCTGTGCCTGTCAGCACCGTGGGGCAGCATCGGGTGGCTGTGCAGGTTCTGGCACTGTTGTGGCCAAGGCAGTGGAACGAGTGGTCCTGGGGCACAAAAAGCAGCTGGAGGCAGCGCTGCAGTCACCCACCAGATCTGGGGGTATAGGGTCCAGCGGTGGCACATGCACACCGCCTGTTGACTTGCTCCACACCTGGTCCTGGTGAACAGCACCCGCCTCAAGGGATGTTGAGCATCAGGCCCTTCCATACCCTGGGACAGAATGCCGATGTGGCACAGGACCCATTGGACGAGCACTACTACGCGTGGCATCAGTAGAGCAGCAGATGCGGGTTGCAACGTGCGTGGAGGCACTGTGCTTGGCTGTGGAGTGGAACAGCAGGGACAATGCATTGATCCTTGCAGAGATGGTCAGATCGGGGACGGATGTGACCACCGCCATTGACAGGCTGACCCAGGCAGTGGTCTCTGTCATGGCCGTGATGGGGCACACAGTCAGGTGCCCCTGTACTGCACACCCCACAGTACGCTTCCACCCCTGCCTCGGGCGCCGTAGACACCCAGACTGTCGACGCCGGTTCTGCTGTGGGCATCCTTGCCACCTGGTGCAGGTATGTTCCGGCATGCTGCACACCTTGTGCGGACAAGGTCGCAATCGCCATCGGGCCCCAGGTCCATCGCGTTAACTTATGTGGCCCATATGATCGCCCGCCAGTGCTACAGACGGTGAGCCGCCCACACATCCAAGGTGGTCAGGCACAGTGCCACCTGAGTGACCTGTCTCCCAGTGCGGGCCCTGTCTGATGCTGCCCTGTGTGTAATGTGTGGTGTCACGGTGGGCAGTGCACTGGTGGGTGCCCTGCCCAACACGCCACACACGACCACCTGCACACCCACCCGACCTGCTGTCCACAGGTGCGTGTGCATGATGATGCCCTGTATTGTACTGTACATCAAGGCAAGGGTGCCCAGCATCTGACACACGCATTTTGACAGTACAGGTGGTGGGGGTGGTCCGTTGATCCGTGTGTTTGCCATGTCTGTTCCTGCTCTGCTGTGCACCTGCCCATGTACGCTTTGTGCCTGGTGTGTGTGTGTCCATATGACTATTCACCCTTCCCTGATGGTGTGTTTGTGTGCCTGGACCCTACCACTCCCCTTGCCATCATGCACCCCTGGTGTGTTACCCTGTGTGTTGCGCCTAGACAGTGTTGGTTGCACATGGCCCCTTGACTTACCTGTGTCGTCCAAAATGCTCCTCCGTGATGGTGTCCCGGTGCAGCTGGGCCTGCCAGATCAGTCGGGTCCCAAGCATCCTGCTGGGGCTGTTCATCCTCATCATCATCAAGGCCACCGGTGGCCCCATCGCTGTCCTCTCGACCTGTACTGGGTTATTCCCACAGTCTTTGGCCATGTTGTGCAGGATACAACAGGCCAGGAACATCCCACAGGCCTTTGAGGGGCTGTACTGTAGGGCACCGCCGGAGGTGTCTAGGCATCGAAGCGGCTCTTTGTTGATCCCAAACACCCGGCTCGATGATGTTATGTATGTATGTGCTCATTATAGCGCTAATGCGATGGGGTCAAGTGGGCTGGTAGGGTGTGAACAGCCAGGGATGGAGTGGGTATTCGCTGTCACCTGTGTGGAGATAGTGGAGATAAGTATCATGTTCAGGTCCATATTGCCCATATCCCTGTGTGCCACTACCATGGCACCTGTGGCTTTCCCACCCTTGCCCCAACCTTGCAATTCCTACATGCATACTCACCCATTAGATGTCCTGTGGGGATGTCCTCACTCTCGAATCGATGGCACAGTGCAGATTGGCACTACATGAAGGCATCATGTGCTCCACCAGGGTGTGGCATAGACATTGATGATGTGCCCACTGGCATCACACACCGCCTGGCAGTTGACACCGAGAAACCCCTTCCAGTTTCGTATGCTGCCCCATCGGGCCAGGTGGCGCGATCAGCCATATGGGTGCAGCGTCTATCACCCCTAGCACACCAGTCACACATGCACCCCTGTGGAACTCCTGCATGTTTGCTGGCTGTTCTGCTGCTGGTGTTGGGGAAATGGATGTACTCCACAGCATGTGGCAGCAGTGCGCTTGAGGAATTGGGTGAGGATGCGATGTGGCCGACTGTGTTATGCCTGTGGTGTCCCCTGTCGGCCTCTGGAAGGTACCCGTGGTGAGCAGGCACATGCAGGCTGTTACCTTTGTCTCCACTGGACAGAGCGTGACTGGTCGTGAGGGTGCCTGCATCACATCACTGCACAGCTCACAGAGCCGCCTCAGTATTGCCCTTCTGTTCAGGCGGTACCGCCCACAATTTCTACATCTGTGTACAGCTCAAAGCTGACGTGGGCACGGGTACTCGCCTTATTGTATGGCGTATCACCGACGTGGGCCTTTCCACGGCCACGCCCCTCGCAGCATGCCTTCTCACCTCTCATTACAGCTCCATGAGGAAGCTGGCATTGGCCATGTCTCTGGCTTGTGTTCTCCGGCTGTTGTTGCTCTGTTAGCCCCGCTGTCCTGACTGCTACCTCCACTGCACCGGTACACCTACTGGCCTCCGCAGTCTGTGGCCCACACACCCTCCCTTGTCCCTCTTCTCTCCTGTGCACTCCCTGGCCTGCACTTGTTTGCCACTGTCACCTTGTCTGTCTCCCTGCCCATGGTGGTTTCTTTGCATGCTTCTTGCTACTTCTTCCTTGAGCCTTTTTATTTTGGCTCATTTCCGCCATGGCTTAATCTTCTGGCTGATCCGCTGATGCGCATTATGCAAGCTTTTCAATATCGCATTGGCGCCTTTATGCATGGATCCACCCTTCGGTTGTGATGCTACCGCTTGCATTGCGCTGTTGCTCAGCATGTGTTCGGTAGCACAACGCCTTCGCTGAATATGGCAGGATGGCGTTATTTTTGACTTCCTACATAAGAACCTTACTGTCACATGGCGCAATCCTTTTGAATATCCGGCCCAGTATATACATAGTATATACACAACTGTTTGATTAGTGCATTTCACCTGTCCAGATGACTGTGGATGGTGGACACATGGAGTTTCCTCTGTACTCCTAGAATTTTTTACACGTTTTTTATTACCGCTCCTGTGAAATGAGGACCTCTACCAGATTTTACTCTTAATGGTAATCCCCATCAACTAAACACATGGTTTATTAATAAGAAAGCAGTGGTTTTGGCAGTGTTATTTGGAGCAGGTATACACTCGACCCATTTTGTGAACAGACAAGTAACTGTCAAAAGGTATTGGTTACCACTTGAAGATATGGTAACAGGACCAATCCAGTTAATCTGGATGTCTGACCAAGGCATAGCGATGCCTTTTGACTGTAGTGGTGCTCTATGTCTGGGAGTGGCTGGTTGGAACTTGCAACAGGTTAAACACCCTTGTACATACCCTGCAACATCATCATACATGTAGGGCCAGTAGGCTATCTCTTTTAAGGTTTTATAAGTTTTTTTATTCCCCCTATGTGCCCCTGATGGTTTGGCATGGGCATGTTGTAACATAATTTCCCTGTAGCCTAACAGAACCACCCATTGGACCTTATGTGTTTTTTTTTTTCCAATTTTCACCAAGAGATCATTTTTTAATTGGAATTTGTCTTTTTGGTTATACATGGCTCTTAGGTTCTGGCTGTTTTGTAGGTTATTGTCAGAAATTATGCTTTTAGTGGGATTTTTAATGAAACGATAACATTTTTTACCACTTTATTCTCTTATTGCATTTCTACTAAATCAAAGTCAGGTTTTTCACTATACAAGTGTAGAACCTTATTTTTTTTGTTCCTGCTGCTTTCGTTTGCGGGTAACCACATCCACCTTAGCCTGGACAGGAGGGACAAAGTTTTTTTTTTTTTACTTAGCACCCTCCCTAGCCAGAGAATCTGCTAGGTCATTTTTTGTTTTGTCTGGTCCCTGAACTTTGGAGTGTTTTTTTACCTTTTTTCAATAAACAACCAACTTACGTTTCTGAACCAACTGATCTATGGCTAAGATAAGGTTTGCATGCATCACCTTACTGCCTCTTGAATTGATCATACCATTTACCTTTTATCCTGGTAAATGTGTAAGGAAGTCCTGCCTAACGTAATTAGAGTCATTACAAATTACAATGTCTTGTAACTTATGTTATACTGCAGTCTTTACTGCTATACAGGTGGCTGTCAATTTTGCATATTGGTTAGACTTAGGACCGAGTTTGTACTTTATAGGAGTACATGGTACATTATTTTGCCATACCACTCCTAAACCAGAACAGAGGTCTTTACTTTACCAGAATGAACAACCATCAACATAGGCTCTAGGCAAATTTTTTCACACATTTTTATTATAGTGCTGGTGCCTGTTATGTTGGTACACCATATCCAACTTAGGAGATAGGTAAGGGTCTTGTACTGGAAGTTTATCTACAGTACAATTATGTAATCTTAGGTTTGCTAACCCTTGGGCTACTGCATTGTTTTTGTTCTTTGCATACTTAAAATTTAGGGGTAGGCCCTGGAGTGCTAAGGTCCAGGCCACAATTTTTCTGCTAGACACATTATCATCCTTAAGGTTTTGGCTCCTCAGAAGGGTAAGGGGTTGGTGACCAGTCTTTACAACAATTTTTTTTACCACAAATGTAAGTTTTGAACTGTTGTACTGCCCATACAGTGGAAAACAATGCCTTTTTACAATCCAAAAACTTTTTTTTAACATCACTCAAGGTTTTACTCGCATAAGCAATAACACGTTTGTCTGAATCATGTTTTTGATATAACACTGCACTGATGCTGCTACTAGTATGTCCTACCTCTAGATAAAAATCTTTATCCATTTGTGGGTAAGCAAGACATGGTGCTTGACTTAGACTATCTTTTAGAGGTTGCATGGCTGTCTCTTGCTCTCCCCCCACACCTAGGGTTCTGACTTTTTTAGCAGCCGGGTGAGAGGATAGGCAATTTTTGCATAGTTTTGGATAAACTGTCTTGAGTAGTTACAGAGTTTTAGAAAACTGCATAACTCTTTTAAAGTTTTGGGTGTACCAATTTTTTGGATGGCCTCAACCTTAGTATGCTGAGGATGAAGCCCATCGGGACCAATTTCATGCCCAAGATAGTTTACCCTATCTCTGAACCATTGCCCCTTTGATAAGGATAACTTGACACCAGCGGCTTTGAGCTGGTTTAACACATAGGTGACCTTAGCTAGGTGCTCCTCAAAAGTGTTGCTTTTGATTAGTACATTATCCATATAAACCAAATTTTTCTGCTCTCCACATTAGGCATGGCCTTGTGTAGAAAGATATCGAAATCTGCTGGTGAATTTGAGTACCCAAAAGGACACCTATTTTATGTGTACTGTCTCCTTTTAAAGGTAAAAGCCAGTTTATATTGATCTTTTGGGTTTACTTTATGTCCAGAATCTATTTGCTATATTTAGCGTAGTGAAATATTTGGCACCTTAAACTTTGGCCAGACTTTGGTCCAAATATGTCATGGGCCAGCGAGATAAAGGCACCTGTTGGTTTAACTTGCTATAGTCAATAGTGAGTGTCTACTTTCCTGTGGGTTTTAGTACAGGCCAAATGGGGGAATAATAAATAGAGTTTACCTGTCTTATAATTCATTGCTCTATTAAGGTATCTAGTATATTTTGTATATGTTCTTAAGATGCTAGAGGTATTTTGTACTGTTGTACATAAACTAGACCTTTACTAGGGTTGGTAAGTACCCTGGTAACATGGAGGTTAGTTACCCCACAATCGTAAGCATTTTTTGCGAACATGTCCTTGAACAGAAGGAACATTTCATGAACTTTTTTTTTTCCTACTTCTGTTTTACAATTACAATTTTGTATAGCTTGCTCAATCTGTTTTTTAAAATCTGGGAAAGGTGAATTTTTACCTATTTTTACCTAATCTTTTATTATCTCAGAAACATTTTCAGCATCAATCACATGAACCTCTTTAAATTGTTTTGTTTTACTAACCATAGTGGACAGTACAAGGTAATCATTTTTAACTTTACATGCCTGGATTTCTTTTTTTATCTACTGGGCAAATCTCTTGTAAAGCAATTAAACCATTTGATACGGACCTTATTTCTTTATCTGTGTCATCCTGAACAATGTCTTTGGTAACCTGTCAACTGTTGAAGACCCAAATCATAAAGGATCTCGCTTATCGCTACCCCCAACTCACAATTAGCTGCTATTGTGATAGGCTCTGCTATTGTTATGTACCAAGAGGTGCATTACTTGCTGCTGATGTCTACGCAAGGTATGTGGTGGATTTAAACCCATTTCACTAAGTTGCTTGTCAAGCACAAGAGTGCAGTCTGTTGTGTATTTCTTGGCCTTTCTTTACATTGACCATAAGAAAGAAACTTTGACATTACTTGGAATTTTGTAGTGAACTTAGTGCTTAGTCTGCAGCATTCAGACTACCCAGCCTGTATTGTTAGTGTTTAGATCTGCAGCATTCTCCTTACCCAGCCTGTATTTTTAGTTTAGATCTGCGCATTCTCACTACCAGCCTGTATTGTTATGTCTGATCTAAACACTCACTTTCAAAGCCAGCAGTGATGTTTAGCTCTGCATTCTCCCACTTGCCCAGCCTGTTTTGTTACTGTTTGAATCTGTAGCATTCTCCTTACCAGCTGCGTACTGTTTAGATCTGCAGCATTCTCACTACCCATCTTGTATTGTTACTGTTTAGATCTGCGTTCTTACCCAGCCTGTATTGTGCTGTTTAGATCTGCAGCATTCACTACCCATCTTGTATTGTTACCATTTAGATCTGCAGCATTCTTGCCTCACAGCCTGTATTGTTACTGTTTAGATCAGCATTCTCACTTACAGCCTGTATTGTTACTCTTTAGATCACAGATTCTCACTACCCACCCTGTATTCTTACGCTTAGATCTGCAACATTCTCACTAACCCAGCCTGATTTGTTAGTATTGAATTCAAAACATTTCACTTACCCAGCCTTTACTTAGTGTTTAGATCTGCAGCATTCTCACCTCACCCAGCCTGTACTAATTTAGATCTGCAGCATTGTCATACCCAGCCTATACTCAGTGTTTTAGATCTGCCGCTTCTCACTTACCCACCCTGTATTCTTTTGTTTAGTCTCCAGCATTCTCACTTACCCAAACTGTATTGTTACTGCTTAGACTGCAGCATTCTCACCCACCCAGCCTGATGTGCATTTAGATCTGTAGCATTCTCCTTACCCATCCTGTATTGCTGCATTTAGCTCTGTAGCATTCCACTACCAGCCTCTATAAATACAGTTTAGATCTGCCTTCTCCTTGCCCAGCCTGTATTTTACTGTTTAGTCTGTAGCATTCTCACTTACCCAGCCTGTATTGTTACCATTTAGAATCAGAAGCATTCTCACACTCCAGCCTGGATTGTTACCTTAGATCTGCAGCATCTCACTACCAGCCTGTATGTTACCGTTGAACCTGCATACTCACCCCCAGCCTGTAGTGCTGTTTAGATCTGCAGCATTCTCACTTACCAGCCTGTATTACCTGTTTAGATCTGCAGCATTCACACTTACCCAGCCTGTATTGTTATTGTTTAGATTGCAGCATTCTAACTTACCAGCCTGTATTGTTACTGTTTAGATATGCAGCACTCTCCTCACAGCCTGTATTGATGTGTTGAATCTGCAGCATTCTCACTTACCAGCCTGTATTAGTGTTTAGATCTGCACATTCTCACTAACCCTGCCTATATGTTACTGTTTAGCTGCAGCACTAGACTTACACAGCTTGTATTGTTACAGTTGAATCTGCAGCATTCTCACCCAGCCTGTATTGTGTGTTCAGATCACCATCTCTTACAGCCTGTATTGTTCGTGCTTAGATCTGGCATTTCACTTACCCAGCCTGTAGTGTTGAATCGGCATTCAGACTTACCAGCCTGTATTGTTAGTGTTTTAGATCAGCATTCTCCTTACCCAGCCTGTATTTAGTGTTTAGATCGCAGCATTCCCACTTACTTGCCAATATTAGTGTCTGATCCAACACTCACTCAAAGCCAGTATGTCGATGTTGGCTCTGCAACCTCACCTGCCCAGCCTGTTTTGTTACCGTTTAGATCTGGCATTCCTTACAGCCTGTATTGTTACTATTAGAATCTGCAGCACCTCACTTACCCATCTTGTATTGTTACTGTTGGATCTGCATTCTTACCTACCAGCATTATTGTTACTGTTTAGATCTGCAGCATTCTCACCGACCCAGCTTTATTTTATTTGAATCTGCAGCATTCTTACCCACACAGCCTGTATTGTTACCGTTTAGATCTGCAACATTCTCACTTACCCAGCCTCATTGTTACTCTTAGATCTGCAGCATTCTCATTCCCAACTGCATTCACCGTATGTTTAGATCTGCACTCTAACCCAGCATGATTTGTTAGTGTTTAGAGTAAAACTTTTCACTTACCCTCTTTACTTAGTGCTTTAGATCAGCAGCACTCCACCTACCTGCAATTGATAGTGTTTAAGATCTGGGCATTCCCACTACCCAGCCCAGGTATTGCCAGTGCCTAGATCCGCAGCATTCTCACCACTCCAGCCTGTATTGTTAGCGTTTAGATCAGCATTGTCCTACCCAGCCTACCAGTGTTTAGATCTGGCAGCATTCTCACCTACCCACCCTGTTCTTTTGTTTAGATCGGCATTTCTTCGCGAGCCTGTGTTAGTGCTTAGATCTGCCCGCATTCTCACTTACCCAACCTGTGTTGGTGTTTAGATGCAGCATTCTCCTTACCCATTCTGTATTACTACTGTTTAGATCTGCGATTCTCACTTACACAGCCTTTATTGCAGTGTTTAGATCTGCAGTCTCACTTACCCACCTATCGACTGATGTTTAGATCTGCAGCATTCTCACTCTCTCAGCCTGTATTGTTAGTGTCTGATCTGCAACACTCACTTTCAACCAGTATTATCGATGTTAGCCTCCAACATTCCTAACAGCCTGTTTTGTTACTTTTAGATCTGTAGCTCCCCACCACCCAGCCTGTATTGTTACTGTTTAGATCTGCAACATTCTCACTTACCCATCTTGTATTGTTACTGTTTAGATCTGCAGCATTCTTACTTACCCAGCCTGTATTGTTACTGTTTAGATCTGCAGCATTCTCACTTACCCATCTTGTATTGTTACTATTTAGATCTGCAGCATTCTTACCTACACAGCCTGTATTGTTACTGTTTAGATCTGCAGCATTCTCACTTACCCAGCCTGTATTGTTACTCTTTAGATCTGCAGCATTCTCACTTACCCACCCTGTATTCTTATTGTTTAGATCTGCAGCATTCTCACTAACCCAGCCTGATTTGTTAGTGTTTAGATCTAAAGCATTTTCACTTACCCAGCCTTTACTTAGTGTTTAGATCTGCAGCATTCTCACTTACCCTGCAATTATTGATAGTGTTTAGATCTGCAGCATTCTCACTTACCCAGCCTGTATTGCTGGTGTTTAGATCTGCAGCATTCTCACTTACCCAGCCTGTATTGTTAGTGTTTAGATCTGCAGCATTGTCCCTTACCCAGCCTATACTCAGTGTTTAGATCTGCAGCATTCTCACTTACCCACCCTGTATTCTTTTTGTTTAGATCTACAGCATTCTCCCCTTACGCAGCCTGTATTGTAAGGTTTAGATCCACGACCTCACCTACCCAGCCTGTGCTGTTGGTGTTTGGGTACAGCATTCTCACTTACCATTCTGTATTGTTACTGTTTAGATCTGCGGCATTCTCACTTACACAGCCTTTATTGGTAGTGTTTAGATCTGCAGCAATCTCACTTACCCACTCGGTATTGTTAGTGTTTAGATCTGCATCATTCTCACTTTCTCAGCCTGTATTGTTAGTGTCTAGATCTGCAACACTCACTTTCCCAGCCAGTATTGTCGATGCTTAGCTCTCCAACATTCTCACTTACCCAGCCTGTATTGTTAGTGTTTAGATGTGCAGCATTCTCACTTACCCAGCCTGTTTTGTTACTGTTTAGATCTGTAGCATTCTCACTTACCCAGCCTGTATTGTTAGTGTTTAGATCTGTAGCATTCTCACTTACACTGCCTGTATTGTCAGTATTTAGATATGCAGAATCCTAACTCACCCAGCCTGTATTGTTGTGTCTCCAGATCTGCAGCATTCCCCACTACTCAGCTTGTATTGTCAGTATTTAGATCTGCAGCATCTAACTTACCCAGCCCGTAGATATTAGTGTCTGGATCTGCTGTATTCTCAATTACACAGCCTGTAATAGTTAGTGTTTAGATCTCACGGCATTCTCCTTACAGCTTGTATTGTTACGATTTAGATATGCGCATTCTCACTTGCAGCAAATTGTCAATATTCAGATCTGCAACGCACGTAACGCAGCCTGTAATGTTACTGTTTGATCTACGACATTCTCACATACCCAATCTGTATTGTCAGTATTTAGTTTGCAGCATCCTAACTTCACCCAGCCTGTATTGTTAGTGTTTAGAACCAGCATTCTCACCACACCAGCCTGCAGTGTTAGTGTTTAGATCGACGGCATTCTCACTTACCCAGCCTGTATTGCCTGCATTTAGAATCTGCAGCATTCTCACTTACCCAGCCACCATGTTGTTAGTGTTCAGATCTGCAGCATTCTCCCTAACCAGCCTGTATTGTGTTTGCCAGATCTGCATCATTCTGACTAACCCAGCCTATATTGTTACTGTTTGGAGCTGCTGACATTCTCCCTTACCCAGCCTGTACTAGTGTTTGGACTCTGCAGCATTCTCACATGCCATCCTGTATTGTTAGTATTTAGATCTGCAGCATTCACGCCACCCAGCCTGTATTGTTGCTGTTTAGATCTGCAGCATTCAGACTTACTCAGCCTGTATTGTTAGTGTTTAGATCTGCAGCATTCTCACTTACTCAGCTTGTATTGTTAGTGTCTAGATATACAACACTCACTTTCCCAGCCAGTATTGTCAATGTTTAGCTCTGCAACATTCTCACTTGCCCAGCCTGTTTTGTTACTGTTTAGATCTACAGCATTCTCACTTACCCAGTCTGTATTGTTGGTATTTAGATCTGCAGCATTCTCACTTACCCAGTCTGTGTTGTTACTGTTTAGATCTACAGCATTCTCACTTACCCAGTCTGTATTGTTGGTATTAGATCTGCAGCATTCTCACTCGCCAGCCTATATTGTTATGGTTTATATCACCAGCATCTCCCTTGCCCAGCCTGTATTCTTATTGTTTAGATCTGCGGAATTCACATGCACAGTCTGTCTTGTCAGTATTTAGATTTGCAATCCTAACTACACCCAGCCTGTTGTTAGTGTTTAGATCAGCATTCTCACTTACCCAGCCATTGTCAGGTATTAGATCTGCAGAATCTAACTTCACCCAGCCTGTATTGTTGATGTTTAGATCTCCAGCATTCTCACTTACCCAGCCAGTATTTTAGTGTTTAGATCTGCAGCATTCTCCTTACCCAGCCTATATTGGCCCACTGTTTAGATCTGCGGCATTCTCCCTTACAGCCTGTATTAGTAGTGCTTAGATCTGCAACAATCTCACTTACCCACCCTGTATTGTAGATGTGTAGATCTGCAACATCCACTTACAGCCATTATTGTTACTATTTAGATCTGTAGCATTCTCATGTACCCAGCCTGTATTGTTACTCATTTAGATCTATAGCATTCTCACTACCCAGTCTGTATTGTTACTTATTTGATCTGGTAGACTTTCAACTTCACTCCAGCCCGGTATTGCCACTGTTTCAGATCTGTAGCATCTCTCACTCTACCAAGCCTGTATTGTTACTGTTTTGATCTACAGCATTCTCACTTACCCAACCTGTATTGTTTCTATTTGAGATCTGCTAGCATTCTCACGCACCAGCCTGTATTGTTACAGTTTAGATCTGCAGCATTCTCACTTACCAGCCTGTATTGTTACTGTTTAGATCTGCAGCTTCTAGCAACCAGCCAGTATTGTTACTGTTTAGATATGCAGTATTCTTACTTACCCAGCCTGTGTTGTTACTGTTTAGATCTGCAGCATTCTCACTTACCCATCCTGTATTGTTACTGTGTTTAGATCTACAGCATTCTCATTCCCCAGCCTGTATTGTTACTGATTTAGATCTGCAGCATTCTCACTTACCCAGCCTGTGTTGTTGGTGTTTAGATCTGCAGCATTCTCACTTACAGCCTGTACTTAGTGTTTAGATCTGCAACATTCTCACTTACCCAGCTTGTATTGTTACTGTTTAGATCTGCGGCATTCTCACTACCCAGCCTGTATTGTTAGTGTTCGTCATGCAGGCATTCTCACTACACAGCCTATATTGTTACTGTTTCGATCTGCAGCAATCGTCACTTACCCAGCCTGTATTGTTACTGCTTGAGATCTGCAGCATTCTCACTTACCCAGCCTGTATTGTTACTGTTTAGATCTGCAACATTCTCCTTACACAGCCTGCATTGTTGCTGTTTAGATCTGCAGCATTCTCACTTACCCAGCCTATATTGTTGCTGTTTCGACCTATGGCATTGTCACTTACCCAGCCTGTTTTGTTACTGTTTAGATCTGCAGCATTCTCACTACCCAGCCTGTATTGTTGCTGTTTCGATCTGCAGCATTCTCACTTACCCAGCCTGTATTGTTACTGTTTAGATCTAAAACATTCTCATACACAGCCTGTATTTAGTGTTTGAGATCTGCAGCATTCTCACTTACAGTCCTGTATTGCTGCTGTTTAGATCTGCAGCATTCTCACATCCACTGTATTGTTACTGTTTAGATCTGCAGTATTCTCACTAACAGCCTGTATTGTCCAGTGTTTATATCTGCAGCATTCTCACTTACCCTGCCTATATTGTTACTGTTTCGATCTGCAGCATTCTCACTTACCCTGCCTGTATTGTTAGTGTTTAGATCAGCATCATTCTCACTATCCCAGCCTATATTGTTACTGTTTAGCTCTGCGGCATTCTCAATTACCCAGCCTGTATTGTTACTCTTTAGATCTGCAGAATTCAGACTTACACAGCTTGTATTGTTACTGTTTAGATCTGCAGCATTCTCACTTACCCATCCTGTATTGTGAGTGTTCAGATCTGCACTATTCTCACTTACCCAGCCTGTATTGTTAGTGCTTAGATCTGCAGCATTTTCACTTACCCAGCCTGTACTTAGTGTTTAGATCTGCAGCATTCTCACTTACACAGCCTGTATTGTTAGTATTTAGATCTGCAGCATTCTCACTAACCAGCCTGTGGTGTCAGTATTTAGATCTGCAGAATCTAACTTCACCCAACCCTGTACTGTTAGTGTTTAGATCTCAGCATTCTCTACACTCACAATGTGTGTTTTAGTGTTTAGATCTGCCCAGCATTCTACTTGCCAGCCTATATTGTTACTGTTAGATCTGCATTCTCACTTACAGCCTGTATTGGTAGTGTTTAGATCTGCAGAAATCTCACTTACCCACCTTGTATTGTTAGTGTTTAGATCTGCAGCATTCTCACTTACCCAGCCATTATTGTTACTATTTAGATCTGTAGCATTCTCACGTACCCAGCCTGTATTGTTACTGTTTAGATCTATTGCTTTCTCACTTACCCAGTCTGTATTGTTACTATTTAGATCTGTAGCATTCTCACTTACCCAGCCTGTATTGCTACTGTTTAGATCTGTAGCATTCTCACTTACCCAGCCTGTATTGTTACTGTTTAGATCTATAGCATTCTCACTTACCCAGCCTGTATTGTTTCTATTTAGATCTGTAGCATTCTCACTTACCCAGCCTGTATTGCTAGTGTTTAGATCTGCAGCATTCTCACTTACGTCCCTGTTGAATGCATTTCCGTCTACAGTCCAGGAGACCCCATAGGTAGAAGTTTTTATGCTTACGTTGAAGGCACTCCTCTTTGGCCTTGCATTCAGAGATTTCTGAATTATTACAAATTGTCCTGTCCCCATGTATGATATTTTACAAAATTTGAGGAGTTCTATACTTTAGTTTAACTTGCGCGATTTTGTTTTTTATTTTCCATTATTTGATTACTTTTTAATTCTATGTGACGCACACAGAGCCTCAGGGAATGGGCGCCATACAAATAAAATTTGCCTTGCCTTGCCTATTGTTAGTGTTTAGATCTGCAGCATCCTAACTTACCCAGCCTGTATTGTTATTGTTTAGATCTGTAGCATTCTCACTTACCCAGCCTGTATTTTTGCTGTTTAGATAGGTAGCATTCTCACTTACTCAGCCTGTTTTGTTACTGTTTGGATCTGTAGCATTCTCACTTACCCAGCCTGTATTGTAAGTGTTTAGATCTGCAGCATTCTCACTTACCCAGCCTGTATTGTTACTGTTTAGATCTGCAGCATTCTCACTTACCCAGTCTGTGTTGTTAGTGTTTAGATCTGCAGCATTCTCACTTACACAGCTTGTATTATCAGTATTTAGATCTGCAGCATCCTAACTTACCCAGCCTGTAGTGTTAGTGTTTAGATCTGCAGCATTTTCACTTACCCAGCCTACATTGTTACTGTTTAGATCTGCGGCTTTCTCACTTACCCAGCCTGTATTGTTACTGTTTAGATCTGCAGCATTCTCACTTACCCAGCCGATATTGTTAGTGTTTAGATCTGCGGCATTCTCACTTACCCACCCTGTATTGTTAATGTTTAGATCTGCAGCATTCTCACTTACCCAGCCTGTATTGTTAGTGTTTAGATCTGCGGCATTCCCGATTACCCAGCCTGTATTGTTACTATTTAGATCTGCAGCATTCTCACTTAACCAGGCTGTATTTTTACTGTTTTGATCTGCAGCATCCTCACTTACCCATCCTGTATTGTTACTGATTAGATCTGCAGAATTCTCATTTACCCAGCCTGTATTGTTACTGTTTAGATCTGCAGCATTCTCACTTACCCAGCCTGTATTGTTACTGTTTAGATCTACAGCATTCTCACTTACCCAGTCTGTATTGTTGGTATTTAGATCTGCAGCATTCTCACTTACCCAGTCTGTGTTGTTACTGTTTAGATCTACAGCATTCTCACTTACCCAGTCTGTATTGTTGGTATTTAGATCTGCAGCATTCTCACTTACCCAGCCTATATTGTTATGGTTTATATCTCTGGCATTCTCACTTACGCAGCCTGTATTCTTACTGTTTAGATCTACGGCATTCTCACATACCCAGTCTGTATTGTCAGTATTTAGATTTGCAGCATCCTAACTTCACCCAGCCTGTATTGTTAGTGTTTTGATCTGCAGCATTCTCACTTACCCAGCCTGTATTGTCAGTATTTAGATCTGCAGAATCCTAACTTCACCCAGCCTGTATTGTTAGTGTTTAGATCTCCAGCATTCTCATTTACCCAGCCAGTATTTTTAGTGTTTAGATCTGCAGCATTCTCACTTACCCAGCCTATATTGTTACTGTTTAGATCTACGGCATTCTCACTTACACAGCCTGTATTGGTAGTGTTTAGATCTGCAGCAATCTCACTTACCCACCCTGTATTGTTAGTGTTTAGATCTGCAGCATTCTCACTTACACAGCCATTATTGTTACTATTTGGATCTGTAGCATTCTCATGTACCCAGCCTG
The DNA here is from genome assembly GCA_016271365.2 of Neoceratodus forsteri. Classification (NCBI taxonomy): domain Eukaryota; kingdom Metazoa; phylum Chordata; order Ceratodontiformes; family Ceratodontidae; genus Neoceratodus; species Neoceratodus forsteri. The sequence goes on from CM057449.1 coordinate 522,941,631, forward strand.
TATTGTTACTGTTTAGATCTATAGCATTCTCACTTACCCAGTCTGTATTGTTACTATTTAGATCTGTAGCATTCTCACTTACCCAGCCTGTATTGCTACTGTTTAGATCTGTAGCATTCTCACTTACCAAGCCTGTATTGTTACTGTTTAGATCTACAGCATTCTCACTTACCCAGCCTGTATTGTTTCTATTTAGATCTGTAGCATTCTCACATACCCAGCCTGTATTGTTACTGTTTAGATCTGCAGCATTCTCACTTACCCAGCCTGTATTGTTACTGTTTAGATCTGCAGCATTCACACTTACCCAGCCTGTATTGTTACTGTTTAGATCTGCAGCATTCTAACTTAACCAGCCTGTATTGTTACTGTTTAGATATGCAGTATTCTTACTTACCCAGCCTGTGTTGTTACTGTTTAGATCTGCAGCATTCTCACTTACCCAGCCTGTATTGTTAGTGTTTAGATCAGCATCATTCTCACTAACCCAGCCTATATTGTTACTGTTTAGCTCTGCGGCATTCTCAATTACCCAGCCTGTATTGTTACTCTTTAGATCTGCAGAATTCAGACTTACACAGCTTGTATTGTTACTGTTTAGATCTGCAGCATTCTCACTTACCCATCCTGTATTGTGAGTGTTCAGATCTGCACCATTCTCACTTACCCAGCCTGTATTGTTAGTGCTTAGATCTGCAGCATTTTCACTTACCCAGCCTGTACTTAGTGTTTAGATCTGCAGCATTCTCACTTACACAGCCTGTATTGTTAGTATTTAGATCTGCAGCATTCTCACTTACCCAGCCTGTATTGTCAGTATTTAGATCTGCAGAATCCTAACTTCACCCACCCTGTATTGTTAGTATTTAGATCTCCAGCATTCTCACTTACCCAGCCTGTATTTTTAGTGTTTAGATCTGCAGCATTCTCACTTACCCAGTCTAGATTGTTACTGTTTAGATCTGCGGCATTCTCACTTACACAGCCTGTATTGGTAGTGTTTAGATCTGCAGCAATCTCACTTACCCACCTGTATTGTTAGTGTTTAGATCTGCAGCATTCTCACTTACCCAGCCATTATTGTTACTGTTTAGATCTGTAGCATTCTCACGTACCCAGCCTGTATTGTTACTGTTTAGATCTATTGCATTCTCACTTACCCAGTCTGTATTGTTACTATTTAGATCTGTAGCATTCTCACTTACCCAGCCTGTATTGCTACTGTTTAGATCTGTAGCATTCTCACTTACCCAGCCTGTATTGTTACCGTTTAGATCTATAGCATCTCACTACCCAGCCTGTATTGTTTCTATTTAGATCTGTAGCATTCTCACTTACCCAGCCTGTATTGCTAGTGTTTAGATCTGCAGCATTCTCACTTACGTCCCTGTTGAATGCATTTCGTCTACAGTCCAGGAGACCCCATAGGTAGAAGTTTATGCTTACGTTGAAGGCTCCTCTTTGGCCTTGCATTCAAGATTTCTGAATTATTACAAATTGTCCAGTCCCCATGTATGATATTTTACAAAATTTGAAGAGTTCTATACTTTAGTTTAACTGTGCGATTTGTTTTTTATTTTCCATTATTTGATTACTTTTTAATTCTATGTGACGCACACAGAGCCTCAGGGAATGGGCGCCATACAAATAAAATTTGCCTTGCCTTGCCTATTGTTAGTGTTTAGATCTGCAGCATCCTAACTTACCCAGCCTGTATTGTTATTGTTTAGATCTGTAGCATTCTCACTTACCCAGCCTGTATTTTTGCTGTTTAGATAGGTAGCATTCTCACTTACTCAGCCTGTTTTGTTACTGTTTGGATCTGTAGCATTCTCACTTACCCAGCCTGTATTGTAAGTGTTTAGATCTGCAGCATTCTCACTTACCCAGCCTGTATTGTTACTGTTTAGATCTGCAGCATTCTCACTTAGCCAGTCTGTGTTGTTAGCGTTTAGATCTGCAGCATTCTCACTTACACAGCTTGTATTATCAGTATTTAGATCTGCAGCATCCTAACTTACCCAGCCTGTAGTGTTAGTGTTTAGATCTGCAGCATTTTCACTTACCCAGCCTACATTGTTACTGTTTAGATCTGCGGCTTTCTCACTTACCCAGCCTGTATTGTTACTGTTTAGATCTGCAGCATTCTCACTTACCCAGCCTATATTGTTAGTGTTTAGATCTGCGGCATTCTCACTTACCCACCCTGTATTGTTAATGTTTAGATCTGCAGCATTCTCACTTACCCAGCCTGTATTGTTAGTGTTTAGATCTGCGGCATTCTCGCTTACCCAGCCTGTATTGTTACTATTTAGATCTGCAGCATTCTCACTTACCCAGCCTGTATTTTTACTGTTTTGATCTGCAGCATTCTCACTTACCCATCCTGTATTGTTACTGTTTAGATCTGCAGCATTCTCATTTACCCAGCCTGTATTGTTACTGTTTAGATCTGCAGCATTCTCACTTACCCAGCCTGTATTGTTAGTGTTTAGATCTGCAGCATTCTCACTTACACAGCCTGTACTTAGTGTTTAGATCTGCAGCATTCTCACTTACCCAGCCTGTATTGTTACTGTTTAGATCTGCAGCATTCCACTTACCCAGCCTGTATTGTTAGTGTTTAGATCTGCATGCATTCTCCACTTACACAGCCTATATTGTTACTGTTTCAATCTGCGGCTTTGTCACTTACCCAGCCTGTATTGTTACTGTTTAGATCTGCAGCATTCTCACTTACCCAGCCTGTATTGTTACTGTTTAGATCTGCAGCATTCTCACTTACCCAGCCTGCATTGTTGCTGTTTAGATCTGCAGCATTCTCACTTACCCAGCCTGTATTGTTACTGTTTCGATCTGCGGCATTGTCACTTACCCAGCCTGTATTGTTACTATTTAGATCTGCAGCATTCTCACTTACCCAGCCTGTATTGTTACTGTTTAGATCTGCAGCATTCTCACTTACCCAGCCTGTATTGTTACTGTTTAGATCTAAAACATTCTCACTTACACAGCCTGTACTGAGTGTTTAGATCTGCAGCATTCTCACTTACCCAGTCTGTATTGTTACTGTTTAGATCTGCAGCATTCTCACTTATCCACACTGTATTGTTACTGTTTAGATCTGCAGTATTCTCACTTACACAGCCTGTATTGTCAGTGTTTATATCTGCAGCATTCTCACTTACCCAGCCTATATTGTTACTGTTTCGATCTGCAGCATTCTCACTTACCCTGCCTGTATTGTTAGTGTTTAGATATGCAGCATTCTCACTTACCCAGCCTGTATTGTTACTGTTTAGATCTGCAGCATTCTCACTTACCCAGCCTATATTGTTACTGTTTCAATCTGCGCATTGTCACTTACAGCCTGTATGTAGTGTTTAGATCTGCAGCAATTTCACTTACCCACCCTGTTTCCTAACTGTTTTAGATCTGCAGCATTCTCACTTGCAGGCTGTATTGCTAGTGTTTACGCTCGGCAGCATTCTCAGTGCGTCCCTGTTGAATGCATTTCCTTCTACAGTCCAGGAGGCCCCTTCGGTAGAAGTTTTTAAGTGTAGGTTGAAGGCACACCTCTTTGGCCTTGCTTTCAGTGATTTCTGAATTATAACAAATTGTGCAGTCCCCATGTATGATATTTTACCAAATTTGAGGAGTTTTATATTTTAGTTTAACTTGCACGATGTTAGTTTATATTTTGTATTATTTGTTTACTTTTTATTTCTATGTGAAGCACACAGAGCCTCCGGGAATGGGCGCCATTCAAATAAAATTTGCCATGACTTGCCTATTGTTAGTGTTTAGATCTGCAGCATCCTAACTTACCCAGCCTGTATTGTTACTGTTAAGATCTGCAGCATTCTCACTTACACAGCTTGTAATGTTAGTGTTTAGATCTGCGGCATTTTCACTTACTCAGCCTGTATTGTTACTGTTTAGATCTGTAACATTCTCACTTACCCTGTCTGTACTGTTAGTGTTTAGATCTGTAGCATCCTAACTTACCCAGCCTGTATTTTTAATGTTTAGATCTGCATCATCCTAGCTTACCCAGCCTGTACTTTTAGTGTTTAGATCTGTAGCATTCCCACTTACTCAACCTGTTTTGTTACTGTTTAGATCTGCAGCATTCTCACTTACCCAGCCTGTTTCGTTGGTGTTTTGTTCTGCAGCATTCTCACTTACACAGCCTGTATTGTTAGTGTTTAGATCTGCGGCATTCTCACTTACCCAGCCTGTATTGTTAGTGTTTAGATCTGCAGCATTCTCACCTACCCAGCCTGTATTGTTACTGTTTAGATCTGCGGCATTCTCACTTACCCAGCCTGTATTGTTAGCGTTTAGATCTGCAGCATTCTCACTTATCCAGCCAATATTGTTATTGTTTAGATCTGCAGCATTCTCACTTACACAGCTTGTCTTGTCAGTATTTAGATCTGCAGCATCCTAACTTACCCAGCCTGTACTGTTAGTGTTTAGATCTACAGCATTCTCACTTACCCAGCCTGTATTGTTAGTGTTTAGATCAGCAGCATCCTAACTTTCCCAGCCTGTATTGTTCGTGTTTAAATCTGCAACATTCTCACTTACCCAGCCTGTATTGTTAGTGTTTAGATCTGCAGCATTCTGACTTACCAAGTCTGTATTATTAATGGTTATATCTGCAGCATTCTCACTATACCCAGCCTGTGTTGTTAGTGTTTAGATCTGCAGCATTCTCATTTACCCAGCCTATATTGTTAGCGTTTAGATCTGCAGCATTCTCACTTACACAGCCTGTTTTGTTAGTGTTTAGATCTGCAACATTCTCACTTACCCAGCCTGTATTGTTAGTGTTTAGATCCGTAGCCCTCACTTGCCCAGCCTGTAGTGTTTGATTATTAACTTGGCTATCTAAAATACAATCATTTCATTGCTCAGAACACATCACCTGACCATTGAGTAATCTCCAATATACCCTCAGTTGTCTTGCCAGTCCACAATATCCTCATTGACAGCAATGTAAACTGACTTAGAGAAATCACTCCACCATAGATACATTGAAAAAGGGAAGGCGGATTCCACCTTGCAATGGTGGATTTCACATCCTCATAACAAATCCACCTAGTGGACAACTACAATGACAGCATCCTCTATACACATTATTCATTGGGCGGAAGGACTATTTTAGTAGAAATCCATGTTCAAACACATATATTTTAATATTCCTTTATATAAATCTCTAAAATAATGCGGTTCATGTTATAAGAGGATTATCTCTCTCCAGGGTATGGGTTTAGTGAGCATTAATCCTCGCGTTGGGTGGTTGTTATCAATCGGCGTGGCCTCATGATTCCATCCCCTAGGCATGGATTAATGCTCAGTAAACCCATACCCTGTCATGGGATAATCCTTCCTTAGATCTGCAGCATTCTCACTTACTCAGCCAATATTGTTAGATTGTGATTGGAGCTGCGGCATTCTCACTTACCCAGACTGCATTGTTGCTGTTTAGATCTGCAGTATTCTTACTGTTAAATCTGCAGCATTCTCACTTACCCTGCCTGTATTGCAAGTGTTTAGATCTGCAGCATTCTCACTTACCCATCCTAAATTGTCAGTGTTTACATCTGCAGCATTCTCACTTACCCAGCCTGTATTGTTACTCTTTAGATCTGTAGCATTCTCATTTACCCAGCCTGTATTGTTACTGTTTAGATCTGTAGCATTCTCACTTACCCAGCCTGTATTGTTACTCTTTAGATCTGTAGCATTCTCACTTACCCAGCCTGTATTGTTACTCTTTAGATCTGCAGCATTCTAACTTACCCAGCCTGTATTGTTACTGTTTACATCTGTAGCATTCTCACTTACCCAGCCTGTATTGTTACTGTTTAGATCTGCAGCATTCTCACTTACCCAGCCTTTATTGTTAGTGTTTAGATCTGTAGCATTCTCACTTACCCAGCCTGTATTGTTAGTGTTTAGATCTGCGGCATTCTCACTTACCCACCCTGTATTGTTAATGTTTAGATTTGCGGCATTCTCACTTACCCAGCCTGTATTGTTAGTGTTTAGATCTGCGGCATTCTCGCTTACCCAGCCTGAATTGTTACTATTTAGATCTGCAGCATTCTCTCTTACCCAGCCTGTATTTTTAGTGTTTTGATCTGCAGCATTCTCACTTACCCATCCTGTATTGTTACTGTTTAGATCTGCAGCATTCTCACTTACCCAGCCTGTATTGTTACTGTTTAGATCTGCAGCATTCTCACTTACCCAGCCTGTATTGTTAGTGTTTAGATCTGCAGCATTCTCACTTACACAGCCTGTACTTAGTGTTTAGATCTGCAGCATTCTCACTTACCCAGCTTGTATTGTTACTGTTTAGATCTGCGGCATTCTCACTTACCCAGCCTGTATTGTTAGTGTTTAGATCTGAGGCATTCTCACTTACATAGCCTATGTTGTTACTGTTTCGATCTGCGGCTTTGTCACTTACCCAGCCTGTATTGTTACTGTTTAGATCTGCAGCATTCTCACTTACCCAGCCTGTATTGTTACTGTTTAGATCTGCAGCATTCTCACTTACCCAGCCTGCATTGTTGCTGTTTAGATCTGCAGCATTCTCTCTTACCCAGCCTATATTGTTACTGTTTCGATCTGCGGCATTGTCACTTATCCAGCCTGTATTGTTACTGTTTAGATCTGCAGCATTCTCACTTAACCAGCCTGTATTGTTACTGTTTAGATCTGCAGCATTCTCACTTACCCAGCCTGTATTGTTACTGTTTAGATCTAAAGCATTCTCACTTACACAGCATGTACTTATTGTTTAGATCTGCAGCATTCTCACTTACCCAGTCTGTATTGTTACTGTTTAGATCTGCAGCATTCTCACTTACCCACATTGTATTGTTACTGTTTAGATCTGCAGCATTCTCACTTACACAGCCTGTATTGTCACTGTTTATATCTGCAGCATTCTCACTTACCCAGCCTGTATTGTTGCTGTTTAGATCTGCAGCATTCTCACTTACCCAGCCTGTATTGTTACTGTTTCGATCTGCAGCATTCTCACTTACCCTGCCTGTATTGTTAGTGTTTAGATCTGCAGCATTCTCACTTACCCAGCCTGTATTGTTGCTGTTTAGATCTGCAGCATTCTCACTTACCCAGCCTATATTGTTACTGTTTCAATCTGTGGCATTGTCACTTACACAGCCTGTATAGGTAGTGTTTAGATCTGCAGCAATTTCACTTACCCACCCTGTTCCCTAACTGTTTAGATCTGCAGCATTCTCACTTACCCAGGCTGTATTGCTAGTGTTTACATCGGCAGCATTCTCAATTACGTCCCTGTTGAATGCATTTCCTTCTACAGTCCAGGAGGCCCCTTCGGTAGAAGTTTTTAAGCGTAGGTTGAAGGCACACCTCTTTGGCCTTGCATTCAGTGATTTCTGAATTGTAACAAATTGTGCAGTCCCCATGTATGATATTTTACCAAATTTGAGGACTTTTATATTTTAGTTTAACTTGCACGATGTTAGTTTACATTTTGTATTATTTGTTTACTTTTTATTTCTATGTGAAGCACACAGAGCCTCCGGGAATGGGCGCCATTCAAATAAAATTTGCCATGACTTGCCTATTGTTAGTGTTTAGCTCTGCAGCATCCTAACTTACCCAGCCTGTATTGTTACTGTTTAGATCTGCAGCATTCTCACTTACACAGCTTGTATTGTTAGTGTTTAGATCTGCGGCATTTTCACTTACTCAGCCTGTATTGTTACTGTTTAGATCTGTAACATTCTCACTTACCCTGCCTGTATTGTTAGTGTTTAGATCTGTAGCATCCTAACTTACCCAGCCTGTATTTTTAATGTTTAGATCTGCATCATCCTAGCTTACCCAGCCTGTACTTTTAGTGTTTAGATCTGTAGCATTCTCACTTACTCAGCCTGTTTTGTTACTGTTTAGATCTGCACCATTCTCACTTACCCAGCCTGTTTCGTTAGTGTTTTGTTCTGCAGCATTCTCACTTACACAGCTTGTATTGTCAGTATTTAGATCTGCAGCATCCTAACTTACCCAGCCTGTATTGTTAGTGTTTAGATCTGCAGCATTCTCACTTACCCAGCCTGTATTGTTACTGTTTAGATCTGCGGCATTCTCACTTACCCAGACTGTATTGTTAGCGTTTAGATCTGCGGCATTCTCACTTATCCAGCCAATATTGCTATTGTTTAGATCTGCAGCATTCTCACTTACACAGCTTGTCTTGTCAGTATTTAGATCTGCAGCATCCTAACTTACCCAGCCTGTACTGTTAGTGTTTAGATCTACAGCATTCTCACTTTCCCAGCCTGTATTGTTAGTGTTTAGATCTGCAGCATCCTAACTTACCCAGCCTGTATTGTTAGTGTTTTGATCTGCAACATTCTCACTTACCCAGCCTGTATTGTTAGTGTTTAGATCTGCAGCATTCTGACTTACCAAGTCTGTATTATTAATGGTTATATCTGCAGCATTCTCACTATATCCAGCCTGTGTTGTTAGTGTTTAGATCTGCAGCATTCTCATTTACCCAGCCTATATTGTTAGCGTTTAGATCTGCAGCATTCTCACTTACACAGCCTGTTTTGTTAGTGTTTAGATCTGCAACATTCTCACTTACCCAGCCTGTATTGTTAGTGTTTAGATCCGTAGCCCTTACTTACCCAGCCTGTAGTGTTAGTTTATTAACTTGGCTATCTAAAATACAATCATTTCATTGCTCAGAACACATCACCTGACCATTGAGTAATCTCCAATATACCCTCAGTTGTCTTTCCAGTCCACAATATCCTCATTGACAGCAATGTAAACTGACTTAGAGAAATCACTCCACCATAGATACATTGAAAAAGAGGACGGATTCCACCTAGCAATGGTGGTTTCCACATCCTCATAACAAATCCACCTAGTGGACAACTATAATGGCAGCATCCTCTATACACATTATTCATTGGGCGGAAGGACTATTTTAGTAGAAATCCATGTTCAAACACATATATTTTAATATTCCTTTATATAAATCTCTAAAATAATGCGGTTCATGTTATAAGAGGATTATCTCTCTCCAGGGTATGGGTTTAGTGAGCATTAATCCTCGCGTTGGGTGGTTGTTATCAGTCGGCTTGTGGCCTCATGATTCCATCCCCCTAGGCATGGATTAATGCTCAGTAAACCCATACCCTCTCATGGGTTAATCCCTCCTTAGATCTGCAGCATTCTCACTTACTCAGCCATATTGTTAGACTGTGATTGGACCTGCGGCATTCTCACTTACCCAGACTGTATTGTTGCTGTTTAGATTGCAGTATTGTTAGTGTTAAATCTGCAGCATTCTCACTTACCCTGCCTGTATTGCTAGTGTTTAGATCTGCAGCATTCTCACTTACCCATCCTAGATTGTCAGTGTTTACATCTGCAGCATTCTCACTTACCCAGCCTGTATTGTTACTCTTTAGATCTGTAGCATTCTCATTTACCCAGCCTGTATTGTTACTGCTTAGATCTGCAGCATTCTAACTTACCCAGCCTGTATTGTTATTGTTTAGATCTGTAGCATTCTCACTTACCCAGCCTGTATTGTTACTGTTTAGATCTGCAGCATTCTCACTTACCCAGCCTGTATTGTTACTGTTTAGATATGCGGCATTCTCACTTTCCCAGCCTTTATTGTTAGTGTTTAGATCTGCAGCATTCTCACTTACCCAGCCTGTATTGTTAGTGTTTAGATCTGCACCATTCTCACTAACCCAGCCTACATTGTTTCTGTTTAGCTCTGTGGCATTCTCAATTACCCAGCCTGTATTGTTACTGTTTAGGTCTGCAGCATTCAGACTTACACAGCTTGTATTGTTACTGTTTTGATTTGCAGCATTCTCACTTACCCAGCCTGTATTGTGAGTGTTCAGTTTTGCACCATTCTCACTTACCCAGCCTGTATTGTTAGTGCTTAGATCTGCAGCATTTTCACTTACCCAGCCTGTGCTTAGCATTTAGATCTGCAGCATTCTCACTTACCCAGCAAGTATTGTTAGTGTTTAGATCTGCAGCATTCTCACTTACCCAGCCTGTATTGCTAGTGTTTAGATCTGCAGCATTCTCACTTACGTCCCTGTTGAATGCATTTCCGTCTACAGTCCAGGAGACCCCATAGGTAGAAGTTTTTATGCTTACGTTGAAGGCACTCCTCTTTGGCCTTGCATTCAGAGATTTCTGAATTATTACAAATTGTCCAGTCCCCATGTATGATATTTTACAAAATTTGAGGAGTTTTATACTTTAGTTTAACTTGCGCAATTTTGTTTTTTATTTTCTATTATTTGATTACTTTTTATTTCTATGTGACGCACACAGAGCCTCAGGGAATGGGCGCCATACAAATAAAATTTGCCTTGCCTTGCCTATTGTTAGTGTTTAGATCTGCAGCATCCTAACTTACCCAGCCTGTATTATTATTGTTTAGATCTGTAGCATTCTCACTTACCCAGCCTGTATTTTTGCTGTTTAGATAGGTAGCATTCTCACTTACTCAGCCTGTTTTGTTACTGTTTAGATCTGTAGCATTCTCACTTACCCAGCCTGTATTGTTACTGTTTAGATCTGTAGCATTCTCACTTACCCAGCCTGTATTTTTGCTGTTTAGATAGGTAGCATTCCCACTTACTCAGCCTGTTTTTTTACTGTTTAGATCTGTAGCATTCTCACTTACCCAGCCTGTATTGTAAGTGTTTAGATCTGCAGCATTCTCACTTACCCAGAATGTATTGTTGCTGTTTAGATCTGCAGCATTCAGACTGACACAGCCTGTATTTTTACTGTTTAGATCTACTGCATTCTCACTTTCCCAGCCTGTATTTTTAGTGTTTAGATCTGCAGCAGTCTCACTTACCCATCCTATATTGTTACTGTTTAGATCTGTGGCATTCTCACTTACACAGCCTTTATTGGTAGTGTTTAGATCTGCAGCAATCTCACTTTCTCAACCTGTATTGTTAGTTTTTAGATGTGCAGCATTCTCACTTACCTAGCCTGTTTTGTTGCTGTTTAGATCTGCAGCACTCTCACTTACCCAGTCTGTATTGCTAGTGTTTAGATCTGCAGCATTCTCACTTACGTCTCTGTTGAATGCATTTCCGTCTACAGTACAAGAGACCCCATCGGTAGAAGTTTTTATGCGTAGGTTGAAGGCACTCCTCTTTGGCCTTGCATTCAGTGATTTCTGAATTATTACAAATTGTCCAGTCCCATGTATGATATTTTACAAAATTTGAGAGTTTTATACTTTAGTTTAACTTGAGCGATTTTGTTTTATATTTTGTATTATTTGATTACTTTTTATTTCTATGTGAAGCACACAGAGCCTCAGGGAATGGGCGCCATACAAATAAAATTTGCCTTGCCTTGCCTATTGTTAGTGTTTAGATCTGCAGCATCCTAACTTACCCATCCTGTATTATTACTGTTTAGATCTGTAGCATTCTCACTTACCCAGCCTGTATTGTTAGTGTTTAGATCTGCAGCATTCTCACTTACTCTGCCTGTATTGTCAGTATTTAGGTCTGCAGAATCCTAACTTACCCTGCCTGCATTGTTAGTGTCTAGATCTGCAGCATTCTCATGTACTCAGCTTGTATTGTCAGTATTTAGATCTGCAGCATCCTAACTTACCCAGCCTATATTGTTAGTGTCTAGATCTGCTGCATTCTCAATTACACAGCCTGTATTGTTAGTGTTTAGATCTGCGGCATTCTCACTTACACAGCCTGTATTGTTAGTGTTTAGATCTGCAGCATTCTCACTTACCCAGCCTGTATTGTTACTGTTTAGATCTGCGGCATTCTCACTTACCCAGCCTGTATTGTTAGCGTTTAGATCTGCAGCATTCTCACTTATCCAGCCTATATTGTTATTGTTTAGATCTGCAGCATTCTCACTTACACAGCTTGTCTTGTCAGTATTTAGATCTGCAGCATCCTAACTTACCCAGCCTGTACTGTTAGTGTTTAGATCTACAGCATTCTCACTTACCCAGCCTGTATTGTTAGTGTTTAGATCTGCAGCATCCTAACTTACCCAGCCTGTATTGTTAGTGTTTAGATCTGCAACATTCTCACTTACCCAGCCTGTATTGTTAGTGTTTAGATCTGCAGCATTCTGACTTACCAAGTCTTTATTATTAATGGTTATATCTGCAGCATTCTCACTTACCCAGCCTGTGTTGTTAGTGTTTAGATCTGCAGCATTCTCACTTACACAGCCTGTTTTGTTAGTGTTTAGATCTGCAACATTCTCACTTACCCAGCCTGTATTGTTAGTGTTTAGATCCGTAGCCCTCACTTACCCAGCCTGTAGTGTTAGTTTATATAACATTGCTATCTAAAATACAATCATTTCATTGCTCAGAACACATCACCTGACCATTGAGTAATCTCCAATATACCCTCAGTTGTCTTTCCAGTCCACAATATCCTCATTGACAGCAATGTAAACTGACTTAGAGACATCACTCCACCATAGATACATTGAAAAAGAGAGGACGGATTCCACCTAGCAATGGTGGTTTCCACATCCTCATAACAAATCCACCTAGTGGAAAACTACAATGACAGCATCCTCTATACACATTATTCATTGGGCGGAAGGACTATTTTAGTAGAAATCCATGTTCAAACACATATATTTTAATATTCCTTTATATAAATCTCTAAAATAATGCGGTTCATGTTATAAGAGGATTATCTCACTACAGGGTATGGGTTTAGTGAGCATTAATCCTCGCGTTGGGAGGTTGTTATCAATCGGCCTGCGGCCTCATGATTCCAACCCCCCTAGGCATGGATTAATGGTCAGTAAACCCATACCCTCTCATGGGTTAATCCTTCCTTAGATCTGCAGCATTCTCACTTACTCAGCCCATATTGTTAGACTGTGATTGGTGCTCCGGCATTCTCACTTACCCAGACTGTATTGTTGCTGTTTAGATCTGCAGTATTGTTACTGTTAAATCTGCAGCATTCTCACTTACCCTGCCTGTATTGCTAGTGTTTAGATCTGCAGCATTCTCACTTACCCATCCTAGATTGTCAGTGTTTACATCTGCAGCATTCTCACTTACACAGCCTGTATTGTTACACTTTAGATCTGTAGCATTCTCATTTACCCAGCCTGTATTGTTACTGTTTAGATCTGTAGCATTCTCACTTACCCAACCTGTATTGTTGCTCTTTAGATCTGTAGCATTCTCACTTACCCAGCCTGTATTGTTACTCTTTAGATCTGCAGCATTCTCACTTACCCAGCCTGTATTGTTACTGTTTAGATCTGTAGCATTCTCACTTACCCAGCCTGTATTGTTACTGTTTAGATCTGCAGCATTCTCACTTACCCAGCCTGTATTGTTAGTGTTTATATCTGCACCATTCTCACTAACCCAGCCTACATTGTTTCTGTTTAGCTCTGCGGCATTCTCAGTTACCCAGCCTGTATTGTTACTGTTGAGATCTGCAGCATTCTCACTTACTCAGCCTGTATTGTTACTGTTTAGATCTGCAGCATTCTCACTTACCCAGCCTATATTGTTACTTTTTAGATCTGTGGGATTCTCACTTACCCAGCCTGTATTGTTAGTGTTTCGATCTGCAGCATTCTCACTTACCCAGCCTGTATTGTTATTGTTTAGATCTACAGCATTCTCACTTACCCAGCCTATATTGTTACTGTTTAGATCTGTGGCATTCTCACTTACACAGCCTGTGTTGGTAGTGTTTAGATCTGCAGCAATCTCACTTACCCACCCTTTATTGTTAGTGTTTAGATCTACAGCATTCTCACTTACTCAGCCTGTATTATTAGTGTTTAGATCTGCAACACTCACTTTCCCAGCCAGTATTGTCGATGTTTAGCTCTGCAGCATTCTCACTTACCCATCCTGTATTGTTTCTTTTTAGAGCTGCGCCATTCTCACTTACCCATCCGATATTGTTAGACTGTGATTGGAGCTGCAGTATTCTCACTTATCCAGCCTGTATTGTTAGATCATATTAAAATCTGCAGCACTCACTTACTCAACCTGAATTGTTCGGCTGAATTTAGTTCTGCTTTGTTTACACTTACTCATCCAGACTGTATTATTACACTCTCTTTACTTCTGCAGCACTCACTTACCCAGCTGGTTCTGTTAGGCTTAGTGTGTGCATTGATTTTGAATCAATCATCCAATACCTTGAATACTGGATGTATTAGACAAATACCTGAATACTGAGGTGTATTCGAGATATTTGACAGTCACATATTCAATGAGACATTGAGATCTCATGAAATCTTCTCATCCAATCCCCAGTATGCTCAGAGAGCTTTCCAGAGCTTTACCATGTGACCCTGCAAGTGCACAGAGACTCTCGAGCTAAGAGGAAGCTGTTTCTCTCTGGGATAGGATTGTGGTTTGCTGAATCAGATTTAGGAAAAAATAGTCTTCACAGACATTTTTTCACTCTTGTGTTTTGTTATTCAGTGGAGAGACTGGTGCTCCACTCGACTGTCTGATTGATTGCTAAAAGTATTTTTACAACAGAACAAATCATGTTGTAATCTTCCTTTTTCAGGCTAGGTAGAGGGAGGTGATCTGTCTGTATTTGCAGGCTAGGCTAGCTCTTGCTTCCGACTGGCCAGAAAAGGGCCTGATCCTGTGGCTTCTTAGTTCTTTATAGTGCCGAGAAAAAAATACTTTTCTCTCATTTTGCAGTAAATAATATACTACTGTATCTGTTTCTTTGTGTGTGGAGAAGGGAAGGCAGAAACTGTAGTGTGAACTCAGCTTACTGTGCTGTGTTCTGAAGCTGGCTGTTGCCAGTTTGCAAGGTCAGTTTTGTTATTTCCTTTCTGTAGTTTAATTATTTAAATCATTATTAAATAATCTTATTTCTTTTTCTCCTGATGCTACAGTCTTTGTTTTGGTACAGTAGGTATTTGCTGCCTGCCTGCCACCACTGCAGTCAGTGTATTGAAAGCAGGGGATAGATGAGCACCTCCTTCTTGGCTTTGTGTTGTGACTTCAGGCTTTTGCTTGTTCCTGTAACTGTAGTTATCCCCTGCAACCTTTCTGGTGCTCAGAATTCCTCACAAAAGGGTACTCCTCCATCCATCCTATTGGTTGATGCACAATCATAAATTTTGCACTGCCAGAGGCCAAGCCCAAACCATGATAGTATTGTCCAGTTTTCTTCGTACATCACTAGAGGTCAGTCATGATCACTGCTCACTCCCTAAAATCTCAGGTAACTTTAACAACAAAATTTTACTCTGTTTTCACTTTCTCCTATCTATAACAGCACACATCGAGTCAAAAAGCACGTGCTAAGATTACGACCTTTTAATATCTCTCTGCATGTTTAAAAAAAAAACTCTCCCGTGCATAGCCCAGGGGCATCAGTCAAGCGGGACCCTCTAATAGTGTCCTACTTAGACTCCCCTGGTCCAGTTGGGACCCTGAAGTAGTGTTCCTACTGGCTAGCTACCTCAAGAACTGGATCCTCACATAGCATCCACTTTATTCTCAGGCAGCACTCTCAATGAGCCCCAGACTCTTGGCTAATGAACTGGACCCTCCTGCAGCATCCACTTCATGCCAGACAACACTCTGACTCATGCCTCTCCACTTTCCCTGCTTTCAGAGACAGCCTGGATTTTGCCTGAATTAATGTTCACTTGTCCCTCTTTCACTTGGCGTCGGGCAGGCAGTCACCCTCTTACAAGGAGCCTTGCTACCAGCTCCTTGAGCAAAATAATTTAAGTCTGGTCCCGGACTTATGTAGCTGCAAGGGAGAGGTAGGATCACAATGTGCCTTAGGCACGCTCTTGCACAGCTAGCCTGCTGCAGGACCCAGCCTACAGATCAACAGTAATGTTTTTTTAGCTACATTAAGCAAACGGGGGTTCGATTCTACCCCCCACCCCTACCCCACTTACATACTGTACTTCAGTAAGAACTGAGTAAACTGGAAGAATCATTCTTTTCACTCACCAGGACCCAAGCGGTGCATTTTTTCTATGCCAAGGAGGCGTTTCTGGATATCAGCTGGATCACCAGCTTGATGTGCCCCAGGGGCACTGACTTTCGGGCAGCATGAGTCCCCACCATCCACAGACATGGGGGGGAGGGCCCCTGATTGCTTTTTTCCCATGCTGTAAGTGTGCCCACTCCACATTAGAGATGTCTTCACCTGGCACCCTATCACTCCACTGCAGTCTTGGAGCACCGTGCCATTAGTAGGGACTTGAATCTCGCTGGTGCCATGTTTCACATGGTGGCTCTTGTGAGAATCACCTCATACCTCCCTGGGAAATAATGGGGGGATGTGGGGTTGGCACAGCAGGCGTGGCCTCATGGGACTGACCCCACCAAGCCGCAGTTGTCTCCCCATGCCATTCCCAGGAGAGTATGAGAATGACAGCCATCTTAAGTGGGCATCACACATCAGCCATCTTGTGTGGGTCCTTCTGCCCAACTACGCTAGCAATGGCCAGGAATCCCTCGGTACCCAGCTGAGGGAAACAAACAGCCAGCGAGGTCCTCAGGACCTGATCAGCAGGACACAGCCTGCATAGGTGATCTGGCATAGAAGTTAAGAACACTGAGCCACAAGGCTGGAGTCCTGGGGTTTGAATCCCCCGCCTCCTCTTGCATACTGTGTGCCCTGAGCATGCAATCTTAACCACATGGTGTTCCCAGGTCGCACCTGGAAACAAATGTTGGCTAGTGTGCCTTTCAGGGTTAAAACAATTTCCCCTTTCCTATTTTTTCATCTTCATGCTGAGGTAATGAGGCATACAGCAACAGCATGATTGGGTGCTGTGAGTAGGAGCAGGAGAATCTGGAGTTACAGGGAAACATCCCGTCACAGCAAAGTGTTGCTGTATGACCTGGGGCATTTCTGTTCCCTCCCAGTACTGCATCCCACCAAGCCGACAAAAGCCAATTGGGGCACCCCTACCTCAGAGGAACTCCATAACCAGTATAGGTATGGTGATAGGGGTCGATAGGGTGGCACAGCCATTTATGCTGTATGGTACAGCACTGCACCCCTGATTTTTGGCAAACCAATAAACACTTGCCTATTGGGCCCTGTACAATTCAGGATGGTGCCTTTTCACACTTCGGGATGGTTCCCTGATAATGTCCATCAACACGGGCCCACATCCACAGGTTGCCCAGACCAATCGTACCCAACTCCACTACACACAGGAAAAAACTCTACGTCTGCACACTCCTACACACCTGATGCGCTTATCTACTTCTGCCCACCATACAGTAACCTTAACATGGGAATCTAAATCCACTACCGGAGGGTGCCACTGCCACTCATGCTCCTCATGATGGCTACAACTAAAGCTTCATGGAATGGTTGTCAGTAGCGGTCCAGTGGCGAACTTGACCCACAGGGGCTTGCCTCTTAGTCCTTATCACTAAGGGGCCTCCCTATACCCTAGCCTCACAGGTTGAAGTTCAGTACAGTTCCTGACTCATCCTCCACCCTTGGATGGCTGTTCCATGAGTCCATCACTCAGTCTGCGAAGGAGTATTCCTTCTCTTTCCAAACCAGCCAGCCCCTACCATTCCAGGGGCAGGCCTAGGAGCTCAGTGTTCTTCTATGCTCATAAACCATTTAGAGGGAAAAAAACACAAGTGACAGCTGGGTCTCTGAGCTCATAGACATGGAGAGGTAATATACAATGATCCAGACAGCAGTGAGCCTGGATCAAATATACCCAGAGCTGGGTCCTCTGCCAGTATGTAACTACGAGTGCTACAAGGCAGCATACTTGCTGGAACTTGGGGCAGGCCCTCCACTTGCCCAGATGAGGCCCCCAGTGCCCTATCCAGCACATGGCTTCTAGGGGTATCTTTCATTATCTCCCTCAATTTCACAGGATGATTCAACAGGGTACACATCAGTGTGTACATCCGGCCCAATGATACTACATTTAACCCCAGTAGGGCAGGAAATGTCATCTGGGGATAATCAGGGGTCATGCAGAGAATCCTATGATCACCTTCCAACTCCAGGCTGTGCTCTGCAATGCCTGGGAAGCTCTAAAAGACAAGACTTCCCCAAAGTATGCTTAAGTAAGACTCCGCATGGTGGCGAGTTTTACAGCCCATTACGATCCTTGGGAAAGGCCGTCTCTGCAGTAGGAATTGCTGCAACACTCTGCAATTCATCCATGTGGGCCAGGCCACCCACACAGGCATGGAGGGACAGAGGACACGGTCCCTCACTGCCTACCCAATCTGAGAGGGAGATACAGGGTAGCATTTTGGAGCTAGGGGTTATGCACCTGGTGACCAGCAATTGAATCCCACAGTCCCAACAACACTCTGGTACCAAGTGGACAATAGAGGCATGCGTATGTGACTTGACCGAGTTCATTGACCTGATACGGACACACCCCCAGCATGCCCATGGTGATATATCTGCACCGGCAAGGACCAATGGCTTAGATCATAACCACAGCACCAGGGATTGGAGACAGACATGATCTTAACCCAGGGACCTACTTGGGCCTCCTTTATGGGGTGGAAGCCCAGGGCAATCTATTGCAGTGGTTACTGGGAACTTTTTTGTGCCAAGGCACTTCCACAAATAGGCTATGACATGACAGGGCTGTCATTTTAGCTGGTCAACCCCTCGGGGGGTATTCGGGGGGCAGCAATGTCAGGAGTGGTAAACCACCATACAATTTGAGAGGCAGCAGAACTGAGTTGCTGTGGGATGTGGACCCCCCTCGCCCCCTGGCACACTGGGACAGACTGTGTCTTCTTGCAGAGGCCTGCCACCAGACTTTGGGCAGACGCCTGCTGCCGAGGCAAAGAAGGGATTTACATTATCTTGATGAGTGGATTAGGTCACTTCAGGAGTGAGCATATCCACCCTATTTGTTCATGGGGGCTGTGAGATTCTAGCCACAACACTTAGTTATTCCACGGCCGCTCTCACTCCACCACAGTTAGCAAAAGAAATCAATACATGGCCAATGCCATGTTTTTTCCTCGATCAGCTCAACTTTTCACTTTTTCACCCAGCAAAGGGTGGAGAAAATGACTCTCAAAATCAGTGTCACATAGGCCATAGTTCCACTGTTGTATACTGTTTGCAGTGTTGGAATTAAACCTTATGAGCTTTGGGAACTAGAGGGGCCCATAAGGGTCATATCTTTAAATTGAGACCCCCTTCCCATTATAAGTCAATGGCAGGGATTCATGAGCTTCCAGGGTTCACTTCAGAGCTACGGTGGCCGAGCCTTTGCAAGCCCCCCCATAATTTCAACACTGACTGTTCTGAGACCTGGAGCTCTCGGTATGCTACACTTGGGGCAAGGTTGCTCAGTGCCTACTGGCATTGGCCACGCTTCTCAGACCCTCTCAACATTGGTGATCCAGGATGTTTTTCCATACAGCTGAGGGAAGTATGGCTGTAAGGTGTACAGCACAAGGTCTGTCTTATTCAGTAGCAGCTCTTCCCAAAAATACTAAATGTTTTTCATTAATGGAGCATGTCTTCCTTAAATGCTGAAGCAGGGTGGCCATTGACCATCTACCAAGGAAGCTGTGGGCATCTTCAGTGTAAAGCCCCATTTCTGCCAGGACATTCTCAGATCTCTAGGCAGCAGGCAGGCTGACTCCATACATGTGGGGGGGGCAGCAGCTGTCTGGCACCCTGTACATACTTTGTCTGCCCTTATGGTCCGAACGTAACATCGGCGGTCAGCCTAACATTCAGGGGGAAGATATGGGGATGCAGTGGCTACTCAGCACCCTGTACATACTTTGTCCATCTTTATGGACCAGACATAGCATATGTGGTCAGACTAACATGCGGGGGGGGAGATATGTTTTGAGCTACTTCAGGTTCCCTGTAACATAAGTTTGTATTCCCACCCGGGATTTTCTTTTCTGGTACTGCTACAAAGTCCCATTTGTAAGGAATTCTGAGCACCAGAAAGGTTGCAGGGTATAATGTTATTTGCTCACCTGGTAAAGGTAATTATATCTGCAACCTTTATGGAGCTCAGAGCCCCGTCTGTTTATGGACAAACTGGGAATCTGAATGGCAGAAAACATTTGTAGACCTAGGCTAGGACTGGAAGGGTGCACCAAGCTACTATATGGGCATAGGCACCTGGAGCACAGCAGTTCTGGGGCTGACTCCCATTATTTCTACATGTATGCTGTGTGTTCCTGAGCAGGTCCCTCAACTCTTTGCTGGTACTCAGCCTGGTGCTTTTGTGTAAGTGTCATCATTGCCTGTAATTCCAGTATGATTTTTCTTTCAGGAATCCCAGGTCTACAGGGATTCCGGTAACTTTCCTGCAGGGGCTGGGAGGAAGCTCCTGGGATTTTCCTTCCATGCACTTGCACAGCTTATACAGAATAACAGAGCAGAGTGACTCCATAGAACATAGTGTATTATTCAGGAAAGCTCAGGAAACTCACCCCAGAGTTATGGGGCAATTGGCAAGGCAATCAGGGAGCATATGTTTTCTCTCTCCATGGTTTGACCACAGTTACCTACAGTACTTCTTATACTATGGATGTTTTGGATTGTTATGTCATTGGTATTAGGTTCATGCTGGTCCTGGTATATTGCAGGAAACCAGGGCAGCCAGACCCGGGGAGGGGGGATGTTCTTTCCCAGAAGGGTTAGGTGTTTTCTTCTATGTGAAATTGTATTAGGTTACATACCAAGTACACTCTGGAATATGGGTTATCCATATCATCAGTTTCCTATGCTCTTCCTTGAGGGTAGATCCTCGCTATCATATAACTGACTGTTGTCATGACAAGGATTTATTTGTCTGCATATTATACTATATGCCATTGCTGTTAGGCATTGGGTGCAATTGTAAATGAGAAGGCACTCTCAATTGCCTTCCAATATGTGAAGTCAAATTTGAATTTGTTATGTCTTAGGTCTACTGGCCCGCAAGGTTTCTCTGCCGTCTTCTAGTACATTTGCTTTGCAATGATACCGAACTTTGCCAGTCATGTGTTTGTTTTCCTGTTGTTGCCTTTATTTCTGTTTATTTTTTTGTCATTTTCTCTGCTAGGGAAGTTTCTAACTGGCCAATGCTGTCATGACTTGGGGCTTGGCCTCTGGCATTCCAAAATTTACGATCGTGCATTGACCAATAGGATGGATGGAGGAGTACCCATTTGTGAAGAATTCTGAGCACCAGAAAGGTTGCAGATATAATCACCTTTAACAGGTGAGTAAATACCATTAGCTGAGCTGCTATATCTTAACCCTTGCTGTGCTGCAGACTGATTTATCAGCCATAAGTCCCATACATTCTAATTCTGTTGGCAGCCTATGGGTTAAAAACATCTATATAAAAAATAGCTTGAGTCCTTTTCTCTTGCCACCTATTTTGTCTCTGCCTTAGGATGGGCAGGGGCCAGAGGGCACACTTGCAGCCCAGTATTCCCTGTCTGAGTTTCTGACTGTTGTTAAAACAGTAGAAAGTTACAAACAACAATCTAAATAAATTGTTGAAGTCTTTTTGTCTCCGGATGCTATAGACATTATCTGTGCCCTAGGATAGGCAGTGACCAGGGGGGCACCCTTGCTGTCAGTGCCCAGTATTAGCTCTCTGCCTGCTCAGTAAAAACTTACAAACAACAATCTAAAATAAATTGTTGAAGTATTTTTGCTTACAGATGCCATAGATGTTATCTGTGCTCTAGGGTAGGCAGGGGCCAGGAGGCACCCTTGAAGTCTGACGTCATCTTTGTGTGTTTCTAATTGTTGTTTACTGGTTTACTGGATTACTGGATAGTATAGGACAAAGGAAGGCACAAGGCCCATCGAGATTGTCCTCCCACAACAGTGGGATATTGTGGAAATTACTGTGCAAATAACCAAGAATCAAGAATAGATTTAACAGAGTCAAAGCTAACTGAGTCTACGATGTCCTGTGGCAAGGAGTTCCAATGTTTTGCTGCTCTTATATTAAAAGAGTTGTCATATTTATTTGTATTTGCCCAGTCAATATTAAGTTGCTTAGCATGTAGTCTTTTCACTATTTGCTTATTGACTAATGTTAATCCACATGACTCGAGTAACCTGGGATTATGTACTAATTTATACATAAGTAGCAGATCACCCCTCTGCCTTCTTAAATATAAAGGATAAAGTTTTGTTTCCTTAAGTCTGGTGTCGTAGCATTTGATATTCAATCTAGGAATTGATTTAGTGAGCCTCCTTTGAACTTGTTCAAGATGATTAATATTGGCCTTCAGATATGGACTCCAAAAAGGAGACCCATAATCTAAATGAGGTCTAATGTAAGCTCTATACAATAGAACTAAACAATGCTCAGATTTAATAATAAAGGTTTTATTAATCTGTCTTAGAATGACATTAGATGTTCTGACTACTTTACTGCAGTGGTTGCTTGCTGTCAATTTATTATTAATCATAATACCTAGGTCTCTTTCACTGATAGATGATTGAAGTTCTAGGTTATTCAAATAATATTTGTGAGATGTATTATTTTTACCAAAATGTAAAACCTTGCATTTGTCAATGTTAAAGGACATTGAATTCTTATTAGCCTATTGCTCAATAGAGAGAAGTTCTTGTTCAAGGAGTTGAATGTTAGTTGGAGTGTCACCTCTACCTCCTATTTTTGTATCGCCAGTAAATTTTGAAAGAAAGTTATTAGAGATGATACCCATGTCATGAATAAAAAGATTAAAGAGGACAGGCCCCAGCACAGAGCCCTGAGTGACTCCACTCGTAACCCTGCCAGAAGAGGAATATGACACATTTATTCTAACAAATTGAGTACGATTGAAGAGCCATTGGCATATCCAATTGACCAGAAGTGAAGGAAATCCCAAACTATGAAGTTTGTTGATCAACAAAGAATGTGACACATGGTCAAAAGCCTTACTGAAATCAAACAATAATACATCAGCTGGAATATTGTTATCCATTAGCTTACTTATCTTGTGATAAAAAGATACAGGATTTGTAGTACATGAATGCCCAGACTTAAAACCATGTTGGAAATTATCAGAAATATCAAGCAGTTCAATAATTTTCTCCAATCTAGATTTAATTAAGTGCTCCATTACTTTTCCTATAATGGAGGTCAGTCTAATTGGTCAATAGTTCTGAATGTAAGACTTGTTCCCCTTCTTGAAAATGGGTGTTACTATGGCTTTACACCAAATGTCTGGGATTTCATTTTCAAGTAGTGATTTATTAAATAACATTTGAAGAGGAATTGCAATTGAGGTAAAGTTTCTAATAGAAATCTGGCATTGATATTATCCAGTCCTGAACTAATAGATCTTTTAACAGATGACAACGCGTTCTTAATTTCAGTAAGATCAAATAACAGAATTGGGGAATCATTACTGATGTTTGGTGTAGTGGGAGTAATGGGTTGGTCAAAGACTGAACAGAAATAACTGTAGAAATGATCGGCCATCCCCTGATTAGATGTTATAGTGATACCATCGACACAAAGCGGACCTATTTGTCTGATGTTCCCCTTATTACTATTAATATATGAATACAAGGATTTCTGGTTTGATTTAGAATGTGCTAAGTTGACATCGAATTTAAGCTTAGCCATTTTAATGGACTTTTTTAATGTAGACACGACAGTTTGATATTTAGACCTCAAGGAAGGACTTGGATTTTTTTTTTACATTTCCTAAATAAACACTCTTTGGTTTTAATTTGTTTATCAATAGTTTTATTTTACCAAACAGGAACTTTATCTTTATTGTTATATTTTGATTTAGTTGGAACATAAATATTTTCTAGATGATGTGTTATTTTAATCAGGCCTTCGTATGCAGTATTCACAGTTTTGTACCTAAATAGTTCAGTCCAATTAATTTTGTTTAATTCTGTATTAATTTGAATGAAATTAGCTTTATTATAGTCCTTATATTTGATGTTATTAGTGATCTTGGGAATTTGAAAGGGAATACTCATGAATAAGGAGTTGTGGTCACTATTGCCAATAAGGGCCAGAATATTTATGTCAGAGACTTTAAAACCCTCATTTGATATTACCAGATCCAGTGTGTTATTACCTCTGGTGGGTTGGCTTACTAATTGGTCCAGACCCAAGTCCATAATTGAATTTAGGAATAGATTTTCGTGATTATTATTGCCAGTGCAGAGGTTCCAGTTAATGCCGGGCATATTAAAGTCACCCAGAATGAGAATAATCATCCCTGTGAGACATAGCCGTAATAATGTTTAGTAAGTCTATGGTGTATTGAATGTCAGCTAAATGTGGTCTATAAGAAACCCCAATTGTAAACTTAGGGTGATCTTTCAGTTGGCTAGATGTTCAAAGCGATTCTGTTTGAGATTGTATTGAAATTTCATGAGAAGTAATATCTTATCTAATATAAAGACACACACCCCTGCCCTTCTTATCAACTCTATCTTTATGATAGAGTTTGTAATTGGGGATATGTATGGACCAAGCTGAAGAGGAATCCCACCAGGTCTCAGTGACAGTAATAATACCTAGATTGAGTAAGGTACATTTGGCTATAAGTTCAGACATTTTAAGAGAGTTCAGAGATCTAGCATTAAAAGACAGTAGATTGCAGGTTTTCCCATTACAGGTTTTATCTCTCCAGTTAAGAGAAGTAGGAATCGTCCTATTCTCCGCCGTGCCATTTAGTTTAAAATATTGTTAATCACAGACACAATAGCTCTGCCCAACAGGGCACTCCCTCATCTACTCAGATGCAAACCATCCCAGCAGAAGAGAGAATCCCTATCACAAAAGTTCTCCCAGTGAGGGATACAACAAATATCCTGTTGAAGGCACCATTTCCTGAGCCATTCATTTGTTTCTTTAATTAGGCAGGTCATACCATATCTAGCTCTGGGTACCAGAAGTATTTCAGAAAAACATATGGTGCAGCCTTTCTCAGTGTGTAAATTATATAGGGCCACAAAATCTTTTCTTATCTGTAAGGGCCTAGTTCAATTTAGGTAATTAGTTCCTGCATGTACAATGACTAGTGGATTGTGACCTGCATTGATAAGAATATCACTAACCATTCCGGAAATGTCAGAAACTTTGGCTCCCCTGAAACTGGAACATTTTTGTTGCTTTATCCGGATTACAAATTGCCCTATCCAAGTGCTTGATAATAGAGTACCAAGTACAAAAACTTAGTGTGGTTGACTCAGGGGAGGAGGGCCAGAAGTGTCCATCAAAGTGGCTGCTTGCCCTGGTTCAGATAAGATTGGATTAGTCCTACAGGGGAAATTCCCAGATGAACAGTTAGGTTCATTATGAATAGAAGGGGAAGGAGTTGTAGACTGACATGGATAGCTTGACTGAGGGGACTGGAGGCCCAAGTCAATGAGGACAATTGGGGGGGCTCAGTAATGTTGGAAGATGGTTCACACTGGCCTTTCTCGACTAAGGTGTCATTATTATGAATACTATCAGGCAGAGTGGAAAGTAATGAGTATGGGTTGTGAGTAGGCAGACTAAATTGCTTAGCTCTATGCCCCTTTTTGCACACCCTGGCACAAGTTACTCATGACCAATCACCATTTTGATCAGTGTCTTCCGTATCATCTTCTCTACCCCTCTTTTTCAACATAGGATTATGAGCATTGATTTCCTCACTAGCAAAGTAGTTGCCAGCTAGATTATTTGTAGTGGGGTTGGAGTGACATATTTGTTTTTTAAGAGGAAAATAAAATGATGAGGAGTTTGTTGTCATATAACTGGTGAGCTCAGTGGGAAGGAGGGGACTATTAAGTGCTTGAAAACGTCTACACATATTAGTTTGACTCTCTTCCAACAGCTGTAATCTAATTGAAAACATTGCAATTTCTTCATGTAGTTGTTTATTGTCAGTACATTTTGTACAGCTAAAACCATTACTTGAATTTAATGCTGTTTGAACCAGTTGATACATACAACAAATCAGGCATTTAATGCCTATATCACCATACAAAGTCATAATAGTAGAGGACACAGGCACAGTTCCTTCACTGCCCGGTTGTGATAGAGTAGTGAAAGTTAGCTCCATCTTCCCTATAGCTTGGTAGGTTAACTAAATAAGGATATTGAGTACACAGTTGGCACAGTATATTAACAATACGGTATTCACTATGCCTGTTAGCGATTCCGTGGGGTTTTATATTTGTAAGCCATGTACTGGACGCCAACCGCCAGCTGCCAAACACGCTAAACATGCGCTAGACGTGTGTGTCTTTGCTCGCGTCTTCATGCACGATGACGTGCACTCGCCCTACTCGCCGCAGGGCGCAATTAAGTAGCCAGTCGTGACATGGGGAACACTTCCGGGGTCACAGTCAACACAATCACAGAGCAGTAAGCCCAAACTTAAAATAAATGTCCGCCGCCACTCATGTGTGGCAATAATAAAAGAATGTGAATTAAATGTGGCTTCAGAAGTAAAAATAAATTGTCCCCCGACAAGTTGTAGTTCCTGCCAGAGACAGAAACTACAGCCCCTCTTCCTGCTCCATTACAGTTGCAAGGCTCACAGGATAGCACCAACAGAGTTCATTAATAAGTGCAAGAACTGCGGTTTTGCGAGCCAAAGTACACTCCCCAAGCAGCAAACACCACTGACTTGGGAAATAAAGTTATATAAAAACAGTAAAAAGTCATAAACAAACTACAATATTAAAAAAAAAATTGTTGAAGTTTTCTTATCTCCACAAACAAACTACAATATTAAAAAAAGTTGCTGAAGTCTTCCTGTCTCCAGAGTTCAAACACTACAGAAGTTGTTTGAGCCATCATTTACATTTGCTGACTGCCACTGCTGGGTAAGCAAAAACACAACACAGTAATTCTTCTAGTTTCTGGTTCCCAGAAAAGAAAACTTTTTTCTTGTATACACAATTGCATCAGAAAAATAATATTTGAAACATTATTCCACTTTTTTTGCAATTTATCTATGATTGAAAATGTCACACAAGCAGTCAAGTACAGTTAAAATACGTCTGTGGACCAGCACTCCTAAAGTGATTCAGGCACGGGTTGATGTTCGGCATGTATTCGCCATCCTGCTTTCCCCTTCACTCCAACCAGACCATTTGCTACTTTATCCAGTGCTAGCACTGCTAGTACCCCTGCCACCACCATTCTTCCAGTGCAAGTCTCAGCCTCTGTAGTGACAGAGGTTGTTGCCACATCAGCTGCCACCATCACCACCACCACCTCCACTGCTGCTGCTGCCAGGGCCACCATCAGCGCTACCGCTAGTGCTGCTACTACCACCAAAACCACCACCTCCATTGTTGCTACCAGTGCTTCCATCAATACTACCTTGGATACTGTTTCTTCCAAGATCACTACCACCTACATTACTGTTGCCAATGCCACCATCAGCACTACCTCTAATACTGCTACTACCACCATCACCACCACCTCCACTACTGCTGCTGCTGCTACTATTACCACTACCAAATCCACAAGTACCACCATGACTACAGTTCATGATAGAAGTATTCAGCCATGGCCTTGGTGGTCAAATCTCAGCAGTTCTTCCGAGGATGATGAGGACAGTGAGTCAATGTCTTCTGGATCAGAATATCCTCCTACCCCATAAAATTTAAAAAGGTTTGAAGATGTGTTCCATGACACATCCTTGGAGAAAAATTATCTGAGTGAGTCTGAGGATGCTGAACCTGAGTCCTCACCTCATTCCACAAAGAAGCACTCGGGTCAAAAGCATGCCCCCACCAAAATAAAAATTAGCTGCTGATTGCAGGCACAAAACCTCTGCCACTGTTCTACCTCATTTTTCACATCAACCTCCAGCTAAAATAAATAAGCAATCCATCCTAAATTTTGCACGTTCTAGTGGTTCTGATACTGCATCAGGTGTCAGTTCACAGCAATCTTCTACACCACTCCAAACTGAATCTGGTGGCCATGGGAGCATGCAGCATACCAGAGGACTGAGGTCAGGTACAAGTTCACGTTCCTGTGATATCTGGACATATTTTACTGAACAGGGGCTAATAAAAGAAGAGCTGTGTGTTCACACTGTGGCAAGAGTCTCAGCCATAAAAAATTTGATAAACTGAGCACAACATGTAAAGAATCATGAGGTGGTTAACTCGGATGAAGTCCTGCTGGAGTTGTCTCTTCACACCACTTCATGTTGCATTGCAAAAAATTAAAACCTGTTCCTGACTCTGTTTATTGTGCTGCTGGTGGTGATGGTGGCAGAGGCAGTCAGCAAGTGACCAAATACCAGAAAAATCTTGTTCCCAGTCCTTGCCCAAGCATTCCAACAGGAACAGCACCAAGTCCCTCACAAATCAGACAAGATGGTGAGACAGCAGATGTGCAGTTTGTGGTACTCCCCCCAACACACACACACAGCTTACATCACCTGCATTTGTCCACTCTGGAGTCAAGGACAGGAGCAAGGCTATGCCATTTTAAGAGCCTAGTCTCACAATAAAGGAAGCATTTCAGGTCCAAAGTTCTTACCAACTCACCCTATAGCTGTTCAGCTCATGCAGTTCATACATGAGATGTCTACACTGGATTTGCAACCTTATTCTATTGTTGAAGACACTGGATTCTCTAGATTTGTAATTTCTTTTGCAACCTCAATACCACATACCAATGCAAACTATTTTTTCTCATATAGTTGTGCCAAATATCTATAAGATATGCTTCAGTCAGGTGGAGAACTTGCTAAACCAGGCTGTGAGCAGGGCTTTCTGCAGTACATCCAATATATGGACCAGTACAAACTCACCACATTCATACTTCTCACTCACAGCACACTGGTGTTCCCCTACACCTGTAGCACATGCTTTTGACTCCTCCTCCTCCTCCTCCTCTTCCTCTGGCCTTGGCTGTAGCAATACACAATCTCACTGGATGTCTGCTCTCCTTAGTGTTGCAGTCCTTCCAAGCGAACACACCACTGTTAATGTTCTTATGTTTTTGCAATAAATGCTTGACTCCTGGATTAGCACAACAGGTTTGCATGTTGGGTTCTTTATTACAGATCATGAGAAGAAAAATGGTAAAAGCAGTTTGTGGTGGCCACTTGCACCCTATAGACACTGGTGCTGTCTAGGGCAGTGTGGGTGGTTCTCATATTGTTGACACTTCAACAGACATCTGTAGCCATTCCATCATTCTACATGGGCAACCAGAGAGCTGCAAACTATTCAGGACTGTTTACCAAATCATCGGCTAATCCAAGCTGTAAGCACACAATGGAACAGTACATTTTATATGTTGCAGCAGTTCTATATGAGTTATTCATCAAGCAGGATATTGTTGGGGTACTGTTACACCAGGACTGGAGCATCACTGGGCATGGTCCAGGTTCTGCCTCCCTTTGAGAAATGCACCTGTGACCTAAGCTCAATTACAGCTTCACTGAGGTTATTCCAGCTGTCCGTCTCCTCATGTCAACCATGTGGAGTTTCCAGGAGCACAACACTATGGGCTTGTTTCCAGACCCCAGCAAAGAACTTATTGAAGGGCTTACTAGGGAGTTAAGATTACAGTTTGCAACCATACATGATAATACTATGTACATGTTTGCAACCATGTTAGACCCAAGATTCAAATGTGAGTCACTGTGTCTCTCCATACAAAGTCACAGAGTGAGTGAGTACCAGCAGCACCTCTGTAGTAAACGGGAGGGAGTAATGAGGGAGATGGGCCTGTTCTGTTCAGTAGATGCTGGGAGGTCAGACAATTCTGAAACAACTGGAGTGAGTGGCACTGGCAGCCCAAGTGACAGTGGCATGCCACTTACAATGAGGTTTCCTGCTGATGCAGGAAGACAGAGTGAGTCAGCAAAACAGGCTCATGACATAGAAACATAGAAAAATAGACTTTGACAGCAGATAAGGACCGCTTGGCCCACCTAGTCTGCCCATTTCCCTACATAGAGGATAAGCTGCAGATCCTATTTAACCAACAGCATATTTCTTCCTACCCCCCCCAAAAAAATTGCCTTATGTCTGTCCCATGCATTCTTGAATTCTCCCACAGTTTTAGACCCCACAACCTCCTCAGGAAGGCTGTTCCATCGCCCGCCACCCTCTCTGTGAAAAAATACTTCCTCACATTGCCCCTAAGCCATCCCCCTCTATCTTCAAATTGTGTCCCCTTGTTCTTGCACATCTCTTTTTCTGAAAGATGCTACCCTCTTGGACTTTGTTGATTCCACTGAGGTACTTAAACATTTCTATCTTGTCCCCCCTCTCCCTCCTTTCCTCAAGGGTATACATATTAAGCTCCTTTAGTTTCTCCTAGTATGGCTTCTCTTGCAGACCCTGCACCATTTTAGTTGCCCTCCTCTGAACTGTCTCCATCCTTTTGACACTGTGCCTCAGATTACAAAAGCCCATCATTATGACTGCCCACTGCTCACAAGTTTTCTGCTGAACAAGCAGTGGCAGAGGACACGTTTGTTGCCAGATTCTACTGAGCAAATGCTCACTAATTATTTGGATGAGCCAAATGTGGACTTTAATGTTGACCTTCTTGCGTACTGGATCATCAAAAAATCAGTCATGCCCTGCTTTATTCCAGGTAGTAGCATGTACAGTGGTGTTCCCCAGGATGAAACCCACTTTTAAAGCACTCTGCAGTATTCTGCAGCAGACCTTCTGAATAAAGCAATGTAATTTCAATGGCAATTAGTCCCCTTTGTCATGCAGGAAACTGGCATTCACTTCATCCTGGTAGTGACACATTTTCCTGAATGACAAAAGGGACTAATTGCCATTGAAATTACATTACTTTATTCAGTACATCTGCTGCAGTATTCTGCAGTTCTGCAAAATGCTGCAGAATTAGGTTTCCTCCTGAGGGATGCCACTGTAAATATATTGTGTCCCCTCCTCCCCCCCCCACACGCACACACAAGCATACCCTCAGAGCACCTCTTCAGCACTTCAGGAGATATTGTTTAGCCACATCACTCCAATTTGCAGCCTGAACATGTGCAGCAGCTTCTTTTTATTAAGCTCAATATGCATCCGATTGATTCTTTTAAGTGAATAGGGTGTACTAGTTAGACAGACAATGTGCTGTTACTGCCTGCCAGCTTTGAATACTGAACTGACCACTGTACTTATGGCTTTCTGATCTCTGCTCTTGATTTTACTGACAAAGATTCTGGAATGACAATGTTGGATGTGATTGCACATGCTGCTTGGAAGTTTTGACTGACCTTATGGGTTTCTGATCACTGCTGCTGTTAAAATGATAATGATCTTGGAAAATTATTGAAAATTATTATTTTTTTCTTTGCAATGTGACTTCTATCCTGGTTAATCCAGGACTGGGAAACAAAATGTACTTCTTATTATGCTGTTAACTTTCAGGCCAGACAATGATCAAAATAATAGTATAAAAATATATTAAAACAAGCATTTGTCAATGCCAAATGTTGTCACGCTGGCATTGGCTTTGGTAGTGCAGTGTAGGCACACATTTTGGGCAGGATGTGAAAAATGACAGCTGTACTGTTCATAAGGAGGAGTAAAAAAATGGCAGCGTTGAAAATGTGGCACGTAAATATTGTAAATTTGCAAAGTTACAAGGGTGTGTGGGAAATTCACAACACACACTTGTAACACACTCATTTTATGGACTTTCGGCACCAAATTTTCAACATAGGCATTTTAGCACCTCTGCTCATGTACAGTGTCACTGTCATTTCCTCACACTGTGCCAAAAAGTGATTTTGCACACCGACTGTGCTATTCTGCGCCAGACGTGCAAAAACACATATCGGGCAAGATATGTAAAATTATAGCTATACGGTTCATCAAGAGGTGTGGAAAAATGCCAATGGTGAAAATCCAGGGTGAAAATATTACAAATGCACAACGTTACGAGTGTGCTTGCAAGCTGCACAACACATGCTCGTAACACAGTCATTTTAAGGAGTATCGTCACCAAATTTTCAACACAGGCATTTTAGGCCCTCTGCTCATGAACAGTGTCACTGTCATTTTTGTAATCTGCCCAGAACACTGATTTCCCATACCGACCTTGCTATTGTGCGCCGGAAGTGTGGAAACACATTTTTTGGCCAGGATGTGAAAAATGACAGCTGTACTGTTCACAAGAAAGTGAAGAAAAATGACAATGTTAAAATCTGGGTGAAAATATTGCACTTAGGAGTTAGTTGCAGCAGTGAGCAACTCTGCGCAACACACGCCTTGTAACACAGTAATTTTATGGAGTATCATCACCAAATTTTCAACATAGGCATTTTAGGACCTCTGCTCATGAACAGTGTCACTGTCATTTTTGTAATCTGCCTCAAACACTGATTTCCCACAGCAACCACACTATTGTGCACCGGAAGTGCGGAAACACATTTTGGCCAGGGTGTGAAAAATGACAGCTGTACTGTTCACAAGGAGGTGTAGAAAAATGACAATGTTGAAAATCTAGTGTGGAAATATTGTGAATTCATGAAGTTACGAGCATGCATAGCAACAGCCATTTTTTGATTTTTTTTCCACCAAATTTGCAACATAGGCTTTTTGAGAGCCCACCTCATGAACACTGCCACTGCCCTTGCATTGATCAGTCCCGAAAGGTGATTCCATGCAGTGACTGCAAAATCACCTTTCAGGACTGATTAATGTCATAACAGTGGCAGAACTCATGAGGAGGGGTCCCAAAAACCCCATGTTGAAAATTTGGTATAAAAATTCCAAAAAATGCCCAAGATATGCATCAAAGTTGGCAAAACCCTATTTATTACATTATGCAGCTGACCGGCATTTCCTCAGTTCACGGTCAGCTTTGAAGAGTGCAGACATGTTCCCGGTCCACCGAAGATCATTGCACCAAGCTCCAGAGCTAAGTGTGGGGTGAGGGGGGTGTGGGGAGGCAGGGTGCACAGTGGGTGGGTGCGGGTGGTAGGTAGGGAGACTACGAGGGACAATTTTCTGTTTACAGGTATAAAAAAACAAAAACATTGCGGACAGTATTCTTTTGTTGCAGGTGGGTTTTTTTTTTAAGGGGTGATACAGTAGCCAACGGGGGATTGGGCACCCCTCTCGGCAAACAGAGAGTGGGAGGAGGGATGCCAATGGGGATTGGGCACCCCCATTGGCAAACAACAAAAGCAGGGGGGGTGCATGAGCTGAGGGGGATTGGGCACCCCCTGGGCAAGCAAAAAAGGAGGGGGGCACACATTATGCTGACGGGGAGTGGGCTCCCCCATTGGCACATAGAAGATGGGCAGGGTAAGCCGACCAGGGATTGGGCACCCCTGAAGTCAGCAGTTTAGCTGCCACTGTGCTGCCATGTTTGTAGCGGCGAAGCACGTAAGAAGGTCCGCTGCATGTGACAAGCTTTGCTCACATTGCAGCAGACCTTTCCTTAGATGTGCTCGCCACATTAACTATGCATGGTGTGGCACCAGCATGCTGGCTGATTGGGTAATGAGGGATGCGCCTACTGGTGTTGCCCTGCATTCACCCAACAGCGACCGTGCCTCCAAATCTCCACTGACGCAAGATGTTGGCTGCGGAAGCATGCCAACATAAAAAGTACGAAAATCTGAATATTTGCTCCACTGTGCAACTCAGCTTTGCTTTTCTGTCTCCAAAACAGTCTTTCATTTTTAGTTCCTTCCTCTGTCTGCTGTTCAACTCTTTGCTTCCGTGATTCCCTCCTGTTCTCCAGAACAGATGTTCTCTTCATTTTTTTCAGTACACCTATCAGACAGAACACAGTTTGTAAAGAAAATGCCTAATCAGATAAATAAAAACATCAGTTAGCTTTGTGCACGCTCCTGTTGATGCTTATACCCCCAATTAGCATTTCTGTCTAACAATGCATTTTTTTCTAACTGTATTGTCACCATTTTGGCTTTAAAATTTACTTTTAAAAAGGTGCTTGAAAACTTACATTTGGCAAGGCTGCTGCCCACCCACCACCAGCCATCTCATGGGAGTCACATGATCTCATGCTGGGATATGCTAACGTGCCCCTGCAAATCAGCACACTGACTGGCAGAGGCACATTAGCATATCCAGGGTGAGGGAGCAGGTGGCTCCCATAAGATGGCTGCCAGTGGGCTACAGCCTAGCTAAATGGAAGTTTTCAAACCAAAATGCAGTTATAAAATATGTTTTTTACATAGAAACACTAATCTGGGGCATAAATATGCACTGACAGGAGAGTACATACTATGGTTTCACTGTCTGAATCTGCATCAATACATTGTGTTTTCACAACTTAGTATTACCCTCTACACAAACTGAGCAGAAAACACCTTATTTGTCAATTTTGAGGGAGGGGTTGCCATGTCAACAGCATTTTTTTTTATTTATAGGTTCATAGGTAGAATATGAAGTCGAGGGACAAGCCCATTATAACTTTGCCACTCATTAACTTGGGTGGTAATGATATTTATAATCACCCATGTAATTGTCTAAATTACTTTTAAACATGTTGAAATTTTGACTATTTACAACTTCCTGTTGCAGAGAGTTCTACACAGGGATTATTCTCTGTGTTATAAAAGCTTTCCTCTTATTTGTTTTTACATTAAATGTCTTAATTTTATTATTATGTGATCGTGTAGAATTAAAAGGGTTTCCCCACTCTAAGCATAGGGTTTCAGATAGAGTCTCGTCTCTTGTAGCTCAATAAATCAAACATAAGTCACCTCTCACTGACCTATATTGCAATGAGTAAAGATTTAGATTTTTTAGTCTATCTTTATAGGGAAGCTGTTTTAGATTCTTAATATTCTCTGTAAATCTACATTGTACTCTTTCTGTAATGATCTTATCCTTTATCAAAGTAGGTGCACAAAAAGAACAGTAATCAAATTTTGACCTAATCAAACTACTGTATAATGGAATAAGCACATCTGAATCTCTACTCTTAAATTTTTGAAAATACAATTTATTAAGTGATGACATTTTTTAACTGTCAAATTATTATGATCTGTAAATTTTAGATCATTACTTATAACAATACCCAGGTCTTTTTCTGAAGAGACTTTAATCAGTGATACATTGTTTATTTCATAATGAGACATTGGGTTATTTTTACCAAAATGCATAAGTTTGCATTTAGATATATTTAGGGATAAGTTATTTTGAGTAGCCCAATTTGATATATTGTTTAAATTCATTTGAAGATTTTGTACAGAAGTAGAATTATTTACAGTACAGCCCAATTTCGCATCATCTGCATATTTATTAAGCCATACCCCGTTAGATGTTGACATACTGGAAATAACAATATTAAACAGAACAGGTCCCAGTACAGAGCCCTGAGGCACTCCACTGGTTACCTTACTCCACATAGTGTTATACCCACGAATACTGACTTGTTGCTGTCTTCCAGTTAACCAAGATGTAATCCATTTTATTATATTATTGCATATTTGCCATTTTATTAAATAGTCAATTATCACCCTATGTGAGATAGTATCGAAAGCCTTTTCATAGTCCAGAAATATAACATCCACTGGGAGGCGCATATCCAAAGCTGAACTCACTGGTTCAAAAAATTTATCAAGTTGTCTTGCCAAAATCTACCCTTTTTAAATCCATATTGGAAAATGTCACTATAACCACTTACTATGATATGTTCCTCAATCTTTTGTAAGAGGAGTTTTTCCATAATTTTCCCAATGTTTGATGTTAAACTAATTGGTCTATATTGTTTAGTGTTAAATTTTGACCCATTTTTATGAATAGGAATTACTTGAGCAAGTGTCCATTCCTTGGGGACTGTTCCTTGTGATATAGATTTATTGAATAGAAAAGTCAAAACGTCAATCAACTCAGATGCAATCTCCTTAAGAAATACAAAGGGAATGTTATCAATACCTACAGAGGACGAAGTTTTAAAAGACATCAAAGCTGAAAGAACCTCTGTAGGTGTAAAATGAATGTTATGATTTATATTAAAATCAACCAGTGAATCTAGTTTTTCTTTATTTTTAAATACGCTCAAAAATTGTTTATTAAATGCAATAGCGAAAACTTGTTCATCTGATATTAATATGTCATTTATCAACAAAGGACCAACCCGAATTTGAGAATTTTTTTAAAGAACCAATGTAATTAAAGAAGCTTTTTTTATTATCCTTTTGTTTGACCAGATTTTTTCCAAAATCCTTTTTTGCATTTCTTATCTTATACTTTGTTTCTTTCGCTTTCAGTTTAAACCTATTCCAATTTATATCTGTTTTATTCTTCTTATATTTGTTGAAGGCCCTTTTCTTTCTTATTATTGATTTTCTTATAACATTACTAAACCATACTGGATTATGTCTTTTGTTTATACAGTATATTTTTTTCTATCAGGCACCAAGCTATTTATACAAAATTGAAGTTTAGTTTTTATATTATCCCAAATAGCTTCCACAGATAACTGATCAAAATCCTTCTTCCAGTTCAATTTTAAAAGATGACTTTTTATCTTCTCAAAGTTTGCATTTTTATAATTTTTCATCTTTGTAATACCTTTGCTATCATAAATGGAACAAATTATTTCCCAATAAAGTATATTATGATCAGAATCACCTAGTGGTTCAATAATAGTTGGGCTTTTATAATACCGTTTGATGTTAGTAAAAATCAGGTTAAGGACATTATTTTGTCTAGTAGGTTCTATTACTATTTGATCTAATCCTAATATAAAAGTTGTTTCAAGAAAGCATTTTTCACTATGAGTTGTCCCAATAAGAGATTTTCAATTAATCCCTGGGAAATTAAAATCTCCCATTAATATAATGTTTTCAGGTAAGTTGATATTTTGTAAATAATACATAAAGGATTCATTCTTATTAGTATCCAGGGATGGAGGTCTGTAGCATATACCAAAAGTTAATGGTTCAATGTTGGAATTTATTCTTATCCACAATATTTCAATTCCTTGAAATGTTTATTATTTTCTTGTTGATACGATAACAACATGTGCTCAAATAAATCAATAGGTACACAGAATGGCCAGAACATGCCATTACTTACACATTTTTGATATTCATCACATTTCACTTTATATTCTGTTATAATAGGAAGTGGGGGGGATCATTATGTTTAGCTTGTCAATAAAGTCCAGAGATGCCAGCCTCTTCAACGGATAAATGTACTATATTATGGTTGAATACCCCAGGAGTATTGATCTAATAGTCAACAAATACACAATTAATGTATTTGCACACTCCCAGTTAGATTATATTTAGATCTGCAGCATTCTCACTTACCCGGCCTGTATTGTTAGTGTTTAGTTCTGCAGCATTCTCACTTACCCAGCCTGTATTGTTAGTGTTTAGATCTGCAACATTCTCACTTACCCGGCCTGTATTGTTAGTGTTTAGATCTGCAGCCCTCACTTACCTAGCTTGTAGTGTTAGAGTTTAGATCTGCAGCATTCTCACTTACCCAGCCTGTGTTCTTGGTGTTTAGATCTGCGGCATTCTCACTTACCCAGCCTATATTGTTACTGTTTAGATCTGCAGCATTCACACTTACCCAGCCTGTATTGTTACTGTTTAGATCTGCAGCATTCTCACTTACCCAGCCCGTATTGTTACAGTTTAGATCTGCTGCATTCTCACTTACCCAGCCTGTATTTCTGTTGTTTAGATACGCAGCATTCTCACTTACACAGCCTGTATTGTTAGTGTTTAGATCTGCAGTATTCTCATTTACCCAACCTGTATTGTAAGGGGTAAGTGAGATCTGCAGCATTGTCCAGTAGGCCCCCCATAGAACTCTTTCCCTCCCTCATGGTCAAGAAAGGCACAACACAGATCTTGGAGGAAATGGCCGCAGCCATGTTTTATTTATCATTTTAGCTATTAATCTACAATTCACCAATTTACTTTGATTAATAGTCAGATTAATATACTAGATGAATATTCTAGATTAATGCTCATTCGCTATTTCATGTTGAGCTGCAGGCGCTGCTGGGAGGAAGCTCATACCCCAGGCCACCCGCACTGGCCCACAATCTGAGCAATCCCCTCTGTTGCTATCTGAGGCATTCCTCTGTGGTAGCTGGACAGGTCATATGGCCAAGGTTCCTGGCAGTTGCCCCCATCTGGCATTGCCAACTTGCAGATTATGCTGGTGAGGCTGGACCTAGACCCCCATTCAAGTACAGTTCTTGTGATCCACCATCCTCATGCCAACCAGGGGCTCTGACACCTTTGGGAAAACTGGCATTATCCCCTACTTCCCCGCTACTCCCCTCATGCACTTCTCCCGAACCACCCACTACTTGGCTGCGACATAGTGCAACAACATTACAGTGTTCACTTCAGATAACACGAGTCTACTTGATATGCATCTACTTAACCTATTATGCCATTTTACTAGAATCAATTCGGCTATCAGGAGTCTACAAGATATGCATTTACTTTAACATATTATACCATTTTTCTAGGAACTACGGGTTTTCCCCTATTTAACTGAGTGAGCTTCTGCTCCTGTCTCTTAAATTACATCCCTTTTTGGGGAGGTGAAAAACCCAGGAAAAACCCCAGTAGGGAAAAACCAGGAATAGTCACTCCCCAACCCCTAATGCGGTCGCCCATATTGAGTCAAAAAGGTGGCCCTTGCCATCTATCCTTCCTCCTTAAGACCAAAGGGACAGGTGGGTGGGTAATCCAATGGGTGAAGAGACTGGAGAGTCTGGACAAAGGACTGGCTGTCCAGTTTTCCTCTCGTCCCTTCCCTAGACTGACTCCTCACCACAAGGGGGTGGGTTCATCAGTGTCCTACCCTGGTCATGTCCAGAGGCTGCTGGCCTTCCCTTGGGCCAGCCTACTACAGCCTCTGGACCCTGGCCATGGAGAGGTGAAGGGGGGCTGCCGGACAAATGATAAACTGCTGCAATACTTTGGCAGCCTATGTATTGTCCAGTAGGCCCCCATAGAACCCCCTCCCTCATGGTCAAGAAAGACACAACACAGATCTTGGAGGAAATGGCCACAGCCATGTTTTATTTATTTATCATTCTAGATATTAATCTACCATTCACCAATTTACTTTTATTAATATTCAGATTAATATACCAGATAAGTATTCCAGATTAATGCTCATTCACTATTTTATATTGAGCAGCTGTTGCTGCTGTGAGGAAGCACATACCCCATGCCACCCGTACCACCCACAATCTGAGCAATCCCTTCCGGCACTAGCCGAGGCATCCCTCTGTGGTAGCTGGACAGGTCATATGACCAAGGTTCCTGGCAGTTGCCCCTGTCTAGCGTCGCCAATCTTGCAGACTGTGCTGCTGAGGCTGGACCTAAACCCCCCATGTGGGTACAGTTCTTGTGATCCACCATCTTCATGCCAATCAGGGGCCCTGACACCTTCAGGAGAACTGGCATTATCCTCTACTTCCCCGTTACTCCCCTCATGCGCTCCTCCCAAACCACCCACTACTTGGCTGTGACATATTGCAACAACATTACAGTGTTCACTTCAGATAACACGAGTCTACTTGATATACATCTACTTAACCTATTATGCCATTTTACTAGAATCAATTCAACTAACATGAGTCTACAAGATATGCATTTACTTTAACATATTATACCATTTTTCTAGGAACTACGGGTTTTCCACTATTTAACTGATTGACCTTCTGCTCCTGCCCCTTAAATTACATCCCTTTTTGGGGGAGGTGAAAAACCCGGAAAAACCCCAATGGGGAAAACCAGGAAAAGTCACTCCCCAACCCCTAATGCAGTTGCCCATATTGGGTAAAAAAGGGGACCCTTGTCATCTATCCTTCCTCCTTAAGGCCAAAGGGACAGGTGGGTGGGTAATCCAATGGGTGAAGATACTGGAGGGGCTGGACAAAGGACTGGCTGTCCAGTTTTCCTCTCATCCCTTCCCCAAGACTGACCCCCCCACAAGGGGGTGGGCTCATCAGTGTCCTATCCTGTTCATGTCCAGAGGCTACTGGCCTTCCCTTGGGCCAGCCTACCGTAATCTCTGGACCCTGGTCATGGGGAAGGGAAGGGGGCCCCCAGACAAATGATAAGCTGCTGCAATACTTTGGCAGCCTATGTAGTGTCTGGTAGCCCCCCCATAGAACCCCCTTCCTCAGGGTCAAGAAAGATACAACACAGATCTTGGAGGAAATGGCCGCAGCCATGTTTTATTTGTTTATCATTCTAGATATTAATCTACCATTCATCAATTTACTTTTATTAATATTCAGATTAATATACTAGATTAATATTCTAGATTAATGCTCATTCACTATTTTATATTGAGCAGCTGGCACTGCCATGAGGAAGCACATACCCCAGGCCACCCACACCACCCACAATCTGAGCAATCCCCTCTGGTGCTAGCTGAGGCATCACTCTGTGGTAGCTGGACAGGTTATATGGCCAAGGTTCCTGGCCACTGCCCCCGTCTGGCGTCGCCAACCTTGCAGACTATGCTGCTAAGGCTGGACCTAGACCCCCCTGTGTGGGTACAGGTCTTTTGATCCACCATCCTCACGCTGACCAGGGGGCCCCGAGACCTTTGGGAGAACTGGCGTCATCCCCTACTTCCCCACTACTCCCCTCATGCGCTCCTTCCAAGCCACCATAGGCCATACCATGTCCTATCCCCCAAGCCACCTGCTCAACCTTAGCCTCCAAGACCACCTGAAAAACAGATAACAAGTTATCCAAGACCTTGCCTTGTAGCCATCCCCCTGGGCCCACTTCCAAATGCCAGGAGGTCCAGTAAATGTTATTATGCCTCAAGACAGTGCCCCCCGAAGGACTCCATAAAGGCTACCATCTCCCTGTTGATGCACATGCAAGCCCTGTTTATTGCAGAATCCTTGTGTGATTGAGCCCACTGCTTCCTCATCAACAAGTGTGACCAGATGAGCATACTGTCGGGCCACCAGTTCTTGACTGTCTGCCAATCTTCCTTCATCACCAGCAGCAGATTCACTGCCTTCCTGCAGCCCAGATACTCTCCACCTAGATGAATCAACAAGATTTGGGGTGCAACCACCCAGTCAGCCCTTGCTCGCAATCGTGGAAGCAACCCTTCCCAAAGTATTCCCTTAATCCCCAGCCACGCAATCCTGGTGTCCTCCTGTGGGAAAGACAGGTTGCTTCCCCCAGCTGACTGGCTGCCCTCTGAGCTGCTCAGCATATGAATGAATGGCCACAAATCCAGATGTGTACACAGTTCTCCCCAGGGCCTGTAAGAGACAATAAACAGTTATTGCAAGTGTGGCCTCATGTAACGCAAGAAAGCCTGAGACTTCCAATGGTCCAGGGACTGAATCTCTGCATCTGATAACACTTCACCCTTAGCATGTGTTGCCGCCCCAATGCGATACAAATGGGTCCCATAATCCCCGGCGTGTAGCCCCAGTTCCTGGATGGCCATCTGCAGAATGAACCGGAATTGTTAAGCCATCACCGGACTACCATCCTGGTGCTTAAAGAAGGCCTCCCCCTCCTAGGAGCAGGTTCCCGTGTACTCTGCTAGGTGACATGCCCCCTGCCAAGATATACCCATGGGGACTTGATCTCATGCCAGCAACCCGACCCCCTCTGTTCAACTACAACACCCTAAAGGCCCCACAGAAGGCCACCAGGAACATGATGCCAAACAACCAAGCTTCATACTCATCCCTACACACCCTGGGCAAGACCCCCCAAATGGCTTGTAACTTAGCCGAAGTGATGGGCTGTCTGGTATCCAGAGTGGCATCAAGCTCCCTGTGCCATCTCTCCAACAGTTTCTTCACCTTGAAGGCCCCCATGGTATCTTTTAACCCCATAGTCTTCATGACCCATGATAAACTGGTAAGGTACAGTAGTAGCCTCAGACATTGCCAGCTATTTCCAGATATTTCATGAAATTTCTAAAGAGTTTCTCTCTGCTGCGCCTGCTGTGGAAATGCAGAAAGCAGGAGATTTCTCTAGAAATATCACAGAAATTTCAAGAAATAGCTGCCAATGTCTGTGGCTACCACTATAATGAGCCATCACTCCAGGAGAGTGGCCCGCCAATCACCCTACCATAACATACCTGCAAAGCAGATCTACCAGGATGGGCCACGTGTCAGGCCACCCCTCAGCCTCTTGCGTGTCCAGATAGTGCTCAACCCCCCGGCAGTACACTTCCCTTGTGCTGGACACTATGGAGTTATTTATGCATCTCCACGTCTGTCAGTCGCCTCCTCCCACAGGAAGGGAGGCACCTGTTGTGGTTCCTTATCTGCTCTCAGAGCCAGCCTGAAGAATCTATCCCACTGTGAATGAGATAAAGCATCAGCAATGCTGTTATAAATTCCCAGAACATGTGCTGCCTTGAGTGTAAAGTTCAGCAACATACATTTTACAATGAACACCCACATCAAGTTCCCCAGTGGTCCCAGGGGTCCTAACTGCCTATTGACAGTATGCACAACCCCCATGTTGTCTGATCTGAAGTGTACTGCTTCATTGTGAAATCTGGGACCCCATATACACAGAGCCACCATGACTGGAAAAAATTCCAGCAGCATAATCTGCTTCCCTACTCCAGTCAGCTGGCTGGCCACTGCCCTGTGCAACATTACCCTTGAAAATAAGCCCCAATCCCCCGGTCACCTGCTGCATCAGTGTACAACTCCAGAAGAATCATGCCCCTTGGCCTTTGCCACAAGGTGACCCAACTGAAGTAGCCCAGAAACAACTGCCAGACCCAGAAATCCTCCTTGAACTGTACCAGTTAAGCAGAAGGAAGCGGGGAAGGCAGTCAGAATAGGAAAGGCCCAAACTGAGGAAAAGATAGCCAACTCGGTTAAGAATGGGAATAAAACCTTTTATAGGTACATTAGGGAGCAAAGAAAGACTAAGGCAGGGATATTGA
Source organism: Neoceratodus forsteri (assembly GCA_016271365.2). Lineage (NCBI taxonomy): Eukaryota > Metazoa > Chordata > Ceratodontiformes > Ceratodontidae > Neoceratodus > Neoceratodus forsteri. The sequence continues at coordinate 522,984,578 of CM057449.1, forward strand.
GGCTGAATAAAGAAGAAGGTGGTTGGGCAGAGAGTGACAGTGAAAAAGCAGGGATACTGAACAAATACTTTTGTTAAGTAATCACAATGGAAAAGCAGGAGGAGATACCTAATCCAGTCAATAGAAGCACTCTGGATAGGGGGGTTGATATTAGTCCTTTCACAGAAGAAAGGGTTCTGAAAGAACTCTTAAAACTGAAGGTGGATAAAGTTATGGGGCCTCATGGGGTTCACCACAGAATTCTAAAAGAACTAAGGAAAGGACTAGTAACACTACTGACTACCCTTTTTAATAAATCATGGGAGGATGGCGTGGTACCTGAGGACTGGAAGAGGGCAGATGTGATTCTCCTTCACAAAAGTGGGAGCAAGACAGAGGCAGAAAACTACAGACCTGTCAGTTTGACCTCAGTGGTAGGGAAAATGATGGAATCACTTCTGCAGGAAATAACTGTTGACTACCTAGAGGCCAGTGGGGTACAGGACCCAAGGCTGCATGGATTCACAACAGGAAGGTAATGTTAGATACATCTAATTGATTTCTTTGACTGGGTGAACAAAGTAGTAGACCAGGGAGGGGCTGTGAACATGGACTACCTAGACTTTAGCAAGGCATTTGATACAGTCCCACACAAAAGATTAATAAACAAATTAGCCAACCTGGGAGTGGGTCCCAGGGTGGTAGCCTGGGTAAAACACTGGCTGGACAACAGGACACAGTGGGTAATAGTAAATGGAGTCCACAGTGAAGAAAGGAGGGTTACTAGTAGGGTACCGCAGTGTTCAGTTCTGGGGCCAGTCCTTTTTAATGTCTTTATAAGTGGCATTGCATAGGGACTAGAAGGGAAAGTATGTCTCTTTGCAGATGACACAAAGATCTGCAACAGGGTTCATTTGCAAGGTGGGGTGGAAAGGATGAAAAAGGACTTGGCAAGGTTGGAGGAATGGTCAAATGTATCGCAGCTTAGATTCAGTGCAAAGAAGTGCAAAGTAATACACCTGGGAAGCAAAAACCCAGGGCAAGAGTACACAATGGGGGGTGAGATACTGACAACATCAAAAATGGAAAGGGACCTGGGGGTAGTCATACCAGGTGACCTAAAGGTGGGCAAGCAATGTAAGAAGGCAGTAAGGTGGACTGGGGGGATACTGAGATGCATAGGGAGAGGCATCACCAGTAGAAAACAGGAAGTTGTTGGCCGTCTGTATAGACTGTTGGTAAGACCACATCTGGAGTAGTGTGTACAGTTCTGGATACCCCATCTCCACAAAGAGATATACAGGGTGGAGGCTGTCTAGAGGAGAGCAACCAAAATGGTGCAGGGTCTGCACCAGAAGACATATGAAGAAAGGCTAAAGCAGCTTAAGATGTATAGCCTCAAGGAAAGGAGGGAGGGGGGGACATGATAGAAACTTTCAAATACCTCAAGGGAATCAACAAAATCCAAGAGGGTAGCATCTTTCAGAAAAAGAGAAGTGCAAGAACAAGGGGGGATGGCTCAGAGGTAATGTGAGGAAGTATTTCTTCATAGAGAGGATTGTAGGTGCATAGAAAATCCTTTCTGATGAGGTCGTAGAGTCAAAAACAGTGGAGGAATTCAATAATGCATGAGACAGACATAAGGCAATTCTAATGGGGGGGTAGGAGGAAGTAGGCTGTTGGTTAATTGGATCTGCAGCTTATCCGTTAGGTAGGGAAATGGGCAGACTAGGTGGGCCAAGCAGTCCTTATCTGCCATCAAATTCTATGTTTCTATATAACTGCTTCGTAACCCTAATCCTGTGATGAGGCTTTGTACAGCCAGCCCCCCTCCTGGCCAGCCACCGCATGAAAGTCCTCCCCACCGGAATGACCCTGCAAGTGAAGTTGAGATGTCCCACCAACTGTTGCAAGTCCCACAGTGTAATTTTTGTGCACCCCAACACCTTGTGCAACAGAGACCGAATAGTGGTCAACTTGTCCAATGGCAGATGACAGAGCCTGTTTCTGGAATCAATTTCTATGCCCAAAAAGGTGAGGAAGGTTCCCGGGGTTCGGATTTTTCCTTCACCAATGGAACTCCAAACTCCCGGCACACCTACTTGAAGGCACCAACCAACTCTGTGCACCATGAGGAATTGGCTGGGCCAACAAACAAGAAATCATCCAGATAGTGTACTGTGACATCACTGCCCGCTATTTGAGCAGTGACCCAGTGCAAAAAGGTGCTGAAACTCTCAAACACTGAACAGGCCACAGAGCAGCCCATGGGTATGCAGTTATCCACGTAGTACTCATTCTCAAACTTCATGCCCAGCAGTACCCTATCCTCTGGATGCATGGCAGCAGCCTGAATGCAGACTCAATGTCTGTCTTAGCCATTAAAGCACATGGCCTCTGCTTGCACCACCTGCAGAGCCCGGCCAAAAGATTGGTAGTGCACCGATGTGTGCTGATGATCAATGTGATCATTCACGGAGTCCCCTTCTGGATACGTTAAGTGATTAATCAACTGATTTTCCGCCCTCACCTTCTTGGGCACCAATACAATCAGTGAACCCCTCAGATTTGGTAGTGGTGGCCTTGGAAAGGGGCCACTGACATGCCCGAGTCACCTTTCCTTATCAAGTTTTTCCCGGACAACTTGTGGTTGGTCTCTAGCAGACTTCAAGTTCTCAGCCTCGTACGACCAACGAGGTCTGGAGCAAGGGATCCTGAAGCCCACCAAAAACCCATTTCCCAACAACTCCATGGCTCTTCTGTCCAGGTACTGGTCTGGCCACAGCTTAATCTTTTTTATCTGCACCAACGTGGGAAGGCTTGCCACCTGGAGGCTTCCCAAACCTGCCTCAGATGCCCTTCCCAGCCCCCCCCTTTGGGGAGGAGCACTGTAGAAAGGGATGCTGCCTGCCACAGGCCAAATATGCATGTTTAAAATAGCAACTGATTCATGCACAGGCTGACTGGTTTATGCATAACACAGCTGAGTGGTCAGGGTCTCCCCCAGCCGCGGTGCCAATGCCTGGATCGGGAGCCCACTATCCATGTGCAGCACACCCCCACCCTGCATCACATCCACCAGTAATGGCATGTCCAACCTGCCCCAGCTGATGATAGTATCGACTTGCCGCCTACACCTAAACTCCTTATCATAGTCCAGCCATGCCATACCCCCTTTCTTATGATGCATCAATGATATGTAATGCATGTAGTTGAGGATGCCTACCCTTTGTGATTCGTCCCCTTCCAGCACCACGGTGGCATAAATCAAAAATTCTACTACCCAATTATCATAAGTACAGGGGACCTTGACCTTTTTCTGGTCTTGGTCATCCCCTTTGTCCTTCTCCTTCTTCTTTTCCATATGTTCCACCGGGCAGTTAAGAAAGGAAAATATATCAACATATTCTCTATTCCTGATCTGTTGCCTGGAACGTATCTGTTAAATAAGTCCCTACTGAAGAGTCCAGCCCCATGAACAGGTTCACTGGTGGTGGTGGCATGGTCTTGTCTGGAGCCAGGCCTTCCAGCCCTGTACTGGTCCCCCCTGCTGGTGATGGCAATATCCAATTCTTAATCTCTTCCATCAAATCCACCTCCACCACGACCAACTGTTTCAACCATCAGTCAGTCACCGTCCACCGGGACCCTCCAACTCTACTTCATTAGGGGCAGCCACAGACTTGTCTTCATCAGATCCCAAAGTGACTGTGGTTAGCGGATCGTCTGCCTCACTGTCAGAAGATTCCCCCCAACTGGGGACTCCCTTCTACCAACACTTGCCTTACCTGGCTGGCTTCCACATGGGAGCCATCACATACCTCCTTACCTGCCGGGTGGGAATGCTTCACTGGTGGCAGTGACTTCTGGCCTCCTATCCTCTTCTTTTGGATGGTTGTGGTGGAGTCCACCAGGCCCTGTAGGCACGCCTGCAGCCAGGCTGCCCCGCTGTTTCTATACAGACAGCATAATTTTTCTTCGGCATCTGCCAATGCCTTGGATGTGGAAACACGCTTCTTTGCAGACATCTTCCTGAAACAGCAACTAGTACCTCCCTCAACATACAACATTAGTAGGGATTCCAACCTGGCCCTTCACACATTGTCACTGTGGGCCTCGTTATACCCCAGTTGTTCCCTGACCCTTACACTGTAGCACCCGATTTTGGGGGGTAAGGGGGGGGTTAGGAGGATGACAATGCCCGATAAGCCATCAGTGATGGTGGAATTCCAACCAGACAGTTGTTTTACTCCAGCACCCCAAACCACTATGCTACAGCCAAATGTACAATGTGCAAACTTCCTTATGATATAAATAACCAAAAACCCACACGCCATATAAACAAATGTAGTGCTGTCTCCTAGGGTTTCAGTTCAATGCCCTAAACTGTTCAGCCACACTGCCTGCCTGCTGCATGAGGCAATCAGAGTGCAGAGTAATGCAATAGCCCCCCAGCAGACCATACAGCACAGTGTCAAGGTAGGGCTTGAACTCCTGCTGCTCCGATCCCACTTCCTCCCCATACTGTGCCTCCACACTGTGAGTCACGGTGCTGCAGCTGAAAGAAATTGCCCTGGAAATGACTCCCCCATTTTAAAATCTGTGCCACCTTCGCACTACTGCTGCATGACATAAACTGAGGGGTGGGGGTCAGGAACACTAACTTCTGGTTCCCTTTTCTTCTGTTTGTTTTTCTTTTTTTTTCTTTTTTGGAGCAGCATACCCAAAGGAGCCTGCACCATTAGGCGACCCACCCAAGATAGCCTCCAAATCTCCCAAGCATCCCCACAAGGTCTGCAAAAGCTGCATGCTTGCTATGGCTCAGATCTCACAGGGAAGCCAAAAGCAGCGAGAGTAAGCCCCTCCTCCAACCACCGACCAACAGCAGCCCCAGTGGATGCCAGGATCTGCATTCCCATCTGTGAGCCATCCTCATCACCACCCGGCCCCCCGGCTCTGAGTCCCCCGAGGCAGGACCGCCAGATGTACTCCTCCTGGTATTCTATCTAAAATCTAGTCTGGCGTGGTGGGGCGGTGGACAGCACACAGGAGCAAGAGGATGGCCCAACACTGGTCTTAGTGGACTTCCCCCACCCCGACCCTCTGTCACCTATCAGGAGATGGAGGGTTTTTCCATTTTCTTTGTTCTGCCCTTAACCCCCCTTCCCCCAAGTGGAGCCCTGACGTGCAATGATGCCAGGGCACGTCCTGGCATGGCTCCGCAGCCCTCTAGAGGAGCCCTGAAGTGATGCAGTACCTCCATTCTCCACCGGAGGTCACTGCTGTGCCAGGCAGAGTCCCTAAACCCCCCCGAGGAAGGAGAGCTGTCCTTCTGATGCTCGATCCTTCCTCTTCCCTGCTGACCCCTGGTGGCCCAGGCTCATTCCCGAACTCAGGTCGCCAGTGTGGCACAAGGTGTGGTGTCCAGCACCTCAACCCTCAGTGCCACCGAGCTGGCTGGCCCCAGCCACCCTGATTCACCACCAACAGCGAATCATAAGGTAAGGCCCGAATCACCAGACTATTTGCCTGCTGGTTGGGGTTGGGGGTGGGGGTGGGAAGTAGCGGAGCTATGTAGCTGACCAGGGGCAGAGAGAGCATGCCCACCACCCCAGTGATGCACCAAGGGCCAGGGACCATCCCACATGCAGCCGCCAGGACCCGTAGGCCCACCCTTGGAACACTGCGTGGTCACATTCTGCTTTCCTAACAAGGAGCTCCAAAATTTGCTCCCGCCCTGCCCCAGATCACTGAGGGAGCCCAGAAACTAGGAGAAGACAAAGAAAGTTAACTCTCATGCTCCTAGGAGTGGAGAAAACACAAAAACTTGGCTCCACAGCCCAGCGCTTGCGAGGCGAGCAGACCAGGAGCAACAAGCACCAAAATGGGCATACTCCTAGTGGGATTTCCCCACAGTCTTCTACAACAGGGCACACATCCTGCTCACTTCCCCAAGCTCTGCCTCATGAGGCCCTCACCCTCCCTAGGCCCCAGCTACCTTGCCTGGTCCTGTGAGCTGAGTGATGTTGATCCAACGGGTGAAGAGACTGGAGAGTCTGGACAAAGGACTGGCTGTCCAGTTTTCCTCTCATCCCTTGCCCAAGACTCCCCCGCTCCCCACAAGGGGGTGAACTCATCAGTGTCCTATCCTGGTCATGTCCAGAGGCTGCTGGCCTTCCCTTGGGCTGGCCTACTGCAACCTCTGGACCCAGGCCATGGGGATGGGGAAGGGGGACCACCGGACAAATGGTCAGCTGCTGCAATACTTTGGCAGTCGATTTATTCTCACCAGCCTGTATTGTTAGTGTTTAGATCTGCAACATTCTCACTTACCCAGCCTGTATTGTTAGTGTTTAGATCTGCAACATTCTCACTTACCCAGCCTGTATTGTTACTGTTTAGATCTGCAACATTCTCACTTACCCAGCCTGTATTGTTAGTGTTTAGATCTGCAACATTCTCACTTACCCAGCCTGTATTGTTAGTGTCTAGATCTGCAACTTTCTCACTTACCCAACTAGTATTGTTAGACTGTGTTTAGATCTGCAAGATTCTCAAATTCCCAGCCTGTATTTTTAATAAAGGTGTGTAACTAATAAATACTATTTCCCAAACACCATGAACAAATAATGAATAGTGGTACTATTCATGACTATCCTTATTCAGGAAATACTATTTAAAAAAAGAAAAAACATGCTGGCCTGGTGGTGCTGAGGGTTGAGGCGCTGGATGCCACTCCTCACACCACATCGGCGACCCGGGTTCAGGAGCAAGCCCAGGTTGCTGGGGGTTGGCAGGGGAGGAGAGGGATTGAGCATCTGATGGACTGCTCTCCCTCTCCAGGGTGGGGGCTTGTAGATATCGGTATTCTGGTGGCCTCTAGCAGAGGCTAGGGGTGATGTAGATGCACAGGCAATGACAGTGGGGTGAGTAGGAGCATGGCACCGGGAGGGAGCGCCCAGAAGCATGCACGCTCCTTCCATTGGTGTCATTGCACGTCCTACTCGCAAGGGGAACCAAACAGGGAAAATGGAGACCGGTTGCAATGGCTTGATGGGCATTCAGAAGGGTGAATGGTTTCTGAGGGCATCGCTGCAGAATACTGGCTCTGTACCTGGTAGGAGAGAGCAGGGGAGGATCTCCACCACCCCACCATGGGGGGGCAAGCCACGAAGGTAAAAGCAGTGGGGCCCAAATAGGAGCCGGGATGCTTGGGACAGTGGCCATAGGAAGTAAGATGCCTGGACAAGGATGCACACTGGAAACCAAGGTAGAAAAATGACCAAAAAAAAAAAAAAAGGAAAAACAAAGAAAAATAAACAGTCTTACACACTCCTCCCTAGCCCAGTCCATTAAAAAAAACACAACCCCATCCCACCATCCTCTGCTACAAACCCAATTACCCCCAACCCTACCCAGCATCCAAAATGTCATATGTTTTAAAAATAAATACTCACATGATAGGCGACCAGCACAAACCAACAGACTCCATGAACAGCCACCGTCTTCAGTGCTCTTTTTCTTTTAAATCATTATTTCTCACCATCTTGGTAGCACCCTCTGCCCCAGCAACCAAGTTTTCATTAAAAGGACACCATTACCATGCACTACAGACCATGACAACTAACACAACTCGCCCCTCTCCACTGCTGGTCGCCTTCTGTTGAATAGAAGTGCTCCTATGCTTGCACACTATAAAGCCACATGATCATGTAATTAGCTGTTTTTTCATGTGAAAGAGCATGAGAGTGCTTTCATTCAACAGAAGGCAGCTGGCCATAGAGGTGTGTGGGTTGTGTTGCTTGCCTTGGTCTGTGGCTTGGACAAGTGTTGTTTTTTTAACAAAAACTGGGCATTGAGGGAAAGAAGGATGGGAGGAGGGTGCTGCCAGGGTGGGGGTTGATGGTAAATATTGATGTAAGCACCCTCTGGGAGCTTACTAGTTAATTTTGTTTTTTAAGGGTAGTTAGGCAGAAAAAAGAGCTGTGGTTCTGGTGTGTCTGTAAGTTGGGACTGCTTGTCACCTGCAGTGGGCCCCCCCCCATCTCCTTAGGGGTATAAATAACAGGTTTGGCACCAAGAGGAGATTCAGAGACCCAGAGAGAGAGTTGGGGGGTCAATCACAAGTTTAGCCAAAGGGCCGCAGCAGGGCCGGGATGGGCCACTTATCACCCCGGCCCTCCTCCCTTAAAGACCCTTGAATGGAGAAGCAGCGATTTGGCCCATAGTTTGAGGGGTACAGTGGAGCACACATTTTGGGTCTGTCAGTGCAATATGGGAGTCAGAGCCTTAGGAGCAAGCAGAAGGAGGCCTGCCAAGTGATCTCTAGCACCTCGGTAGGGTAAGCACCAATTGGGGCCCATGTATTTTAAATAGTCTCGCCTCTGGGTGAGTCCAGCTCGTGGAATTGGTGTGGGTCCTGTGAGCAGGCCTGCTATGACAAATGGGGCCTGGGGCACAGTTCAGAGGTGGCAACCTGGAGTGTTGTTGGTGTAGTAGTGGCAGCACTACCCCTTTTCCCTGGCCGATGACCACTGCAATGTTGGGACTCTTGAGTTGGGCAGCCTGTGGAGGCAGGGAAAGGTCCATGTGGGGAGTGGTTGGTTGGGAACCTGGCAGGGTGGCAGACTGTCCAGGTGCTCTGTGTGGCACAAAACAGCACTCCCCTGGGTGAATGCAGTCCAGAGACTGGAATCACTGCATGAGCAGAGGTGCTGCTGGTTTCCAGATCAGGATGCAGAATTCCCTGGGAAGCCATTCTAGGCACATGGCATCAGTGATTGGAGGTCTGGAACATCTTTGGTGGTTTGGTTCTTTCTAAAGGACACCTTTGTGACTATGTAAGACCTTGAAGTAAAGGAAATGTGTGTATGTAGCAGTACTTCACCTCGGTGGAGAAAGTTTAAGATAAAGTCAAGTTGGAAATGGGATTGGGACTGTAGAAATGTCTTGAGCTGTTTTAGTCCCCAGTGTATGCCCACTCTGAGAATTAGAAAATGAAAAGTAAGCAAGTGCCTGAGTGAAGTTTAGAGTACAATGAGAGTGAAATGAAGGGATATCAAATGGAAGTGCTGCTAATTACAAACTACCTCTAAGTGTGGTCTGGTTCAGCTCAAAGTATTGTTGCTATCAGGATTGTAGCCTTTTCAGCTCAAGAGAATGTCTGCATGCAATAAATCTGTCTGTTGGCAAAAGAGGCTATTGTAGAGGTAATATCAGGAGCTAGCCTGTGAAGACTCCCAACCTATGTGTCACCCCATGATCCATGGAATGTTTCATTAGCTTTCATGTTTATTAAATTAGTTTTTTGCATTTTGATTCTGGAGAGGATATTGGACTTAATCAATCTGAACTGTGCTTTATGCGCCTGCTAACCACCATTGCGCCCTGCAGCTCATCTTTGGAACTAAGAAGCGCTCCTGCTCCCCAGCTACCGAAGCCATCTCGCTGCCATCAGAAGAACCAGGTAATGAGCACATTTCTATTTTCCTTGGACTGTGTTTTTCTGGCTTGTACAGTACCCCCCTCCCACCTTTACCATCTGGAAACCACTAGACAGCGAGATGGGGGGCTTACATTGATTTAAAAGAATAAGAATGGCTGGCCCGGTGGTGCTGAGGGTTGATGCGCTGGATGCCACACCTCATACCACACCAGTGACCCAGGTTCGGAAGCGAGCTTGGGTCAATGGGGGTCGGCCGGGAGAGAGAAGGATTGAGCGCCCAAGGGCTGCTCTCCTTCTCTGGGGAGGGGGGACCACGCTGTCCACCACAATACCGCCACCTGTTGGGGGATGCTCAGGGAGGTCGGCGCGGTTGAGAAGTGCCTGACGCAAGGTCTCCACACATGCTGGCAGCCTTGCTCCTCCATGCACGCCAGCATCGGGAAAAAACACATCTTGGAGGAAAAAGCTCTCCAGCCTACCTAGATGACGTCCTCCGGAGCCAGTCTCACCATCCGCCGACCAAACAGGGCAGACCTCGCTGTACAGCTCACTGCAGGGAATGAGGGGAGGTAAGGTGGGATCTCTCCATGCCCCACCGGGGGGGGTAATCCGGGCCATCAAGGGCCCCGTTGGCAGTGAGTATGGTACTCTAGGGGCAGACCCTGAAGTGTTGGTAGGGTTGGGAGGGTGATATTCCTTGGGGGACTGAAGGAGTGGAGGTTGAGGGACAGCAGGCATAGAAAAATAATAAGTAAAAAAAAGAATAAGAACAATAAAGACAGCAGCTGGACATGGAGGCAGCTGAGTTGTGCTGGTTGCCCATTGTGAGAGTTTTTTTTTTCAGATATATATTTTTTTTTTTTGTGGGATTTGAATTGTAGCGGGGAGGATGGGGATTATGTTTTTTAAAGGATTGAACTGGCAAGGACAGTGTGGAGCTGTTTCTTTATCTTATTTTTCCTCCCTACGGGCAGACAAATAATGAATATGAATAGTAAATACCCAAATATTTGGGGACATGAATATAAAATTCAGACCGAATATTCCAAATAAGGTATTCACACAGCATTAATTGATATAGTTTATATCTTCTGCCATCACTTACCCAGCCTGTATTATTAGACTGCATTTAGATCTGCAGCATTCTCACTTATCTAATGTAACCCCTAGGTAGCGCTATCCCAAGGGCTACTACCCCTGCCTACTTGGCTAGTAGCAGGTTAAAGGGCCTGAGTTCTGAAATGGGTGCCCCCACCCGGAGGGCAGGGCTGGTATTGGTCAAGTTAACCTGGGCACAGCCCTCTGGGACACTGTAACCCCCCTCTTTCCTTACTAGTGGCGGAACAATACACAATAATCACTTTCACAATACCCTGATACACCACACAAGTACCCACACTATTTGCACTTAACACCAGGGCTTTCCTCTGGCTCAACCCTAGGGACCCCCTGTAAAACAAGGTTATACACAGCAAATAACAGCAGTACAGTACTCTTGCACAAACTGGAACCACAGTCAGGGTAAATGCAAAAAAGAGTTACATCTGATTTATTTAAGGGACTTAAACAAGGGAGGGGCGTAATCAGGTTAATTTGCTTAAAGGCTGTATCAATCAAACAATTATGCATGCATTTCAGGGTCCATAAACAGTCACACACTCTGGGTACCCAAGTGGAGAATGGTGGGCTAGCCATGAATGTTGCAGCTGCTTGAAACCCTGTGATGGAAGAAAACAACATACCACACACTAATTGTAATCCGGAGCCGGAGGGCTCAGTTTGTGAAAAGAAAACAACAAGACAATCAGATGACACACTTTTAGATTAGGCTGTTGTTGCAGGGAGCTACCCTGATGATTACTCATGATACCCAAGACTGGACACAGGCTGGACAAAATTGAGACTGCAGGTGGTTGATCTGGAGTGCCAGGAGAAGCAGGGCCCACGTGATTCGCTGAGGCATCATTCCTGTTCAAGCGTTGAGCAGGGGGCTGATCCCCAGGCAGGTCTCTCGTTGATGGCTTTCTCTGTGCAGCAAGTAGTCTGGCTGGGCCAGTGTGGCAAGGCCCAGGCCAAATGGAGACAAATTTGGATGCAGTCCGTTTAGGGCTGGATACATCTTACAGCAAGCAGAACACAGTTCACACAGTGGGGAACCAAATCACGGCCTTCTAACAACTCACAGCACATTTACATAGAAACATAGACTTTGACGGCAGATAAGGACCACTTGGCCCACCCACTCTGCCCATTTCCCTACCTACTGGATAAGCTGCAGATTCTAGTTAACCAACAGTCTACTTCCTGCCACCCCCCAATACAATTGTCTTATGTCTGTCCCATGCATGTTTGAAATTCCCCACTGATTTAGACCCAACAACCTTCCCAGGAAGGCAGTTCCATGCATCCACCACTCTCTCCGTGAAAAAAAATGTCCTCACATTACCCCTGAGCCATCCCCCCCTCATCTTTAAATTGTGCCCCCTTGTTCTTACACATCTCTTTTTCTGAAAGATGCTACCTTCCTGGACTTTGTTGATTCCCTTTAGGTACTTGAATGTTTCTATCATGTCCCCCCTGTCCCTCCTTTCATCAAGAGTATACATATTAAGCTCTCTCAGTCTCTCTTCATATGGCTTCTGCTGCAGACCCTGCACCATTTTAGTTGCCCTCCTCTGGACTGCTTCCATCCTGTCTATGTTCTTGCGTAAATGAGGTCTCCAAAACTGTACACAGTACTCCAGATGGGGTCTCACCAACTGTCTGTACAGGGGGATAACCACTTCCCTTTTTCTACTTGTGATGCCCCTTCCTATGCATCCCTGTATCCCCCTGGCTCTCTTTACTGACTTCTCTCATTGCTTACCAACCTTTAGATCATCTGATTTGAATACCCAAGGTCCCTTTCCATTTTTGTTGTTGTTAGTACCTCCCCTGCTATTGTGTACTCTTCTCCTGGGTTTTTGTTTCCCAGGTGCTTTACTTTGCACTTCTTTGCATTGGATCTAAGTTGCCATATGTCTGACCATTTCTCCAACCTTGCCAAGTCCCTTCTCATCCTTTCTACCCCCCCCCCTTGTGTATCAACTCTGTTACAGATCTTTTTTTCATTTGCAAAGAGGCATACCTTTTCCTCCAGACCATCTGCAATGTCTCCTATAAAGATGTTAAAGAGGACTGGACCCAGTACTAAGCCCTGAGGTACTCCACTAGTGACCCCCTTTCTTCGGAATGTGTTCCATTCACTATTACCTTCTGTGTCCTGTTTTGCAGCCAGTTTGCTACCCAGGCTACCACGCTGGGACCCACTCCCAGGCTGGCTAACTTGATTATTAATCTTTGTGGGACTGTGTCAAATGCCTTGTTAAAGTCTAGGTAGGCCACATCCACAGCCCCTCCTGGTCTATTACTTTGGTCACCCAGTCAAAGAAATCTATTAGATTCATCTGACATGACCTTTCTGCTGTAAATACATGCTGCTTTGGGTCCTGTGCCCTGCTGTCCTCTAGGTACTCAACAATTCTTTCTTTCAGTAGTATTCCATCATTTTCCCTACCACTGAGGTCAAACTTACAGGTCTGTAGTTTCCTGCTTCTGCCTTGCTCCCACTTTTGTGAAGGGAATCACATCTGCCTCCTCCAGTCCTCAGGTACCACCCCATCCTCCCAAGATTTGTTAAAAGTGTGGTCAGTGATATCACTAGGTCCTCCCTTAGTTCTTTTAGGATTCTGGGGTGAATCCCGTCAGGCCCCATTGCTTTGTCCACCTTGAGTTTTAGGAGTCCTTTCAGGACTCTTTCTTCTGTAAATGGACTGGTGTCAATCCCCCTACCCAGATTGCTTCTATTGTCTGGTTTAGGTAACTCCTCCTCATCTTCTTTTGTGACTACTGAGTAAAAGTATTATTCAGTATCTCTGCCTTTTCACTGTCTCCCTCTGCCCACCTCCCCTCTCATGTAAGGAAATTCTACTGTACCAGGCAAACCACTCTCCGGTCATGATCTCAAAGTCTCTGCACAAACCAGGGATTCAAAAGCAGCTGGAAATCCTGACAGACCAGTCACATTCAGCAAAATCTTCGGTCTTCCCCAGGTATGAGCCTGGTAAAAAATCAGTGGCTTACTTCATTCTCACAAACTTGGATTTAGTCTGAAATAATTTTCTTCTCTCCCTCTCAGGGGCAGCAAGCAGACATGCAGGCACAACTCAGACCTTTCCACAGTTCTCCCATGCAAAACTACTCAGACGGCTGCTTAACTGGCTCAAGCTATTGCTTCTTCAGCTCCCAACTCCGATCTGACTCAACTGCCAGCAAGCCTGGGACTTTCCCCCTGAATCCAAAAGGCTTGGTTGGCTGATCTGTCTGTCAGTCACAACATAGGCTCCCCCTTCAGGTGCAAAAAGGCACCAAATGACCAAAACTACAATTCCTACAGATTTTGACTCCAGACAGCTCCTGTAGTCTGGCTCCATTTTAGGTCCCACCAGTACTGATTGGTCCAATTCGGCAGTCCAGGACCAAGATAGTGGAGATAAACAAAACAGTCCTTGCTGCAAAGAAAGCAGGTTAGACAAACTACATTATCGTTATCATTCTAAATGATTTTCAGCAAATAGTTACATCTTTCAACAGAGCTCCCCCTCAAATTACTCATGACTGCAATCCAGGTAGCTCTTAAAGAGACGGTACACAGAGGCTATACAGGCACTCTCTGGCAATCACATTTAAACTGCTAAAACGCAGGACACCAACCTGGCAGTGAACATTTAGGCAAGCTCAAGGAAGACTTTTCAGGAACTCCCATTTGTATGGGGGTTACACCCTTCTCTGCCTGGAGAAATCTTGGCATCCGTGTCAAGTCAGTACCATCATGCATCAGTTAACATCAACTTTTTACTTTACTATACATATTCACTACACTTCATGATATTATATCCATTCTGACAACACATTGTTCATATGTCACATAGGCAAATTGAACATTACTATACTGAATAAGGTAATAACTTCTTGTACCTAAAACAATGCAAGAAGGGGCCCTTCCCTATCAACTTACTTGGGGCTAGAGGGGGCGGGGCACCATGGTGAGAGGGAAAGACAAGTAACCTGAAATTAGCTGTCAAGCTCAATTTGGGCAGTGAGCTTAATGAGACATAAACACCTTTGTGAACCACATGGAGAGGCAAGTCCACAGGCTACCACGGAGAATCATAGCTGAAATGCTATACTGGCTTGACAGCTTGGCCAGTCTTTCTGGGGGTAACAACCACAGTCTCTGTACTTTCAGCAACAGTCTTGGGGCTTTCTTCACTTGTGAGGGGTGCCTCTGCCTGCATGGGAATGTCCAAACTTGGGGCACTGTTGGCTCCTTGTTCTTCAGGCTCTGTTTCTATAACTCTTGACTCATTTTGCGAAGGCACAATCAAACTTTGAGGCACTGAAGGGGGTTGTCAGCACTCTCACAGTGTTCTTCAAGTTCTGGTATGTCACCAGAAAGACTCAAACCATCAGCCCCTCCTTCAGGCAAATCATACAGTTCCACAAAACACAGAGACTCAGCATCTTCAGACATGATACTTTGCACTTCACTTTCAGGGAGCGTTGGCTCCAAGGACAAAGCAGGGAGGTTAGGCAGTCCAGAAGGCCCAGCTTCATCCCCAAAATTAATCATGGGGTTACCTCAAAACAGCTGACTCAGTTCATAAGAGGGGTAATAGGCATAGTAGCACTCACTTTCGTCAGAAGTGGACTGACAGTCACTATCATTCTGGGCCTGCTGCAGAGGAAACCTTAAATCTGTGACCACTTGGGTAGGTTGACTCTGTTTCTTTCTTGCAGCAGCACAAGTCACCAGCCCAGGGGGCTCAATTTCTGGAAGTTCAGTCTCAATAATGACTTGGCCGTTAGGTAGCAAGTGGTCAAGGTGCATGGTCTTGACAGCTTTGGAGTTGTTCTCTGGGCGCACCTTGTACACAGGTAAATCATCCAACTTTCCAACTACTACATGGAGAAGATGGTGCCACCGATCAGCACTTTTGTATTCACCATGCAGTCCCAAATTGCGTAACAATACACGGTCTCCAGGTCAAAGCTCTTGAGTATTTACTTTTTTATCATGCCTCTCTTTGTTGGCTAGATTTCTCTTGGCAGCCATTGTCTGGGCCAGTTGATAGGCATGGTTCAATTGAGCTTTCAGTTTTTGTACATATTGCAAGTAGTTTTCGGCTCAGACCCCATCTAGAGAGACCCCAAAATAGACATCAACTGGCAGCCGGGCCTCTCTCCCAAACATGAGGCAGTAGGAGGAGAACCCAATAGCATCATTTTTCGTGCAATTGTGTGCGCATACCAAGGTTCTAATCTGCTGGCTCCATTTATGCTTGTCTTTTAGGTGGAGAGTGACCAGCATGTCTAGAAGGGCACGGTTAAAACATTCTGGTTGAGTGTCTCCCTGTGGGTGATAGGGGGTGGTTCTTGACTTTTGCACCCCCCATAGAAAGAGCATTTCTTCGATTAGTTGACTTTCAAAGTCTCTGCCCAAGTCAGAGTGGATCTGTTGGGGGACACCATAGTGGACGAAGAAATTTTCCACTAACACCTTGGCCACGGTAGATGCCTTTTGATCTTTGGTTGAAAAGCTTGTGCATACCATGTGAAATGATGTGTAACCACTAATAAATTGCCAATGTTCTGCTTATCAGGTTCTAAACACAAGACACCTATGCAGACTAGTTCCATGGGGGTGCTGGTAGTAATATAAACAAGAGGGGCAGCCCTCTGAGGCAGGGCTTTTTTTTGCAGGCAGCGACTACAAGTCTTTACATGGTGCTCAACATTGGCCACCATTTTGAGCCAGTAGAAGCAAGATTGTACCAGGTCAAGGGTTCTATCAACACTGAGGTGCTCCCTGTGATTGTGGAGGGACCTCAGTACCAAATCTTTAAAGGCCATGGGCAGGACCAATTGTTCCTTGTCTACTTTACCACTACGATCTGTCTCTCTATACAACAATTGATTGAGCAACTTCAATCTGGGGCCTTCTTTAAACAATAAAGCAGTTTGCAAGGTGGCACATATAGTGCCTATCCTCAAAGGGGGATCAAGGGAGGTTGTAGGGAACTACATGCTCATCAGCCTGACATCGGTGGTGGGCAAGATGATGGAGGGCATTGTCAAGGAGAGGCTAGGGGGGACCTGGAAAAGTCGGGGTGCCTAGACGATAGACAGCATGGATTCATCCTGAGGAAGTCATGTCAGACAAACCTTGTGGAGTTCTATGACTGGATGATGAGTGCCTTGGACATGGGTAGACCAGTGGACGTCCTCTTTCTTGACTTCAGCAGGTTTGTTTGACTCTGTCCTCACGGGGGTTTGTTGGATAAGCTAGGAGAAATGGGGGTGGGGAACTAGATGATCAGATGGATAGACAGTTGATTCCAGGACCAGACCCAGAGGGTCGTACTTGGCAGGATAGTCTCAACCCCAAGGAGGGTCATTAGTGGGGTCCCACAGGGACTGTTCATTTAGGCTCCTCTTGTTCAACGCCTACGTCTCTGACATAAGGACAGGTATCAGGAGTGAGATGAGTCTCTTTGTGGATGACCCAAAACTGGGGGGGTGGTGGATGGAGAGGAGGGGAGTGTGGCCCTACAGGGAGAGCTGGAGGCTCTGAAAAGGTGGTCTAGAAACTGAAAGCTGAGGTTCAATGCAGGGAAATGCAAGGTACTGCACCTGGGTGCCAGAAACCTGGGCCAAGTGTACACCCTGGGGGGGGAATGCTACAAGTCACGATCACGAGAGGGACCTGGGGGTGGTGGATGTCAAGATGAACAATTCTGAGACTTGTAGGAGGGCAGCGGCCAAGGCCAACAGGATGCTGGGATGTATCTCTAGGGGGATCACCTCCAGAAGGAAGGAAGGAAGTGATACTCCCTCTGTATAACATCTTGGTGAGCTGCACCTCGAGTATTGCATGCAGTTTTGGAGGCCACACTTAAAGAGGGACATTTAACTCCTGAAGAGAGTCCAGAGGAGGGCAACCAAAATGATTTGAGGCTTGGGGGACAGGACCTATGGGGAGAGGCTCGAAGAGCTAAATATGTACACACTGGAAGATAGAAGGGACTGAGGGAACATGATAGAGGTCTTCAGGTACATGAAGGGGGTAAATAGGGGAGAAACAGTCAAGGTGCTTTGAAGGAAGGAGGGGGGTAACTAGAGGGCATGGGTGGAAGCTGAAGGGGGAGAAAGGAGGAGGTGCTACTTCACTGAGAGGGTGGTGGAGCCACGGAATGTGCCGCCTAGGGGGCTGGTGGAGGCAGAGACGGTGGAGGGGTTCAAGAGGGGGTGGGACAGGTACAGGGGAAGGGTTCTGGGAGCAAAATCCAGTGCAGTGAGAATATCTAGGACTGGGAAGAGAGAAGCCAGAGAGGGCGAGGGGGGCAGCAAGGTCAGCTCCCAGGGTGGGGGCCGACCAAACAAGCAGACATGAAAGACCGTTAGGCCTATTCTGCTGGCATTTTAGTATGTCAGTATGTTAGTAAGTCAGTGGAACATAACTTAGACACAACTTTTCCCACACGCAGGGCATCAAGTGCTGGCTGAATCACAGACTCTTGGGATTGAGCCCACTGAATGCCATCATTGTCAAATTGAGGTAGTGCACTAATATCTAGAGCCTAGAAGTAGCAATACACAGCTGGTATGCAGGTGTCAGAAGGGCCCAAGCAATCTACTAAACAGTCCACTGTATCCGCAGACATCTGTTCATCTCTATCAAACTTTTGGCACAATGCTTGAATGTCAGGTTCAGACAGCCTGACCCAATCACTCTTGGAAGTAAGGCCTTGTGATGAGACGTCAGCATCAATATGGTTCAGGCCCGGTCTGTATTCGACAGCATAATCATAGGTTGATAATGCAGAAAGCCACCGGTGCCCAGTGGCATCTAACTTAGCTGAAGTCTGTACATAGGTCAATGGGTTATTGTCAGTCTTCATCAATATCTTTGCCCCATGGAGGTATTCATGAAACTGGTCAACAATGGCCCATTTTTAGAGCAAAGAACTCCGACTTATGCACAGGGTAGTTTCATTTGGATGGGGTCAAGCTCCTACTGGTGAAAGTTACTGGTCTCAGGCCATCCTCATGGTCTTGATACAGCACCACTCCTAGACCCTGCAGACTAGCCCGTATGCAGCACATAGGGTTTGGTGGGGTCAGCATAGGTGAGGATGGGGGTGTGAGTCAGCTGGTATATGATCTCATGGAATGCTGCTTCACAGTCGGGCATCCAGCAGGGCCCGAAGAGTTCACCTGGGTGGAAGGATACTTTTTCTGGTTCTTTAACGGTCCCTTTTTTGTATTTACAATTGGTAGGAGGGTAGCCCTGGGTGAGGTTCAAGAGTGGGCGAATCACCTTGGAATAGTCTTATATGAACCTGCAGTAGTAGCCACAGAACCCCAGAAAACATTGTAGTTCTTTCAGATTATGGGGCTGGGGCCAAGTAGTCAGTGCGTCAACCTTACTGGGATCAGTCTCTATCCCTTTTTTAGATACTATGTGCCCCACATACTTCATGGAGGTTTGGAAAAACTGGTACTTGTCAATGGACAGCTTGAGGCCGAACTCTTCCAGTCAGTCTAGGACTTTAAACAGTCAGTTCTCATGCTCCTCTAAGATGCTCCCAAACACAATCATCCAAGTACACCAGACATTCCAGCAAATTCATATCTCCCACCACACATTCCATCAGTCACTGAAAGGTGGCCTTGGTGCCTGCTATCCCTTGTGGCATCCTCAGAAACTCATAGAACCCCAATGGACAGATGAAGGCTGTTTTCTCATGGTCTTCCAGGGCCATCGGGATCTGGTAGTATCCGCTGCGAAGATCCAACACCGAGAACCATTTGCTCCCATTCAAGCAGTCCAGGGCATTTTGCATTCATAGTCCGCCAGCTCAGGGTTCGATAATCAACACACATCCTCACAGACCCATTCTTCTTATGTACAACCATAATGGGAGAAGCGTATGGGCTCCTGGATTCTTGTATCACACCAGCAGCAAGCATTGCCTGCATGTGTCTTCTCACATCATCTATGTCTGCTGGGGCCAGGCGTCCGGACCTGTCTCGAAACGGCCGTTCATCATGCAGGCGTATGTGATGCTCCACACCCTGGACACATCCCACATCCCATTTCTTCAATGAAAACACTTGGTCTCTCTGGGCAAGTCTCTTGCTAATTCTAGCCTTCCATTCAGCTAGCAACGGGGAGTCACCAAAGTCAAACAAGTCTAGGTAATACTGCAGTGTCTGCGCAGTGTACCGTAGCTAGGGTGCACCCTCTGTTCACCCGTATCTCCTGATCTCACACATTGTAAATCTGAACCATCACTTGTCATGCATAGGAATAGGCAAGAGCAGGCAAGATGCTAGGCTTGACCAATAATCCTTCTGGCAATTTTCCATCACCTGGCGCATCCATCAGCAGTATTTTGTTCTTGCCATCATTCCCGAAGCAGGTACATTGGGTGTTAGGGGCCAGTACCTTTGAATCATGATCCTTCTTCCTTACAGTCCCCACCGGTTCATCCTGGTATACTTACTCAGGTTTCTGTTGCAAATCATAAGCCCTCTTGATCAGAGCCAGAATTCTCAGGGCCCTCCCAGTCTGTCACCCTTGTTTCTCATGACAGAGTTGCACCAGTCTCCCAAACATATGGGTGTTTGTCCCAATTAACAGGGGGACCACATCATACAGTCCGGTGGGGGGACACACTAGGGCCAGTGTCTCTATTTGCTCCTCTACGCCATTGTCAGTTGCAGAAAAAGGCAACCAGAGGCAGCCATATCCTAGATATGGATAAGACTTGTCGCTCAGCCCCCACACATGTAGGCCTTCCAGGGATTGTATGAGCACATCAGATAAGTGTTTGTCATACCAGTCCTGAAACACAATGGTCACTTGCAACCCACTGTCAAGCACAGCCCGAGTAGGAATACCATTCACAGCCACATTAGTCTCCATTGACGGGCCCACTATCTTGGACCAGTCTGGAGGGACAACAGCAGGGGCCTGGACAGATGATTTAGTCACAGAGGGGTTTGAGTTAGGATGGCCGAAGCTTTAACTGCGGTCATTTCATGCACCCCTTGACCACTGACTCATTTTCTGAAGCTCTCCTTGAAGCTGGTTCACCACTTTCTCTAAGTCCTTCTGAAACTGGCATTCCCTCTTCATATGGCCATCCTTGCTGCAATTGTGACAAATGACACACTCTCGGGGCATCCTTGGGGAAAACATAGCAGGGGATGCTGGAGCATCGACGGGAGATTGTGATCTGACTTCTGCGGGTAGTGTACCATGTCTCAAAAGTTCCTTTATGGTGGCAGTCAATTTCTTGAGCTCAGCCGAGAAGCCACCCCCAGTAGAGGATGCCTGAGGGTGCACCCCCACCCCCATAACAGTCACGTTCTGACAGGGACCAGGGTCTCTGTCAGCATGGGATACCTCAGCAAACATTCCTGGTTGTGCCTTTCTGACTTTCTTCAGCAACTCCTCCCCCCACCGTTTAGTCCACGGCGGGACACTCTTAGTGGTCTCCATTTCGGAAGGGCCTTCCAGTGCCATGATCACTTGGGCTGCACTCACCCCATAATTATAATCTCCCTCTTCACCTTCTACCTTCCGGAGTTCTTTTATCAAGTCACAGTAGTCAGGTGGGTTACCTCTCCTATCTTGGAGCCTTAACTGGATGATCTGCAGTTTAGAATGCTTGGCATGTTGCACTATGTGCCCCACTCTCACACGGTTCAAATCACTAGTGGCTACCCCACCTTTCCAGTAAGCTTTCTGCAGAGCTCTTTCTAGGCAAGTAACATACGCAGACAAACTTTCCCCCTTCCATTGCTTGGTACCTTAGAATTTCCACATCAAAGTCTCCCCTGACTCAATGCTCCCAAAATTGCCTTCAAGTACAGATATGTACTTCTGAGCAGATGCATCAGGGTTCGTGGACCTCAAAAATCTAATGGCCTCAAGGGCGGGGCCCCTGAAACTTTCTATGATTTTTTTCCACTTCTCAGCCTCCGCACACTGCCACTCAGGTACCAAGGGAGCAACACAGTTGATCCAGGTCTCCCAGTCATCTTCCCCCTGTGGGGGTTGGGAGGGTGCCTGAGAAGATTCTCAGCCTTCAGTAGGAGTCATGACTAATGGCAGATACAGATATAGGGGCCAGCATTGGCACAGGCACAGATGGTGGGGCAGTAACAGGTGTTGGAGTGGAAGGGGGTGTTGGGATAAGAACACCCCCAGGTGGCAGGAACAGTTTCTTAAAGTCCTCTATGGTTTTCCCTTCCTCCAGCAACAACTTAGCAAATTTCTCCTCAAAAGTCTCAGATAATGGTGGGAGCTCATCCTCCCCAGGGTCTGTACTGTCTTTTATTATCACTCTCCAGGCGGCTGGGACCCCTTCTGAGGCAATAGTCTGCGGCACTTTAGAGCTGTACACAATGTCACTACACTCTACCAAGGCTATGAAAGTTTGGGCGATCAAATCAGCCTGTCGACCCACCACCACAGGGTTTTTTAAACATTCAACTTTGGAGAGTGCTCCCTCTACAGTGTCCTTACTGGTACCCAGGGGAATATCCAGTATAAGCAGACCATTTTGGGGGTTGATCTCCTGCTCAGTACACCACAACACCAACTGGTGTACAGCCATTTCTACTGGGGTAGCCATTAATCTTTAACAATAATTTGTAATTTCTGGCTACTAGAAGTCACAAAATCCCAACGGTGAGCCTCCAAGATGTAACCCCTAGGTTGCGCTATCCCAAGGGCTACTACCCCTGCCTGCTTGGCTTGCAGCAGGTTAAGCAGCCTGAGTTCTGGAAATGGGTGCCTCCACCCAGAGGTCAGGGATGGTATTGGTCAAGCTAACCTTGGCACAGCCCTTTGGGACACTGTAACCCCCCTCTTTCCTTACTAGTGGCTGGAACAATATACAATAATCACTTTCACAATACCCTTGTTACACCACACAAGTACCCACACTGTTTGCACTTACCACCAGGGCTTTCCTCTGGCTCGACCCTGGGCAACCACTGTAAAACAAGGTTATACATAGCAAATAACAGCAGTACAGTACTCCTGCACAAACTGGAACCACAGTCAGGGTAAATGCAAAAAAGAGTTAGATCTGATTTATTTAAGGAACTTAAACAAGGGAAGGGCGTAATCAGGTTAATTTGCTTAAAGGCTGTATCAATCAAACAGCTATGCATGCACTTCAGGGTCCATAATCAGTCACACACTCTGGGTACCCTGATGGAGAACTGTGGGCTAGCCAGGAATGTTGCAGCTGGTTGGGGCCCAGTGATGGAAGAAAACAACATGCACCACACACTCTAATTGTAATCCGGAGCCGGAGGGCTCAGTTCATGAAAAGAAAACAACAAGACAATCAGATGACATACTTTTAGATTAGGCTGTTGTTGCAGTGAGCTACCCTGATGATTACTGGCAATACTCAAGACTAGACACAGGCTGGAAGAAAATTAAGACTGCAGGTGGTTGGTCTGGTGTGCCAGGAGAAGCAGGGCCCACATAATTTGGCGAGGTGTTGTTCCTGTTCAAGCGTGGGGCAGGGGGCTGATCCATAGGCAGGTCTCTCGTTGATGGCTTTCTCTGTGCAGCGGGTAGTCTGGCTGGGCCAGTGCAGCAAGGCCCAGGCCAAATGGAGACAAATTCGGATACAGTCTGTTTTGGGCTGGATACAGCTTCCAGCAAGTAGAATGCAGTTCACACAATGGTGAACCAAATCATGACCCACTAACAACTCACAGCACATTTACATGTAAGAAAATTCTACTGTACCAGGCAAACTACTCTCTGGTCATGATCACAAAGTCTCTGCACAAACTGGGGATTCAAAAGCAGCTGGAAATCCTGACAGGTCAATCACATTCAGCAAAATCTTCTGGCTTCTTCAGGTATGAGCCTGGTAAAAAATCAGTGGCTTACTTCGTTCTCACAAACTTGGATTTAGTCCGAAATAATTATCTTCTCTCCCTCTCAGGGGCAGCAGACAGACATGGAGGCCATAACTCAGGCCTTTCCACAGTTCTCCTGCGCAGAAGTACTCAGACGGCTGCTTGACTGTCTCAAGCTATTGCTTCTTCAGCTCCCAACTTAGATCTGACTCAATTGCCAGCAAGCCTGGGACTTTCCCCAGAATCCAAAAGGTTTGGTTGGCTGATCTGTCTGTCATTTCACAATAAAGGCTCCCCCTTCAGGTGCAAAAAGGGGCCAAATGACCAAAACTACAATTCCTACAGAGTTTGACTCCAGACAGTTCCTGTAGTCTGGCTCCATTGTAGGTCCCACCAGTACTGATTGGTTCAATTCAGCAGTCCAGGACCAAGATAGTGGAGATAAACAAAACAGTCCTTGCTACAAAGAAGGGAGGTTAGACAAACTACATTATCATTATTACTCTAAATGATTTTAAGCAAATAGTTACATCTTTCAACAGAGCTCCCCCTCAGATTATTTGACTGCAATCCAGGCAGTTCTCGAAGAGACAGTATACAGAGGCTATACAGGCACTCTCTTGCAATCACATTTAAACTGCTAAAACACAGGACACCAACCTGGCAGTGAGCATTTAGGCAAGTTCAAGGAAGACTTTTCGGGAACCCCCATTTGTAGGGGGGTTATGCCAGTCTATATTGTTAGTGTTTAGATCTGCGGCATTCTCACTTACCCAGTCTGTATTGTCAGTATTTAGATCTGCAGCATTCACACTTACCCAGTCTGTATTTTTGCTGTTTAGATCTGCAGCATTCACACTTACCCAGTCTGTATTGTTAGCGTTTAGATCTGCAGCATTCACACTTACCCAGTCTGTATTGTCAGTGTTTAGATCTGCAGCATTTACACTTACCCAGTCTGTATTGTCAGTGTTTAGATCTGCAGCATTTACACTTACCCAGTCTGTATTGTCAGTGTTTAGATCTGCAGCATTCTCACTTACCCAACCTGTATTGTTAGTGTTTAGATCTGCAACATTCTCACTTACCCAGTCTGTATTGTTAGTGTTTAGATCTGCAACATTCTCACTTACCCAGTCTGTATGTCAGTGTTTAGATCTGCAGCATTCACACTTACCCAGTCTGTATTGTCAGTGTTTAGATCTGCAACAGTCTCACTTACGCAACCTGTATTGTTAGTGTTTAGATCTGCAACATTCTCACTTACCCAACCTGTATTGTTACTGTTTAGATCTGCAAGGGGTCTATACACCACTCTTATTTTTACTCTCTTGGCCCCCCCTTGTTATCAAGGTGACCCAAAATTGCCTCCACAGTTTCCTCTGCCTCCTCCATTCCTCCTATGCAAATGCAGTTTTTGACTATTATTGCTAGCCCTCCTCCCCTTCCCTTCCCCCTGTCCTTCCTGAACATGGTGTAACCCTCCAGGTTCAGGTCCCAGTCATGCCCTGCAGTGGCCCAGGTCTCAGTGACCATTGCCACATCCACCTCTCCCTCAGTTAGCATCACCTGGAGCTCAGGCATTTTATTGCCCAAGCTCCTGGTATTTAGCAGGCTATCTTCCACCCTTTCCATATACTTCAATTTCCCCTGCTTGCGTTCCCATGGAGATTCAATCATCCCCCGGTCAGCACCTTACCAGTCGGCCTTTTCCTGCATTCCTCCAGCTCCCCAGGGGGTAGAGACAGAGTCCCTCCTTTATTGGACCCCCCCTCGACAGCCTTTTCTCCCATCCCTTCCCCTTCACAAGTTTAAACTCCACCTTTCCCCAACGAACCCCTCTATTTTCAACTTAAGGATTTCCCTCCCTTCCAATCTGAGATGGAGCCTATCTCTAGCATATAGCCCCTTATCCTCCCAGGTCTTCCCCCAATCTCCCATTAACCCATACCCTCTTGCCCCACACCACTCCCTTAGCCACTGGTTTATCTCCCTAATCTTTCTCTTGTGTTCCTCACTAGCCCTCAGCACTGGCAGGAGTTCCGAGAAGGAACTCGCGCATCATATGTCCTGGCAGGACCTGGCAAGTTCCTTGAACCTTGCCTGTATCTCTAGCTCATTATTTCCCTCAATGTCTTTGGTACCCAGGAGGACCAGTATGTCTGGGGAACCTCCACAATCCTTTGCCAGCTGACATACCTCATGCTTGGCCCTGTGCACCATTATTCCAGGGAAGCATTTTGTTCTAACTGGGCAGGCTTCCCCCTCCCTATCACATTTGATACCCCTGATCATGGAATCACCCAACAGGAGCACTCTGACTGCCCCTTTTCCTCCATTTCCCCCCTTTCCATGTCCTTCCTCCTTTCTACTGGCTCCTCCCCCCAGCTGGCTCCTTGCACCTCCCCCTATCTGGGTGCCACCTGCCGCCCCCTCCTTATTTACCCTGGCCACCCCATCCCCTCTGATCCTATGCCTCATCTCCTCCGAGTATCCTTTTGTCCCCTGCTACCCCCATCACTGCTCACGACTGGTCCTTCCCCCCCATCTGCTAAACTTGCCTGGCTCATCCTCTCTTCCTTCCCATCTCCGTTCAGCCCCTCCTTGCCTGTTATGCTCCCCTGGCCTAAACTCACGGCTCCCTTTACTGTATCCCCTTGTACTTCTGGTCCCTCTCCTTGCCCTATCCTCCCAACTGGTACTTCTCCTTGAGCTTTCCACACTCTACCCCCTCCTCCTCCTCCTGCTCTGATCCCCCGCTTCCCCCATTTTCCCACGTTCCAAGTCCCCCCTTGTTCTTCCTGCTATCTGGCCCCTGCTTCCTGCCTCCCACTACTTTTCCATCTCTAGCCACCCAATCATGGTTACATCACCCCCATCATCCTCAAGCAGAAGAAGAGAATTTAAGTGGTTACTGAGCTTAACCCTTGCTTCCTTCTGTCCAGCCCCCGTGAGGGTCCCCAGATACCTGCCTGCTTCCTTGGTAGTGTCCTCCTTTTGGGCCCCCTCTGTCAGGGTCCCTATGCAACCTCAGAGTACTTTTCTGCACTCCTTTCCCTATGCCCCCACCCCTAGTGCTTGGTGCAAGCCCATGGGAGAGCCCCTGCCCTATTCCCCAAACATACCTCCCCCTCCAGCTGTCTCCTAATCCCCTCAACCTCCTCCCTAAACTGTGCCAGCTGGCGCACACTGGGCAACCACCAAACTTCCAAGCCCAGTCCAGTATCATGGCCGCCCTACACCCTGTGCACCCCACCACCCTCCCAAAGATGCTAGCCCTGATGATGTGTGGTCCCATCCCCCTCAAAGTAGGTTTCCTTGGGTGAACCATCAGGTTCCCCACTAGTCCAAGATACACCCCTACCCACTAATCAGGTCACCCACTAATCCTAGATACAGTCCCACGGTAAACAGGTACCCCCATTACTAGGTGCAGTACTACACAGTAAATTTATAGGGGAAGTGTACAACTCCCTAAACTCCTCTCTCTCCCAGCGTTTAAACCCAACCCCCAGTAGCTAGAACTACATGAGCTGCACCTGAAGCCTTTTCCTCCAATTGCAAGGCAGGTGTTCCCCTATAAATGAGCCAAGCTCTGGGGAGGGAGGGGTGGGGAGGGTGGGATTAGGGCCTACACCCGACTCTCCCGAGAGTGTATCAGCCCTGTGTCTGCCCCTCACTGCACCTCCAAGCACTACCAGCTAAGAAAATCTTTCCACTCTACTTACTCTCACAGCCTCCAGCTAGAAGCTTTTCCCCCTTTGCCTCTAACTGAAGACTGCAATCATCCAGAGAGTGTTATCTGCACAACCTCCACTGCAAAACTGAGACACACTCCCAGCTCCCTTATTTTAAAGTCAGAACACAATTACCTGAAGCAGCTTACAGCCCCCACAGAATCTTTCAGAGAGTGTAGTCTACACCACCCCACTGCAAAACTGAGACACTCCCAGCTCCCTCAGTTTAAAGTTCAAACACAATTACCTGAAGCACCTAACAGCCTCCACAGAATCTTCCAGAGATTGTAGTCTGCACCACCCCCACTGCAAAACTGAGACACTCCCAGCTCCCTCAATTTAAAGTCAGAACACAATTACCTGAAGCAGCTTACAGCCTCCACAGAATCTTCCAGAGATTGTAGTCTGCACCACCCCCACTGCAAAACTGAGACACTCCCAACTCCCTCAATTTAAAGTCAGAACACAATTACCTGAAGCAGCTTAGAGGCTCCACAGAATCTTTCAGAGAGTGTAGTCTGCACCACCCCTCACTTACCCAGCCTGTATTGTTAGTGTTTAGATCTGTAGTATTCTCACTTACCCAGCCTGTATTGTTAGTGTTCAGATCCGCAGCATTCTCACTTACTCAGCCTGTATTGTTACTGTTTAGATCTGCGGCATTCTCACTTACCAAGCCAGTATTGTTACTGTTTAGATCTGCAGCATTCTCACTTACTCAGCCTGTATTGTTACTGTTTAGATCTGCAGCATTCTCACTTACCCATCCTGTATTGTTAGTGTTTAGATCTGTAGTATTCTCACTTACCCAGCCTGTATTGTTAGTGTTCAGATCTGCAGCATTCTCACTTACTCAGCCTGTATTGTTAGTGTTTAGAACTGCAGCATTCTCACTTACCCAGCCTGTACTGTTACTGTTTAGATCTGCAGCATTCTCTCTTACCCAGCCTGTATTGTTACTGTTAGATGTACAGCAGTCTCATTGATGGCTACATGGCTACACCATGTCTCAGAAGGAAAGGTCAGGGAGGAAAGGCACAGGGGTTGTTTAATATGTGAAGGAGGGTGTAAGTGCCACTGAGGTATAGGGGCAGCAGGGGAACAATAAATGGCTGGAGGTAATATGGTTCAGCCTAGAGAGAAGATTGGGGGCCATTATCCACATGGGGGTGGTGTACAGGCCTCCGACACAGGGGGAGGATTTTGACAGAGCCTTGAGGGAAGCCATAAGCAAAATGGCCAGCAAAGGGGAAGTTCTGATAATGGGGGACTTCAATCTATGGATGTAGAATGAAGCATTCTCACTACAGCTTGTGGACATCAAGAGGCAGAGCCATCCTTGACTCTATACAAGGGGCATTTCTCAGGCAGCTAGTTTTGGAACACACCAGGGATGGGGCACTACTGGACCTGGTACTTAGAGACAGCATTGCTGACATCACAGTGGGTACTCCACTGGGAACAACTGATCACTGTATTGTGTGGTTTGGCATACAGAGGGGATAGGAATAAAATATACTAAAACAAGGCTCCAGGACATCAGGAGGGCAGATTTTAGAGAAATGGGAAATTACCTCAGAGACTGCCTTGAAGGAGGGCATGTGGGAGTGGAGGCTCAACAGAGAAAAATTAGGAAGGGTATAGCCTTTGCAATGGCATGCTGTTTGAAGAAAGTAAGCAAGGAAAGGAGGAGGAAGAGGCCACTGTTGTTCTCTAAGGAGGTGGCAAAGATTGTGAAGTGGAAGAAAACAGCATTTAGAAAGTATAAGGAGACCCAGGAGGATGAAGACAGGGAAGTATATCTAGCAAAACAAAGGTAGGCAGGAATGAGGGTGAGGGCAACTAAAGCACTAACAGAGAAGAGAATATTTAAGGAGGTCAAAAAAAGGAACAAGACCTTATTCAGGTATGTGGGTGAAAAGAGGAAGACAAGTAGAGTGATAGTGAGAATCAGGAGAGGAAGGGGCACTACACAGAGAAAGATCAAGAGAAAGCAGAAATACTAGATAATTACTTCATCTTGGTCTTCATGGTAGAGGTTGGGGAGACAGAACAGTATGCTGCAGTAAGCAATAGGGAGTGGGGGAGTGTACACAAAGTCCATTCTCAGTAGAGAGGGTCCAGAAGAAATTAGAAGCCTTAAAAGAGAATGAGGCAATGGGACCAGATGGGATTCATCCAAGGGTCCTAAAGGAACTGAGCACAGTTCTGGCCACCCCTCTGGCAGTGCTTTTTTGCATCTCAGTGGAGATGGAGGAAGTTTTAGAAGACTGGAAGAGGGCCAATGTGGTCCCTCAGCAAAAATGCAGCACTGGAAGGATGCTAACAACTACAGCCCAGTGAGTCTCACATTAGTGATGGGGAAGTTAATGGAGACACTACTTGGCTGCAGGACTATTGACAGCATAGTTTCACAGAGGGGATGTCATGTCAAACTAATCTCATAGATTTTTTGACTGGGTTACCAGGGAGGTGGATCAAGGGAGAGCAGTGGACATGGCCTATCTGAACTTCATTAAGGCTTTTGACACTGTGCTGCACAGGAGACTAGTTAAGAAACTAAGCAGTGTGGAGGTGGAGGAGAAAGTGACAAGCTGGATATTAACCTGGTTAAGGTATAGGAGGCAAAGGGTGCCAGTAAATGGTAGTCACTCAGGCAGTAGGAGAGTGAGTAGTGGGGTGCCACAAGATTTGGTGCTGTGACTGGTCCTTTTCAATGTCTTCATAAGCGATATTACAGAGGAGCTTGAGGGTAAGGTGTGTCTCTTTGCAGATAATACAAAAATCTGCAATAGGATTGACACTCAGGAAGGAGTGCAAAGAATATAAAGGGATCTATAACAGTAGTACTAAAAACTTTTATTTTTTTAACAGGATATAAATGACAGTTCATTTACAGCACTATTAGGGCAGAGCCCTATTTTACAAGGTGTTCCTGTGTATTCCTCAGTAAATAACTTACAAAATTACATACATTTGTTCTTAAAAAAGCAGGCAGACATCCATTTCACATAAATGGTAGGTAAATTAACAAACTTACATTCTATACGTAAGTACAAAATTCACAGAAAAAAAAATACTCAGTCAAAACAGTTGAAAGTGAGTGAACTAGAGGAATGGTTTAGGGGACAGCAGTTGGGTTTCAATGCCAGAAAGTGCAAGGTTATGTACTTAAGGCTGTGGAACCCGGGGCTGTGTATAACATGGGGAAAGTGGAGCTTACAGTTATGAAGCGAGAAAGAGACCTAAGGGTCATCATATCTGATGACATTTAGTTAGCTCGGCAGTGAGACAAAGAAGTGGGAAAGGCTAGTAGCATGTTGGGGTTCTCTTGGAGAGGAATTTCTAGCAGGAGGAGAGAGGTGCTGCTGCCATTGTATCATTCACTGGTGAGGCCCCACCTGGAGTACTGTGTCCAGTTCTGGAGGCCGCACCTCCACAAGGACATTAGAAGGGTGGAGGTGGTATGGGGGGCAACCAAAATGGTGTGGGGGGTTGCACAAGAAACCATACAAGGAAAGGCTGCAGGAACTCAACATGTACTCCCTGGAAGACAGGAAAGCAAGAGAGGAAATGATTACTCACAGAAGTAAACAAGGTGCAAGTGGAGGGTCTATTTCAGAGAAAGGAAGACACTAGAACAAGGAATGCAATGAAGCTAAGAGGGGGACGTTTTGGAGGGATGTGTTGAAATACTTCTTCCTGAAAAGGGGTGGCGGATAACTGAAACAACAAATCAGTGTCAGTGGCTCAGCAGGTAGCACACTCACCTCTGAGGCTGGGAGATCAGAAGGCTGTGGGTTCTATCCCCACACCAGGCACTTGGGTTAATATCCCAATACTGACACTGTAGTGCAGCATGAGGGGGGTGCTGCACTTCTAAGGTGCCTTCTTTCGGATGAGACGTTAAACCGAGGTCCCAGCTGCCTGTTCAGGTGGATGTTAAAGATCCCATGGCATTTATTGAAAAGAGTAGGAGAATTTTTTAGTGAATAATTTGGACTTCGGAACAAAAACAATACAAAATTAATCAGACAGATACACATATTTACAAATAATCTTATATCCTCAAATTTCAATTTCCTAACATAAAATACAATGCCTCTTACAATATAACTAATACAATTTTCCACAATTAGCCCATAAATGTGCTACTTTTTCACTGTTATATCATTTCAAGTCATCATGCACAATATCCTGTAATGACTTCCTAATGTTAGCTAGTAATTTAATTTGTGACACCCATTTCTGCTGCAATACCCCTAAACATCTTACTTGCCATATGTGATATCTTATCATAGCCAAAATAGCATACATATTCTCAGAACTGTATTTCCTGCACAATTTACTATTACCACCGTACATAATTTCTGGATGGGTTAACAGTAAGAACTCTAGCTCTTCCCGATCCTTTCCCAATAATTTCCAGAACTTTTGTACATATACACAATCTTTAAATAAGTGAATCTGTGGTTCTAGTATTTGATGATAGGTCTCATGAAGGCAGTATCTATCCACCAACTGTTTGTGTTTATGGTTGCCCCTCACACTAAGTCTGCCAAAATTCTCTAACCATAAACTATCCCACATATTGTGAGGAATTCTAGGATTATGCAATTGCCTCAACACCTGTGTCTGTTGTATTGTAGAACACAAAGGAAATTCTATTGTGACCTGATTTTCCTTATCTAAAATGGCTTTGTAAATAACTTTTCTCTCCATAATCATAAGATCCTGAGGACTAAGTCCCCATTTGACAGCTAGTTTGAAACATTCTATACTACAGTCTGGTAAAGGGGTTCTCTTTCCAAACAACCTTGCATTACCTTATTCCCAAAGCTGCACATTTGGAGCTATCCATGCCATTACCAACAGATGCCATAATTTAGTTCTGGGTTTTAATGGCAATCCAAAATTATAACTACATAAAATATACTGAAAAAAAGGCTACTGGATCAACCATCCCTATACCCCCCTTCTGTTATGGCTCTAGATGTAATTTCCCTCGTGATTGGATTCAACCATGACTCCCCAAAAGGCTTGAAAAAAATACTAAATATTTTTGTAAACAATCATTGTGGAAGTGGGAAAACATAACCAATATAAAAGAATATTGGTAGTAGTAAGATCTTTATTAGCATTACTCTTTTCTTTTTACCAATCAATTTATTCTGCCAACGCCTAACTAAATGCTCTGCTTTCCCAGTGCTTATCATCCAGTTATTATATACCATATCTTGTCCTCCAAACATTACCCTAAGTTATTTTATATTATCACTTGCTACTCTGATCCCCCTAATAAACCTGACTGTGGTATATGTGTGTTTCCCAATGGAATCCTTACACTTTTCCCCCAACTAATACTAAAACCTGAAATGACAGCGTATGTACCCAGAGTTTCACATAATTTATCCTCCTTGGTGTGGACCCCTAATGTGAGTACCATATCGTCTGCATAGGACAGGGTTTTAATTGAAAAACCAGTATTTGGAACGGTAATATTTATTTATGTATTTATTGAATTGTTTCACCAGGAAAGATACACTGAGCAACTTAATGCTCATCTCACGGTACATCCTGGGGGAAGGGGAAAGGGATATACAGAGTACAGATATACAGATATACAGAGTACAAGTTCAGGTAAATACATACAGATGGTGTAATTATACATACAGTTATAAAACAGGAACATGGCACTTGAGATAATGAAGGTTGTTGTAGAGTTTCAGTGCAAGCAGATCTTAGGAGCAGCATACAAAGTAGAATAAGTACATAGGATACAAGGTTGACAATGCATAAATACAGACAGTACACTAGTACAGTATGCAGCAGGGATGAGCATGTTGGAACCAGACACCCCTATTTAAAAGCTGGTCTATAAATATAAGTGCAAGTGGGGGGGGTGGAAGGGGGAGAAGGAGATGGAGTGAAAAAACAGAGAGGGAGACAGATCAGGAAGGGGGTCAGGAGCAGGTGCAAGACGGTGTGAGGTAGTTGTGCAATGCAGTGGTGAGGGAATAGAGGGAAGAAGAGTGATGTATTTGGGGAGGCAGAGCATTCCATATTTTAGGCAGGTGGTAGGAGAAGGCTTTTTGGCCAGAGGTAGAGGTTCTGCAGGGGAGTGATAGGTTACAAGTGTCAGCATGGGATCTCAGGGAATAGAGGGAGAGGGTAGGGGTGCCAAGAGAGGAGGAGATATAAGAGGGGAGAGAAACAAGCTAGAATTTAGAGATGAATCTAGCACCATGAAGTGTGCACCAGGAGTGTAGGGGAAGAAGGTTAAGAGCGTGGTAGAGGTCACAGTGATGGGTACAGGAGGGGGCACCAAGAGCAAAATGACAGAAGGAGTTAAAAAGAGAGTCCAGTCTGGATAGGTGGGACTGTGGGGTAGCATCATAAACTATGTCGCAGTAGTCAAAAATGGGCATGATCATCTTCTGTACCAGCTCTCGCCTGGTGGGTAGCGGGATGCAGCTGCAGTTTCTATAAAGTGCCCCAAGCTTAGGCCTTAGTTTTTTCAGAACGGCATCAATATGTACAGAGAAGTCAAGGTGTCTGTCCAGCCAGATGCCAAGATACCTGAAAGAGGAGGAGTCCTCTAAAGCAGTCCCATCGAAGGTGTGGAAGGAAGGGAGGTGAGGTAGCCTAACGAGTCTCTGCCTTGTGCCAAAGGACATGGAGACTGTCTTCTTGGCATTTAGAAAGAGCGGATGAGAACTAAACCAGAGCCGGACTTTCATGAAGTCAGACTGCAGCCTGGTAGTAACGTCAGCAACAGTATTGCCAGAGGTAAACAGTACTGTATCATCCGCATACACGTGGATGCTAGCTGTGGTGCAAACCCAGGGGAGGTCATTTAAAAAGATGGAGAACAGAATGGAGCCTAGCATATAGCCTTGTGAGACTCCAGTGGTTATAGGCATGGGAGAAGAGATAGCATCAGCAATTCTTACTGATTGCGACCTGCCGGACAGGTAGGCACTGAACCATCCTGTAGCAGATGGGGATAGACCAGCAGCTGAAAGGCTGTGAAGGAGGAGGGGGTGAGAAACAGTGTCAAAGGTTTTGGCCAGGTCTACAAAGATAGCTGAAGTACTGTAATATGCCCTTTGTCAAAGCCTGAGGAGATGGTGTCAGTTAATCTTAGGAGTTAGGTGGTGGTAGAGTAGGATTTCCTGAAGCCAGACTGGAAGGGGGTGAAAAAAGTGGAATCTGAGAGAAACTGAGAGATTTCTTCGAGTACTAAGTCTTCCTGTAGTTTAGCTAAGGTTGGCAGAAGGGAGGTAGGATGATAGTTACCAGGGGAGGAGGGGTCGCCACCCTTCGGGAGTGGGAGGACAACAGCATGTTTCCAGACAGAGGGCACAGTGGCAGTTGCAAAGGAGAGGTTTAGTAACAGGGAGAGTGGGAGGGCGATGGCAGGAGCAGAGATGTGTAGGAGCCTGGGGTCAAGGCCATCAAGCAAGAAGCCTTTAGTAGGGTTTAGGGCCAGGAGAGCTTGAAGGATAGAAGCAGGAGAGACAGGAAAGAAGGAGAATGGGGAGGGAGGTGTAAGGGGTTCTGCGGAGGAGGATGGGGCAGAGGAGCACGGGGAGGGGAAGGGATGAGAGGAGGGGGTGGCCTGGCAGTGAGGGGAGTAGGAGTAGGGTGGGGGACAGTGCAAGGGGCGCAAGAGGGGGCCAACAGGTCAGGGGAAGTGCTAGGGCAGGTATATAGCAGAGAAGAGGCACAGATGGCAAAGTGGGAATTGAAGCAATCAGCAATGTCGATATGTTCTGAGAGAATAGAATGGTTGTGCCTGAGGGAAGGTGGTGGGGGGTGGTGGAAGATGAGAAGAGGGAGTGAACAACCTTCCAGAATTTAGAAGGGATATTTGTATTGGTTTGGAAGTTGGATTTGAAATGCTCTGCTTTAGCAAGGCGGATTGCTTTGGTGCAGCCATTCCGCAATTCACGGTAGCACTGGTGATCTCCAGGGTAGTTGGAGGCTTTGGCTTTGTGCCATACCAAGTCATGAGCACGTTGGCAGTCTAGAAGCTCAGGGGTGACCCAGGGGAGGTGACTGCTGTGAACCCTGGTTTTGCAGGGCGGGGCATGGGAGTTCCAAACCTGCAGAAACTTAGAGGTGAAGTAAGTAAGGGCATTGTCCACAGAAGCTGCTGTGATAAGGGGGAACCAGTCAGTTTGTGTAAGGTTATGATACAGGGATTGCAGGTTGAGTGACGCGAAGGGACGAATGAGAATAATTTTAGGAGGACATTTTATGTTTATATATTTTCCGCACTACAAATGTCATATGATGGTCACTAATAGAGTTAGGAAGTAGCCCTGAGGCCACCACTCAGTGTGGATGGGAGATGAGGACCAGGTCCAGCAAGGAGTGGTTTAGTGTTTTAAGATTTAGACAAGTGGGTTCCTGGATCAGGTGATGGAGGTTTAAGGCTTCAATAGTGGAGCAGATGTTAGCCAGTGATGGGGCCAGCCAGTTTAGATTGAAGTCGCCCAAGATGAAGAGTTCACCACCGCAGATGAGCGAGGAGAGCTTAGAGAACAAGTCAGTGATGTTAGAATGTGGCTGACCAGGGCGACAGTAAACTCCTGCAATATGTGTGAGGATAGGAGATTTTTAAAAGGAGAGGCTCGTGAGATGACTGGACAGATGTGGTGAAGGAGGGAGTGATTTGGAGGGTGGAGGAGGCATAAATAGCCACCCCGTCACCTCATCTGGACCTGTCCTGCCTAGATAATGTAAAGTCAGGGATAGCTATTGCTTGATCAGGAATGGATTTGGATAGTCAGGATTCAGTGATCATGATGATATCAGGGGCGTAGTCCTGGACTAAGGGTTGTAAAAGGGAAATTTGGGGAGCAAGACATCTTATGTTTAGGTGGATGATTTTAAGTCCATTTGGTAGAGAGAGTGGATTTGTGCCTGCATGAGCACTGGCTGGTGGATGGGCAGGTGCAGGACCAGGGTTTGGGTACCCTGTATCTCTGGTGTTTCTGGATGATTCTAAATAATATATCTATACAGAAGACATATAAGATTGGGCTTAGGGAACAACCTTGCCTCACCCCTCTTTTAACCATAACCCTCTCTCCATACCATCCATTTATGTTTGGCTATATTGATATGTTGTCATATAGTGCTGTTATCCAAGTAACAAAAACTGCTGGGAAACCAAATGCCGTTAATACTGCAAACAAAAATGTATGCAATATTCTATCAAAATCCTTTTCTTGGTCAACACCCACCAGCCAGCCATGTATATTATTTGATTCAACTTGCATAAAGAGTTCCCTAAGTACTATTATGGCATCTTTTATTTGTCCTTCTGGTACTGCACAGGTCTGTTCAGGACAAATCAAATAATCAGAAATGTTATTTAATCTATTCAGCAAGATCTTAGCAACTATTTTCCTATCAGTGTTTAGAAGA
Organism: Neoceratodus forsteri; assembly: GCA_016271365.2. Classification (NCBI taxonomy): domain Eukaryota; kingdom Metazoa; phylum Chordata; order Ceratodontiformes; family Ceratodontidae; genus Neoceratodus; species Neoceratodus forsteri. The sequence goes on from CM057449.1 coordinate 523,021,175, forward strand.
CTCAGCGGTTTCCAGGTCTCTATATTTTTCTGTGACCCCTTTTTGTGGATGAGCACTAACACTGCTTCTTGCATAGTAGCAGCAAACCTGGAAGTGTGCAACATATGATTATAAAGAACTACCGGTAATGGAGATAAGTCTTGCATAAAATGTTTATAAAACCCAGTCCCTAACCCATCTAAACCTGGAGCTGCATCCGAATTTAGCTGTCCTATAACCTGCATACTTTCTTCTTTAGTTACTTTATGTGTCTACATCTTTTCTTAGTACCTGTGGTAACTGTAAGTTTTGCAATATTTGTGTCATCTCATTACTCACTTCATGACCCTCAAACATTGTTCTTATTTTGTCCTCAACCAATGACAAAATTCCTGCAGGAGAAGATATTTGCTGTCCAGAAGGGGAGATTAATTCTGATATAAATCTATTCTTAACTTTATCCTGACAGTCTTTATAAGGATCTAAGAAGTTTTTCTTAACCTGAGTACCAAATCTAGCTTCTTGTTCTAAGGATTTAGCCCTTTTATATTGAATATTCATCATACGGATTTTAAGATTTTGAATTTGAGTCCCATAGTTCTGGGTAGTTGATTCTGACAATGAAATTAAATGCTGTAGTTGATGTTGAAGTTCTAAATACTGCAAATATTCTTTATTGTGCATAGAATTGGCTTTCTTCTAGAAAAAATCTTTCCATGACACTAGTGTCCTCCCACCAGTCAGAGACATTCTCATAGCCATTACTAACAGGTAATCTGGCTGGCCAATTACTTTGCCATGATTTCTGTATTTTAGGATCTGCTAATAATGCATCATTTAGTCTCCACTTACTCCTTCTACATTGAGAAGTATCCTTCCAGGAGATTTTTGGTATTATCATAACATGGTCTGAAAATTCAACAGCCTTATTATATGTATCCAATATTTTTAATATTTTGGACACTAAAATAAAATCAATTCTAGTCTTTAACTTTCCCCTTAAAAGGTATATCCCCCAGTCTGATGCATACTACGATAAGCATCCTTTAAACCTGCTGTGAGAATTATTTGATTTAGTGTGCTAGAATCACAAAATAATTTTGGAGTTTGTAACCCCCTATCCATCTGATGCAGGCCACAGTTAAAATCCCCTAGCCATACCACCTGTCTAGAAGTATGCAGAAATTGATGTACTTCATTAAATAAGGCTACTCCAGAAGCCTTTGTTTGAGGTGCATATATTGCCACCAATCTAAAATGTTCACCCCCATATGATAAGTCAAGTAATAAAGCTGTCCCAGGATGAATATCAAGTAACCTAGTAACTTTAATATCAGAATTAGCAAAGAGAATCCCAATTCCATCATAGGAATCTGTTCCTATTGATCACAAAGATGCCCCTAATGACCAGGCTCACGATGCAACCTGTAATTCTGCATGTGTTTCAAGTCTAATATCCATTAGGCAAACAATATCACAGACTATTGCTTGGAGTGAGAACATGGTACTGGTTAATTTTTTTCCTCCTTTTATACTAGTTACATTAATGGTAGCTATGGAAAGGGAGTCCATTTTGGAATATGGCAGCAAAACCTCTTTCTAATATGAAATCTCATGATAGTCTTGCTTTTCTGCACTACCTAGTTCTTTTAGCAATGGAATCCAACCCCCCACTTTCTTCATTATCTGTGGTGGACAACAAGGAGGAAGTGTCAGTGCTCTCATCCTCAGACTCCCTATCCGTGATTTCTGATCCTAATAAAGCAAATTTGTTTCCCTGTTTCCAATCCTCTGGGTGATCCTCCTTGTGTTTACTCTCTAGGACAGACTGTATCTTTACCTTTTTCCCCAGCCTTGTCCTTTTTTGTGACACTGTTTTGAAATCCATATTATCTGGGGGGGGGAGGGGGAGGGTGAGGAGGCATGTGAGCTACAACCTTAGATTTATCAGTTGTGTTTGTGGAAGAAGCACCTTCAGGTAACTCCTGCCCTACCTGTGTTACCATATCCTCAACTACTACAGTATGTTCTGGTGCTGTGTCCATTCCTTTGTCTTGATTACTGCTAACATTATTCGAATCCTCCCTGTTCAGTGTAGCCATCCCTGCCCTAAAACTCTGCTCCGCCACCCTTTTAGCCTGCTGTTACTGTGCTCTGTTAATAATTCCTTCATGAGAGAGGCAATCTTCCCTATTATGAGATGCCCAGTGACATCTTCCATATGCACGCCCAGTACGTTCAAATAAATTGCACCGAAAAAGATTGAGACATTTTGCAGAGCTATGCCGAAATTCAAGACAGTGACTACATTTGATGGTATCACAAACTGAACTCTGGTGCACCCACGACCCACATTTAAAACATGACCTAGCTGGCCCACGTAAAATATAGCACTTCTATCCCGACCTAAACAGAATGTGCTAGGTTAATAGATAGTACCAGAGTTACTCACAAATAATTTTACCCTTATCCTCCAACCTCCATCCCAAATTTGTTCACTATCTAATGTAGGGGAACAGGTACTAAGTACCTCACAGCATTGACGGAGCCAAAATAAAATGTCCTCTGTATTTACCCATTCGTTCTTGAACGTAACCGTTATAGTTTTAATAGTGGGCTTTGTAAGAGGAATTACATGGAAGGGCGACCAGAGGGGAGTATTTCTGCATGCATTATATTGTGCCCAAAACTTATCCAGACTAGAAATATTCTTGAAACTAACATCAAAGTTAGCATTGCCAAGGTTAATAAAGGCAAAAATCTCTGAAGAAAAGAACTTCATGGATCCCTTCAGTAAGGCCTTAGCAATGTAAACTCTGTCTGGGGCCTCCTGTAACCCCCCTTTATGCAGTATCTGCACCACATTATGGCATGGAGCAGGTTCTTTCCTATTTTGAAATAGATCTGAAAGCTTAAAAGGGGCATTATTACCTTTCTCCGCTAATCTATTTATAGCTTTTGTAGGATGGTCTACTCTAATGGATTCATCCACCCCCCCCCCCCAAGGCCCCAGAATTCTGCTCAGTAACCCCGGTATCTAAAACCTCACTTTGAACAACCTCTTACTTCTATCTGCTCACTTTGAGCCCTGGAAACATCATCTAAAGGTACCTCATTTTGACTTTCAATAACATTGCTTTTGTGCACATCAATAACATTTAAAACATTCAATGCCACATTTAAATCATTACCCCAGGGTGCATCGTTGGAGTTCAAGTTTGTATTGTTGGTGGCCACTTGGCGTGTTGCATTTTCCATCATTCTTAGGTATGACTGGTCCTGTGAGTCCGGTGACCAAGTCCCCGTATCAGACAACTCCCAACCGGCATTCCTTAATGCCCTTTGCGGAGACCAATTCGGGCCTCCTGGTTCTTCTGCCATTTGCAGATTCTTCGATCCCATAACATTCAGAGCAACAGAACTTTGAGAGCAAGCACTTTGATGGTCCTGAACCTTGATCCATCCAGGACGCACTTTATTCATGGGAAAAGTGAACACCTTCTCAGGAGACCCAGAGCCAACAATCTCCTTCGGTCCACCTACATCAGAATTTATTTGAACAGTTTTGTCCATCTGTAAAGCTTTCACAGGCTTTTGGTACACAGAAAACTCTCCGTTTGAAATGCCAGCCTGCACAACTTCATCTGATGCTAAAGGAGGGTCCAATTTACATTCAGAATTTAGCACTGCCTGCGCTCCTACTGACACGTTAGCAGGACCTTGTCATGCTGCAGCATGTACATCAGTTGCTAAATCAACTGCATCAGCATTATCCGGGAGATCTGCCAGCTCCTTTTCTAATTTCTTAATTTCCAGTAGCAATTTCAACTTTTTCTTTGATAACGCA